>CM038674.1:33672773-34355273 GCA_021605145.1 Aegilops bicornis | reverse complement strand
CTACTAACACCAAGAATCATCAAACAAGCCCTGGGGATATGATAAACAGTTCAAAGTTACATCTAAGCATGCCATATATTACATCTAAAGTTGGTGAGGATACATCTATTTGCATAACTCGGAGAGGGTTCGCATGATTCACTATCAAACAAAAGTAGCAAGTTCCGCCCACACAAAACAGTGCACTAGCCCTAAGATGGTTTGATAACACGAATCGTTCTGGTAATTAAACACAATGCAAACTATCCTAAAGGATTAGCTCAAAGAACTATTTCTTGTCAGCGATCTCTCAGGCAATGACCACAACATGGATAGCAGCATGGGAATCGATCTCCGGGGCGATGTCCACAGGACGGACCGCGACATCGAATCCATCTCTGGGACGATGTCCACAGGATGGACAGCGGCATCGAAATCGATCTCCGGGGCAATGCCCACAGGACGGACCGCGACATTGAAAACGATCTCTAGGGCGTTTTCCATAGGACGGGCCGCGACATCGGAATCATCAAGGACGTCCACCGGCACCTGCACGACCCTAGCATATTAGCAAGCACATTGCAAATAATCAAAAACCACAACTATGGTAAGCCATTATTATTTACCTTGTGCAGCTCACCGGGGGATCCCATCCCTCCGGGGGCCATCTCCTTGTCCTTGATAGGGGCCATCACCTAGCCAGGGGAATACTGCTTCTCAACAGCGACTACCTCCTCAAACTCAGCCTTGAGCCTCACATAGTGTCAGGACCGGATTTTCGGGATATTAATTTCCTTGAAAATGGCCCTTGTGCTCACCAGCCCCAGGATTACTGTTAGCTGATGAGGCACCAAATTGATACAGAAATTCCAAGCAAAGTACAAAATATGTAGTAGAAGACCATTCTGACCTATGAGTACAACAAATGGTTTCTAGTGGTTGATGGCATAAGCGGTTTGCGGTTCAGCAGCGTCTATGGAACTCCATTTCCCATAGGAACAGCTGACCTGGATAACTCCTATCTTCGCGAGGCTGCTATCACCATTGTTTAGGTTTCGGGGCTGTCATCGCAATGCTCCTCTCCAAGCAAGAAATCTGGCCAAGACAATAGCCAGGGACAAGCCAGTGAGTACTTTGAATGTACTCGCAAACATTATGAACACGGGTATAATATGACCAATGATAATCATTCTCTGAAATATTCTATGATCACAACGTCAGTCACAAAATAAAAATCCATGATGCACGCAAGCAGGTTGTTCATATAAAGCATGAATAGGCAATCAGAGAATAAAAAATTAGAATGCACCGATCGGGTGTCTGAAGCGACGCCTCGAAAGGACAATAATATAAGGCATGCCTCAGTCGGGCGTCTGAGCGACACCACATAAAGGGCTTATAGGTGAAATAACTAACAAACATGCCACAGTCGGGCGTCTGTGCGACACCACATAAAGGGCTTACAAAGTAAATAAATAACAAGCAAGCCACAGTCGGGCGTATGTGCGACACCCCATAAAGGGCTTATAAAAATGAGAAGCAGGCCATAGTCGGGCGTCTGTGCGACACCATATAAAGGGCTTATAAAAATAACAAGCAGGCCACAGTCGGGCGTCTCAGCGACACCACATAAAGGGCTTACAAGAAAATAATCACAATGAATATCCAGGAGGTAGAACCGTCCCAGGGATACTCAATAATTCAAATAATATAAAGGGTTAGTCCATAATAATAATCACAATCATCATAAGTCACAAGTCATGATCCATGTTCTGGTTTAGTAGTTTCTCCTCCGAAGACCGACACTTGACCTATCCCAGACTGTAGTCCTTAACTATGGACACGGCTATTCGAATAGATTTAACCTCTGTAGAGGGTGTACTCATTACCCACGAGTAACGGATTCCTTTAGTCCATCGGGACTAATTCCATTTACGGTCTTTTAATTGAAAACACACCTGACCGCACATTACCAGCTTAACTTACGGTCTGGAATCACCCACGACACCTGTTAAGCAAAACTCTAAGTGGGGAGGCTACAACCTCGCGTAGCATGGGATCAAATTTATATCGCGTGCTCTAAGGGGTGCCCCCCTCTCGGTCCCAACCGGAAAAACCCATGCCCCCGGACCAGGTGGCATGCCTACCGGATGCAGCCGGTATCTTCCACCTTGGCCTCTCTGTACGGTGTGTGCTAGGAAGGGGTTGACGACTTAATGAACCATACCCTACCTATGGCAGGGACAAGTGGTAGTACGAAACAAGTATGGGGGTTACTGGAGCAAGACTCGGTCTACGGCCGACTCAGGAGGTTTAAGTATTCCCTGCATGATTAGCATAACAAATATATTTCAATCAACAGACAGAATCAACACTCATCATACCTCATCATGCCATGCCAGACACACTCGTCTTGACGAGGAACTAGAGACAAGCTCGTGTCTACCCAAGACAGAGACTTTCCCGGCTTCCTTCCGGTAGTCATGAAAGGCATAAGAGGGTGATTACCATCACAACGTATCAAATTGCAATAGCACGAAATCATCAATCTGCACTGATGAGTATGTTCATATCATCACATAAAATAACGGAAACTCCGAGACGTGAGGTGTTGTAACCGTATCAAACAACACACGACAGTATTATGCCAGGGTTCAGAATGCTTGCCTTCAAGAGTATGCAAGTGGGGGTGCATTTTGTAAAGTTGTCTCCTTCTTCAAACTGCTATTTTTGAAAATATTCAAATTAACACAAACTTTAAAAACAGTACAAAAAGTTTTCCTAATAATTTTTGAAATAAATCTTAAAATAAACTAGGTGAAATTTGAAAGAGGTAGGAAAAAGAATCAACTCATTTGGAGTTATATTTAAAAAGTTATAGCTAGTCAAAGTTTCAAATTTCTGTATAAAAAATAATAAAAGAAACAGAAAAAGAAAAACGGTTCGGGGGGGGGGGGGGGGGGGGAAGCGTACTCTGGGCTTTACGTCTCCATTAATGCCAGCGTGGACCGGCTCGGGGTCATTGACAGTGGGTCCCTAGGTCCCACTGGTCAGGTTTGACCGGTCGCCCCCGCCTCCTTCCTCCTCTGGCCGAACAGAGGCGGGGCTCCGGCGATAGACGCCGGCGATTGGCGGCTCCTCGCAGGGTTCTGAGGGCGGGGATGGATCCGCCAGTCTAGGGCGGTCCTCCCGGTGGTCGACGGGGTGGCGGGGATGGAGGGAGTCATCGGCGGCGAGCTTCGCGGCGGACGGCGGCTTCGGGAGAGTTGGGGCTTCGCGCTACGGTGGTTCCTGAGAGTTTGAGGTGTTGGGTGGCTCCGCAAGATCGAGGGGTGGAGGATGGACGGACTGGAGAAGTTAGGGGGCCCCGGTCCGGGCCGGATTTTACCGGAGCGTGGCCGCGGCCGAACCTGCCGGAGATGGGGGAGATGATGGCCTCCGGCCAGTTTAGAGAAGAAGGGAGCTTCCTACCACTTGCACAAGGCTGATGACGAGCTTAGGCGTGATCGGGGGGCTATATATAGCCTGGAGAGGTCGGTTCCCGCGGCGGCCATGGATAGGATCGACGGCGAACCGCTGTTCTGTTGCTGCAGGGCGACGTGGTGGCGACGCGAGCTAGCGGACGGGCTTGCGGATGGGATCGAGCTGTTCCAGGGGCAGCTGGCACGCTGGAGTGGCTCGGGCGGTGCTTCCACGGCCGGGGCCTGCTGTGGCCGGCCGCTAGTTGCCACGGCCGACCTGACGGAGGCGCTGTGGGGCTCCAGGGACGGCTCTGCGGCGAGGGAGGGGGCGGGCATGTTGGCTGCGAGTGGGAAGGGACCAGAACGAGCGCGGGGAGGCGGCAGTGGGACACGACGACTCGGTGCGCGCGCATGCAAAACATGCGGTCTGGGTGCGACCAGTGCACGCACGCTAGGCATTCGGCAAAATGCCAAGGCATGCCAGGAGGCCTGGGTGAGGCTGGGGATTAACAGGTCTATGATAGGGTTTGCAAGGAGATCAATGGACAAGCTTGTTGGGTCAGAAGATCAAATTTACAATGCAAACTAAAGATCATGCCAAATCTGTTCATGCACTCAAGGTGTTTGACAGAATGCCACAGGCATCTAGGCATCTCTTGGGGTGTCCAAAAACTCCAGACCAGTGTCTCTTTAGGTGTAGGTGATGGTGGCAAGGTTAGTTGGTTAAAAACAAAACTTGTTAGTGCAAGTTTTTGTGAAAACAAAATCTGAGCCGAAAGTAAAGGCCATCATTTCATGGACCAACAACACTCCAATGGGTCCACCCTCCTGGACTTAAGGGTTTTGTAGGGTGGACTATAAGCAGGAAAAAGAATCATGGCCAACAGAGCAAAATAAAATGGGGTTCCAGTAGAAAATGCCAAACTGGACCAGAGAGCAAAAGAGGATGGTTTGCTCAAATTTTTCAAGGAACACCAATGGGTTTTTGCACAAAGTTGAATTATATATTCCTACTGACCTCCCCTAATTTTGGTGGAAGTTTTAAAAGAATACTTAATTAGGTTGTAGTGCAAAAGAGCAATCTGGACCAGATTTGAAAACTTGGTGTAGAGCTCAAAAATCACCAAATGCTAAAATATCTTTTTGCATAAAAGTGATTTAGGGACATCATATGTCATCCCCAAATTTTGGTGGGATTTTTAAATAAATTTATGAATGGGTTGTAGTGCCAAAGAGGCTCTAAAGTTGGTGAAAATCATTTTTAAAAGAAATAAAGCTCAGGGAAAATAATCATATAAATAATTCCACTGATAAAAGAAATGTTTTCTTGAGAGGGTATACAAGTCCAATAATATTTTTGGAAAGTTTTCACTTGGGTAAAAACTCCATAATATCAAAGAAAAGAGAGGTTCTGAAATCCAAAGATAAATCCAGAAAATAAAATTTTTATTTCCTAGCAAATTTTTAATAAACAAATCATGGTTAAATTTTGGGGTGTTACACATAGGTGGCTATTAGAGTTTCTGGGGTAGGCACGATGGGGCCCTTGTTGTTCTTCCAGCTTTCTTTGAGGAGTTCGTTCGCCAACGTCGTCAACTCTTTGGCCAGTGCTTGTTTCTTGGAGTTCTTCGTCTCCATGGGTTGGCCCGCCAACATGGTCAACTCGTTGGTTGGTGCTGGCTTCCTGGAGATCGCCGTCTCCAGTGGGTTGTCCGCCGGCAACTCTTTGCCTAGTGCTCCAGGATACATCAATGAACTGACAAACAAAAATCAATCGAAAGGAAACCACAGTCGCAATGAAAACCAGAGAAGAATACACTATGAGAATTGGTTGGTGCTTCGCAAAAAGAAGATTCTTGGAATGAAAATATAGTAGCATCACTGATTCGTCCACCTTTCGTTCATCGGTACAGAAGAAAAATGGCAGAAGTGAGTAGCCTGGAGTGAGGTTTTCTTCAAGAAAGGGCTTCAACGAGCGTTCCAGTGAAATGATGATTTCTTCATCCAGTCCAACTTCGAGGCCACTTTACCACTGCTGGTAAAGGTGTGGGTTTTGTGATATGGCGGGTCATGACGGCCACACCGGGGTGACTGGTGAGTCTCGACTATAGCACCTCACTGTGATTTTGTGGATGGCACGCAGGCCTGGATGCTTTGATGTCCCGCATGTAGATAGAGCGGCTAGTCATATAGGAGTACTCAATATTATGCACCGCGACCAAGGCGAAGAGGAAAATGAGAGAACTATGTATTTATATACGGTGTAGATTCACTCATTTTCATCCAAAAGTACTACTCATTTAGGTTGTAGTCTAGTCACTTGTTGAAATCTCTAGAAAGGCAAATACTCGTTTCCGGTTTACAGGGCTATAGTAGAAAGTACTACAATAGTGGGCTCAAATAGAAATTTTGTCTCATGTAAGAGCCTAGCTATATGCGTGCTCCAAGGCTCCGCACCACGCCCCACCCCTACACCAAGACTGTCGCGCGAGCGTTCGCAACTGCCACGTTCGGATTGCGCTTGGCTCTTCGCCTCTTCGAGAAGACAAACAATGATGTTACTACTAATTTATAGTATTGAATCCACTGCTGCATGTCCGTCGATCGTGTGCGGCAGGGATAGCTTGTTGTAGTATAAGCAAAAGCATGTCCTCGTCTGCGAGCCACCACGCGCATGGGCGAGGGAGACGGCCTGTAGTAGTTAAATCAAGCTTCTCCTCGTTGTATGAGTTGACGCGACATATCATAGCACTGGCCCCACATACTTGCCTCTAAACTTGGCTAAAAGACCCGCAGCATACAATATATTTGCTGCAACCTCTAACATTTACCCCACCACAAATTAAAATATATGTTCCTGTCTTGACTAGATGAGCGTGCAAACTACAATCACGAGGATGACATGTAGGGACAGAAGATTATTTTAATAAAATATGCTTCGAGAAGGCCTCATAGCATGGAGCCGACCCCAACGATTTTAAGCTTAGATGCATGGTAAACGCTATCCTAGACTACTTGTAGTAATCAAACATCTCGTTGTTGTACGAGTTGACGCGACACATCAAAGCACTGCACTCAATATATTTCAATAATTTGCGTTTACTGATGCATTAATTACAACGCATGCATGCATGCCATGACTTTCATTTTGATACTTGCATGTGTTGATTTAATGCACCTTGCCAAATTTTGACTATAATTTAACTAACCAAATGATCATGCATGTCACAAAAAAGTACATCATTGAAAACTATGTTCAAATATGAATCAAACGATATAATTTTTGTTAACATGCACTAACATTTTGTCAGTTAAATCTTTGGTCAAAATTTAGCACCAATTACAAAGAGGCCCAATAAATATTGTACTCTCACATTTTTTTAGGATACTCCCACATAGAAAACATAAATAATAATGCTTGTTGGCGCAGCCCACGTTTCCGATAATTTTAGCCGTGGGCTTGTTCACAAATTTTACGAGACGGTGGTTGTTCATTTCATGGAGGGTCTTGGACCAGACTTGAACAATAGAAAGTGCAACCTGGCTCACCGTAACTCCACTTGGAATAAGCGGGTAGCTATTTCAAAAAACAATCAACAACTAAAAAAATGGCTACCTGGCACGTACACGATTTTAAACGATTTTTTTAATGGAGTGAAAAAGGAAAAATACCCCACTACGTATATATATAGGTCGGACCCTCCGTGCTTGCTTACTAGGGTTGCTCTATTCACACACTCTCATCCTCTCCAGATCTAGACAAGATAGTGGTGGTTTAACTGTCTTTCTATCCTCACTGCTGGTTACAGATCCGGACGTATCCCCCTCCGTCGGTGAAGGGGAGGAGGGGCAACATTTAGGCCATCGTCGACAGCGAGGGAGGAGACGCACTGCCGGCTGCACTATTAACTCTGGCCGAGCGCCGGCGCTGGAGGTCCTTCGATCCCTTCATCGTTGTCCTAGTGTGGGCGGATCCAGCTTCCCACCGCCCACCTATCCACATCCCGACGACCTTCAGGTATATCTTCCTTCGAAACCGCCCTAGCTCCACTTCCGCAGCTCGCTACGTCACTGCATGTGCATCATTTTCTACCTCTCAGCCCCTCTTGATCGGATGGTCCAACGTCACCTATTTTTTTTTCTTCTATCGTTAGGGGTAAAGCTACTTCACGAAGTCGAATCTTGTACTTGCGGTTCAAACAAGAAAAAAGTGGGGGTGGGGGAATTTAGTATGTACATCAGACTTGGTACAAACAGGAAGGAAAGGGGGTGAATGTAGTATAGACTGGTCATCCAACCGGTCTATTGGTCGAAAAGGGAAATATAGGGGAAACAATGTACATAGTGGTATGACCAGGACTAGATTTGCTATCACACATAGGAGTAGGTGGCTAGAGTGAACAAAAATGGGACCAACCCAGATATGTTTCTTGGATGTTTGTTTCTCGGGGCAAAAAACTCTGAATCACCACTTTATGCCATGGTTTAGGTACATGGTGCTGGACTGCGGGTGCACCCACTGTCCCATGCCCGTATAGCAAATATTTAGTTGTTCTTTATCTAATTCCCCTTGTAAAATGAGGCCATGCCACTGTTATAAGCCATGACAAGTTAGCCAAATGTTTTTTCCTATAATTGTTTGAGACTCTGACTGTTTCCTCAGTAGCTTTGTGTGCAAACAGGGATATCCATTTCACCTGGTTGCTGTTGTGACCATTTGGTGCACTGCACAAAACACTTCTTAAAAGAAGTGAGTTTTGTCCAATTTAACTTGAATGTCAGAATGGAACAGTTGGTTAATTTCAATGGAACTGCGCAAAGGGAGATCTGTGTTCCAATCCTCATCATCCATATTGGCACCATAACCTTCCTTTAGGTAAGAATGATATTTAATGCATGTGTTCATCTCTATTTTGGGACTGCCATGAGAAAATAATGCTATTCTTTACTAGTACACTTGTACTCCCTCACTGACAAAACCAATTCTGAAATAGAAGGCCAATCATGTACTTGGTTTCACCAACTGATGAGGAGAAAGAGAAACAGAGCACGAAGAGGAGGAAGAAGAAGAATAAAGAGGAAATGGAGATCACACGATGGTACCATCCTATGTTATCCTGACATCTTGCTAGTGGTATTGTATTGCTGTGTTGCTACTAGTCTTAATTTACTTGGAAGACTAGCAAGATGCCCGTGCGTTGCACGTAACATCAAGATGCATTTCTATGAGTATTTTATCTTGTGAGAGAAAAGGATCAACGAGGGAAGGCCTTATTTACAAACGTGGAGAGGGCTGTGGGTACCTTTTTGCAAAATTGCCATAGTTTCCTTCCTATCCACCAGATATAAATCGGATGGCCTATATTGCAGGATGGCAGGCACACCATCATCACCAACTCTGTTTTTTATAAGAGTAGATTAGATAAGAGTAGAGTAGAGATAGATAGAGAAATGCAGCGGAGTAGTACTTGGGTTGACGACACATCATACTAATTAACTGGATTCTGGATGCATCTGTGACCCAGCTCTACACGATCAACAGTGCCAAGGTGATCTTTTTGAAGCCCGAGGCCTCAGTCAAGGCCGTTCAAGAGCTCCGGCAACGTCTACCTTACATGTGAGACGATCTTCCAGGGAGCCCTTCCACTTTTGTTGTCTCTCCTGCAAGGTCACTTAATTAATTAGGAGTACTTAAGTACCACCAATTTATTGTTGCCTAATTTTCCTGTCGTAGTTAAAGAAATCTTTAGTAGCACCCTATGCTGAATCATGTACGTGTGTATGTGTGTCTGTGGAGGTGAATCATTGTGTGGAGCAGGGAGGGAATCTTCGTAGTGTCATGACATAATAGTGCTATTGTTTTGCATGTCAATTTATTGCCATTGGTTCAATGAGGCAATGTTCTGCGTATTGTCCATCATGAATTTGATGCTACTGTAGAGTAATATGCTAATTTCTTTCTATCCTTTCTCACTAAGCTAATGAAGGTTTCACCTTGTTCATACTTGTGCAAACAGGGATCATGTTGTGCTAATCATACATTTTAGTGGAACAACACAAGACAATACAATGACCTGTATCCCAACCAGTGCTTTAACTTTGTTGGAAGTTCTTGATAATCTTTTGATATAATCTCCGCACTGATAAACAAGAGTGATTTCAACCATGCATTTGAAGTGCACAAAAATATATACTATTGAGTGATTCCAGTGAGTGCTTTATCATCTCTTCTGGGCCTACATGAATAAGCATTTTTCTCAGGTTGGTACCGGCCTAAGGCCTTCATCCATATTAGTTTGTTGTCATCTCTATTTGTATCATGCTACTGTCATGAGAAACTCCTTTATCTTTGCACGTTAAAGTTTTGCAACCTATGATACATGGCAATGTTTTGAGTGTTGAGCTAATTGGCACTGATTAAATAAACTAATACCTCTCTTTAAGAAAGACTACTATGTTGCTAAGTTTACCCATTAAGATCATGAGGGTGCTTCTATTTGTTAGTGTATGTTTCAGCAACTAGTCCCACTATTACAGTAATCTCACTCTCTCAATATATGTGCCAACAAGGATGCTCAATTTTGGTGTTACTGCACAAAAACTTTGGGTGTTTCATTGCCTCGACATCGTCCTTCCTTTCCTGTCAGTCGCTTATCTCGCCTTGCTTCCTTTCTTTGTTGTCAGTCGCTTCGCTTATCTCGGCTTCCAGTAAAAGGAAATAGTAATTGATATGCTACCTCACACAAGTTGGTACTGGTCTTTATCCTGATTATTGTGCTTGTTGTACGTGTTAGTAATTTGGTATTGTGCTATTGTTTGACGATTTCATAAAGGAGTAACTTGTAGCCTGAACTAACGGGAAAATCATTACATTGGGCAATTTCAGTAGAACTGCACAAAAAGATCAGATGCACAGATACTTATGTTGCTACTATGTACTCCAAAGTTCACTCAGACAAGCATCGATGTTGATAAGAAGAAGTGCCTATATTCATTCAAGTATCAGCCGGCGTCAACCAATTGTCAAACTCCAAGTATTAGGAGAGTGAATGCCAAAAAATATTGCTTGGCGCATAGACCAGAAAAACGTTGTCCAGTCTTTGGTCCCAACTTGTGCCTTTTGGTTGTCGGCACATATGGTAGCGAACTGTATGGCATGGAGTCTAAAGATTCCAGACAAGTTGGTTGATGTGTATATTCATCTGGCACATAATCAGTCTGCATGCCCGGGATGCTCCATTTCAGTTGAACTGCACAAAAAATTTGGGTGGTTCATTTTCTCAACCGCCTCCTTTCTTGTCTACAATGTAGAATTTTGGTGAGATACAGGACCAAGATGATCTAGTAAACTAGTTGGATGAAAGTAGTGGCCAAGTTTCTCAAACCTCCCTCGGCATGAGGCCACTATTTGAGGATAAACCTACAAGCAAAGTTCAGATTGTCTATGCTGCCTCTTATGTACTCGGAAGTTTACTCGTACAAGCATTAATTGTATGATATTGGCTTTGATCTCAATCATTTGGATGCATAAACATACTGAACATGTGCATATCTAAATCTTTTTGTGAATTATCTATGAATATTTTCATGTGATCGATCAATCATTTGGATGCATAGATATGATGAACTTGTGTATATATGAATCTTTTGAGTTGTTGATTGTGAATGTTGGCTATGAATATGAGCGTGTCCTGTGAACCTGAGTTTGATACGAATGTTTACCTTTTCTATTGTACTTGTGTGTGAACTTGTTAGTATGTTTACTGTGGGATATGTGACGTGTGGGTGTCAACGGCACACCTTCTTCCCGAGAAGAACTGCACCTGCTTTGATAGGGTAGCAACGACGCATCAGCTCTTTTTAATCTTTTTGCTCTATCTTCCCCCTGCCCCGCTCAACCCCTGCCATAATGTTTTCGGCCTGAAAACAAACATAGTACTGCGTTGTTTTTGGGTCTTGATGAAAAATCGAGTGCTAGTTTCTGTAGGTTCGCCCGCCCAGCAAAAGGGCCGCTGGTCCACCACAGACTAGAAGGGTAAAAATACAACTTGTATGGTGCAGAGGCAAGTAAAAAAAGCCATCGAGAGCCATCCACTGAAGAAAAAAATTCGCGTCTGATATTCTTCTTCAGTCGTGCCGTCGGCCCCCTCTTTAATCCAGTTCGCTCCATTACACAACCGTCAGCACGAAACCGAAGTTTATTTCCCCCGCGCTCCTGCCGGGGGATTGAAAAGCGCAGCATCGAATCCAACACCGGTGATGGCTGCTTGTCCAAGTGATTTTTAGATAAGAAACTGCTTGTTTCAGAGGCAGAGCATTTAAATCAACGGGCACTTTTCAAACATGGATAACAGAATGTTGGAAATTTTTATTCACGGTAAAAAATGGAACTAACAACAAGTTAACAGCATGCTGATCAACATTCATGTATAACACATCTTCATGTGATGCAAAGTCAAAAAGATAGGCTATTTCCAAGATGGCACGACAATGTTTTTTTTTAAACTTGAAATGGCAAGACAATGTTGAGTGTGTGAAAAACTTGGTAAACTAGGGACGAAATTTTGGTAAGTGTTAGATATTTTTCTACTGCACCAGTTGGAATCGAACCTGGGCAGTACACCTTTTGGGTGAGAGGGTTGCCGCCACCGGGCTAGTGCGGTATGTCAGAAAGAATGAAGGCGTCTTCCCCGGCTCTAGTTCTTTCCCGCCCGTGTGCGCTCGTCGTGGCGCCGCCGTATGCCATTGTCAACATGCTCAACCAACGAGAGGAATCTTGAGAGGACTGTACACTGAGAGACTGACAGTGCGGACCCACCAGGTCCAAGCCGTACGCAAGCAAGTGCCCCATTTGGAAAAAAGCTTCCTCCTAATTGTATACTGACGTTGGGGCTGATACGCCTCCAACGTATCTATAATTTATAAAGTATTCATGTTGTTATTTTATCATTCTTGGGTGTTTTACAATCATTTTATAGCAACTTTATATCATTTTTGCGACTAACCTATTGACCCAGTGCCCAGTGCCAGTTGTTGTTTTTTGCTTTTTTTTTACATCGCAGGAAATCAATATCAAACTGAGTCCAAACACCACGCAAGTTTTTGGAGATTTTTTCTGTACCAGGAGGAACCCAATGGGCCTGAGCTGCACATGGGTGGTGGCCCAAGGGGGGCACAACCGACCAGGGCACGCCAGGGCCCCCTGGTGCGCCTAGGTGGGTTGTACCCACCTCGGTGGGCTCCCGCACCCCCTCTTTGCACTATAAATTCCCAAATATTCTGAAACCCTTCGGGGTTAACCTAGATCAGAAGTTCCGCCACCACAAGGTCTCAGTATCCACGAGAACCAATTGAGACCCTGTTCCGGCACTCTGCCGGAGGGGGGAATCATATCCGGTAGCTATCTTCATCATCCCGGCGGCCACCACCATGAGGAGGGAGTAGTCCACCCTCGGGGCTGAGGGTTTGTACCAGTAGCTATGTGCTTGATCTCTCTCTCTCTCTCTCTCTCTCTCTCTCTCTCTCTCTCTCTCTCCTCTCTCTCGTGATCTATATCATGGGTTTGTTAATATAGTCAGATTGTATGATGTTTCTCCCCTCTATACTCTTGTTATGATGAATTGAATCTTTACCCTTCAAAGTTTTGTCTTGTCGGATTGAATATTCAGAGATGAGAACACATGATATATGTCTTGAAATATGAGTACCTGAGGTGACAATGAGGTATCTTATTGATTCACTTGATATGTGTTATGGCATTCAACTCCTGGATTCCCATGGTGATATTGGGGTAATCTAAGCATAGGGGTTGATGCACATTTTTCTCCGACGGAAACTTTGGGGTCTCTTTATAGTTCTTTGCACTAGTAGAAAAGGGGCCTATTGACCCGGTTGGTGAGGGCCTTTAGTCCCGGTTCATGAACCGGGACTAAAGGGTCGGTACTAATACCCTGGCCCTTTAGTCCTGGTTCAATCCAGAACCGGTACTGATGGGCCGCCACATGGCCTGTGCGCTGAGCCCAGGCAGGAGGGCCTTTGGTCCCGGTTGGTAGCACCAACCAGCACCAATAGTCATCCACGCGTCAGCATTTCTGTGGCTGGGGTTTTTGTTTTTTTTTTGAAAAGGGTGGAGGGTTTGGGGTTTTTGGGGGGTTAATTTAGGTGTTTCATATATTGTGTTAGCTAGCTAATTAATAGAGAGAAGTGTCCTCTCTTTTGTCCATGCTTGGTCAACGCTACGTACTATACATACGTATAGAGAGGACTAGCTAGACACGCTAACTAGCTAGTAAGCAAACGAAGGAAACAGAAGATCGTCATGAACATATATGCATTCAAAGGGAAGTGATATCGACCGCCTCTCCTTCTCCGAGAGATTGGTCGAACAACAAGTTCTCGTATATCTATCCAACACTAAAAGCTACATATATACAATAATTATCTTTTACAAAAATAATCTCCTAACATACGGACGCGTGGTCCACATAGTATTCTCCGTCTTCAGCGATCACGTGGTCAAGAAAGAATGCCGCCAATTCCTCTTGAATTGCTCGCATGCGATCTGGTGCTAGTAGTTCATCCCGCATCCGAAACATCTAATTTCAAGAAGGGGGTCAATACATATATATATGAATGAATGAAACTCAACACAAATGATGGTAATAAAATAAAATTGTGAATATTGTTATTTACGCACTTCATATTGTTTGTCGAGTAGCCCTCATTACGTGTCGTGGTGGCGGATGGACTAGCAAACGTAGTATCCACATAAATCATTCCCTTCTTCCTGCCACAACCACTTTACAAGAAATAGAGGTCAATCAAACTGATAATTAGCAAGCATGTTAAATGGTATTGATGAAACTAGCGCTTGAATCACTAGGAGATGCGTGGAATATGCTACTATAGTACTTACTTTCAGGTGTCTAAATTGCATCTTCTGCGGCAGTCCTGGAGCTTTTTTGGTGAATTTTCTCCAAACCCTGCCATACAAAGAAAACAATTACTTGATATCAGAAATGAACAAAGTTGCTAATATGGTGGATAATGATCGATTTAAGTTACTTCTCGAGCATTTCAGTCATGTCCGCATACTCCTTGGGATCTTTTCGTCTCGAGTCTAAGACAGTTACTACTCCATGCTCAAGCTTAATCTCTAGGAGAATATAGTGGTAACTGCGCACGCATGCATAACTCATCAATATTACATTACTATAACCTGGACTAATAAGGGAAACCGGATATGCCACAAGACAGTAACACTCACTTGAAGTTGTAAGGAAAGAGTATTATATCCTTGTGTTCATTTATTACGAATAATTGTAGCAAGTTGGCCTCGGTATTTTCGGCATGAAATTCAACCTTAGTTGCATCTATGAGATATGTGTTAATCAACCCAATGGAACCCACTTGTCTTTTCTTCAATTCGGCGATATTCAATCTGCATAATCTAGTGAGGATAATTAGTAATACATGCAATGAAAGAGCTGAGTTATATAGAGAGACTTAATGATAGAAGTAGTACTACTTACAGACAGTAGCAGGTGACTGTTGCTTTATCGAGGGCCAATTGATTGAAAAACTGATAGAACTCCTCAAGTGGAAAAGGCAACAGTTCAATTCCAACGAGGTCATGCTCCTTTTTAACTCTCACATACAAAGTACTCCTCCCTCAGACTCTCTGCAGGTTTTCATGTACCAATCATGCAATCTTCGCATCATCGTTGATAGAGAGCTTTCATCTTTGACGAGAGGCTTCCCGTACTCGTATCTTTGTATCTGCACCTCCAAGAAATCATAATGTACATCGTCGGGCAGGTAATCTCCAGGATTGCCATAACCGGGCACCATCCTCGGATCGACGATGTCGCTACCAGGCACCTTGAGCGGGGGGCACGATTGCTTCGCTTGTTCACCGAGCTGGGCAATTTGTTTCCCAGCTCGTCGTTCTTTCATTCTTTCATCACTTTTAGTACTTCTCGACCTCTCCGCTTCGGCAAATGCCTTTCCAATAATGCGCTCATAGTTGCGTTTCGGCGGAGACTTGGGTGGTTTTGTCAGGGCAGCAGTGCGCTTTGCATGCACCGGATCTACCTTCTCCTCCGGAGGTGGATGTCTCTTTGCTTTCAACCCTTCAAACCAGTCATGCACTTCGGTCTGCGCGATCTTCGCGTTTTCCTCATCGGTCCTCCCGTACGGTAACTTCTCTGGATTCTTCAGAGAAGTACCGAATATGTATCTCCTCCCGCCTTTGGCTGTACTGCTAGACGCCGGCAGAGTAGACGGAGCGGATGTCTTCTTTCCTTGCTTACGAGGCGGAGGAGAAGGATACGACGTGCCGGAGCAGCCGGAGCGGCGGCGGGTCTCTTCCGCCCTTGCTGACGAGGCGGAGAAGGAGGAGGCTGGCTGCTCGGGCGCGCCGGTGCAGGCGGAGAAGGAGGCGGAGTGCCGCCACGCATCGGAGAAGGAGCCGGCCGAGTGCCATGATCGTCACTCGCCAGAGGAGGAGGCGGTGGAGGAGGCGGAGTTCCCTGACTCGTCGTCGGAGGAGGAGGAGGCGGAGGCGTCCAGTTCGGAAGGTTGATGAGATCCTTCCGCCATAGGCATGGAGTCTTCATAGCAGAACCCAGCCGATACTCCCCTTCACCGGTAGGGTTGTCAAGCCGGAGGTCCTCAAATCCCTCCGTTATTTCATCCACCATCAACTTAGCATATCCTTCTGGAATCGGCCGGTAGTGAAAAGTTGAGTCGGGTTTAGTAGGGTAAACAGAGCCAACAGCCGCCTTGACCTTCAAATTGCTCCATTGCGCATAAGGTGGCAATTTTGAGACTCCGTGATAGCATCCACGGGAGCTGGCAGGAGCCGTCAAGGCATGCTCCGGCTGAAGCAGCTCGGTGGAAGCCACGCTGCTTCTCCACTGAGATGGCGGGGTAGCTTCGGGGGAAGCTTCGGTAGGTCGTTTGCTGCGATTTGCTGCTTCTCGTTCCTCTTCTCGATCCTCTAGCCCCATTACCCTTTCGTGCAGCGCCTGCATTTGGCTATGCTCCAGTTTCTTCCTCCTCTCATGGGTTTTGTAACCCCCTGCGTCCGGAAATCCAGCCTTCCACGAAAGGGAGCCTGGCGTGCCTCGTGTCCGTCCAGGGTCCTCAGGATTCCCGAGGGCCATTGTGAGCTCGTCCTTCTCCCTGTCTGGAACGAACTTCCCTTGTTGTGCTGCTTCGATATATTGCTTTATCCTCTTGACTGGCATGTCCAATTGCTCGTCCGTCCAAATGCACTTCCCTGATACAGGGTCCAAGGTTCCGCCAGCCCCGAAGAACCAAGTCCGACAACGGTCTGGCCAGTTCATTGTCTCTGGTTCGATCCCTTTATCAAGCAGATCATTCTCAGCCTTGGCCCACTTAGGTGGGCTATGAGGTAGCCACCTGACCCCGTGCGATGGTGAAGCTTCTTCTTCACAGCATTTTGCTTGTTTGTCGCCGACATCTTTTTACTCTTTTCCAATGTCCTGTGGGCCACAAATGCGGGCCAGTCATCTCTGATCTTCTCATATTTGCCCTTGAATTTTGGTGTCTCTTTTTTATCGACAAACTTATTCAGGTCTTCCTTCCAATGCCTAAATAGGTCTGCCATCTTCTTAAGAGCAAAAGACTTGATTAATGGCTCTATAACTGGCTTCTCCGGATCATCCTCTGGAGGTAGGGTGAAATTTGACTTCAACTCAGTCCAAAGAACATTTTTCTGCAGATCATTGACATAAGACACCTCAGGGTCTTTGTTCTTAGGCTTATACCATTGCTGGATGCTGATTGGGATCTTGTCCCTAGCCAGAACCCCGCACTGAGCAACAAATGCCTTCTTTGTCCGGATGGGTTCAATCGGTTGGACGTCGCGCGCGATTTCTATGATCTCAAACATTTCATCCGAGCTCAACTTTTTCTTCGGGCCTCGTCTCCTTACCAAAGTTGTGCTCGATCCGGAGGGCTAGAAAAAGGAAGAAAGATGAGACTTAATTAATATGTGTACATACCAAAACAATGAATGCATCAATTATCTAGTTAGCACAGGGTTAACTAATATATATACCTGGCCGGACTTAGTTCGGTGATCACCGGAACAGTTCTCACGGTCTACTTCTTCACCCTCTCCTTCTTCCACGGGCATTGGGTCATCGGAGCCATAAAAAGCCTAGCCAGCTGCTTCTTCACCATCTCCTTCCAGACCATCGGTGTCGTTGAGAAACATCATCGAGTTGACGGCATCACTTCCTTCTGTGATTATGTGCCTCAACAACGCTTCTTGTGCTTCGTATCGGGGCGGGGTGTCCATAGTTTCTACAAATATTTACAACATGGCAATTATTATTCAAACATGACAGATATGGATATATTAGTGGCAAACATAGAACTGGATAGCTAATCACAATAAGGAATCATATTAATTAGTAGCCTCGACGCTGCTTCTCTAGAATTTCAGGTGGCCTCGACAACGCTTCAAGGGTTAGGGGGTGGCCTCGAGAACGCTTCAAGGAGGGGGTAATATCGACCCCTCCCCCACGTGTTGAAGCTATCGGGAGGGGGTATATCGACAACAACAACGACGACACTACATATATGTCCCACAAGTAACGTGGGCATCGACGCCCGCGTCACTTGTGGGTCGTGGATGTAGTGTCCGACACCGACGGCCACATGTATCTCACAACGACGATACTTGCTATTTAATTAGGGTTTCCTCTACCGCTCGGCGACCCTCGACGACCCTCGTTCCTGATAAAAAAAAGAGGAAGAAGAAGAAAAAAAAGAGGAGAAGAAAGAATAGAGGAGAAGAACTCCTCTATTCTTTCTTCTCCTCTTTTTTTTCTTCCTCTTCTTTTTTTATCAAGGGGTCGAGGATCGCCGAGGGGTCGAGGGTCAAGGGGTCGAGGATCGCCGAGCGGTCGAGGGTCAAGGGGTCGAGGATCGCCGAGGGGTCGGGAGGTTTCCTAGTGTCAAAGGATTCAACAAAACCATGTCTTCCTCATTAGGCGAAAGTTACAGGTGCATGATGGTACGAAGCTCTCCAAAGTTATTTTTGAACGGAGTCCCAGATAGGATAATTCTCTTTTTGGTACAAAGTTCAGCAAGAACCTTCCGAGTATCGTTATTTCGAAGGCCTTTGCTGAAATTGCATAAAAGGCAAATTATCCTATCCAGACTCTATTCCGTATAACGTTGGAGGACTTCATACCATCATGCCCTGTTACTTCCGCCAATGATGAAGCCATGGATTTCTTCAATACTTTGACACTAGGAAACCTCTCTCGACCCCTCGAACCCTCGACGACCCTGGAACCCTCGACCCCTAGACGACCCTGGAACCCTTGACCCTCGATCCCTCGACCCTATAGAACCCTCGAACCGTCGACCCTGAAACCCTCGACCCTTTTCCCCTTAACGAACCTCGACCCTCTACCCTAGTTCCCGACCCTCGACCCCTCGGCGATCCTCGACACCCTCGTTCCCGATAAAAATTAAGAAGAAGAAGAAGAAGAAGAAGAAGAAGAAGAAGAAGAAGAAGAAGAAGAAGAAGAAGAAGAAGAAGAAGAAGAAGAAGAAAAAGAGGAGAAGAAAAAAGGAATAGCTAGAGGAGAAGATTGAAGAAAAAAAGAAGAAAAAAAGAGGAGAAGAAGAAAGGAATAGTAGAGAAGAAGAGAAAATAGAATACTCTATTTTCTCTTCCTCTCCACTATTCCTTTCTTCTTCTCCTCTCTTTTTCTTCTTTGTTCTTCTTCTTACTTATTTCTCCTCTTCTTTTCCTCTCCTCTTCTTCTTTCTTTCCTCTTCTTATTTTCTTATTTCCTATCCTTCTTTTTCTAAAATTGTAACTTTTGCATCTATAAAACTTTTCTAAAATTGTAACTTTCTATATATGAACAAAAACTTTCTATGAACCAAAAAACATTTTAACATATCTATTTAGCAAATTCTAGCCACATACATCACATACACATATACATTATAGCAACATACACATATACATCACATATGAACAAAAAATAAACTAATAAAAATAAAAAAACATATTACAACATATGAACAAAAACATATAGCCACATACATACACATACATTATATATATATGAAAAAAAATTAAACTAAAAAAAACAGGGGCGTGGCGGCAGCGGTGGCGCCAAGCGAGGCAGGGCAGGCGCGAGGCAGGCAGGGCAGGCAAGTGCTCACAGGGGCGGCGGGCACGGCGGGCGGCATCGGCGCTGGGTGTGGCGCCCGGCTTGGGCAGATGGCGTCGAGGGCGGCAACGGTGCGGGCGAGGCAGACGGCGTCGGGCGTGGCGCAGGGCGCGTCTGACGGCGTGGGCTCGAGGGCGGCGGGACGGTGTCGGCGTGGGCTCGGGGGCACGGGCGACGGCGACGGCGGCGGGGCAGCCTGGCGGCGTCGAGGAGGTCCGCGGCGTCGTCGGGCGGCAACTGGCGATGAAATCTGAAAAAATGCTAAGTGCTGGCTTATATAGAAAAGGCTTTAGTCCCGGTTCGTGGCACAAACCGGGACTAATGCCACCCTTTAGTCCCGGTTGATGCCACCAACCGGGACCAAAGGCCTCTTTTCAGTAGCCCAAAGGGCGGGAAGCGGCGGTTTTGGTCTCGGCAGGCACCAACCGGGACTAAAGGGGGGCATTAGTCCCGGGTCGTAGCACCAACCGGGCTAATGCACCCCTTTAGCCCCGGTTGGTGCCATCAACCGGGACCAAAGGCCTGTGCTACCGCGAACCCAAATATTTAGTCCCACCTCGCTAGTTGAGAGGGAGGCGCACCTGTTTATAAAGTGCGGTGCGCCTTCCCTCTCGAGCTCCTCTCTAAAGCAGGCTTTCGGGCCTAACCCTGGAATCTGTGCCTGTGGGCCTACTGGGCCTCCCGCGGGCCTGAATCCTGGCCCATGGTAGGGTTTCTAGTCGTATTCAGGCCGTGGGGGCCCACTAGGTGGCACTTCTTTTTTTTGTTTTATTTGTTGCTTTATTTAGTTTATTTTGTTTCTATTTACAACAAAATACTTATTGTTGCTATATTTATTTATTTTCCAGTTTTTTTGTTTTGTTTTCTGGATTATTTATTTTCTTTTGTTTTTTGCTTTATTTTTTAATTCATTTTGCTTTTAGTATTAGAAAATTTATAAACTTTCTGTTAGTGTCATTAGTTTTCAAATTTGAAAACACTTTTTTTGTTATCTTTGTTGCTTTATTCATTTTGTTTTGTTTCTACTTACAACAAAATACTTATTGTTGCTATTTTTATTTTTTCCATTTTTTGTTTTGTTTTCTGCATTATTTATTTTCTTTTGTTTTTGCTTTATTTTTAATTCTTTTTTGCTTTTAGTTTTAGAAAAATTATAAACTTTCTGTTAGTGCCATTAGTTTTCAAATTTGAAAACACTTTCTTTGTTTTCTTTGTTGCTTTATTCATTTTATTTTGTTTCTACTTACAACAAAATAGTTATTGTTACTATTTTTAATTTTGTCTAGTTTTTTTGTTTTGTTTTCTGCATTAATTATTTTCTTTTGGTTTTTTGCTTTATTTTTAATTTTTTTTTGCTTTTACGTCAGCAAAATTATAAACTTTCTGTTAGTGCCATTAGTTTTAGACTTTCTGTTTGTGCCATTAGTTTTCAAATTTGAATAGTTAAAATTTAAATTCTTTCAAATTCATAGTTTTCAAATGAATTCTGAAAGAGTTGGCATAGCATGTGCATGTACAAAACGGACAATGGTATCATACTCGTCTGTTACAAAGTTGGCATGGTATCATCATAATAGTTGCAGGAGAAAGTCTTCATTTTTTTCTTCGCTTGTGTCATTTGCTTATTGCGCCGTAACCATGGATAATCTTCATCGTTTATCAGGATCCTTGGGTCAGCCTTGACTTTGAAGGGAGGAATTTCATGAAACTTTTCATACTCTTCGGACATGTCTGTCTTGCCCTCCACTCCTAGGATGTCCCTTTTTCCTGAAAGAACTATGTGGCGCTTTGGCTCATCGTATGATGTATTCGCTTCCTTATCTTTTCTTTTCCTCGGTCTGGTAGACATGTCCTTCACATAGATAACCTGTGCCACATCATTGGCTAGGACGAACGGTTCGTCAGTGTATCCAAGATTTTTCAGATCCACTGTTGTCATTCCGTACTGTGGGTCTACCTGTACCCCGCCTCCTGACAGATTGACCCACTTGCACTTAAACAAATGGACCTTAAAATCTACTTCGTAGTTAAGTTCCCACATGTCTACTATGTAACCATAATATGTGTCCTTTCCCCTGTCGGTTGCTGCATCAAAGCGGACACCGCTTTTTTGGTTGGTGCTCTTTTGATCTTGGTCAATTGTGTAAAATGTATTCCCATTTATCTCGTATCCTTTCCAAATCATTACAGTCAAAGATGGTCCCCTAGACAACAAGTACAGCTCCTCACAAACAGTGATGTCACCTCTGAGACGTGTTTCCAACCAACTGCTGAAAGTCCTGATGTGTTCACGTGTAATCCAGTCATCGCATTGCTCCGGGTGTTTGGAGCGCAGACTGTTCTTGTGTTCATCGACATACGGGGTCACCAAGGTAGAGTTCTCAGCAGAACTCAGAGTGTGCTTGAGACCAAGAATATCCGTCCCCTGCATATTATTGAGTCCCTTCCAAGCGTGCCTTTTCGGTCAGTCACCCCTCATACTGCGATTTAGGGAGACCTCTCTTCTTAAGGCCAGGAATGAAGTCAACATAAAACCCGATGACATCCTCTGTTTGATGGCCCACGGAGATGCTTCCTTCTGGCCTAGCGCGGTTACGAACATATTTCTTTAGGACTCCCATGAACCTCTGAAAGGGGTACATATTGTGTAGAAATACGGGCCCCGGAATGAAAATCTCGTCGAGTAGATAAACTAGGACGTGCGTCATGATATTGAAGAAGGATGGTGGGAACACCAGCTCGAAACTGACAAGACATTCTGCCACATCACTCCTTAGCGTTGGTACGATTTCTGGATCGATCACCTTCTGAGATATTGCATTGAGGAATGCACATAGCTTCATAATGGCTAATCGGACGTTTTACGGTCGACACCCCCTCAATGCAACCGGAAGCAGTTGCGTCATAATCATGTGGCAGTCATGAGACTTTTGGTTCTAGAACTTTTTCTCTGGCATATTTATTATTCCCTTTATATTCGACGAGAAGCCAGTCGGGACCTTCATACCGAAAGGCATTCAAAGAAGATTTCTTTCTCTTCTTTCGTAAGAGCGTAGCTGGCAGGACCTTCATACTACTTCGGAGGCATGCCCTCTTTTTCGTGCAAGCGTTGCAGGTCCTCCCGTGCCTCAGGTGTATCTTTTGTGTTCCCATACACGCCCAAGAAGCCTAGCAGGTTCACGCAAAGGTTCTACATCACGTGCATCAGGCTGACCGAAGAGCGGACCTCTAGGTCTTTCCAGTAGGGTAGGTCCCAAAATATAGATTTCTTCTTCCACATGGGTGCGTGATTGTCAGCGTCATTCGGAACAACTAGTCCGCCGGGACCGTTTCCAAAGATTACGTGTAAATCATTGACCATAGCAAGTACGCGATCACTGGTACGCATGGTGGGCTTCTTCTGGTGATCTGCCTCGCCTTTGAAATGCTTGCCTTTCTTTCGACATTGATGGTTGGTCGGAAGAAATCGATGATGGCCCAGGTACACATTCTTCCTGCAGCTTCCCAGGTACATACTATCGGTGTCAAGTAAACAGTGCGTGCAAGCGTGGTATCCCTTGTTTGTCTCTCCTGAAAGGTTACTGAGAGCGGGCCAATCGTTGATGGTCATGATCAGCAACGCCTTTAGGTGAAATTCCTCCTTTTTTGCTCATCCCACGTACGTACACCGTTTCCATTCCACATCTGTAAAAGTTCTTCAACTAATGGCCTTAGGTACACATCAATGTCGTTGCCGGGTTGCTTAGGGCCTTGGATGAGAACTGGCATCATAATGAACTTCCGCTCATGCACATCCAAGGAGGAAGGTTATACATACATAGAGTCACGGGCCAGGTGTTGTGATTGCTGCTCTGCTCCCGAAAGGATTAATGCCATCCGCTCAAAGCAAACCATACGTTCCTTGGGTCCTTTGCAAACTCATCCCGGTACTTTCTCTCGATTTTTCTCCACTGCGACCCGTCAGCGGGTGCTCTCAACTTCCCGTCTTTCTTACGGTCCTCACTGTGCCATCGCATCAACTTGGCATGCTCTCTGTTTCTGAACAGACGTTTCAACCGTGGTATTATAGGATCATACCACATAACCTTCGCAGGAACCCTCTTCCTGGTAGGCTCGCCGTCAACATCACTAGGGTCATCTCGTCTGATCTTATACCGCAATGCACCGCATACCGGGCATGCGTTCAGATCCTTGTATGCACCGCGGTAGAGGATGCAGTCATTAGGGCATGCATGTATCTTCTCCACCTCCAATCCTAGAGGGCATACGACCTTCTTTGTTATGTATGTAGTGTCGGGCAATTCGTTATCCTTTGGAAGCTTCTTCTTCATTATTTTCAGTAGCTTCTCAAATCCTTTATCAGGAACAGCATTCTGTGCCTTCCGCTACAGAATTCCAGTACGGTACCGATCTTTGTGTTGCCATCTTCGCAATTGGGGTACAACCCTTTTTTGTGATCCTCTAACATGTGATCGAACTTCAGCTTCTCCTTTTGACTTTCGCATTGCGTCCTTGCATCGACAATGACCCGGCGGAGACAATCATCATCGGGCACATCGTCTGGTTCCTCTTGATCTTCAAGCTTAGCGTTCTTGCAGCACCATCGTGCACATCGTCTGGTTCCTCTTGATGTTCAGTAGCATCACCGTATTCAGGGGGCACATAGTTGTCATCGTACTCTTCTTCTTCGCTGTCTTCCATCATAACCCCTATTTCTCCATGCCTCGTCCAAACATTATAGTGTGGCATGAAACCCTTGTAAAGTAGGTGGGTGTGAAGGATTTTCCGGACAGAGTAAGACTTCGTATTCCCACATATAGGGCATGGACAACACATAAAACCATTCTGCTTGTTTGCCTCAACCACTTCGAGAAAATCATGCATGCCCTTAGTGTACTCGGAGGTGTGTCTGTCACCGTACATCCATTTCCGGTTCATCTGCATGCATTATATATAATTAAGTGTGTCAAAAATCATTACAGAAAATCATGAATAGATAATTAAGTGACCTAATTAATAGAAGTTCATCATCACATAAAAACCAAAGTACATACATAGTTCTCATCTAACAACATAAAGCTCTGCAGAGCATCTAAATTAATTAAACAATACACCTGAAACTATGTAAAACATTTCAATGCGAAAACAAATGCGATCATAATCGCAACCAAGGTAACAACTGATCCAACGGCATAATGATACCAAGCCTCGGTATGAATGGCATATTTTCTAATCTTTCTAATCTTCAAGCGCATTGCATCCATCTTGATCTTGTGATCATCGACGACATCCGCAACATGCAACTCCAATATCATCTTCTCCTCCTCAAGTTTTTTTATTTTTTCCTTCAAGAAATTTATTTCTTCTTCAACTAAATTTAACCTCTCGACAGTAGGGTCGGTTGGAATTTCCGGTTCAACAACCTCCTAGATAAATAAAATCTATGTCACGTTGGTCGGCATAATTATCATAAACAATAAATGAACTAATAGTTATGAAAAGATAATATATACCACATCCGAATCATAGATGTGACGAGGGCCGACAGGGGCGGATACGAAAACCATCGCACTATATAAGATGCAATAATAAAAGTAAGAAAATAATACAAGTATCTATCTAAACATGCAAGTAAGAATATTTTTCCTTTCAGAAAGAAGATAAGAACAAGAGGCTCACCACGGTGGTGCCGGCGATGAGATCGGCGCTGGTGATCGACGGCGATGAAGACGGGACAGGCGTGACGGACCGCTAAACCTAGATAAATATTGAGGAAAATTGAGCTTGGCGGTCGAGCTTGGAGAGGAGAAACCTTAAGTAGTGTGGCTCGGGCATTCCATCGAACACCTTGTGTGCATAGGAGGTGAGCTAGAGCACCACCAAGCCCTCTCCCCCTCGGCCAGAAAAATAGAGCAGTGTGCTCTGCTCTTGCGCGAGGGGCTATATATAGGCACCACCATTAGCCCCGGCTGGTGGCATGAACCGGGACTAAAGGGAAGCCTTTGGTCACGGTTCAAGCCACCAACCGGCACCAATAGTGGTGGACCAGGAGCCAGGCCCATTGGTCCCGGTTCGTCCCACCAACCGGGACCAAAAGGTCCGGACGAACCGGGACCAATGGCCCACGTGGTCTGCCGCCCCTGGCTCACAAACTGGGCAAATAGCTCCATTGGTCCCGGTTCTGGATTGAACCGGGACTAATGGGCTGAACTGGCCTGGGCCATTGCCCCCTTTTATACTAGTGTTGTTTGGATTGAGTATTATGAATTTGAATTTGCTTTAGTGTTATTCTCGTACGAACTCTAGGATAGATCAAACGGAAAAAATAGCTTTGCATTATTTTGGTACAAACTATTGAATAGATCGAACGAAAATAATAGCTTTGAGGTGGTTTCGTGACCTACAAAAAATTCCTATCTTTTGTTCTCTGCTAATAGGAACTCGACAATGATTCTTTATTGCACTTTGAGGGATAATCATATGATCCAACTATGTTAGCATTGTTGAGGGGTTGCAGTGGCCAATGTACGGACCCTGGGCCACATTTTTAAGCATTGCAACACCATTTTTGTGCCCGTTTACTATTTCGTACCTTGCTGTTTTTATTTATTCATCTTATAAAAATATATTTCTACCATTCATGTTACACTTTTATCATCATCTTTTTGCCGAACTGGTGCACCTATACAATTATATCCATTGTATTGGCTGTGTTGGGGACACAAGAGATTTCTTGTATTTGATTGCAGGGTCGTTTGAGAGAGACCTTCTTCATCCTACACCTCTCACCTCTCATGAATTGATAAACCTTAGGTCATCCACTTGAAGGAAAATTGCTACTGTCCTACAAAACTCTGCACTTGGAGGCCCAACACGTGTCTACAAGAAAGAAGTTGCGTAGTAGACATCAGGGGCCCACGGGTTTCTCAACCTTAGTCAATAAATGAAATAAATTTCCAACGATGAATGTCATCGGGGATCTTTTTTTCAGGTTTATCGGGGATCTTTCTTTTTTTTTTGTTGGGGGAAAGGGGTATCGGGGATCTAGCTGGTATCATTTTTTTCAGAGGGCGAACAAGTATCAGCTAGGCCTAGGTTTTGTTATTTAACATGCGTAGCCCACGACATACAGAGACAGTGGTTTCAACTTATTTTTTGAGGTCCATACTGGCCTATGGGCCTCCCAGCGTAGGTTTTACTTTTTCTTAATGATCGGCAGCCCAATGTATTTTTTTAATAAAACGCAGATCTCTGTTCTATTTATCTATATATAAGAATAATAATGCTATGTCCAATTTATGTTTTCCCTTCTAACCACATTACATTTATTTATATTATTACTATTATCATATATTTTATAGAGACTTATATATACATTATAAAAACATCCCACGTGTTATTAACATATAAAAGTAAATGTTTAACAGAAGTTGGCAAGGAAAATCCTGGTTGTTTTTGACTCACAGGCAAGGAAAATCCTGGTGATTGCGTACAACAGCTTGTGAAGATTTTAAGGACCAATGTAATAATAACGCGCTCATTTTTTTTGAGCAATAACTCGCTAATTTTTTAATTTTATATTAAAAAATGTGTCGCTCCCTTTTATTTTTTGATATTAATTGCTCCTTCTAACCTAACATTATGTATAGAACGAGCCGAGCTAATTCGTCTATTTCAAGAAAGTGCAAATGGTCTGGGATTTCTTAGAAAATATTAAATGGGCCGTATTGATGCAAAATTATTTGTTCACATCTCCCAGCAAATGAACTGTACATTCTAGAAAACATGGGTTAAATATATGCCACATTTTTGCAGGCTGACATGTGGGCCAATAGGTCAAAGCCTACGCAGGGCATTGTCAACATGGTCAACAAATAATTATGACATCCACAGCCATTGGATTTATATCCAACGTCCGTCATGCACCTTCAATCTCTCGTATTCTTCCTCCAGCCTCGCCGGGACTGCCTGGTCCGGCCTCCGGTGGCTAGCGGCTCTGCTTAGCATGCATCGCTGCAAAGCGCTACCCCACCGCCAGCCAGGCTATCCCTCCACCCGCCCACACCTCCTGTTATCCTCCATCGACTGCAGCTCCACGCCGCAGCAGAACCAATTATAACCCTTGTACTCCTCTTAATCTGCAACTCCACTTCCGCGTCTTCCCATCTTTGGGTCATTCCCATCTGGGGCCTCGCCGTTGTCCACCGCCTCGCTGCGCTCGGCGCGACGTTGTCAACAAACGAGAGTCATCGGAAGAGAACTATACGTGGAGAGCCTGACGGGTGAGACCCACGAGGTCCATGGTCGCATGCAAGGAAAGTTCCACCTTATTAAGATGGAAAAATTGTTTCCTCCCCCTGATAGCTAGGACCCACCGGCTCTATCTTCGCACTGAAGGAAGTGCCTCCTTGTTATGCGAAAAAAACTATTCCTCCCGTTGACAGCTAGGACCCGTCAGATTTGGTGGCTGACTTGTGGGCCTACCAAGCGGACGTGTACGCAGGTCTTTGTCAACTTAATCAACAAATGATTCTAGCAGCTGGACCATTGGATGTTAATCCACCAGCCGTGCTCCTTCTTCAACCTTTGTCCTTGCTCTTGTCTCCTGTGGGCGGCAATGCGGCAGTGTTGCCACGCACCCGAACCAGTCAAGTTTCCCACTCCTCTCCATCTGCGACCCCACTGCCGCGTCTTCCCCATCTCCGGGTCATTCTAGTCTGGGTCCTCGCCGTCGCCCACCGGCCTTGGTGCAGTCGAGACGGTGTGGTCAATGTGGTCAACAAACAAGAGTCATCGGAAGATGATTGTACGTGAGAAGCTGAGAGTGGGGATGCACCACGCCCATGGACACATGCATGCAACTGCATCCTTTTTACCCTAAAAATAATGCTTTCTCCCTCTAACTGCTGGGACCCACCAGGTACATCTTCGCACGCAAGGAAGTGCATCATTATTATGGGCAAAAAAAGTACCCCTCGACAGCTAGGACCCAGCAGCTATATCTTCGTAGGCAAGGAAGTGCGTCCTTATCCTCCCTGACAGTTGTGACCTAGCAGCTATATCTTCGCAGGCAAGGAAGTGCGTCCTTATCCTCCCTGACACCTGGGACCCACCCGGTCGAAGCGTATGTACCGTTGTCTGTCTTGTCACGAACGTGTACGTACATACTGGTTGATCGGTCGCTCTGCAACGATGAACCGTGGCCGAGTAAGTAGCGGCACATGTCATAGTAGAGCCCAACACGCAGCAGTTCAGGCTATCCCGTCTAAACTGTGTACACGTACATACAGCCACACGCCAAAAAATACGGCCACGCACATACATACGGGCGGGGTCTCGAACGCCTACTCGCGCATATGTACGGCCAGGGCTCATATACGTGGCTCGGTCGGAACGGAGAAACTGCGTCTTCGTGTTCATCGGGAGCCAACCGGCTTGGACGGAACGGCCGATCGAAACAAGTAATGACGTACTGCAGAACGGAGGAAACAACCTTGTGTTCGACCGTCTATGGCGTAACAGGATCCTGTTCATCGGGAGGGGTCTGGCGTACCCCAAAACGGAGAAAACGGACTTCTCTTGGACCTCCGACGGTCGAAACGGGGTCCTGTTGATCGGGAGGGGTGTAGCGTACCACAAAAAGGAGGAAACATACTTGTGTTGGGGCGCTACTGTCGAAACAGGGGTCCTGTTCATAGGGAGGGGTGTGGCGTACCGCAAAACGGGACTCCACTTGATACTGTTCATCTCCACCGTCGGCCTCCTCCAGCCTCCACGGGCTACTGTTCATCCACCGTCGACCTCCTCTAGCCTCCACATGCGACTGTTCATCCACGGCGTCTGCCCACCTGCCTCCACCAGCCACTATTCATCAACGGGCTCCTGTTCATCCAGCCCCCACCAGCTACTATTCAACCAGCCCTTTCCATGGGGTCCTGTTCAACCACCCCTCCACGGTCTACTATTCATCCAGACCTCCACCGGCTACTGTTCATCCAGACATCCACCGGCTACTGTTCATCCATCCCTCCACGTGGTCCTGTTCATCCATCCCTCCACGGGGTCCTGTTCATCCACCCCCAACCGGCTCAATCGGGGTCCTATTCATCCAGCGGCAACAGCCTCTACTACCATGGGGTCTTGTTCATCCTCCCCCGCACTGTGAAATATTCATCCAACCCCCCACCAACACTCACTGTTCATCAAGGGAAGGAGGCAGCACGGTTCGATCGACTTCAGTTAGCAGCAGTAGCGAAGGAATCGCTCGATCAGGTTTAGTTAACAGCCAGATAGATCGATCGCTCTGGTTCAGTAACGTGTAACCTGCAGTGCAATCACTCGGGTTCAGTAGGCGAACGCCTCACTCGGGTTCAGTTAGAGCCCAACGCCTTGCACCCATGTGTGTACGTGTACGAGAGAAACGCACATCGCTCGGCCCCCAACCACCCACCGTAACCGGGAACTCCCCGATATTTTCCTCGCCCTTGCTTCTACGATGGTATTTTCCGTCACGGACGGCCCAAAGAATGTCATGTAGCTGCGTCTCCGGCCCGCCCAGGATGAAAAGCCCATTTTCTGTCCTGATTTATTGTCATAGAAGTAGGAGCCCACCATATCTATGATGATACCGAGTTTTCTCACAATTATCGTCATAGAAGTGTCATAAGCATGTCAGAAAAAAAATTCCCTTTCGGCCCAAAATGTCACGGATGTTTCTTTTTTTGTAGTGACTCCGTTTGATATTGATTTTTTGTGATGTAAAACACAAGCAAAAAACAGCAACTGGCACTTGGCACTATGTCAATAAGTTAGTACCAAAAATGATATAATATGATTATAAAACATCCAAGAATGATAATATAACAACATGGAACAATCAAAAATTATATATACATCGGAGATGTATCAGCATGCCCGAGCTTAATTCCAGCTCGTCCTCGAGTAGGTAAATGATAAAAATAGAGTTTTTGATGTGGAATGCTGCCTAACATGTTCCTCACATATTCATTCTTTTATAGCATGGACAATTGTACTTTTATATGGTTCAAAGCAACAGTCTAGTTTTGACATGAGGACTTTAATACTCAAGCGTATCAACAAGCAACCATGTCTTTCAAATATCAACGCTAAAGCAAGTTATCCCTAGCTCATTATGCTCAATCATTGATCCATTCATGAAACACACTCGCATATTAGCTACACCCAATGCTCAAGTACGATCATAGTGCCAATTAGTTGGTGCTTTATAAGAGAAGATGGAGACTCAAGTAAAAATAAAATTGCATAAAGTAAATAGAAAGGCCCTTCGCAGAGGGAAGTAGGGATTTGTAGAGGTGCCAGAGCTCAAGGCGAAAAAGATAGAGATAAAACATTTTGGGTGGCATGCTTTTCCTCTCAACGAAAATGATCGAGTAGTTACCAATACTATCCATGCTAGATATATCATAGGCGGTTCCCAAATGGAAACTAAAGTTTATTCCTTTTTCCACCATACTTTCACTTTCCATGGCTAGCCGTATCCATTGGTGCCGTCCATACCAACACTTTCCAAGGTATTTATTATTTGACAACGTAAAGTAAATTCATTTTTCATTTCGGGACTAGGCATCCCTAATACATTCGCCGTACTCTCGTGCAATGACAAGTGAATAAACACTCATCTTGAGAATAACACATCTAGCATGGAAATATATCAGCCACCCCCTACCATTTCATGAGCGGTACGAGCACACAAAAGAGAAATTTATTTTGAAATTAGAGACGGCACATACAAATTTGCTTAGAAGGCAAAAGAATACCGCATATAGGTAGGTATAGTGGACTCATATGGCAAAACTGGTTTACAGGATTTTGGATGCACAAGTAGTGATCATACTTAGTGCAAAATGAAGGCTAGGAAAAGATTGAGAAGCGACCAACCAAGAAATGAAAAATCTCATAAGCAAGCATTAAGCATAGCTAACACCGAATAACGCACCACAAGTAGGATGTAATTTCAGTGCAAAACTATTGACTTTCGTGCTTGCATAGGGAATCACAGATCTTAACACCAATATTCTTACTAAAGCATAATTACTCATCAACATGACTCACATATTATATCAACATATCTCAAAACTATTACAAGGAATCAAGTTTATTTTGTCCAATCATCTTCATGCAAGTTTTTATTATATCCTCCTCTGATATTGATAACCCACAAGTATAGGGGATCGCAACAGCTTTCGAGGGTAGAGTATTCAACACAAATTTATTGATTTGACACAAGGGGAGCCAAAGAATATTCTCAAGTATTAGCGGTTGAGTTGTCAATTCAACCACACCTGGATAACTTACTATCTGCAGCAAAGTATTTAGAAGCAAAGTAATATGATAGAAATGGTAATAGTGGCAAAAGTAAAGATAGCAGTTTTGTAGTAGTTGTAACAGTAGCAACGGAAAAGTAAATAAGCAAACAAAAATATGTGAAAAGCTCATAGGCATTGGATCAGTGATGGATAATTATGTCGGATGTGATTCCTCATGTAATAGCTATAACATAGGGTGACACAGAACTAGCTCCAATTCATCAATGTAATGTAGGCATGTATTCCAATATAGTCATGCGTGCTTATGGAAAAGAACTTGCATGACATATTTTGTCCTACCCTCCCGTGGCAGCGGGGTCCAAGTGGAAACTAAGGGATATTAAGGCATCTGAGGGAGTCCTGGATTACGGGGTGTCCGGATAGCCGGACTATAGCCTTTGACCGGACTCCTGGATAATGAAGATACAATATTGAAGACTTCGTCCCGTGTCCGGATGGGACTTTCCTTGGCGTGGAAGGCAAGCTTGGCGATACGGATATGTAGATTTCCTACCATTGTAACCGACTCTGTGTAACCCTAACCCTCTTCGGTGCCTATATAAACCGGAGGCTTTTAGTCCGTAGGACGAACAACAATCATACCATAGGCTAGCTTCTAGGGTTTAGCCTCTTTGATCTTGTGGTAGATCTACTCTTGTACTACCCATATCATCAATATTAATCAAGCAGGAGTAGGATTTTACCTCCATCGAGAGGGCCCGAACCTGGGCAAAAACATCGTGTCCCTTGTCTCCTGTTACCATCCGCCTAGACGCACGCCTCGGGACCCCTACCCGAGATCCGCCGGTTTTGACACCGACATTGGTGCTTTCATTGAAAGTTCCTCTGTGTCGTCATCTTTAGGCCCGATGGCTCCTACGATCATCAACAACGATGCGCTCCAGGGTGAGACTTTTATCCCCGGACAGATCTTCGTATTCGGTGGCTTTGCACTGCGGGCCAATTCGCTTGGCCATCTGGAGCAGATTGAAAGCTACGCCCCTGGCCACCAGGTGAGATTTGGAAGTTTGAACTACACGGCCGACGTCCGCGGAGACTTGATCTTCGACGTCCGCCGCACTGTCACGAGGGGCATGACCTAGCTCGCCACGAACAGTGTCCCGAGGTCCGCACCAAGATCCGCCCGACCTTTAGCTCGGAGCCGACTGCACGGATCGAGGTCGGGTGGCTGGACACCGCCTCGGGGGCTGCGATCTCTACGGCGATTGAGCCATACACCTACCCCGTCCTTTGCGAAGCTCGTGACTCCAAGGTGCCGGACTCCTCTCCGGACTCCGAACCTTCCACGCCCCCGCCAATCGAATCCGATTGGGCGCCGATCATGGAATTCACTACCGCGGACATCTTTTAGCACTCGCCCTTTGGCGACATACTGAACTCACTAAAGTCTCTCTCTTTATCAGGAGAGCCCTGGCCGAACTATGGTCAGGAAGGTTGGGATGCGGACGATGAAGAAATTCAAAGCCCACCCACCACCCACTTCGTAGCCACTGTCGATAATTTAACCGACATGCTCGACTTCGACTCCGAAGACATCGACGGTATGGACGACGATGCAGGAGACGATCAAGAACCAAAGGCTCACAGTGGCACTGGAAGGCCACCTCGTCATACGACATATACATGGTGGACATCCCAAAAGATGGGAATGGCGATGGAACAACGGAGGATGACCCCTCCAAGAAACAGCCCAAGCGCCGGTGTTAGCGGCGCCGCTATAAATTCCGCCATAGCAAAAACGGTGATTCTGGCACGGGAGACAATAACACCGGACAAAGGTCAAGACAACCCCTCCAGCAGGATTCAGCGCATGAGGATGGAGAAGCCAGCCCTTGTGAGAGAGCAGCAGAAAGAGAGGTAGAGGACGATAATTACATGCCTCCCTCCGAAGATGAGGCATGCCTCGACGACGACGAATTCGTCGTGCCCGAGGATCCACTACAAGAAATATGTCAACTAGTGACCTCCACTATTGGTCACTGAAAGGTCATTGTTTTTCATTTGTGACCTTTTTGTGACCAAAAACATAAGGTCAAAAGTTGGGGGTCGTTAATTGACTATAGCGACCTTCTGCGTGAGAAGGTCGTGACGCGTTCTGACCAAAATATTCCTACTGTGGCATTTTGGTAACTAGCAACCTCCCCGGGCCACGTAGGCATCCAGCATGGCAAGCTGATGTGGCATAAGATTCAACCCGGTCCAATTCAGTTTTCTACATGGGCCTAGCCCAACAATTCGGCCTTTTTAATGCATTTTTTCTGGTTAAATTTCGGTAGCTACATGGGCCTGGCCCATTTTATTTTCTAGGACGTGGCCTTCTATAATTCATTTCTTTTTTTGGGCCTCAACCCTTTTACAATCCAATTTATTTTGGGCCTCCACAACATACATTTAGAAGCTTGACATCACAAGGGCAGCTATTCCAGCATGACATATTAGCATGTACGCATGTATCCAAACCATTTTATTTCTTTCAACAGCCACAACCACAAAGTAGATAGTACATGACAGACTAAACGAACAGCCATATCAACATACATTCAACAGACTAAATTAACATAGAAATGAAGCAACAAAGGGCAGCCTGAATAGGAGCTAAACGAACAGTAGGACTACATGACCGAATAGCATGGTACTATTTCTATTTCTACCAGCAGCAGTAGGGACTACCAAGGAGCTAAACAAACAGCGACCAAGCTAAACTAACAGCGATCATCCATCAAGAATCAAGGATGAGCAATGAGTGGCAGCGGCGACGCTCAAGAGAGCCCTCCTCGCCGCTGCTTGGTTGCTCATCGCTTGGTGTGTTGCATCACTAGTCACCCTGCACAGCAAGAATTTTAGCTTTACATAAGGTTTACAAGAACAGGACCCTGATACATGAGATTGACATTCACAAGCTATTTGCATTTATATTTAGAACTGAAACAAGAACATTGACAGATATGAAACAAGAACTCGTGCTTGGGATGACAAACAAAACATACCTGGTTTATCAAGACTGGCAGCTATCATTGATCCAACTGATCTCTTTCCCCTGGTTGGTGTTGAAAGTTGTACATCCATTGCATCAAAAATGTTACGATGATCTTGGAACTGTTGCGTGTTGCTTGCATTATTTGGTACTAGAACTCCTTCCTCCTGCAGAAGAAAATCAAACATTGACAGATCAATATCCAAATTAGCAGCTTCATGTGCTATAGTTTTATCAATTAACAGAACAAAATCGGAGTATTTTTGACCAACTTGGTCACAAAGAAATTTCATTCTCAGAGCCTTGAAGCTTAACAGCAGTTCTCTCGATGCCTGTGTACCAGACAACCCACATACTCTAGTTGTACCATGTAGCTCCTCTCGTTTGGTTGTACCTTCGTGAAGGCAATAAAAGATTGTCATTAGAAATACAAGTTCAATTTTATCACAATTAACTCAGGAATCAATATTTTGTAAAAATATACAACATTTTAGAGCTTAGTAATCGCTCACCTACACCAGCCAAAGATGTGAGAACGTCAGTTTTGTTCACAGATTCCAAAGGTGGCTCTTCAACATATAGACAAAGAGAGTCGATAAGTACTCCTAGCTGATGCAGCTGCTTACATGCATCAAGGCAAACAAGCTGTTTTGCTTTCTTCTTGCTTCTTGCTTTTGGACCCACCAAAGGTGGCAACATGTCACTAGATGGTAGTGTTAACGTGCACACAAAACCATCACCATGGTTCGTGAACTCAAACAAAGGTTTTGTGGTGTCATACCTGTGACATGTTCAGAAATGTAAGAACGTGAAATTAGAGCCCTCCACACAAAATGACAACTGGTATCGCAGATTTACAGGTGTAAGAACGTGAAATTCAGAAATGTAAGAACGTGAAATTCAGAAACATCAAGTCTCGCTGCATCTCAAAATCAAGCCGATCTAACATGTAGTCTAAAATTAACAGATCCAATAATACTAATGCAATTGTAATCATACGACAGAATAGAGTACAGGAGGCTCGATCATTCAACATTTCCGGTGCAAGCATTGTACAAAGCAAAACAAATTAAAACCCAATAAGACACTATTACAGTATAGTACGACGGCGTCTATTGGCTCGATCGTTCAACATTTCTAGTGCAAGCATTGTACAAAGCAAAACACCCAATAAGACACTATTATAGTACAGTACGACGTCGTCTATTGCCCATCTAGAAAACAAGGTGACATACTGCAGGTTCAAAAATTTCCTACCAATAATGATATGTTTGGACAATGGTTGGTGTATGCGGAGATGTATAACAGATGTTGTATAACAGAGAAGAATGGCAAAAAAACATTTGGTGGCATTGAGTTGTTGACAGAAGTATGCAAAAAATCTACTCAGCTGCTAGCAAGATGAATCAACGAGAACTGTGAAGGTTGGAGTCTAGAAAGGTATTCCCTGTTGGAAATCGACTACGACAACAGTTAAGCTATGCATCATTCTTGGCGGTGGATCTCATCCCTGTCAATTTGAGCAATCACTGCACGTAAAAGAAGTAAAGCATGTCAGCTGTATTGATTTTCAAACACACAAAAATGAAGGAGCAAAAGGCAGCCAAAATATAACTGCAGGGCCCTCTTAACAAATAATGTTTGTGCTCAATCCGTTAGTACAAACACTACTATATCTGCCAAATGCACAGGCCAATTAATATGCCTATTTATATAAATGGATGGGTTAAGTGTAGAAGAGTGTTTGGCCTAAAATTCCCAAAATTAGACAGGGAAACGAAATGAGATGAGTCTGTAGGCTGCCCGCCTGCCTGCCTGATATGATGGTGAGAGAGATGGGCGGTAGCAGCGAAAGATAAGCCATATAGCTTTGTTTAATATTACTAAGCTATATAGCCATTAGTTCGTTTTAACATGGAACCCAAGAGTATGTGTCTCTAGCACCCTGAGAAAGATGTTAATATGCCATCATACTAGCTGATAGACAAACATTCCAGGAAGAATAGATGCTTGTTTAACGGGTACAATCGGTACTGCTATCTCTAACAAACAAATTTAAAGATATTAAAAGAAGCACCGACAGAGAATTTTGCCAACAATTGCAATGCTTGATTATGTTTCAGAAATAACAAACTACGACTTAGAGCAACAGTTTGAATAACAGTGGGTTCTGACATCAAATTGGAATTTTTTATGAGCCTCACGAACTCAAATTACATTCCATATATACTAATATGGTTCACTATTATCACGAGAGCCCCTCAATCATGCATCAATCTTAATATCATCATCAGCATAGCACTTGGAAATAAGACAAAGAATAGAGGAATTACCGAAATAAGTGAATCTCTTCCTGGGGACATGCATGAACTCTGCATACTCCTTGTCTCCATCAATCCTATGGAGTTGCAGAACCAGCGGGCGACAGGTGACAATGCCTGCAGAGTCAAACCAAACAAAACAAATCAATGCGTCAGAAAAACAAAACAGGACGCCAAACAGAACTGCTTGCTTGAAACTAGGAGGATCCTCATTACGCGAAACAACATGCCCCCTAGTTGATCCCAAGTGGTAGTAGTACCTAGTAGTACCTAGCTTCCTAGCACTACACAATTACTGGTCATGTAGGCAACTACGTGCAACCAAACTATATAGCAGAAGATTCAAACAAGCAACAGCGGCCCAAATCTAGCTGCCAACCCCTACAACAACCGCAGATCCAAGCATAGCTAGACCGCATCACCGCGGCCAAACGACGGCCAAACCGGGCATCCAAGCTAGGTGGCAAGGTTGCGAGATCCAGCAAACATAGCTGGGGTGTCAGATCCGGCGAAGGGGGGAGAAAACAGACGGGGCACGCACCTGGCCTCCGACGATGGCAATGGACGGCAGCGAGTCCCAGAGGGTGGGGAGGGCGCTCTCCTCGCCGTGGTCGCCGAGCGCCGTGCAGGCACGCTGCAGCTTATTGACGAGCGAGATCAGGTTCTCCATGGCCGCCGGCACGGGATCTGGCCGGATCCGATCGGGCGGGCGGGGTCGAGGCGGTTGAGTGGGGAGGGAGGGAGACAAGATGACGCCGACTGCTGAGCCGAGCCGCGTTGGATGGTTGGAGCAGCGAGGGCGACGCGGATCGACGGGGGAAGGCGTGCGGATCCGGCCTTGTGGTGGGTGAGGAGGTGCGGATCCGGCGATATGGGGGCGCCCAGCTTGAGCTGCGGAGCTGTGGAACGGGTGGGGGCGGTGAGGTCAGGGCGGTGAGTGAGGAGGATCGGGAGGGAAGCGGCGGCGGCGTGGAGATGGGAGGAAGGGTGCGACGGGGGGATCGATCTGAGCTAGGGTTTGGGCTTGCGGGTGGGGGGTATCTCTTTTTGTCTTCTTTTTTTCTTTTTTCTGTACATCGATGTGGGATGCAGAGATGGATGGATGGATGGATGGACGCCATGTCATCAATCCGTGGGAAGTGTTCTGATTGGTTCGGAAAGTCAATGGTTTAAAATAGTTTTCAAGTACTAAAGATAGAGGGATTTTGTGAAGAAGCTATCAAAAATATTTTCAAAAGAGCACCACACAAATTTTCACTAGAGTTAGACCACATTTTATGGATAAGGACCAATTTGTATGCATTTCTGATCTTTCAAGCTCTTTTTAATCATTTTCCGAGTGCCCAAAATGAGGTTTTTTTTGTGAAGGAACTATCAAATAATTGTTGCAAAAATGGAACAAATAAAATTTTTAAAAGACTAGGCCATGTTTAATATACAATTGACCAGATGGTTGGGTGTAAAAAGTTTTGATCCACCTTTGATGAAAAAGACAAATTTCCGTCGATTTAGTTGGAAGCGGGTCAAATTTGAACTGCATCTGCCTCATAGCTTGCTCTTTATTTTTTCCAAAAATCATTTCTAGGTACATAAGTATCTATTTAATCATAGAAACACCAAAAAAATTCCAAGATTCAACCACTGGCTAGGAACGGTCAAGCCCGCCGTTTTGAACGCATTTTGAAACGGCCATAAGAAATTCAAAAAAAATCAAAAAATTGGAAAACCTTTGCATTGTGTCATTATATGTGACCAAGTTTCAGCAAAAATAATAAACTTGTAATACGACAATTATTTTAAAAAAAGTGTTCTCAGAAACGAGCTATCACGCCTGAAGATTCAGGGTTTTCAAGCCAAATGATCAATCTTATGGCCACGTTCATGGCATAGTTTGTCCAAATGATATCATATTGTGCACAAGGGTGCATCTTGGAATTCCAAACAATATTGCTTAAGGGAGTTTTTATTCTCTTTGCACGGAAAATTCATTTTCCATTTTCCGAGTGCCCGAAATGAGTTTTTTGTGAAGGACCTACCATATATTTGTTGCAAAATTGGACCAAATCATTTTTATAAAATACTAGGACATATTTGATTCACAATTGACCAAATGGTTGGGTGTTAAAAGTTTTGATCCACCTCTGCTGAAAAAGACAAATTCCTGCCGATTCAGTTGGAAGCGGGTCAAATTTGAACTGCAGCTGCCTCATAGCTTGCTCTTTATTTTTTCCAAAAATCATTTCTAGGTACATAAGTGTCTATTTAATCAGAGAAACACCAAAAAATTTCCAAGATTCAACCACTAGCTAGGAACGGTCAAGCCCGCTTTTATTTGCATTTTGAAACGGGCATAAAAATTCAAAAAATCAAAAATTGGAAAACCTTCGCATTGTGTCATTATATGTGACCAAGTTTCCATGAAAAATAATAAACTTGTAATACGGTAATTATTTTAAAAAAGTGTTCTCAGAAATGAGCTATGAAGCGTGAAATTCATGGCTTTCAAGCCAAATGATCAATCTTATGGCCACATTCATGGCATAGTTTATTAAAATGATCTCATATTGTGCACAAGGGTACATCTTGGAATTACAAACAATGTTTCCTAAGGAAGTTTTCATTTTCTTTGCACGGAAATTTCATTTTTCATTTTCCGAGTGCCCAATAGGAGGTTTTTTTGTGAAGGAACTACCAAATAATTGTTGCAGAAATGGACCAAATCAATTTTATAAAATACTAGGGCATATATAATGCACAATTGACAAAATGGTTGGGTGAAAAAAGTTTTGATCCACCTCTGGTGAAAAACACAAATTGCCGTCGATTCAGCTGGAAACGGGTCAAATTTGAACTACAGCTGCCTCATAGTTTGCTCTTTATTTTTTCCAAAAATCATTTCTAGGTAAATAAGTATATATTTAATCAGAAATACATGGTTTGATGGCGAGACATCGAGGTTTGGACGGTGGCCGAGGGCCCCAACTCTAGAGCGCGTAAGCTCGCATGCCCGCCGCGTGGTCACCGCGTGACTGTGGTGTTGCCATGTGTTTTGGGCGGCCTAGGCATGTCTAGTGGGTTGGGCACTCCCCAGGTAGGTGCTAGGAAGAAAATCACAACATAAGATTCTCATGAGGAGACCGATCGATGCTCAAACATGAATTAGCAGCCAAGTGTTTGATTTGCGGTACAGGAAATGCACATGGCTAATGGGCGTGAGTTTTGGCTGAGGATGATTAGTTACTAAGAAGACCGTCTTCACAAATTTTCACCTCAAAAGGAGGAGCCTAGGTGGTACTTGCTTTACAAACTAACACACTGGACATAAATACGAATGTTGAAGCTGGGCTCAAAATAATGAATGGATTGAGCTGGCATTTGGTGGAGGATGGTTATTTGCGCATAGGAAAGCACTGTAGAAAATGGATACCATTTGGACATGCCAAAGTGGTACTTCCTTCACAAAGTGCTGCTCTGATCAGAATCGGAAAATGAATATTTTTGAATTATTTTTGAACTAGGAAAGGAAGGTTTTTACATATTTGACGAAGATATGACCCAAAGAATTTATCAGATTTTTTTGGGAATTTTGGGAATAACAGAAATATAGGTTGCTTCACAACCTAGGGCAAAGACCGCCACATGGACATGACACATAGGCAAAACTGATGAGATGGCGCCTAGTCATCACAACCCACCACAATCTACAAGGCTATGACCATATATATTGGTCATTAACAACTAGAAATAACGCAGCGGAATAGCACTGTTTGCTTTGTGACCTTTCGTGTAAGGAAATTACGACCTTTCTGACCAAAATGGTCGCAATGGTTTAGGGTTTGGAGCCCCTCGAACAGCTTTTGACCAATTGGTCTGAAATGGTCATAGATCTATGACCAATTCTTCCAGGGTCACTGAGAAAAGGTCACTAGTTGACATATTTCTTGTAGTGATCCCGTCGAACAAGAGCGTTTCAAACGCAGGCTTATGGCCACGACAAGTAGCCTCAAGAAAAAGCAGCAACAGCTTAGAGCTGACCAAGACTTGCTAGCTGACAGATGGACTGAAGTCCTTGCGGCCGAAGAGTATGAACTCGAGCGCCCTCCAAGAGCTACCCAAAACGCAGGTTGCTACACCGATTAGAGCCGGAAGCACCCAAACCTACATCACCGGCGCTAATTGGTGGCCGACCGCCACGTCGTGGCGGCGACAGAGGCCTCTCGGCCCTCAACTCAAGCCGCACCCGGCCGCTCAAAAAATACCAAGGCGGCGAAATGCGCCGGACCTGCGAGATATATTGGAGGACAAGGCAAGGCAAACAAGATCGATCTACGGATCGTGGGCGCCCACAACACGTGGCGATAAACGTCACGCCGGATATGGCAACTCTGGCGGGCCAAACCACGATGAGACAAAGCTCATTTGAGCTGCGTCGTGATATAGCCCAATACAGAGGCGCCGCACACCAACTATGCTTCACAGATGAAGTGATGGATCATCAAATCCCTGAGGGTTTCAAACCCATAAACATTGAATCATACGATGGCACAACAGATCCTACGGTCTAGATCGAGGACTATCTCCTTCACATCCACATGGCCCGCGATGATGATCTACACACCATCAAATACCTCCCACTCAAGCTTAAAGGACCAGCCCAGCATTGTCTTAACAGCTTGCCACTAGAGTCAATTGGTTGTTGGGGAGACTTGGGAGCCGCATTCCTCGACAATTTCCAGGGCACATATGTGCGACCACCAGACGCCGATGACCTAAGCCACATAATTCAGCAGCCAGAGGAATCGGCCAGACATTCTGGACACGGTTCCTAACCAAGAAAAATCAAATTGTCGATTGTCCGGATGCAGAGGCCCTTGCATCCTTCAAACACAACATCCACGACGAGTGGCTTGCCTGTCACCTAGGACAGGAAAAGCCGAAATCCATGGAAGCCCTCACAACACTCATGACCCGATTTTGCGCGGGTGAGGACAGCTGGCTAGCTCGTAGTAACAACATGACCAAGAGCCCTGGTAATTCGGATACCAAGGACAGCAATGGCAGGTCGCGTCGCAACAAGCACAAGCGCCGCATTAACAGTGATAATGCTGAGGATACGGCAGTAAATGCCGGATTCAGAGGCTCTAAACCCGGTCAGAGGAAAAAGCCATTTAAAAGAAATACTACGGGCCCGTCCAATTTGGACCGAATACTCACTACAAGAAACTTGCTAATACATGACGGATTTCCGATGACAGTTTCGAAATTCGTCATGAACCGCCTAATACAGACCCACAAGCCCACTAAAGCCCGCCTAAAGCCCTAAACCTTTCCCCGTATAAAAGCAAACCCGAAGAGAATCTCGTCCCCAATCCCTTTCTCCATCCGCCGCCACCAAGCCTCGCCTCTCCTCTCCTCTCGTTGCCCCCGTCCTCTGCCTCAACCTTCCCGCCTCCAAGCGACGATGATGGCCCGAGATCCATGGCGACAGCGGCTGCAGCGGCCCGATGGGAGTCGCGGCCAACCCTAGCCGCCGTGGCGCGCCTCAGCTGCTCACAACCCATGACCTGGGCCATGGATCTACGGCAGGGACCTCCCTCCTCCGTCTCACAGGCCGCGCAACTGCCTCGCCATCCGGAGATTTGGAGCAGCAAGGGCCGGATGAGGAGAGGACGACGACCGTGACCTGCGGCAGGCCCGAGCTCGACCTCGCCGGCAACGTCGACACCCCTCACAAGGTCCATCCCTGCTCCCCCCCCTCCCGGTTGTCTCCTCTATCCATTACTTCCTCTTCTCTCCCATCCCCAATTGAAGTTTTTTTGCTTTGATTTAGAACAGCGGGAGCTCTCCGCCTCTCCAGTTCGATGGATGGGAACGAACGGGACCCCACGCTCGAGCTAGATGAGCTCGATGGCTAGCAGCCCCGACAACCATGATTCCCCAGAGAACAAGAAGGTCGACCTTCTCACTCTGGTTTTTTCTTTTCTTTCCAAGTGACTGCTGCTCTTCTTTAGTATAGTTCTCCAGGGACTCTCCAATTTTCTTGGACTGAACCTATGCAGAAAACGTGGCCGCTTTGTTTCACGATACTGCAAGTTACAGCCAACAATAGACTAGCACTGTTGGCTATTTCCCTTTTCTTCTCTCACCGTGCGTGCATTAGCAGTGTAGAGTTTGTGTAATCTGCTAGTTAATTAAGTAACTACAGTACTAGTTAGACAAGTTGTGTGGTGGTTAACATTTAGTCCCTAACCAAAAATTAGGCCATGCCCATATTACTGTTCTTCTCCTTTCTATTGTTATTAGTCTGGCATATCCCTATATTTTTATATTATCTACCACTTTACTCCCTGGCATAGTTGCAAACTACTTCTACACCGAGAAGTGGTTGTTTGGTATAGTATACCAGTGTGCATTTTTATTTGTAGCAGAACTAGTCTAAGTTAGATGTACTCATGTTTGTTAATATTAGGATCAAATATCAATGCTAGTTGAGACATACTACCTGCCATCTTGACATATAAAATGTTTTTATGGGCTAAACTAACCTACAAAAACGTATATATATTTTGAGACTGAGGTAGTACTTGTTAGTTCTGACCATGCCTAGCTTAAGGACTGATCGGTATTCTTGAAAAAAAATCCTGCATATGTTCGTACATTTTCCTATCTGAATTATGTTGGATGTATTTTGGTGTGTGCATGTGACATTCAAGGCACATTTTTGCAATATATGTTAGTATATGGTGCTGTGAAACTTCTACGATTGAACATACCACGGCAAGCTTTAGAAGTAACTTTCTTCCATCTACAAAAGCTGAGAGGCAGAGGGAGGGGCACATAGTTTTACCATTGAATAAGCTACTCCCAGAGCTAGAGTGAGGGGCGCAACATTTACCAGTAAATATGTTGCTCCATTCAACATGATTGATGCTCTAAAATGAAAGTTTAACAATCTGCAGCTTTAGAGATTTAGAGGCACACACAAATAATGAAATAGTGTAACAATCTGCAGCTTTGAAAATGTTGGTGTTCTTATTTGATCTTGGATTGCAGCAAATAATAACATTTGTGTTATCATTAACTTTGGGCTCCAATGAAATTCTTGTACGTGTCAATCCTAATTCTCTGCCAAAAGTTGTTTAACAGTATGCTAATGCTTTGCCCAGGTCTATCTCATGGACACCCAGATTTGTTTTGCAATTTTCCCAACACCATCGCGTTACCTCACTGCTGGTGGTAATTTTGCATCGCCACTTATTTTCTTTATTATTGTTACTGTCAAATACTAATTCTTCAGCTGTACGCTTGATAATTGTTGATGATTTCTTAGCGTTACAAGTGAAATGTATCCTTGGGCAATATCTCCTTCATAGCCTTTTGGTTTTATTATTTTCACTATATACCTTTTTTTGTTCTAAGTTTCAACTGTCAAGTGTTAACAATATATAGATATTGTTATTCAGGGTATATCCAATTTCTTAATGCTCTAATAGGGTAGGTTCTGGGGTTGGTTAACCTCATTTATGCAAATTGCTGGTACCCAAAGGTGTCATTCTGTCAATATTGACAAGTTGATTCATGCCTACTTACAAGGCTGGAAAAATAATGTATTACTGGACACAACTGTAGAAGTATGTAGATGTTTGTTTTCTCAACACATAACTATCCTTTATTTTATTATCATCAAGGATCACTGGACATATGATAATTGAACGAATTTTGTGCACTCTTGTATGTATTGCCCCCCTTTGTTAGACCCGTTTTTTTCTTTTTCTTGTTTGGATGATATGCACAAGTACGTAACATTTAAATCTTTTACCCACAACTTGGTTGTCTTAATTAATATGGATCTACATGAAACTTATATATGTAGTGGATGCTATGTTATTCTCGTTTGTAGCACTGCAAGATTTAAGAGTTTTGGAGAGCATGAGTTATTCATTTTTACTTTGTTAAAATTCTCATATTTTACAATCTATGCATATTTACAAATATCTAATGGTCTTGTAAATATTCTAGGTATGACTGCGCACAGGCTACTTGGTGCTGCCCATCAAAATTCATACGACATGATACTTTCCATCGTAGGGCCGATGGCAAGAACTTGAGTAACAACTTCACTAGTTTAAATGTTACATTTGTGTGAACTGGATTGTACTGTTTCCTAACTTTGTTGCGTGATATATTTTATTAATCTATGTTGTAAATTATCATCTCGTGGAGGATTTTGTAAACTGCTATGTTATAGATTCTTGCAGATGCTTGCATATATTGATTCATATGTGCATGTGAGGCACTTTGGAAATACCTTGTCTTAGCATAACGATTTGCATAACGCATCATGCTTTAAAATGTAATTGTTGAAAGTTGGGCTGAATAAAATAGGCTAACGGGTCGAACTAATGGGCTACCCCATGTAGGATATCCATGATGATTTCTGTGACGAAAAATCGTGTCCACGTAGGATGCCACGTCATTCCAGGTTGTCAATTGAAAACTCTACGTGGCGTTGGTCCATGACGGTCTATTCCGTCACAATGGTTTGGGCCTTGGGCGGGCCTGGCGTAGATCCTTGACGGTCAAAAATCGTCATGGACAGCACCATGTCAAATTATGACGCGATATACATGACGGATTTCAAATCCGTCAAGGATGGGCACCCATGACGGATTTTGCATGGCCTGTGACGGATTAGTACCATCACGTATTAACAGGTTTCTTGTAGTGACTCGATCGCTCGTGCCAGATACACGGCACCCCCGAAAAACCAGCCAATCACACCAACAGGGATTGTTGTGTGTTCAAGCAGGCAGGCAAGTTAAATGCCGAAAACAATGACAAGGGGCTGCATAGCGATGACGAGGAGGAGCCCCGGCCGCCGAAAAATAGAGGACAGAAGGGCTTCCCCCCGCAAGTGCGGACGATGAACATGATATACGCAACACACATGCCCAAAAGGGAGCGGAAGCGTGCACTAAGGGACGTATATGCGATGGAGCCAGTCGCCCCAAAGTTCAACCCGTGGTCTTCCTGCCCGATCACTTTTGATCGAAATGACCACCCCACTAGCATCCGCCATGGCGGATTCGCTGCATTGGTTCTAGACCCAATCATTGATGGATTTCATCTCACTAGAGTCCTAATGGACGGCGGCAGCAGCCTGAACCTGCTTTATCAGGGCACAGTGCACAAAATGGGCATAGACCCATCAAGGGTTGAACCCACGAAGACGACCTTTAAAGGCGTCATACCATGTGTAGAGGCCAACTGTACAGGATCAGTTACACTTCAAGTGGTCTTCGGATCCCCGGATAACTTCCGAAGCGAGGAGTTAATCTTCGGCATAGTCCCGTTCCGCAGCGGCTATCACGCACTGCTCGGACGAACCGCATTTGCAAAGTTCAATGCGGTGCCGCACTACGCATATCTCAAGCTCAAGATGCCAAGTCCTCAAGGAGTCATTACAATCAATGGAAACACCGAACGCTCTCTCCGGACGGAGGAGCATACGGCGGCCCTCGCAGCGGAAGTACAAAGCAGCCTCTTAAGGCAATTCTCGAGTCCGGCTATTAAACGTCCGGACACCGTCATGCGCGCCCGGAGTAACCTACAAAAAGACCGCCTGGCACGTTCCGAGCACGCATAGCAATGCGGCCAAAAGCCCCAACCCTCGCGAAATTGCGAAACCAGTACTACGCGTACATAATTACGCTCTGGAAATACCATGGGCATAGGGGAAGGGGCACGAACACGGCATGCCCAGAATGCGGCTCAACCGCACCAGGGGCTCCCGATTGTGTCATTCTTTTCTTTTCTTCTTCCTTTTTTTTACTTTCAGGACTCCATTCTCACAAAGCCCTGTCCGGCAGTAGAATCGCCGAACACACGATGCAACAGCCAGGGAAGCAGAAAGCTACGTCGAGTGTCCAGGTGGTCTCTATTACGAGCAGTATACCTGTTTTACACACCATCCCGCGGCTTACCCCTGGAGGGGGACATGTTAAAAAGTCCTTTCCCTTGCTTATCGCACTATTTGTATCGTTCTGCTCTTACTGCAGCCCTTTTGAATAAACAATACATAGCTTCTGCCTGGTATTGAATTCCCTTTTTTCTATATATATATATATATATATATATATATATATATATATATATATATATTCATTTATGACATTGTGCAACCGTACACTTTGGTACGAGCAATACACCAGGGGATTGAGTAACCCACAATATGGTGTGATAAGTCCGAACACTTTCACAAGTGCGGCACCCCGAACTTATAGCATTATATGCATCGGCTCCGAATCATGTATTGGGTCAATAGTTGGGTTTGCCCAGCTCCCATGTTTTGGTACCTTATGTTCCGTTATATCGGCTAAGGTAGCGCTGGGAGAACCACTGCGATTGTGCCCCGGTTGAGCTGGGTTAAGCACCTCAGTGGAGAAATCTAAAACTGACCGTCATGATAGGGCGAGAGCCGGTCGCTAAAGACTTATGCCGCTTAGAGCGAGGAGTCGGCATCGTCCGGCCTAGGCGTGGATAGCGCCCCGAACTCGGTCTTCCGAATACCAGAGCTTCGCCGAAATTTAAAATTATAGAATTCTATGGCTAAGTGAGAGTGTTCAAGCATTATAGTCTGGTTGCCTTGTTCGTTGCGTTGACCGCCTCCCTCCAAGGACCCAATAATGGGAACAAGAGCGCTCAAGTTTATCCCGAACACCCTAGCACTCGTGGCATGGGGGCTGAAGCCGACGACTCACCATCTCTCAAATTTAATACACGGCCGCGCAGAAGGTAATATTTTAAATTCAAAAGTGTTGCTTAGCGCATATGAACAAGTTTTCAGCGCACAGGATAACAAATGCGAGTCTACTCAAAAATTACATCTTTCGAGCATTCATCCGCTATAAGGCGGGCACCCTTCAGGACGCCCTCATAATACATTTCAGGCTTGCGATGCTCCTTTTTCGGTGGTGGACCGTCCATCACAAGCTTCTCAGCATCCATCTTGCCCCAGTGCACCTTAGCACGGGCAAGGCCTCTGAGCACCTTCGATGCAGACGGAGCGCTTGACGACTTCAACCCATGGACAGGCGTCCACCAGCCGCCTCACCAGCCCGAAGTAGCTCCCAGACATGGCTTCCTTAGGCCACAACCCCAACTATGAGGCCTTTCATGGCCTGTTCGGCCACCTTATGGAGCTCGACCAGCTGTTTCAACTGGTCGCTTAAGTGCACCGGGTGTCCGGCCTCAAAGATATCTTGAGACCGTAACACCTTCTCCGTCGAGCTTCCCTCCTCGGCTCGGTAGAATGCGGCAGCATCGGACACACTGTGGGGCAGATCTGCGAATGCTCCTGGAGAGCTCCGGATTCGGGTAAGTAACAGATAATTCACTTTCACATGCTTGCTTTGCATATAGAATGCCTTACCCGCCGCAATCTTCTTCATTGCCTCAATTTCCTGGAGGGCTTTTTGGACTTTGGCCTTAGCAGCTTTGGCGCTCTCAAGGGCCGAGGCGAGCTCGGACTCTCGAGTCTTTGACTCACGCTCCAAACTCTCGTGTTTTTCCACGAGAGCACAGCTCTTGCCGCACCTCCGCCACCCGCGCCTCCTGCTTCTCTCGCTCGGTGCGCTCCGCGGCCGCATTGCTTTCAGCCTTGGACACTGCTTCCTTCAGGGTCACCACCTCGTTCGTGGCCCCTGCAGTATTCACGTTATTCCTGTCATCTTTTGCGACCACATATTTTAAATACTCCCATAAGGTATTACTTACCTTCCTTCTCCTCCAGCTGCTTTTTGACAAGGCCGAGCTTGTTCTCGGACCGCTCAAGGCTCTGCTTCAATGCATCAACCTCTGTAGTCAGTGCGGCAGAGGTCAGCATCGCAGCCTACATTCCCATATTGACAAACTTATGTTAGACTCCTGTGTATACCTTTTTAGATCCTCAGTTTGGCTTTTTCTTTCCGAACACCAAACTGAGCATCAGGGGCTACTGTCTATGCGGTAATATTTTTATATGTCTTAAATACATACCTCAAAGCATGTTAGAAGGCTGGCACAGGCTTCGGTCAGCCCGCTCTTGGCGGACTGAACTTTTTGGATCACCACACTCATAACAGTGCGGTGCTCCTCGTCGATGGAAGCGCCGTTAAGCGCCTCCATCAAATCATCCGGTGCCTCCGGTTGGACGGAGGTCACCGGCGTCGCAGTCTTGCCCTTCTTACGAAGGGGTCGCCTGCCGGACTCTGGAACCACTGAAGGTTCCGGTACGGAGTCCGGCACAGGGCCGGACTTGAAGCCCTTCGGTGTTTTATCCCCTTTGCGCCCGGAGTTCGGGAGGTTGCCTTGCGGCGCCTCCTGGGCCACCTCCTCCTGGCTGGGCCCCTTTTGGGACTCCACCCCGGCGTCATCCGCGGAGGGAGGAGACGAGGCGGTCGGAAGTGAGGTGCTATTCACATCCGACGAATCCAGGGAGCCGCTCGACGAAGCGTCGGGCGGGCTGCATGGTTATACTCGGCGTTAGAAGATGTTGTGCGACAACTGGAACGCCATGAGTTATTCTGGTTTCCAGACACTTACGATTTCGCCAGGGGCTTGGTCCTTGGTGGCCACTCCTCTCCGTCATCGTCGGCGTTGGTGGTGTAGTACGGTGGGAGGGTCCTTCCCTTCTTGGACCCTCCGGCCTCCCCAGTTTGGGCGGCCTTCCTTTTCTTCTCTCTCTCCGCTGGGGGAGAGGCCTCTTTTTCGTCCTCCTCGTCTTCGCGGGAGGAGTCCGCCTCTGAGTCATCGGACGATGAGTCGAGACAACACTGCACCGAACTCCTTCGGGTCCCCGTGGCCTTCTTCTTGGCCTTCTTCTCCGGCACCACATAAGGTGCCGGAACCAGCAGCCCCGTCAATCGGGCGTCCGCTGGGTCTTCTGGCAAGGGAGCTAGACAGTCAACCTGTCCGGACGTCTTCTGCCAGTCCTGTCAAAGGTGAGGGAGTTTTAGATCCCGCATAGAGTCAAACTATGAAAAAAGAGTCCCGTAAAGGGTAAAATAGCGTACCTCGCTGGCTTGATGCCGCGAGCTGAATCCTCGATCTTCGGTAGCGGATGCGGGAGCCTCGGAGCCCTTGAACAGCACCTTCCAGGCATCTTCGTACGTAGTGTCGAAGAGCCGGCTCAAGGTTCGGTGCTGTGCCGGATCAAAATCCCACAAGTTGAAGGCCCGTTGCTGGCATAGGAGGATCCGGCGGATGAGCATAACCTGGACTACGTTGACAAGCTTGAGCTTCTTGTCCACCAGGTTTCGGACGCAGGTTTTGAGTCCTGTCAGCTCTTCCGAATCACCCCACGTCAGGCCCGTCTCTTTCCACGAGGTGAGCCGTGTAGGGAAGCCAGATCAGAATTCGGGGGCCGCTGCCCATTTGGAGTCGCGTGGCTCGGTGATGTAGCACCACCCCGATTGCCACCCCTTTATGGTCTCCACGAAGGATCCCTCGAGCCATAGGACGTTGGCCATCTTGCCCACCATGGCACCTCCGCACTCCGCTTGGCGGCTGCCCACTACCTTCGGCTTGACATTGAAGGTCTTCAGCCATAAACCGAAGTGGGGCTGGATGCATAGGAATGCCTCGCACATGACGATGAACGTCGAGATGTTGAGGATGAAATTCGGGGCCAGATCGTGGAAATCCAGGCCGTAGTAGAACATGAGCCCCCAGAAAAATGGGTGAAGTGGAAACCCTAGTCCGCGGAGGAAGTGGGGGAGGAACACCACCCTCTCATGGGGCCTGGGGGTGGGGATGAGCTACCCCTTGTCGGGGAGCCGATGCGCGGTGTCGTCGGACAAGTATCCGGCCTTCCGCAGCTTTTTGATGTGCCCTTCCGTGATGGAGGAGGCCATCCACTTGCATCCCGCTCCGGACATAGTTGGAGAAGGTTGAGGTGGGATGTGCGGACTTGGGCGCTGGAGCTCGAGTGCGCGGAAATGGATAAGCAAAGGAGGAAGAAGGCGTGTGTGAAAAAGTGGATCCTTATCCCCTTATATGGACGGACAAAGCTATGCATCCCCACCGGCCTGATAAAACTCGCTTATCTCCCAAGCGCCGTAATCAATGGCGCGGTTGGGTTACCCACGCCCGTATTGATGAGAATCCCGGAATAAGGGGACACTATCTTTGCTTTGACAAGACGTGCCAAGGAAACCACCTCGTTAAACGCGCTGAGGTGGGACAGTAAAAATGATTCGAATAAAGGCTTAGCCGTGGTGTGATGTCACGCTGCGGAATACGTCAGCCGATTGAACTTGTGTAAATATTATTCTCTCTATGGTGGTATGTGGAACTTATTTTGAAGAGCCGGACACTATCCTTGTGTTCAAAATCTTCTATGAAGTATTCGGAGGAGGAACCCGCCTTGCAATGCTGAAGACAATATGCGCGCCGGACTCGTCGTCATTGAAGCCTGGTTCAGGGGCTCTTGAGGAGTCCTGGATTAGGGGGTGTCCGGATAGCCGGACTATAGCCTTTGGCCGGACTCCTAGACTATGAAGATACAAGATTGAAGACTTCGTCCCGTGTCTGGATGGGACTTTCCTTGGCGTGGAATGCAAGCTTGGCGATACGAATATGTAGATTTCCTACCATTGTAACCGACTCTGCGTAACCCTAACTGAGGGAGTCCTGGACTAGGGGGTGTCCGGATAGCCGAACTATCATCACAGTCGGACTCCAAGATTATGAAGATACAAGATTGAAGACTTCGTCCCGTGTCCGAATGGGACTTTCCTTGGCGTGGAAGGCAAGCTTGGCGATATAGATATGTAGATCTCCTACCATTCTAACCGACTCTGTGTAACCCTAACCTATCCGGTGTCTATATAAACCGGAGGGTTTTAGTCCGTAGGACGAACAACAATCATACCATAGGCTAGCTTCTAGGGTTTAGCCTCTATGATCTCGTGGTAGATCTACTCTTGTACTACCCATATCATCAATATTAATCAAGCAGGAGTAGGATATTACCTCCATCGAGGGGGCCTGAACCTGGGTAAAAACATCGTGTCCCTTGTCTCCTGTTACCATCCGCCTAGACGCACAGTTCGGGACCCCCAACCCGAGGGTTTTGACACCGACATTGGTGCTTTCATTGAGAGTTCCTCTGTGTCGTCACCGATAGGCCCGATGGCTCCTTCGATCATCATCAACGACGCGGTCCAGGGTGAGACTTTTCTCCCCGGACAGATCTTCGTATTCGGCGGCTTTGCACTGAGGGCAATTAAGCAGCCATCCGGAGCAGATCGAAAGCTACGCCCCTGGCCATCGTGTCAGATTTGGAAGTTTGAACTATACGGCCGATATCCGCGGAGACTTGATCTTCGACGGATTCGAGCCGCAATAAGCGTGCAGCGCTGTCTCGATGGGCATGATCTAGCTCTGCAGCGAGCGGTGCCACAGGCTGCACCAGCATCCGCTCCGACCCTTAATCCGGAGCCGGATATGCTGATCGAGGACGAGTGGTTGGACACCGCCTCGGGGGCTACGATCTCTACGGCGATTGAGCCGGACTCCATCCCTGTCCTTTGCGAAGACCTTGACTCCAGGGTGTCGGACTCCTCTCTGGACTCCGAACCCTCCGCGCCCCTGCAAATCGAATACGATTGGGCGCCGGTTATGGAGTTCACTGCCGCGGACATCTTTCAGCACTCGCCCTTTGGCGACATCCTTAATTCACTAAAATCTCTCTCTTTATCCGGAGAGCCATGGCCGGACTACGGTCAGGAAGGTTGGGATGCGGACAACGAAGAAATTCAACGCCCAGCCCCACCCACTTCGTAGCCACTGTCGAAAGCTTACACGACGTGCTCGATTTCTACTTCGAAGACATCGACGGTAGGGACGACGATGTAGGAGACAACCATGAACCAGCGCCTATAGGATGCTGGACAACCACTTCATCCCATGATGTATACATGGTGGATACACCTAAAGGAAATGAAGACGAGGAACAACGGGACGCTACGAAGGATAAATCCCTCGAAAAGCAGTCAAAACGGCAACGTAAACGCCGAACCAAGTCCTGCCTCAACAGAGACCCAGCCATAGAGCAGGCCGAACCGGTGGACGACGAACACGCTGTCGAGCAATCGTCCGAACAAGACAACTTGGATAAACAATCTGTCCCCAGCGAAGACAACAGTCCGGACAATCTCACGCCGGACAAATTGTTGGAGCAGAATAACCTCCATAAAGGCTCGTCGCCACTGCGGCGTAGCCTGAAAAGCAAGCGGAAGCTCAAAACAGCGGAAGATGCACTCAGAATCAGATGGAGTAGAGTATTCAACACCGTTGAACAAATCTGGCGACGATACCGAACAAAGAGCTACCCAAAAAGAAAGCTACTTCTCGAATTTGACGAGGAGGCCTCAGAGCCCCCACAATCAAAAAGTAAGAAGGCCACCCGGTCGGATGGACGACCCCACGGCAAAAAAAGAGCGGCAAATGGCGCCGCACACAAGCCGCATAAGGATTCACATCAAAAGGATGGCCCAGTTAGGTCCATCTATGGGCCAAGAAAGCAAACTCTTCAAAGCAATGCAACACGCCAAAAATCCGAACATCACGGCACACCCAAATATAGGGGCGCCGCACACCCCCTATGTTTCACCGATGAGGCGCTGCAAACAGAGAGGCATACGACGGAACAACAGACCCTGGAGTCTGGATTGAGAATTACATCCTCCACATACACATGGCTAGAGGAGATGATCTCCACGCCATAAAATACTTACCCCTTAAACTCAAAGGGCCAGCTCGGCATTGGCTTAAAAGCCTCCCGAAAATACCATTGGAAACTGGGAAGAGCTCGAGGATGCATTTGGGCAAATTTTCAGGGACCTATGTCCGCCCTCCGGATGCAGACGATCTAAGTCACATAACTCAACAGCCCGAGAGTCAGCCCGAAATTCAGAACAGGTTCCTTACTAAAAGAACCAAATAGTCGATCGTCTGACACCAAGCCTTAGCAGCTTTCAAACACAATGTCCGAGACGAATGGCTCGCCAGACACCTCGGCCAAGAAAAGGCAAGAACAATGGACGCATTAACAAGCCTCATGACCCGCTTTTGCGCGGGAGAGGATAGCTGGCTAGCAAGATGCAGCACCAGCGACCCAAGTACATCCGAAGTCAGGGATGGAAACGGGAAACCACGACGCAACAAGGACCAGCGCTGGATTAAAAGGAACGGTCCAAAGAGCGCGGCAGTCAACGCCGGATTCAAAAGCTCAAGGCAGAACAATAAAAGACTGCCCCTTAAGGACAATAGCGAAGCGCTATCCAACTTAAATAAAATCTTGGACAAGATATGTCAAATCGACAGTACTCCCGGGAGGCCTGCAAACCATACCCACAGAGATTGCTGGGTCTTCAAACAGTCCGGCAAACTCAACGCCGAACACAAGGGGTTCGACACACCAAGTGAAGATGACGACGAGCACCACAAGCAGAGCCCCGGAAAACAAAAGAATTTCCAACAAGAGGTTAAAACAGTAAACTCACTTCACGTGATCAAAGGGAAAAACAGAGTGGCGCCCACTAAAATGCGCGCCGCACACTGGTTGTCAAAACCAATCACCTTTGACCATCAGGACTATTCCGAAAGTATCCGGAGCACAAGATGGACTGCCTTGATATTGGATCCTATAATTGACGGATTCCAATTTACACAAGTCCTCATGGATGGTGGTAGTGACATAAACCTGATATATCAGGACACAATCCGCAGGATGGGGATAGACCCAACCAAAATTTGCAGTAGCAACACCTCCTTTAAAGGAGTAATGCCAGGCCCATATGCCCATTTTACGGGCTCCATACTGCTAGAAGTTGTGTTCGGTTCATCCGACAACTTCCGTCGCGAAAGGTTAATCTTCCATGTCGTCCCGTTCAAAAGTAGACATCAAGCATTATTGGGACGCGAAGCTTTCGCCCGCTTTAACGCAATACCGCATTATGCATCTCTCACACTTAAAATGGCCGGCCCACGCGGCATCATCTTATTAAAAGGGAGTATTAAGTGTTACTTGAGCACAGAAGAACGTGAGACTGGCTTGACAGCCCCACACCTATCCGGCTCCGCTAGTCAAAGAACCTGAATTGGTCATTCAAACCCCGGACACGGCTAGACGAGTCCGGCGCCTACTAGCGGCATACCCCCATACAAGGGGCTGCATGCATGTATCACAAGAGACAATAAAGCTCAATCTTATTCACTTCTTCGAATCATACTCTGTTTATTTAATATACCGTACATCTTGCGCACGATCCTTTTTTCTTTTTTAAACTAAGTTCCTCTCTTTTACAGATGAACAACATGCTACACCCGTCCAGGATACGGCTGCGCGGAGACACGGTAGCGAGGCGTGCAGTAGGGACCCGTTGCAAAGGATTCTTTTCAGATTAAGACCCTGCGTAAACCTTTTTCTTGTCTCTTGTTGATATACATCCCCGGTTTCTTACTATAAGCGAGGAGGAGGCTGGCGTTTTGGCATTGGCCGCACCAGAATTTTTTGCGCGTGCACGGACACCAGGGCTTAGGGCATTATTCTGCCCGTTTTATAAAGACCGAATACCTTAGGGAGTATTCGGCGTCTCGAGATTAGGCCTTATATGCATCAGCTCTGAATCATGTCTTTGGTCAAATGTTGGGTTTTCCGGCTCACGTGTTTTGCTGCCTTACGTTCCGTTCTATCGGCTAACGCGGCACCGGAGAACTACTGCGATTGTGCCCGGTTCGGCCGGGCGAGCACCTCGAGAGAAAGCCGAAAACTGACTGTCATGATATAGCGAGAGACTGGTCAACCACTCGATGACTAGTCGGAATGTTTAGAATTCCTCCGCATTAACGAAGGACCGGTTTTCGGTCAGCACATACGCACCCTGAATTCGGGAGAGTGTGGTGCCCCCAGGGGCTATATAGTAGCCCCACCCTCGAACTCCTATGGCTAAGTGAAAGTGATAAAGCATTATAGTCTGGTTGCCTAGTTTGCTACACTACCACCTCCTTAACAGGACCAAGACGTTGGATTAAGTGTGAAAAAGCGCCTTCTTTGCAAACACCCCCGCACTATGTGCGTGGGGGCTGAAGCCAAGGACTGCCATCTTTCAGGTTATATATACATATACATAAACGATTGCACAGGGAGTAGTTTACTACTAACGCACAAGTATAAAAAGCTCTTATATCATATTGAATCATTGCTTTCACAAATCATACATGTCATTTAAACATAATATCCTTCGAGCACTGCGTCTCTATTAAACGAGCGCCCTGCAGGACTTCCTCAAAGTAGTGCTCGGCAGGCACTCGGCTTCCGTCTGAATCTTGGGATGCAACGTCGGTGGCCTTCATATCTGCCCAGTATGTCTTGACACGGGCCAGAGCCATCCGCGCTCCCTCAATACACGCCGACCGCTTTATTGCGTCGATACGCGGTACCACACAAAGGAACTGCTGCACTAAACCAAAATAACTCTTCGGCTGAGGTCCGCCCGACCACAAATGAGTCATGACATGCTTCATGGCAAGTCCGGGTAGTCAATTCAGCTCGGCCCATTCGGCCAAGAGATCGGTCAACTGAAGAAGACACTCCGGACTATGGAATTGCGACCAATATAGCTCTTCCCTTCTGTGCCCCTTCTGGCCTCGGAAGTGCTCAATCGCGTCCGCAGCGCTCGCCGCTAAGTCCAGATATGCATCCTCCGAACTCCACAACTTGTCCAATTGAGCATACTTTGGATCCGTATATTTCCTCCGCAGCAGAAACGGTTTTCCAGCCGCAATTGCCCCGGCCTGACTCAGCTCCTCCTTGGCAGCTCTCAAAGCCGAACGGGCATCCTTGGATTCGGCGGCGGCCTTTTTCAGGCCCTCTTGCTCCGCTTGACGTTCTTTTTCAAGAACCTCGCAGCGATCGGTAGTATTCTTCAACTTTCTGGCCATAACGGTCATTTCCTCTTTGCTTCAGCAGTGAGCAGCCCGTCCGGCTTTTAGCTCTTCGGCCGCCCTTAAAGCGGCCGCATTACTATTTCTGGCTTGCTCTTTGGCTCGGGCGAGTTCCGCCCGCAGCTCTTCCACAGCAGCGGCACCATCTGCATTAAGCATACAAATAGTAAGACATGGGCGTCAAGCTCCCTTACCAGGTGTCCGCGTAGAAGTCGCATACCTTGTGACTCGTCAAACCGTTTATTGACCAGCGCGATGTCCGCATCCGCCTTGTCAAGTTGTCGCTTTAGTTCGGCATATTCATCAGTCCGGCTGGCCACCGGATGCCCCGCCACCTGTTTAGGAGCGGCGATATGTTATAACTGAGATTTTGATCCTTGGCACGCTGTCAATTTTGACAACATACCGAGTCTCAGGGGCTACTATCTATACAGGGCGCATTCTATATGCATAACTGTCAAAAGGTACATCATTTTTTGCGTACCTCGAACCCCGTCAGTAAGCTTCTGACAGCTTCATGCAATCCGCTCTCCGCGGATGCAATTCTTTCAAGAACCATACCCATTAGAGCACGGTGATCCTCTGAGATAGCCGCTCGCCCGAGCAGATCCTCCAGCTCCTCTGACCACACACCACTTGGCGCCGGACCGTCCGGCCCCGCCGGACTTGGGGGAACCCTCTGCGACGACACCTCAGGGTCGTCCGCCTCGCATGAGGGTGCGACAGGTGGAGGCGTCTCGCTCTCCATCATCTCTGCAAGAATATCCCCCGAAGACGAGCTCTACTGAGAAGGGCTGAGATCCGAACTACAAGGTACAATTTCGGTTATCTTTAGAAATAAATACAGGGATGTTCCTTACTTACAAAACCCCTTTCTTTTTACTTACTGCTCGCTGGAGGGCTGATCCCCTTGGGGAAATAGTGCGGCTGGGTTACTTCCCAGCGCCGGACTCTTTGACGAAGATTCCTTTCCCCTCTTTGAGGCCTTGACCTCCGGATCTTCCGAAGCGGTCCTCTTCTATCCTCGGATGGTAGGGCTTTTAATCCCTCCTTCCTTGATAGCCTCCTTTGTGGAGGCAGTTGCTTCCCCGCTCCCCCCTTTGCCTTCTTCAAAAGGCGCGGCCTTCAACATCTTGGTCAGCATGGGATCCGGCGTGGTCTCTGGGAGGGGAGCCGGACACCTTATTAACTTTGCCTTGGCTATCCACTCCTGTTCAAGAAACGGTTCCTTTAAAGGACACATATGAATACGGCGAATGAATGAACAGCCAGTCCGGTTACCAGACTACTTACTTGAGTATGTCTGGCGATTGCAGCTTAGTCCTGCGTCCTCAGTCAGGTCCGGACACTTCCCTTGTGATCCGAAGAACAGTTTATACATCTCCACGGGCGTCGTACCCATGAAATTTTGGAGAGCTCGTGGTCCCTCCGGATTGAATTCCCACAGGCGGAGGGGGCGACGTTTGCAGGGCAGAAGGCGCCGAATCAACATAACCTGCGCCACTGCAACCAGATTGATCTCTCTTTTTTGGAGGTCTCGAATACGGCCCTGTAACAAAGGAACGTCCTTGGACGATCCCCAGTCGAGCCCCTTGTTGACCCATGACGCCAGCCGCTGTGGTGGACCTGAGCGGAAGGCAGGAAGCGCCACCCATTTGGTGCCCCGGGGAGCGGTAATATAAAACCACTCCCGTTGCCACAAACCAAGCTCCTCTTGAAAAGATCCCTTGGGCCACGGAGCATCATCACATTTGCTTATGACCGCCCCTCCGCACTCTGCCTGCTGCCCCTTGATCATCTTTGGTTCCACCTTGAAGGTCTTGAGCCACAATCCAAAGTGAGGGGTAATATGGAGGAAGGCCTCACATACGACAATGAATGACGAGATATGGAGGATGGACTCCGGATTCAAGTCATGGAAATCCAGCCCATAATAAAACATGAGCCCCCGCACAAAGGGATCCGTCGGGAAGCCTAAACCCCGAAGGAAGTGAGACACGAAGACCACATTCTCGCCGGGCTCGGGAGTGGGAATGACCTGCCTCGGAGCAGGCAGCCTATGCGAAATCTCGCCGGTTAGATACCTGGCGTCTCGCAGCTTTAGTACGTCTTCTTCTGTGATGGAGCCGGACATTGTCAAAGGTCCAAAGCGCCTAGATCTGAAGCTTTGGGTGTTGGAACTCGAAGCACGAGGCGAACTCGATGGAGGGTGTAAAAAGAAAGAGGGCCTTGGTCTCGTTATAAATAGGTTGAATACCAAGAGCCATCCCCGTGGTCGATTAGGACTCGCCTTTCATAGAGGAGGCGTGCCAACGGGCACGGTTGGGTTACCCACGTCCGTATTGATGAGAATCCCGGAATAAGGGGGGCACGATCTATGCTTTGATAAGATGTGCCAGGGAAACCGCCTCGCTAAACGCGCTGAGGTGGAGCTGTAAAAAACGATACATATAAAGGCCTGGCCGTGGTGTGATGTCACGCTGCGGAATACGTCAGCAGATCTGTGCAAAAAGTTATTCTCTCTACGGTGGTATGTGGAACTTGTTTTGCAGAGCCGGACACTATCCTAGTGTTCAAAACCTTCTATGAAGTATTCGGAGGAGGAACCCGCCTCGCAATGCCAAGACAATCAACGCGCCGGACTCGTCGTCATTGAAGCCTGGTTCAGGGGCTACTGAGGGAGTCCTGGAGTAGGGGGTATCCGGATAGCCGAACTATCGTCACGGCCGGACTCCAAGATTATGAAGATACAAGATTTAAGACTTCGTCCCGTGTCCGGATGGGACTTTCCTTGGCGTGGAAGGCAAGCTTGGCGATACGGATATGTAGATCTCCTACCATTGTAACCGATTCTGTGTAACCCTAACCTATCCGGTGTCTATATAAACCGGAGGGTCTTAGTCCATAGGACGAACAACAATCATACCATAGGCTAGCTTCTAGGGTTTAGCCTCTACGATCTCGTGGTAGATCTACTCTTGTACTACCCATATCATCAATATTAATCAAACAGGAGTAGGGTATTACCTCCATCGAGAGGGCCCGAACCTGGGTAAAAACATCGTGTCCCTTGTCTCCTGTTACCATCCGCCTAGACGCACAGTTCGGGACCCCCTACCCGAGATCCACCGGGTTTGACACCGACACTAACCCTCTTCGGTGCCTATATAAACCGGAGCGTTTTAGTCCGTAGGACGAACAACAATCATACCATAAGCTTGCTTCTAAGGTTTAGCCTCTTTGATCTTGTGGTAGATCTACTCTTGTACTACCCATATCATCAATATTAATCAAGCAGGAGTAGGGTTTTACCTCCATCGAGAGGGCCCGAACCTGGGTAAATACATCGTGTCCCTTGTCTCCTGTTACCATCCACCTAGACGCACAGTTCGGGACCCCCTACCCGAGATCCGCCGGTTTTGACACCGACAGCCTCCTTTTAATAGAGAACCGGAACAAAGCATTAGCACTTATTGAATACATGAACTCCTCAAACTACGGTCATCACCGAGAAGTATCACGATTATTGTCACTTCGGGGTTGTCGGATCATAACACATAATAGGTGACTATAGACTTGCAAGATAGGATCAAGAACTCACATATATTCATGAAAACATAATAGGTTCAGATCTGAAATCATGGCACTCGGGCCCTAGTGACAAGCATTAAGCATAGCAAAGTCATAGCAACACCAATCTTAGAACATAGTGGATACTAGGGATCAAACCCTAACAAAACTAACTTAATTACATGGTAAATCTCATCCAACCCATCACCGTCCAGCAAGCCTACGATGGAATTACTCACGCACGGCGGTGAGCTTCATGAAATTGGTGATGGAGGATGGTTGATGATGACGACGGCGACAAATCCCCCTCTCCGGAGCCCCGAACGGACTCTAGATCAGCCCTCCCGAGAGAGATTAGGGCTTGGCGGCGGCTCCGTATTGTAAAATGCGATGAATCTTTCTCTCTGATTTTTTTCTCTGTGAAACGTAATATATAGAGTTGGAGTTGAGGTCGGTGGAGCATCAGGGGGCCCATGAGACAGGGGGGCGCCCAGGGGGAGGGGGCGCACCCCCACCCTCGTGGACAAGGTGTGGGCCCCCTGGCCTTGATTCTTTCGCCAGTATTTTTTATATTTCCAAAAGTTTTCTCCATGGATTTTCAGGTCATTTCAAGAACTTCTGTTTTCTGCACAATAAATAACACCATGGCAGTTCTGCTGAAAACAGCGTCAGTCCGGGTTAGTTTCATTCAAATCATGCAAGTTAGAGTCCAAAACAAGGGCAAAATTGTTTGGAAAATTAGATACGTTGGAGACGTATCAACTCCACCAAGCTTTAACCTTTGCTTATCCTCAAGCAATTTAGTTGATAAACTGAAAGTGATAAAGAAAATCTTTTACAAACTCTATTTGCTCTTGTTGTTGTAAATATGTAAAGCCAGCATTCAAGTTTTCAGCAAAGATTATGAAATAACCATATTCACAATAACACTTAGGTCTCACATTTACTCCTATCAATGGCATAATCAGCTAGCGAGCAATAATAATAAAACTCGGATGACAACACTTTCTCAAAACAATCATAATATGATATAACAAGATGGTATCTCGCTAGCCCTTTCTGAGACCGCAAAACATAAATGCATAGCACCTTTAAACATCAAGGACTGACTAAACATTGTAATTCATGGTAAAAGAGATCCAGGCAAGTCATACCCAATCTTATATTTACTAATTGGAGGCACCATACGACGCACCACGTTAACCCTTAGAATTAAAGAATTTTGACCGTTGGATTAATATATAATCTATCTGTAGCCATCAGATGAAGTATAAGATATGTTGTCTCAAACTACCACGTATGGAAGTCTTGACCCCTTGGGACTCTCTCTATTTCCTAGAAAAAACAAAAATTTGAGCGGCCATATGTTGTCTTATACTACCACGTATGGAAGTCTTGATCGCATGGGACTCTCTCTATTTCCTTGAAAAACAAAAATCTGAGTGGCCATATCATTTAGATGAAAGTGTTACATTTGTAGTCCAGCTTCCTCACGTTCAACATTGGTTGAAATAAAAAAAATTCAGCCACGGTTCCATAAAAAAGGATAGCCCACTTCCACAAAAGTTGGGCGCTGAAAAAGAAAAAAACAGATCACATCTAGAAAAGAAAAAAACAAATCACATCTGTCATATTATAATTTTATTAGGGAACTGTCACGTTATAATTTGGTGAAACAAAACTAGGAAAGAATCCACGGTTCCCTCAAAAAAGAATAATATCCTTCAATAAAACTCCACCGATGAAAAAAATTAGATCTAAACTCCTTGCATAGAAAACTCCAGGGATGAAAAAAAAAGATATGTTTGACTAACCAATCTTTTTTTTCTGATTGAAAATGAAAAAAACAGCCACACAAACCTGCCGTACGTGGGTGAAAGTTATACGTAACGTTGGTGAAAAGAAAGTAGGAAATCATCCTCATATAAATAGTTCTTTATATGAAAAGGGATAGCTTCTTTACATAAAAACAACACCGATGGAAAGAAAAAAGAAACAGATCAAAGATAAGAAAGGAACGACATCTCATCCTCAAAGAAAAAAGGAAAATATCCCCCTCGACTACTGTACATGGCCACTTAATCATGTATAAAAAAGATTAACATAATTCTTTGGAGGTCTAGATTGTCATATATAGTAAGTATGTACATGTATTTTTTATCCTAATAAAACAAGAAAAATAATAGCTATTAAAACATCATTATATACATATAAATCGCTGAATTATCAAAAAAAAGAATTTGATTGTACCATGCGCCACAAAGATCTCATATAAACAGTACAGTTTTTCTATAGCCACTACGGTCTCTCTCATATAAACATGATTGTCTATGTGATATGCATATGTATAGTATGGATAGAAAATATTAAAAAAATTCCCATACATGTTAATCATAAGAGAAATTTTTTAATAAAAATTGGTACAGACAAGATCTTATAATGAGAATAATCGGTGCTTATAGTATAATGAGAATATACAACTGCCTACTTTTTTAAACATGTAAATTATTCGCTACGACGTGGCGTATATTGATAAAAAGTTGTTCATGTATGTATCCATTATTCTTTATAGAAAAAAGTTTTTATAATTCTACCATGCTTCCGTGGCAAAAAAAAGACGTATGTCTTTTTTTGGCTTAATAAGAAAGTAATATATATGTTGCAATTGGGCACTTTATCTTTGTACCTTCTAGAAACTTTTAGATCATAAGTACATGATACATGCAACAACTTCTAGGTCCATAACCATGTTTTCTACCAACATAACACATATACCCTTATGTAACCTTGATAAGTAGGACATCCATATGTCCACATATCGGCCATAAATTTGACGTGGATTGCTGTGACATAATTGGATGCAAACAATCTAATCACAAAAAAGTCAAAGCAATGTAACTTCATTGCAATCTATGTGCATGTGTGATAACCTATATCAACATATGCAAATTATTGTTTGACATTTCGAATCTCTCAAAAGATTGTTATATCTAATATTAAAATTGCTAGCCCGTGCAGGTGCACGGGTTGACGACTAGTATAAACTAATAGTAATGCATGCAAATGACAGTGTGCTCTCCAGCGGGTGCTTTTTAATAAGAAGGTGATGACTCAACATAAAAGTAAATAGATAGGCCCTTCGTAGAGGGAAGCAGGGATTTGTAGAGGTACCAGGGCTCGATTTTAAAATAGAGATAAATAACATTTTGAGCGGTATACTTTCACTATCAACGCAACAACCATGAGATGGCAATATCTTCCATGCTACATACATTATAAGTTGTTCCCAAACAGAATGGTAAAAGTTTATACTCCCCACCACCAACAAGCATCAATCCATGGCTTGCTCGAAACAACGAGTGCCTCCAACTAGCAACATCCCTGGGGGAGTTTTGTTTAATTATTTTGATTTGCTTTGATCTTTTTGATCCTGGACTCGGCATCCCAGTTATCAGCCATGTTCTCGTGAATGAGGAGCGGAGTCCACTCCCCTTGAGAATAACCCACCTAACATGGAAGATACAGACAACCCTAGTTGAAACATGAGCTGCTCGAGCATACAGAATTTCATTTGAAGGTTTGGAGTTTGGCACATACAAATTTACTTGGAACGACAGGTAGATATCGCATATAGGAAGGTATGGTGGACTCATATGGAATAACTTTGGGGTTTATGGAGTTTGGATGCACAAGCAGTATTCCCGCTTAGTACAGGTGAAGGCTAGCAAAATACTGGGAAGCGACCAACTGAGAGAGCGACAAAAGTCATGAACATGCATTAAAATTAACTTACACCAAGTTCAAGCATAAGTAGGATATAATCCACCATGAACATAAATATCGTGAAGGCTACGTTGATTTGTTTTCAACTACATGCGTGAACATGTGTCAAGTCGAGTCACTCGAATCATTCAAAGGAGGATACCATCCTATCATACCACATCATAACCATTTTAATAGCATGTTGGCACGCAAGGTAAATCATTATAAGCTCCCAGCTAATTAAGCATGGCATAAGCAACTATAATCTCTAAATGTCTTTGCAAATATGTTTACTTCATAATAGGCCGAATCAGGAACGATGAACTCATCATATTTACAAAAACAAAAGAGGTTGAGTTCATACCAGCTTCTCTCATCTCAATCAGTCCATCATATATTGTCATTATTGCCTTTCACTTGGACGACCGAACGGTGTGTATAATAATAATAGTGCACGTGCATTGCACTAAGCTAGAATCTGCAAGCATCCAATTCAAGAGAGAAGACAAAGTAATATGGGCTCTAAGTTAAATAAACAATCATGCATATGAGAGCCACTAAACATTTTCTATATGGTCTTCCACTCTTGACCCCCAAAGGAAAGAAAAGAAAATAAAACTATTTACATGGGAAAGCTCCCAACAAGTAAAAAGAAGAACGATAAATCTTTTTGGGTTTTCATTTAGTTACTACTACAAGCATGGAAATTAAACTTAACTCACTTTTTTGGTTTTTCTTAAGGTTTATCAAACACACAAGAAGAAAGCTAGAAAAAAAATTAAACTAGCATGGATAATACAATGAAAAGAGTATGAGCACCGACAACTAGAATAGTGTGTGAACATGAATATAAAGTCGGTGAGAAATACGTACTCCCCCAAGCTTAGGATTTTGGCCTAAGTTGGTCTAATGCCAAGGATAACCTAGATGATATCCAAAATTATAACCGGGGTCGTACTGAGATGTAGCAGCCAATGCATCCTGAGCTGTGCCATGTTGACGAGCTGCATCTGCTCTCCCCTCGTGTTCAGCTGCCTCCTCCCTGGTAACAACATATCTTCGTTTTGCCTCGTAATCAAAAAGGGAAGGAGCAGGGAGAGTAACATGGACAGTGCGACGTCTGTCAAAGATTAGTCGACACTGGAGGAATTGTTCATTCCTCAAAAGAAAACGATGTCTGACCATCGCATCATAATCTAAATAACTGAGAGGCAACTCCATATCTCCCTCACGTGGAGATATACCAAGATAATTAGCAACACGGGTCGCATAAATTCCTCCAAACAAATCTCCAGATATACCATTATTATGCAACCTACGTGCAACTATTGCCCCCAAGTTATAATCTTTATTACCTAATACAGGACTCTTGAGGACACAAAGATCAGGGACACACATGTGACATGCTTCATCTTTACCGTTAATGCATCTACCAATGAAGAGAGCAAAATAATGTATGGCAGGAAAATGAATATCCCTAGATTCCCCCACAGTGATACTAACAAGGAAGTCTTTATATTCAGATTTGTGGGGTTCATGAACATTGCCCCACTGCGGGAGTTTGCAAGCAGTAGTAAAATATTCTAGGTCCATGGTATAAGATTCATCATAAATAACAAACATGACATTCTGAGAATGACGCAAAGATGTAAATTTAAATCTTCTCACGAATGAATCAGTCAATAGGTAGTATTGGGGACACTTATCTTGTATGAAGTCCTCAAGATCGGCATTACGCACATATGCGTCAAATTCATCCTTGATGCCTGCATTAACCATAAACTCTTCTGATGGCCATTAACAAGCCCGCACATCTGCGTCCCTTGGTGGTTCATCGTCTTGCTCACACATAGCACGCCTAGGTCCTCTCTTTGTTGAGGAACCACCTTGGTACATTCTCCTAAAAAAATTCTTTCCTCTGAAAAATTTCTAAAATTTTAGTAACATCAAAATAAAAGTGAATCAAACTAAACAAGATTGGTAGCAACTACTGCCACAAGTGCCTAGGGCCTATATCATGCATTAGAATTACTTGGGACCTCATAAATTTGACATGCAAGGTCAAGAACAGGGTCACCTATGCAGCAAAAATTTGCAACGAATAAAGCACTAGAACAAAAAATAATTGGACCAATGGAGGAGTCACATACCAAGAAACAATCTCCCAAAGCAGTTTTATGAATGGAGCTTTGAGCAAGGAGATCGAAAATCGCAGCAAAATGAGCTAGAACTCGTGCTTGAGCTGGATGGGGAATTTTTTGGGAGGAAGATGGAGTGTGTGGGTGCGGGAATAAGTGGAAGGGGGCCACCGTGGGCCCACGAGATAGGACGCGCGCCCAGGGGGTGTGGGCGCGCCCTCCACCGTCGTGGCCAGGTGCTTGCCCCCCTGCAGTGTTTTCAGTGCCTAAAATTCTCAAATATTCCATAAAAAATCATACTAAATTTGCAGGGCATTTGCAGCACTTTTATTTTCGGGATATTTTTTGTTGCACGGATAATTCAGAAAACAGACATATAATACTATTTTTGCTTTATTAATTCTAAATAACAGAAAGTAAAAAGAGGTTCAAGAAGGTTGTGCCTTCTAGTTTCATCCATCTCATGATCATCAAAGTGAATCCACCAACAAGGTTGATCAAGTCTTGTTAACAAACTCATTCCGATTAACATGGAACCGGAGAAATTTCGAATAACACTAGGTTACCTCAACGGGGATATGCACGTCCCCAACAATAAGAATATCATATGTTTTCTTGACAGCAGGAAGAGGAAATTCAAAACCTCCAATAATGATAGTTGGAACTTTTCCAATAGAATTGATGCTATGAACTTGAGGTTGTTTCCTCGGAAAGTGTACCGTATGCTCTTTACCATTAACATGAAAAGTGACATTGCCTTTGTTGCAATCAATAACAGCCCCTGCAGTATTCAAACGGGTCTACCAAGGATAATCGACATACTATCGTCCTCGGGAATATCAAGAATAACAAAGTCCGTTAAGATAGTGACATTTGCAACCACAACAGGCACATCCTCACAAATACCGACAGGTATGGCAGTTGATTTATCAGCCATTTGCAATGATATTTCAGTAGGTGTCAACTTATTCAATTCAAGTCTACGATATAAAGAGAGAGGCATAACACTAACACTGGCTCCAAGATCACATAAAGCAGTTCTAACATAGTTTGTTTTGATGGAGCATGTTATAGTTGGTACGCCTGGGTCTCCAAGTTTCTTTGGTATTCCACCCTTAAAAGTATAATTAGAAAGCATGGTGGAAATTTCAGCTTCCGATATCTTTCTTTCATTTGTAATGATATCCTTCATATATTTGGCGTAAGGATTTAATTTAAGCATATCAGTTAAGCGCTCAAAATCCTCATCATCCTTTGTCTTGGATGGTTTAGGAGGAAAGGGCATGGGTTTTTGAACCCATGGTTCTCTTTATCTACCGTGCTTCCTAGCAACAAAATCTCTCTTATCATATCGTTGATTCTTTGATTGTGGATTATCAAGATCAACAGCAGGTTCAATCTCTACATCATTATTTTTGCTAGGTCGAGAATCAACATGAACATTATCATTAACATTATCAGTAGATTCATGTTCATCACCTGATTGTATTTCAGCATCAGAAATAGAAATATTATTGGGATTCTCAGGTGTGTCTACAGCAGGTTCACTAGAAGCATGCAAAGTCCTATCATTTTTATCTTTCTTCTTTTTAGAAGGACTAGGTGCATCTACATTATTTCTGTGAGAATCCTGTTCGATTCTCTTAGGGTGGCCTTAAGGATACAAAGGTTCATGAGTCATTATACCAATTCTAGTAGCCACTCTAACAGCAAAGTCATGTTTACTATTTAATTCATCGAGCAAATCACTTTGAGCTTTAAGTACTTGCTCAGCTTGAGTGGTAACCATAGAAGCATATTTGCTAATGAGTTTAAGTTCACCTTTAACTCTAGCCATATAATCACTCAAGTGTCCTATCTCGAAAGCATTATTTTTTAATTCTCTACCAACATAAGCATTAAAAGTTTCCTGTCTAGCCATAAATTCATCAAATTCATCTAAGCATGGGCTATGAAATTTAGTAGAGGGGATTTCAACTTTATCATATCTATAGAGAGAATTTACCTTTACTACATGTGCCGGGTTATCAAGACAATGTGTTTCTTGACAGGCGGTAAATTAAGACCATGTATTTCTTCAATAGTGGGTAAATTCTTAACATCTTCAGCTTTAATACCTTTTTCTTTCATTGATTTCTTTGCCTCTTGCATATCTTCAGGACTAATAAATAGAACTCCTCTCTTCTTCGGAGTTGGTTTAGGAATAGGCTCTGGAGTTGGCTCAATTGGCTCAGGAATTGACTCAGGAAGAGTCCAATTATTTTCATTAGTCAACATATTATTCAATAGTAATTCAGCTTGGTCGACCGTTCTTTCCCTGAAAACACAACCAGCACAAATCTCCAAGTAGTCCTTGGAAGCATCGGTTAGTCCATTATAAAAGATATCAAGTATTTCATTTTTCTAAAGAGGATGATCAGGCAAAGCATTAAGTAATCGAAGAAGCCTCCCCCAAGCTTGTGGGAGACTCTCTTCTTTGATTTGCACAAAATTATATATTTCCATAAGGCAGCTTGTTTCTTATGAGCAGGGAAATATTTAGCAGAGAAGTAATAAATCATATCCTGGGGACTACGCACACAACCAGGATCAAGAGGATTAAACCAAGTTTTAGCATCACCCTTTAATGAGAACGGAAATATCTTAAGGATATAATATTAGCGGTATTTCTCATCATTAGTAAACAAGGTGGCTATATCATTTAACTTGGTAAGATATGCCACAACAGTTTCAGATTCATAGCCATAAAAAGGATCAGATTGAACCAAAGTAATTATCTCAAGATCAACAGAGAATTCATAATCCTTATCAGTAACACAGATAGGTGAAGTAGAAAAAGCGGGGTCATGGTTCATTCTAGCATTAAGAGATTGTTGCTTCAGTTTAGCTAATAACTTCTTAAGATCATATCTATCATTGCAAGCAAAAATAGCTCTAGCAGCTTCTTCATCCATAACATAACCCTCAGGAACAACAGGCAATTCATACTTAGGGGGAGAACCTTCATCATCACTATCATCAATAATTTCATCTTCAATAGTTTTATTCTCTCTAACCCTAACAAGTTGTTCATCAAGAAATTCACCTAATGGCACAGTAGTATCAAGCATAGAAGTAGTTTCATCATAAGTATCTTGCATAGCAGAAGTGGCATCATCAATAACATGCGACATATCAGAATTCAAGGCAGTAGTAGGTTTAGGTGTCGCAAGCTTACTCAAAACAGAAGGAGAATCTAGTGCAGAGCTAGATGGCAGTTCTTACCTCCCATCGTAGTTGAGGGAAAAATATTAGTTCTTTCGTCTTTCAAGTTCTTCATAGTGATCAGCAGATATAAATCCCAAGTGACTCAAAGTTAGAGCTATGCTCCCTAGCAACGGCGCCAGAAATTAGTCTTGATAACCCACAAGTATAGGGGATCGCAACAGCTTTCGAGGGTAGAGTATTCAACCCAAATTTATTGATTCGACACAAGGGGAGCCAAAGAATATTCTCAAGTATTAGCAGTTGAGTTGTCAAGTCAACCACACCTGGATAACTTACTATCTGCAGCAAAGTATTTAGTAGCAAAGTAATATGATAGAAATGGTAACAGTGGCAAAAGTAAAGATAGCAGTTTTGTAGTAGTTGTAACAGTAGCAACGGAAAAGTAAATAAGCAAAGCACAATATGTGAAAAGCTCGTAGGCATTGGATTAGTGACGGATAATTATGTCAGATGTGATTCCTCATGTAATAGCTATAACATAGGGTGACACAGAACTAGCTCCAATTCATCAATGTAATGTAGGCATGTATTTCGAATATAGTCATACGTGCTTATGGAAAAGAACTTGCATGACATCTTTTGTCCTGCACTCCCGTGGCAGCGGGGTCGTAGTGGAAACTAAGGGATATTAAGGCCTCCTTTTAATAGAGAACCCGAACAAAGCATTAGAACTTGGTGAATACACGAACTCCTCAAACTACGGTCATCACCGAGAAGTATCTCGATTATTGTCACTTCGGGGTTGTCGGATCATAACACATAATAGGTGATTATAGACTTGCAAGATAGGTTCAAGAACTCACATATATTCATGAAAACATAATAGGTTCAGATCTGAAATCATGGCACTTGGGCCCTAGTGACAAGCATTAAGCATAGCAAAGTCATAGCAACATCAATCTCAGAACATAGTGGATAATAGGGATCAAACCCTAACAAAACTAACTTAATTACGTGGTAAATCTCATCCAACCCATCACCGTCCAGCAAGCCTACGATGGAATTACTCATGCACGACGGTGAGCATCATGAAATTGGTGATGGAGAATGGTTGATGATGACGACAGCGACGAATCAACCTCTCCGGAGCACCGAACGGACTCCAGATCAGCCCTCCCAAGAGAGATTAGGGCTTGGCAGTGGCTCCGTATCGTAAAACGCGATGAAACTTTCTCTCTGATTTTTTTCTCCGTGAAACGGAATATATAGAGCTGGAGTTCAGGTCGGTGGAGCATCAGGGGGCCCACGAGATAGAGGGACGCGCCCAAGGGGAGGGGCGCGCCCCCCACCCTCGTGGAGAGGGTGTGGGCCCCCTGGCCTCGATTCTTTCGCCAGTATTTTTTATATTTTCCAAAAGTTATCTCCGTGGATTTTCAGGTCATTCCGAGAACTTTTGTTTTCTGCACAATAAATAACACCATGGCAGTTCTGCTGAAAACAGCGTCAGTCCGGGTTAGTTTCATTCAAATCATGCAAGTTAGAGTCCAAAACAAGGGCAAAAGTGTTTGGAAAAGTAGATACGTTGGAGAATTTCATATGTTGCTTTTGATCGCTCAAACAAATTTCTTCTCTCAAAACAATTTAAGTGAAGCAAGAGAAAATTTCTTAAAAAATTATTAACTCTCAAATAGATCTAAGTGAAGCATGAGAGCATTTCTCCAAAAACACTAAAGCACATTGTGCTCCAAAAAGATATAAGTGAAGCACTAGAGCAATTCCATAGCTCATAAAGAATTAAGTGAAGCATAGAGAGCAATTCTAAACAAGTCATGGCATAATTTTGGCTCTCTTAAATAGGTGTGTCCAGCAAGGATTCATGACTAAAAACACAGAAAAAAACAAGCAAAGACTCATATCATACAAGACGCTCCAAGAAAAACTCATAATATGTGACAAATAAAAATATAGTTTCAAGTAAAATATCGACGGTTGTTAGAAGAAAGAGGGGATGCCACTCGGGGCATCCCCAAGCTTAGTTGCTTGGTACTTCTTGAATATTATCTTGTGGTTCCATGGGCATCCCGAAGCTTAGATTTTTGCTAATCCTTATTCCTTCATCCATCGTAAAGTCACCCAAAACTTGAAAACTTCAAACACGCAAAACTCAACAAGACCTTCGTGAGATCCGTTAGTATAAGAAAGCAAATCACTACTATAAGTACTGTTGCAAACCCATTCATATTTATTTTTGCATTATATCTACTATATTCCAACTTTTCTATGGCAAGAACTCTTCAAAGAAAACCATAGAATCACCAAAACAAGCACAAAACGGAAAGAAAACAGAATATGTCAAAAAACAGAAAAGTCTATAGCAATCTAGAGATTTAGAATACTTCTATAACTCAAACAATTCTGAAAACTTAGGACCATGGGAGAAATTTGTATATTAATCTTCTGCAAAAATAATCAATATTTTATCGTGCTTGCGTTATAAATGAAAATTATTTTTCTGGGCGCAAAAGTTTCTGTTTTTCAGCAAGATCAAATCAACTATTACCCAACATAATCCTAAAGTCTCTACTTGGAACAAACACTAATTAAAACACAAAAAACACAATCATAACAGTAGCATAATTGTGCAAACACTCAATAACAGAAAGAAAAAAGCCAAAAATAAATTTTATTCATTGGATTGCCTCCCAACAAGCGCTATTGTTTTATGCCCCTAGCTAGGCATAATGCAAAGGATCTAAGTGTTTTCATCTTTGTTTCTATTTTCCTTAGAGGTGTCCATGTTAGGGGGTTTTGTAAAGACAACATAGAATATCTTATCCATACAGACTTTAGCACTATCAAGTTGCTTATCATCATATCCTTTTTGATTTCCAGCAATTATCCAACAATAGTGTTGATGAACATCATTGAAAACTTGTTGGATTATATCTAAAACAGGGTCTTCCTTTTTAAGATTCTCATCAAATATTAGATTGTCCCCAAGCATAAGTCTTAGCAATAATCACTATTGTAAAGAATTTTATCAATCACCGGCTTCTCACAATTCATACCATAGAAATCAAAAAGTTCCCTTGCTTCCCATACTATGTAATCAAATTCATTCATAAGAACAAGGGTGGCCAACTTTTATCTTTAGGATTCCTTATAATAGGTAGCTCAAAAAACAATCTCTACAAGGTAGGATGGGTACGGATAAATTTATTTTCAAGTTTCAAAACTAGTGCTGAAATAGCTTCTGCATAAGATTTAGTTCTCTTAAGAATAGGAGCATCATCGAGACTTAAATTTCCAACACAATTGAAAAATTCTTGGATACAATCTTTTTCTATAACATTCCCTTGCCCGAAAATAAAAGTTTTAGCATCCAAATTGCCAGATCATCCAATTTTAGGAGTTAGGCCATCATCTGTTTCTGCCATACCGAAATCACTCATGATTGCAAGCAAAAAGATAGATCTGACGAGAAAACGGCGAATGAAAAAGTGGGCAAATAAAACGACAAATTTTTGTGAAGTGGGGGAGAGGAAAACAAGAGGGAAATGGCAAATAACGTAAATTGCAAGGAGATGAGATTTGTGATTAGGAACCTGGTAGATGTTGATGATGTCTCCCCGGCAATGGCGCTAGAAATTCCTTTTGATGCGGCTCGAACTACGTCAGTATTTCCCCAGAGAGGAAGGGATGATGCAGCACAGCTACGGTAGGTATTTCCATTAGTGATGAGACAAACGTTATTGAACGAGTAGGAGAACCATGCAACACCACGGAAACATCTCCTGCACAAAAAGAACAAATACTTGCAACCCGACGTAAGAGAGGGGTTGTCAATCCCTCACGGGTAAAAGGGTAGGTAAAATTGTAGTAGATTGGATAAATAGATCTCACGGGAACGCGAGATAAAATAAATAATAACAAATTGCGGCAAGGTATTTTTGGATTTTTGGATTAATAGATCTGAAAATAAAAGCAAATAAAAATAGATCGCGAAGGCAAATATAATAAAGAAGAGACCTGGGGGCCGTAAGTTTCACTAGTGGCTTCTCTCGAGAAAAATAGCAACGGTGGGTGAACAAATTATGGTGGGTAGTGGATAGAACTCCAAATAATCTTGACGATATCCAGGCAGTGATCATTATATAGGAATCAAGTCCAAGATTAGTAAACCAATTCCTGCCTGCATCTAGTACTATTACTCCACAATCGACTGTTATCCAGCATGCATCTAGTGTATTAAGTTCATGGAGAAAAGGAGTAATGCAATAAGAATGATGACATGATGTAGACAAGATCTATTTATGTAGAAATAGACCACATCTTGTTATCCTTAATAGCAACGATACATACGTGTCGGTTCCCCTTCTGTCACTGGGATCAAGCACGGTAAGATCGGACCCATCACAAAGCACCTCTTCCCATGGCAAGAAAAATCGATCCAGTTGGCCTAACTAAACCAAAGGTTCGAAGAAGAAATATGAGGCTACAAGTAATCATGCATAAAAGAGATAAAAGACTCAAATAACCTTCATGGATAAAAACATAGATCTAATCATAAACTCGAAGTTCATCGGATCCCAAACAAACACACCGCAAAAAGAGTTACATCAAATAGATCTCCAAGAGACCATTGTATTGAGAATCAAGAGAGAGAGGAAGCCATCTAGCTACACACTATGGACCCGCTTCTCCACAAAAGACTACGCACGCATCATCGGAGAGGAACCAATGAGGATGATGAACCCCTCCGTGATGGTGTTTAGATTGGATCTGGTTTTTATAGAACTTGCGGTGCCTGGAATTGATTTTCGTCGACTCCCCTAGGGTTTCTGGAAGATTAGGGTATTTATAGAGCAAAGAGGCGGTGCGGGAGGCCACCGAGGTGGGCACAACCCACCTGGGTGCCTAGGGGCGCAGGCGCGCCCTGGTGGGTTGTGCCCCCCTCGGGGCACCCCCAGGTGCTTCTCCGGCCCATTGGGTGTCTTCTGGTGCATAGAAATTCCACAAACAGTTTCGCTGCATTTGGACTGCGTTTGATATTCATTTTCTATGATGTAAAAAACGTCAACTGGCACTTGGCACTATGTCAATAGGTTAGTCCCAAAAATGATATAAAATGATTATAAAACATCCAGGAATGATAATATAATAGCATGGAACAATCAAAAATTATAGATACGTTGGAGACGTATCACTCCTCTTGCTCCCTACATCCGTCGGTGCCCATGATGAGCATGCATACACAACTTCTCCTCCTCCCCTACCTCTGCCTAGCTAGGGTGCTTATGTAGTTGTACGTGCTTAAGTAGCTAGGGTTCATCTAATTAGTTTGGGTTCATCAAATTAACTAGTACTTGTAGATGCTTAAGTAACTAGGGTAGTAGAGTTAGGGCAGTAGGCTTTAACTAGAAATGTTAGGGCGGTAGGGTTTAACTAGATGTTAATTAGGGCAGTAATGTTTTGTTTAGAGAAAAAATTCACTATAAAAATATAAATTTCTATTAGTGCTGCAAGTCCAGTCGGTTCTTAATTGTTACTGAATTTTTATTATGACAAATATTTAGGACATAATTTGAATTGAGTTCTAGGGTTCAACATTTGAAATTTCGGACAAACATTGAGTTCTAGGGTTCGTAAATTTTATTAGGACGGTAATTTAGGATAGAAATATGTAAAGGTTCTAGGTTTCTAGGGTTCACCCATCTATATTTGGTTTTTGAATTGAGTTTGAGAGAGCATGAGATTTGTGTAGATTTTCTTTAAGTGTCAAACACTAGGAGATGCTTGAGTAATTAGTGCAGTAGGGTTAGGGCAGTATGGTTTAACTAGAAATGTCAGGGAAGTAGGGTTTAACTAGATTTTAATTAGGGCAGTAGGGTTTAGTTTAGACAAAAAATGCACCATAAAAATATAAATTTCTATTAGTGCTGCAAGTCCAGTAGGTATTGAATTTTTATTATGACAAAAAATTTGGACATAATTTGAATTCAGTTCTATGGTTCATAATTTGAAATTTAGGACATAAATTGAGTTCTAGGGTTCATAATTTTTATTAGGACTGAAATATGTAAAGGTTCTAGGTTTCTAGGGCTCATCCATCTATATTTGGTTTTTGAATTGAGTTTGAGAGAGCATGAGATTTGTGTAGATTTGCTTGAAGTGTCGAACACTAGGAAATGCAAATTTGAAGTGGTCATGTTATATGCAAATTCCTCAATAGTGTTTGCTCATGTATATCTACTGTTGTTGTTGCTCATGTACAGGTTCTTAAGTGGTCCTGTTATATGCTACATTGAAGTGGTTCGACTGTTGTTTGCACAGAATGATTCCGAGTGGCCTATCTTTTGCCGTAATGTTAATTCATTTCTGTTTTGGCAAATTTCAAGCGCTCGATTTGTCCACTTTTTCGCGAAGGTCAAGCCGAAATTTTCCGTGAATTTTGGCATGACTTGTAATAGAAACTAGGACATATCGAGTGCCCGGGATTTGCCACAACGGGAATGAATCAACATTCCAGCAAAACATAGGCCTTTTCATGTCATTATTCATCTTGCTAGATCTAGAATTAATTTACTATACTTAATCGTAGGAAACATGGTTAGCAATGATGAAGGACATAGTTCTGGTAATTGCGACGTCTATGAGGCAGGAGGCAACTATTTGAACTATCTGGAGTAGCAATGGTTTGTAGTACCCCCCCGTGTCACATTTGAGACTAAGACCGACACCGAGACCGAGACCGGTACTGAGGTCGGCGCCGAGGCCGACGCCGATGCTGGTGAATTAGCCTGTATAAAACCGAAACCGAAGATGATACGGTGCCCAAACCAGCTCGGCACTACTAGACTGGTAGTCACGGCAGTGGAACCCTGCAATTTCGGGCCAACAGAGCCTGCAGAAGCGCACATGTGCTACGACAATCAAGTAGGCTGCATTCTATGAGAAACCGCGACCATCAATGATGAAAGATTAAAGAAGATACCAAATATGGAGCACTCCCTCCTAAAGAAGCTGCACCAGAGATTCTTGTTCCCTGGCCAGGATGAATTCAAATATACTCTACCATGGCAAGACCCGGCAATGAAGAAGATAAACAGACGCGCCGTGGGTAAGTTTAGCGGTACGTTTTCTGCCTGGAAAGTATGGCTGAAACAGCGAATCAACGTAAAAAATGAACCCTACTTCGAGATTGTAAATGATAATCTAACAATTACGAATGAGCAGTTCGAAATATTCAAAAAGGCTTGCGGTGCCGAAGCTGCCAAACAAAAGTCGGAGTACATGAAGGGGCTTCAAGAGAGGAACATGGGGTGCCACCACCTCGGAAGCCATGATTACGCGGGGAAGAGGCCCATATGGGCCAAGGAGGACGCGGAACGCGAAAGTCTAGGGATCCTAGACCCCTTGGCCGAGTTCACCGTCCCACAGGAGCGTGACGTCATCAGGGCCCGGTACCGTTGGGACCCAGTCAACAAGGTTTTCGAAAAGGGCGTGTTCATGAAGGAATTCATGATACTGTTGGTAATTATTAATTTACCCCCTAATTTTAGCTTCTGGTCAATTCGATTGCACGTTTAGTGACATTTGTATACGATCCATGTTCTTTTTGCAGAATCAGCAGCATAGGATTTGCAGCCGAAAGTGACTTGCTGAGGGAGTCCTGGATTAGGGGGTGTCTGGATAGCCGGACTACCATCATCAGCCGAACTGTCATCGGCCGGACTATCATCATCGACCGGACTCCAAGACTATGAAGATACAAGATTGAAGACTTCGCCCCGTGTCCGGATGGGACTTTCCTTGGCGTGGAAGGCAAGCTTGGCGATCTGGATATGTAGATCTCCTACCATTGTATCCGTCTCTATGTAACACTAGCCCTCTCCGGTGTATATATAAACAGGATGGCTCTAGTCCGTAGAACAACAACAACCATTACAATCATACCATAGGCTAGCTTCTAGGGTTTAGCCTCCTTGATCTCGTGGTAGATCCACTCTTGTAAACATCCACAATATCAATATCAATCAAGCAGGACGTAGGGTTTTACCTCCATCAAGAGGGCCCGAACCTAGGTAAAACATCGTGTCCCTTGTCTCCTGTTACCATCCGCCTAGACGCACAGTTCGGGACCCCCTACCCGAGATCCGCCGGTTTGACACCGACATTGGTGCTTTCATTGAGAGTTCCTCTGTGTCGTCACCGATAGGCTTGATGGGCTCTTCAATCGACAACGACGCAGTCCTGGGTGAGACTTTTCTCCCCGGACAGATCGTCGTATTCGGCGGCTTCGCACTGCAGGCCAACTCCCTTGGCCATCTGGAGCAGATCGAAAGCTACGCCCCTGGCCGTCAGGTCAGGTTTGGAAGCCTAAACTTCACGGCCGATATCCGCGGGGACTTGATCTTCGATGGATCTGAGCCACAGCCGAGCGTGTCGCGCTGTCACGATGGGCATGACCTAACTCTGCCGCCGGACAGCACCTTGGAGGCCGCACACGAATCCGCTCCGACCCATAGTTCGGAGCTGATCAATCGGATCGAGGACGGATGGCTGGACACCGCCTCGGGAGCTGCAACTTCTACGGCGATGGTGCCGAACACTTACCTTGTCCCGCATAAAGCTCATGACTCCGAGGTGCATGACTCTCTGCCGGACTCCGAACCTCCTGCGCCCCTGCCAGTCGAATCCGATTGGGCGCCGATCATGGAATTCACCGCTGCGGACATCTTTCAGCACTCACCCTTCGGCGATATCGTAAATTCACTGAAGCATCTCTCGCTATCCGGAGAGCCCTGGCCGAACTACGGCCAGGATGGTTGGGACGCGGACGACGAAGAAATTCAGAGCCCACCCACCACCCACTTCGTAGCCACCGTCGACGATTTAACCGACGTACTCGATACGACTCCGAAGACATCGACGGTATGGACGACGATGCCGGAGACTACCAAGAACCAGTGCCTACAGGACACTGGAAGACCACCTCGTCATACGACATATACATGGTGGACACCCCAAAAGATGGGGACGGCGAAGAAGCAACGGAGGCCGATTCCTTAAAGAAATAGCCCAAGCGCCACGTCAGCGGCGCCGCTCTAAATCCCGCCACGGCAAGAATGGAGATTCCGGCACAGGAGATAATAACACCCCAGAAAGTGCCGAAGACAACCCCCTCTAGCACGATCTAGCGCAGGAGGAGGCAGAAGCAAGTCCTCACGAGAGGGCGGCAGACGAAGAGGTCGAGGATGACAATTACTTACCTACCTCCGGAGACGAGGCAAGCCTCGACGACGACGAATTCGTCGTGCCTGAGGATCCCGTCGAACAAGAGCGTTTCAAACGCATGCTAATGGCCACGGCAAACAGCCTAAAGAAAAAGCAGCAACAGCTTCAAGCTGATCAAGACCTACTGGCCGACAGATGGACCGAGGTCCTCGTGGCCGAAGAGTATGAACTCGAATGCCCCTCCAAAAGTTACCCAAAACGCAAGTTGCTCCCCCGACTAGAGGAGGAAGCGTACAAACCTGCATCACCAACGCACAATACGGCAGACCGACCACCTCGTGGCCGCGACAGAGAGGCGTGCAAGCCCTCCACCAAAACCGTACCCCGGCATCGCTCAAAAAGCATGAAGCCACGGGGGAACGCGCCGGACTTGCGGGATATATTGGAGGACAAGGCAAGACAATCCAGATCTATCTATGGATCACGTGGGTGCCCCAAGACCCACGACGAATACCGTCGCACCGGATACAACTACTCCGGCCGGGCCGAACACAGCAGACAACGCTCTCTTGAGCTACGTCACGATATTGCTCAATACAGAGGCGCCGCACACCCACTATGCTTCACCGACGAAGTAATGGATCATCAAATCCCTGAAGGGTTTAAACCCGTTAATATCGAATCCTACGATGGCACAACAGACCCCGCGGTTTGGATTGAGGATTATCTCCTCCATATACATATGGCCCGCGGCGACAATCTTCACGCCATCAAATATCTCCCGCTCAAGCTTAAAGGACCAGCTCGGCATTGGCTTAACAGCCTGCCTGTAGAGTCAATTGGATCTTTGGGAAGACACAGAAGCCGCATTCCTCGACAACTTCCGGAGCACGTATGTGCGACCACCGGACGCAGATGACCTAAGCCACATAATCCAGCAGCCAGACGAATCGGCCAGACAATTCTGGACACGGTTCTTAACAAAGAAAAATCAAATCGTCGATTGTCCGGATGCAGAGGCCCTCGCTGCCTTCAAACATAACATCCGCGACGAGTGGCTGGCCTGGCACCTAGGACAGGAGAAGCCGAAATCCATGGCAGCCCTCACATCACTCATGACCCGCCTCTGTGCGGGAGAGGATAGCTGGCTAGCTCGCAGCAACAACCTCAAGAAAACGCCGCAGTCCGGATACCAAGGACCGCAATGGCAGGTTGCATCGAAACAAAAACAAACGCCGCATTAACGGCGACAGCAATGAGGATACGGCAGTCAACGCCGGATTCCGAGGCTCCAAGCCCGGTTAACGGAAGAAGCCATTCAAAAAAACCACTCCGGGCCCGTCCAATTTGGACCGAGTACTCGACCGCTCCTGTCAAATACATGGAACCCCCGAAAAGCCAGCTAACCACACCAACAGAGATTGTTGGGTATTCAAACAGGCAGGCAAATTAATTGCCGAAAACAGTGACAAGGGGCTACACAGCGATGACGAGGAAGAGACCCGGCCGCCGAACAACAGAGGACAAAAGGATTCCCCCTCAAGTTCGGACGGTAAACATGATATACGCAACACATATTCCCAAGAGGGAGCGGAAGCGTGCACTAAAGGGGCGATATCTGTGATGGAGCGATCGCCCCAAAATTCAACCCATGGTCCTCTTGCCCGATCACTTTCGATCGAAGAGACCATTCGACCAGTATCCGCCATGGCGGATTCGCCGCATTGGTTTTAGACCCAATCGTCGTTGGATTTCACCTCACGAGAGTCCTGATGGACAGCGGCAGTAGCCTGAACCTGCTTTATCAGGATACAGTGCGCAAGATGGGCATACACCCTTCAAGAATTAAACCTACAAAGACAACCTTCAAAGGCGTCATACCAGGTGTCGAGGCCAGTTATGCTGAGGCTCGATTACATCGAAGTGGTCTTCGGATCCCGGATAATTTCCGGCGAGGAGTTAATCTTCGACATAGTCCCGTTCATGGCGGCTATCACGCTCTGCTCGAATTTAACCGCGTTCGCGAAATTCAACGCGGTGCCGCATTATGCATACCTTAAGCTCAAGTTGCGAGGCCCTCGTGGAGTCATCACGGTCAATGGAAACACGGGCGCTCCCTCCGAGCGGTGGAACATACAGCGGCTCTCGCGGCAGAAATCTGAGCAGCCTTTTAAGGCAATTTTCGAGTCCGGCCATTAAACGACCGGACACGGCCAAACGCGCCCGGAGCAACATCAACCAAGACCACCTGGCACGTTCCAAGCACGCGTAGCAATGCGGCCTCAACCCCAGCCCCCGCAAAATTGCAAGACGAACTCCCCGCGTACATAATTACGCCTTGGAGATACCATGGGCACAGGGGGAAAGGCACAACCACAATAGATCCAGAGTGCGGTTCGACCACACCAGGGGCTCCCAAGTGTGTCGCTCTTTTTATCTTTTATTTCTCTCTTTTTTATACAGAACTCTATCCGGCGGCGAACCTGCCGAACTCATGATGCAACAGCCAGGGAAGGACAAAGGCCGCGTCGAACACTCAGGTGGTCTCCATCACGAGTATTAAATTTGTTAAATACAACATTCCGCGGCCTACCCCTGGAGGGAGACGCCTTTCATTCATCCAATCCCTTGCTTTCCGCACTATTTGTATCATTCCGCACTCATAGCATATCTTCTCGAATAAATGCAACACTTTTTGCCCATAATTGCATTACCTTATATATATATATATGTTCATTTACGACATGTTGCATCCGTACATTTTGGTACGGCCAAATACACCAGGGGCTTATGTTCTCCGCATTATGGTGTGATAAAGTCCGAACACTTTCACAAGTGTGGCACCCCAAACTTATAGCATTATATGAATCGGCTCCGAATCATGTCTTGGGTCAATAGTTGGGTTTTCCCGGCTCCCATGTTTGGCACCTTACGTTCTGTTCCGTCGGCTAAGGTAGCACTGGGAGAACCACTGCGATTGCGCCCCGGTTGAGCCGGGTTAACGCCTCAGTGGAGAAAGCTAAAACTGACTGTCATGATAAGGCGAGAGACTAGTCGCTGTTCGAGAGGTCCTTTCGGGTCCTTAAAGACCTACGCCGCTTCGAGCAAAGTTCCAGATAATGTCCGACGAAGGCGTGGATAGCGCCCCTAATTCAGTCTTCCGAATATTAGGGGCTTCGCCGAAATTTAAAATTATAGAATTCTATGGCTAAGTGAGAGTGTTCAAGCACTATAAGTCCGGTTGCCTTGTTCGTTGTGTTGACCGCCTCCTAGATGGACCCAAACATGGGAACAAGAGTGCTCAAGTTTATCCTGAACACCCCAGCACTCGTGGCATGGGGGCTGAAGCCGACGACTTGCCATCTCTCAGATTTAATAAACGGCCGCACAGATGGTAATATTGTAAATTAACAAGCGTTGCTTAGCGCATATGAACAAAGTTTTCAGCGCACAAGATAACACATTGCGAATTTACTCAATAATTACATCCCTGGGGCACTCATCCGCAATCTTGCGGGCACCCTTCAGGACAGTCTTATAGTACATTTCGGGCGTACGATATTCCTTGCCCGCTGGTGGCGCGTCAGTGATTAGCTTCTCCGCATCCAGCTAGCCCCAATGCACCTTTGCGCGGGCAAGGGCCCGCCGAGCACCTTCAATACAGGCGGAGCGCTTGATAACCTCCACCCAAGGGCACGCATCCACCAACCGTCGCACAAGGCCGAAGTAGCTCCCAGGCATGGCCTCTCCAGGCCACAGCCGGACTATGAGGCCCTTCATGACCTGCCCGGCCACCTTGTGGAGCTCGACCAGCTGCTTCAGCTGGTTGCTAGGGGGCACCGGATGGCCGGCCTCAGCATACTGAGACCAGAAGACCTTCTCCGTTGAGCTCCCATCCTCGGCTCGGTAAAATGCGGCGGCATCAGACACGCTGCGAGGCAGATCTGCAAACGCCCCTGGAGAGCTCCGAATTCGGGTAAGTAACACGTAATTTACATTCACATGCCTGCTTTGCATGAAAAATGCCTTACCCGCCGCTATCTTCCTCACCAACTCAATCTCCTGAAGGGACTTATGGGCATCGGCCTTGGCAGTTTTGGCACTTTCGAGAGCCGAGGCAAGCTCGGACTCTCGAGTCTTTGAGTCACGCTCCAAACTCTCATGCTTTTCCATGAGAGCCTGGAGCTCTTGCTGAACCACCGCCACCCGCGCCTCCTGCTTGTCTCGCTCTGCCCGTTCCGCGGCCGCATTACGCTCGGCATGGACACGGCCTCCCTCAGTGGTCGCCACCTCGTTCGTGGCCCCTGCAGCACTCCATGTTATCCTTGTTATTTTTTGTTGCAACCTAAATCCTTTTCTCATGAAGGTACAAGTTCAAAGTGGTGTTACTCACCTTCTTTGTCCTGGAGCTGCTTCTTGGCGGCGCCGAGCTCTTGCTCGGACCGCTCAAGCTCCTGCTTCAAATCACCGACCTCCATGATCGGTCTGGCAGAGGTCGGCAGCAAGCAACCCATATTGACATAATTTTTAGCAACCCTGCGTATATCTTTTTTTCAGATCCTCGGTCCGCTTTTCTTTCCGAACACCGAACCGAGCATCGGGCGGTATTACATTGCATATTTTAACTTCTTACCTCAAAGCACGATAGAAGGCTCTGCGAGGCGGTCAGCCCGCTCTTGGCAAGCTGCACCTTCTGAATCATCGCACTCTTAATAGTGCGGTGTTCTTCCTCGATGGAAGCGCTCTGCAGCGCCTCCAACAAATTGCCCGGTGCCTTCGGTTGGACGGAAGCCGTCGGCGTCACGGTCTTGCCCTTCATTCGAAGGGGCCGCCGACCGGACTCCAGAACCACTGCGGGTTCTGATATGGAGTCCGGCGCAAAGTCCGGGAGGATGCCTTGTGGCGCCTCCGGAGCCTCCCCCTGATGGGTCCCTTCTGGGGATCCCACCTCGGCGTCCTCGGTGTCGCGAGGGGTGGAGGCGGTCGGGATGGAGTCTATATCCGGCCAGACCAACGACCCGCCGATGAAGCGGGAGATCATCACCGGCGGACTACGAGGCAACATGCGGCATCGTAATGACACTATGTGGCAGTAAAAAGAAATTATAAGTCATTCAGGAATCCGGATACTTACGATCTCGCCGGAGGCCTGGCCCTTGAAGGCAATTCTTCCTCGCCAACGTTGATGTTGGCGGAGCTGTCCGAGGAATAGTCCTTCCCTCTTGGACCCTTGGCCTCCCCTGTTGGGAAGCCTTCCTCTTCCTCTCCCTCCTCTGGGAGAGAGTCCTCTTTCTCCTCCTTGTTTTCGGGGGAGGAGTCCGCCCCGGAGTCGTCGGACACCTGAAAACGGGAACTCTTTCGAGCACCCGTGGCCTCCTTCTTGGCCTTCTTCTCCGGCACCACGTGCGGTGCCGGAACCAGCAGCCTCGCTAGACGGGCGTCTACTGGGTTTTCTGGCATAGGAGCCGGGCAGATAATCTGCTCCGCCTTCCTCATCCAGTCCTGTCAAAGGAAAAGGGGAAATTAAAACCCGCATAGAGTCAAACTATGAAAATCAAGTGTCCTGTAAAGGGGTAGAATCACTTACCTCGTCGGCCTGGCGCTGCGAGCGAAATCCGCGATCTTGATCGCGGATCATGAAACGGGCTTGCCTTGAACAAGACTCCTCCAGCGCCTTTCAGACGTTGTGTCGAAGAGCCCGCTCAGCGCTGGTGCTTTGTTCAGGATTGAACTCCACAGATTGAATGCCCGCTCTTGGCATGGGAGAATCCGGCGGACGAGCATGACTTGGACCACGTTAACCAGCCTGAGCTTCTTCACCAGCTTCTGGATACAGGCTTGGAGTCCCGTCAGCTCCTCCGAACTACCCCACAGCAAGCCCTTCTCTTTCCCGTAGGTGAGCTGCGTGGGGATACCAGATCTGAACTTCGGGGTCGCCGCCCATGTAGGGTCACGCGGCTCGGTGATATAGAACCACCCCGATTGCCACCCCTTGACGGATTCCACGAAGGCCCCTTCGAACCAAAGGACGTTGGGCATCTTGCCCAACATGGCGCCTCCGCACTCCGCTTGAGTGCCCTTCACTACCTTCGGCTTGACATTGAAGGTCTTGAGCCACAAGCCGAAGTGGGGCTGGATGCAGAGGAAGGCCTCGCACATGACGATAAACGCCGAGATGTTGAGGATGATGTTGGCGCGGATCATGGAAATCCAGGCCGTAGTAGAACATGAGCCCCCGGACAAAGGGGTGAAGTGGAAAGCCCAGTCCGCGGAGGAAGTGGGGAGAAAAACAACCCTCTCATGCGGCCTGGGGGTGGGGATGAGCTGCCCCTCGTCGGGCAGCCGGTGCGCGATGTCGCCGGACAGGTAGCCGGCGCTGCACAGTCTTTCGATGTGTTCCTCCGTAACGGAGGAGGTCATCCACTTTCCTCCCACTCCAGACATGACTGGGGAAGGTTGAGACGGGATGTGCGGGTTTGGGCGCTGGAGCTCGAGTGCGCGGAGATGGATAAGCAAAGGAGGAAGAAGGCGTAGGTGAGAAGGTGAATCCTTATCCCTTATATGGGCGGGCGAAGTCTCACGTCCCCAACGGCCTGGTAAAACTCGCTTATCCCCCACGCGTCACCATCAATGGCGCGGTTGGGTTACCCACATCCGTATTGATGAGAATCCCGGATTAAGGGGGAATACGATCTCTGCTTCGACAAGACGTGCAAAGGAAACCGCTTCGCTAAATGCGCTGAGGTGGTAGAGTAAAAAAAGATTCAAGTAATGGCTTGGTAGTGGCGTGACGTCGTGCCACGAAAAACGTCAGCAGATTGAGCTTGTGTATTTATTATTCTCTCTACGGTGGAATGTGGAATTTATTTTGCAGAGCCGGACACTATCCTGGTGTTCACAATCTTCTATCATTCGGAGGAGGAACCCGCCTTGCAATGCCAAGCAATATCTGGCGCGGACTTATCGTCATTGAAGCCTGGTTCAGGGCTCTTGAGGAGTCCTGGATTAGGGGTGTCCGGATAGCGGACTACCATCATCACCGAATCGTCATCGGCCGGACTATCATCATCGACCGGACTCCAAGACTATGAAGATACAAGAATGAAGACTTCGCCCCGTGTCCGGATGGGACTTTCCTTGGCGTGGAAGGCAAGCTTGGCATACGGATATGTAGATCTCCTACCATTGTAACCGACTCTATGTAACCCTAGCCCTCTCCGGTGTCTATATAAACCGGATGGCTCTAGTCCGTAGGACAGAACAACAACAACCATTACAATCATACCATAGGCTAGCTTCTAGGGTTTAGCCTCCTTGATCTCGTGGTAGATCCACTCTTGTAAACATCCACAATATCAATATCAATCAAGCAGGATGTAGGGTTTTACCTCCATCAAGAGGGCCCGAACCTGGGTAAAACATCGTGTCCCTTGTCTCCTGTTACCATCCGCCTAGACGCACAGTTCGGGACCCCCTACACGAGATCCGCCGGTTTTGACACCGACACTCGCCATCTAAGGCGTTGGTGAGGCCCAAGTGGGACACCCCATTCAACTGGGCCTTGAACATATTGAAAGGACACCCGGTGGACACTCAGGCATTCTATGGCCGCATGCACGGCGTCGGAGACGGCACCACGTGGAAGCAATACTACCGTGAGAATGCCGAGGAGAGAAAGCAAAGATGGAGGTTAAACAAAGAAAAACATCGACAAGAAGGTTGAGATTGCAGTTCATAAGAAAGAAGATGAGACCAAAGAAGAGTCAGCCAAAGGAGCGGTAGCTGCCGCAAGAGAGGAAATGGCAGCTTTGTATAGTGCCTTGATTACGGCTATCATCAATTGGACTAAACAAAATCCAAATAAAGAGGTAGCTGACTTTCCCTATTCCAACTTCTTCGGGAGCAGCTCATTTAGCGTTGCACCAGCACCTGCTCACGCAACCGCACCAGCTCCTGCACTTGCTCATAGCATCCCGTCCTTCGTCTATGGCGTGCTTGGAGAGGCTTCGTCTTTGGCTGAGCTCGACACCCTCACACTAACTACCTGTCACACCGGCCCTCTTCAATATATGTATAATCTCCCATTTCCATTGCCTTTCAGATGTCTCACGTCGTAGAGATGTCTTTGCAGGCCCATGTAACCCCATGCACTATACTGTACACCATAAGTGGACAGAAGGTGGACGTGGGAAAGGCGACGATAGTGAAGCCAAAGGAACAATTGTTCCACAGCCGGCTGATCGCCCCTGGCGTCTTCAAGGTTTCCGCGGCCAGTGTCAAACCGGGCCACTAGAATTGGGCTCCTCCGGCAGCACTGAGGGGAGATGACGACGAGACCCGCGGCGGCTTGGCGATTGCGAGAGTTGGGTCCTGGTGTGGCCGAAGATTCTGCTTCGTCTGGAAGCGGCCGGGAGCACACCCAAAATCAAGAAGCCTCAGCAAGGTATGAACACCAACACCCCACCTACCCAATTACCATAGCCTGTCATGTCAGGTGATAGCGGATGGCGTGAGGAAGAGGTTCCATCAGTGGCTGATGACATCGCTACCTTTGAAGAAACAATGCATGATGCCATGGATGAGGATGATGACCCTCTACAGTATCTCAATAACAGCGCCTATGACGACGGAGGGTTGATGGCTCAGCAGTATGACTCAAGGTTTGAGCATGATGAGTTGATGCCTGAATTGCCAGAGAATGAACGTATGACAATCCCAAGTGGTGTGATGGTTTCTCTATTAGCAAGTTTAATAGTAACATCTATGTCTTCTATTTCAGCAGGTGCTATATCATTCATAATTTCTTGGTATAAGGTACGAGGAATAGCACTCACGCTAGCACCTAAGGCACATAAACCATGATAACTGTGATCTCATATTTTAACTGGGACAACAGGCATACCAACAACATGTCTATGTTTATCTTTTTCATTGGGTTTGGCAATTCTAGCATCTTCATCACAGAAATAAATAACATGCCCATCTATATTTTCTACCAGGAGATCTTTAACAATAGCAACACTAGGTTCTACTTTAATTTGCTCAGAGGGTTTAGGTGCTTTAATATTTCTTTTGCAAACCGAAGCTGATACCTTAGCATGTTCCTTTATCCTAAAAGGAAAAGGTGGTTTCTCAATACAACCAATGGGTACAACTGGATCAACATTGTAAATAATAGTTTCATCTTTAGCTTTAACCGGTTTTTTAGTTTCTTCTTTGATAGGGGGATGATATTTAAACCACTTCTCCTTAGGGAGATCAACATGAGTAGCAAATGATTCACAAAAGGAGGCTACTATCTCAGATTCAAGTCCATATTTAGTGCTAAACTTATGAAAACATCGGTATTCATAAAAGATTTAACACAATCCAACTCAAGCTTAATACCTCACTCTTTACCTTCGTCGAGTTCCCAATCTTCAGATTTGCGTTTAATTCTTTGTAAAAGATCCCACATGAATTCAATAGGCTTCTTCATGAAAGAACAAGTACAAGAAGTATTGAGCATGGATTGATCATCACGAGAAAGCCTAGCATAAAAGTTCTGAATAATAGTTTCTCTCAAGACCTCATGATTGGGGCATGAATATAACATTGACTTAAGCCTCCCCCAACTTAGCACGATACTTTCTCGTTCACGATGCCAAAAATTATACATATAATTTCGATGACGATGAACTAGATGCATAGGATAAAACATTTTGGTGAGATTCCAATTTCAATCAATTCCAGCTCCAAGATCCAAGATCATCGCATAGTCAATACCATCCCAATGCTTTTACCTTCAAAGAAAAAGGGAAAACCTTTTCCTTAGCTTCATCTCCGGATAAACCTGCAAGCTTAAATAATCCACAAATTTCATCCACATATATCAAGTGCATATCAGGATGTTCAGTTCCATCTCCTGCATAAGGATCAGCTAGAAGTTGTTCTATCATACCCAAAGGAATTTCATAACCAATATTTTTTTCAGTAGGTGTAGTAGGTTGAGGTAGAACTAATCGTGCTTCCGGTTGACGTGAAGATACCCCGAACAAACCCCTCAAAGGATGGTTTTCCATAGTAGCAAGTGACAAAAAATTTCAGCACATAGTGATAAGTTTTCTGTACCAATTTCCACTTACCAAGAGCGCTTCACTCCCCGGCAACGGTGCCAGAAAAGAGTCTACATGACACACAAGTATAGGGGATCAATCATAGTACTTTCAATAAGTAAGAGTGTCGAACCAAATGAGGAACAGAAGGAAATGACAAGTGGTTTTCAGAAAGATATTTTCTGCAGGCACTGAAATAGTCGGTAATAGGTAGTTTAGTAGACAGATAGTTTGTAAAGGACAAGTAACAGTAACGATAAATAAAGTGCAGCAAGGTAGCCCAATCCTTTTGTGGCAAAGGACAGGCCAAAGCGGTCTCTTATAATAAGCAAAGTGTTCTTGAGGGCACACAAGAATTTCATCTAGTCACTTTCATCATGTTGGTTTGATTTGCATTCCCTAGTTTGATAACTTGATATGTGGGTGGACCAGTGCTTAGGTGTTGTTCTTACTTGAACAAAAACCCCACTTAAGATTAACCCCCTCGCATGCATCCGCAACTACGAGAAAGGTATTAAGATAAAATCTAACCATAGCATTAAACATTTCGATCCAAATCGGTCCCTTACGAAGTAGCACATAAACTAGGGTTTAAGATTCTATCAGTCTAGCAACCCATCATCTAATAACTACTCCACAATGCATTCCCTTAGGCCCAAAGATGGTGAAGTGCCATGTGGTCAACGTTCACATGACACCACTAAGGGAATCACAACATACATATCATCAAAATATCAAACACATATCAAATTCACATGATTACTTGCAACATGACTTGTCCCATGACATCAAGAACAAAATTAACTACTCACAAATGATATTCATGCTCAAGATCAGAGGGGTATTAAATAGCATATTGGATCTGAACATATAATCTTCCACCAAATAAATCATATAGTAATCAACTACAAGATTTAATTAACACTACTACTCACCCACATGTACCAAACTGAGGTTCTGGTACAAAGATTGAACACAAGAGATGAACTAGGGTTTGAGGGGAGATGGTGGTGTTGAAGATGTTGATGGAGATTGCCCTCCCAAAGATGAGAGGGTTGTTGGTGATGACGATGGCTTCTATTTCCCCCTCTGAGTGGGAAGTTCCCCCGGCGGAATCGCTCTGCCGGAGGGCAAAAGTGCTCCTGCCCAAGTTCCGCCTCGAGATGGCGACGCTCTGTCCCAAAAGTCCTCTCCTTATTTTTTTTCTCGGTCAAAATGACCTATATACCAGACGATGGGCACCGGAGGTGGGCTGGGCTGAGCTGAGCACAACCCAACAGGGTGCGCCTGGGGCGCCTTGTGCGCCCTGGTGGCTTGCTCACCAGGTGGCCCCATCCGGTAGTTATTTTCTCCTGTATTTTTCATATATTCTGAAATAATTTTTCGTAAATTTTCAGCTTTGGAGATGTGCAGAATAGGTGCCCTGACGTAGCTTTTGCTGGTCCAGAATTCCAGCTACAGGCATTCTCCCTCTTTGTGTAAACCTTGCATATTATGAGAGAAAAGGCATTATAATTACTCCATAAAGCATTATTATGCATAAAAATATTATAAATAATAGTAGGAAAACATGATGCAAAATGGACGTATCACATGTTAGTAGTCCGACTTCTCAGAAGAAATTTACCTCGATAGGCTGCATGTCCTTGGAGTATGGAGGCACCCTCTGCCCCCCCCCCACGGGTTGTCTCGGGCGCAAGTGATGGCCTTGATCTTGGCCCCCACGCCCTTCTCGTTGAGCTCCTCCGGGTGCACCCGAGTGGGATCACTCGCCCCCTCGTACATCCACATGGGATGGGCCCTGGCTTGAAGCGGATGGATCCTTCGAGTGAGGAAAGTCTCCAGCAGGTCCATTCCGCTCACGCCAACATTCAGAACCCCGACAAGAGCAGAGGCCAGGATGCCGACCTCCGTCTTCTCCTCCCTTCCCACCAAAAGGGACTTGGGGGTCCGCACCCTTTCTGTCGAGTAAGGGGGAAGGCCCGACTAGTTGTCGGCCCCAGAGACGTCCCGACAGTAGAACCAAGTTCCTTGCCATCAGTTGATTGAGTCAGCAAAACTCATCTTGGGGAAGGTACTGCCACCCCGGAGTTGGATGGCCAGTCCCCCACACAGTTGGGTGACGTGGATCTCCTCCCCAGTCGGCGAATCCTTTTTCACGGTCATCGACCAATAAGTGAATATGTGCTTGAAGAGGCCCTAGTGGGGAGGACAACCGAGGAAGTTTTCACCAAGCAAAATGAAAGCCGAAAGATAGATGATGACATTGGGAGGAAGATGGTGGAGTTGTGCACCGAAATAGTCAAGAAACGCTCAGAAGAAAGGATGGGTAGGCATCAAGAAACCTCTCTGGATGTGAGTGACCAGAAGGATGTGTTTGTCCTCCTGCAGCGTCGGCTGGACCTCCCCCGCCACCGGGCGACGCCATCCATCGTTCGGAATGAGCCCCTCCGCGGCGAGTTCCTCCAACCGTCTGGCTGAGACGTGCGAGGGGATCGAATACCTTGATGCGTCCCCTACAGCCGCGCTGGAGCCTTAGGAGGAAGCTTTCCTAGCCTTCTTCGCCTTCTCCGCTTTATGCGTGGAGTCCTTCGCCATGTATTCGGTCGTCTAATTCACTCGAGTGGAGAAGAGAAGCGGAGGCGTCGAGAGGAAGAGAAGGGGATCTGAGGCCTGACCCCAACCCCCATATCCTTTTATGTCTATAGTAAAATAATGTGTCGGATCTTGCGTCACTGATCTCTAGATCGAGAGCGCACGCGACGGGGCATTGCACAGGGAAGCTGCGACATGTGGCGGATTCAGCGGGCGAAAATTCAAATCCGGAGATTTCCTTTCCTGACTAACACACGTCGGTACCGCTCCCGCGGGCGCACGCACAAATTCAAATCCGGAGATTTCCGGAGCAGATCAATCCGATTTATTGCCCACGATTCCTCTCCTGAAGGACGTATGTCAGCCTGACTGACCGCCCACCATGGGTATCCGTACACTCGGCCACGTAAAACACCAGACTGGGGTCTTCTTCAGGATTGCTATGAGGCGAGCTTGATGCCCCTGCGCGAGTTGACTTGGTCCTTTCAGTAGGCTCCAAGGCGCATGACTTGTAAACCTGCACTCATAGAAGCCATGCGCTGGCATTACCCTGGCATAAGGCGTGGCATCTCTCCGAAGAATTAGACCACGCACCAACTTCGCCACTCGAGTTGTAATGGCATGCGCTCACTCAAGCCCCAAGTCTATCTCCTCCGAGAGAGAAATGAATGCAACTGGGTTTTACACTGCGGTCAACAACGCCCGGTCATTTGGTAAAACTTGTAGTCCAGAATCCGTTGTGTTTTCGTCTAAGGAGTAGCGAGCCACGACCCAGAAACATTTTTGAGTGCTCCAGCAACACTTGGAATTAACCGAAGTTTCGGCCCGTTCATCCACTACTAGGGAAAACCTTATATAGAGCATCTTAGCAGTGGCACTGGACAGAATGAGGCGCTACTGCTACTTAGTAGTAGCGCGTGTAAGTAAACGGCGCTACTACTATCACTTTAGTAGTAGCGCGTATCAGCAAAACGCGCTGCTGCTAAACTTGAACTGGGCGCACATGGCTAGCCCCAATTAGTAGCAGCGCGTATCCATACCCAGCGCTACTGCTATGCTCCGTAGCAGTAGCGCTTTTCTCGAACCCGCGCTACTACTAAACCTACATCGCTCCCACGCGGCTGACCCTCTCACTCTCCCTCTCAGTCACTCTCCCCCACACGCCCCGTCGTTCGCCGTCACCGCCACGCAACTTCTCCTCCACCGAGGTACTCCCTCCAACCCTCCTCCTCCCTCCAACCCTCCTCCTCCCTTCTCCCTCCTCCCCTCCCTCCTCCTCCCACCGCTCCCTCCTCCCTCCTCCTCTTGCCATTCCTCCTCTCTCCTCCTCCGACCGCCCCCTCCTTCCTTCTCCCTCATCCGCCGGCAGCCCTCATACTACCGCCCCCTCCCCCTCCTCCCTCCTCCCTCCGCCCACCCCTTCCTCCATCCCTCCTCCTCCCTCCTCCCACCCCCTCCTCCCTCCATCTCCATTTTTTCTGTTTTTTATTGTAGTTTTTTTACTATTGTATAATGTAGTTTTTTACTTTTTTAGTAAGTGTTTATTACAATTAGTAAGAAAAATAATAGAACTTGTTGAACTAGTTTATTTTTAGTAAGAACTAGTTTATTTTTATTTATAGTAAGTGCTTAGTTGAACTAGTTAAATTAATAGAACTAGTCTAATTATAATGTTACTATAGAACTAGTTTATTTTTAGTAAGAGAATTAATAGAACTAGTTTATTTTTAGGTGTATTTAACATAATTCTGGGTTGATTCGTTTTGAAGTGGACATGTCATATTTTGAACATGTCACATTTGTTGTTATTTTTTAGTTAACGCAATTATTCCCGCATCGACGTCGATTATGCCTATCCCACATCCTCGTCGTCGACTTGGCGGAGGAGGCCTGCTTGATCAGAGGGGCCATGTCCGGGACTGGGCTCCGCCGGGCTGGTACTGGGAGGTGCTACCTTCCGAGGGGCGCAGCTTCGTGAGGAACTAGCCCGTCGTTGACCCGGACCTTCTTAGGTGGCGGTCGCATGGGCAAGTGACAGTGCGAAGGCTTGAGGACCCCACGGAGGTGGTACGTCATCGTGTCGGCAAGGAGGACGAGCACGTCCGTCGCTACATGGTTGCGTTGGAGAGCAGGTTCTCCAATACCTGGCAGGTTCTTCAGGGATCTCACTGGAGCTATGATCATGTGATGGTTCCTTCTCTTTGGGTGTCCATCGCCCGCGCCGATACCAGTCGTTCATTAGGGTTTTAGCTATATTAGTGATGTTATATTTATGATACTATTTGAGATATATTAGTGATAATATTCGACGATGTACAGACGCAAGATATGATTTAGTTTTGCTTATTGAATGCATGCTAATTTGAATACTAATTTATTTTATGATTTGGTTTTCCTTATTGAATGCTCAAATGGAGAACTAATCCTATTTTGAATGCTCAAATTGGAGAGCACTATGCATGGCGTATGCATTTGATTAGTTGATAGCTTATAGGATTTTTGTTTTTGCAGAAATCAAGGAGCCCCTCCATCATCCCCGCCGTCGTCCTCGTCACCGACCCCCTCCGACCTCGAGGTGAGACCAGCCAAATCTCCATGTCAATATGAGTCCTATAAGATATTTTGAAATGTTTTTGTTCATATTTTCAACCATTGAAATGCAATGAACATCCAGTTTGAATGCTCATATGATGTAGATATAAACATGTATATCTTGTGTTGCTCAAATAGGATATGTGCTTGCCCAAGTGAGTAGCCATGTTTGCAGGTTACACCTCCGAGTGGCCTATGTTTTGCCGGAGTGTTGATTAATTTCCGTTCCATCAAATTTCAGGCGCTCGATATGTCCTTTTTTAACAAATGTCATGCCAGATTTTTCCGTGAATTTTGGCATGACTTGTGCTAGAATATGTAGGAAATATCGAGTGGCCTGGATTTTCTAGAAAGATAATTAAACGACATTTCGGGTTGACTTTAAGTCTGTCGAGGCTCCATACATGACAGTCAACAAATGAGTGAGGGAGAAAGTCTGCACCATATATGAGAGAAGAAGAATCCCGACTGTTGTCGTGGGGGTCGTTTTTCCTTCTTCTCCTTATGCTAGACCTTTGTTATGCACTAGGGGAAGGAGGAATAACGACCATCACCGACGGACGAAAAATCAGTGAGGGAGTGTATCCACCATATATGAGAGAGGACGAAGAATCCTGATTGTTGTCGTGGGGGCCGTTTCTCCTTCTTCTCCTTGTGCTATACCTTTGTTATGCACTAGAGGAAGGAGGAGTAACGACCATCACCAACGGTCGCAAATGTCAGAGAGGAATTAGTGAGGAAGAGTCTCCATCATATATGAGAGGATGAAGAATCCCGACTGTTGTCGTGGGGTCGCTTCTGCTTCGTTCCCGTGTGCTATACATTTTGGTGTAATGCACTCGGGGACGAAGGGAGGAGCAACCATCACCGACGGGCGAATATATACACCACGTGAGCTGAGATTTTTAAAGAAAAGACTCGGCAGACCGATAGTCAACCCGTGATGAATAATAATGATCTAATTTAGTTTTTGTAGTACATATATTTAGTTGTACAAGTTTATTCTTTGAATTATGAACATAGGAAATGTCGGCATCGGACGACGGAAGTCTCCAATGGGAATACGACTGGTGCAATGACGACCGGGGTCTATGCGACAGGCCTCACCTGGATGAAGGTCGGCGCTTCAGCATGAAGCTCCAGGAGACATTCGATCTTGAAACTATATGCAACGACGACAAGTGATTTTTTCGTAATTAAGCACGATTTCTCGTGTAATTTTCGTCTTTTACAATTCGACTAGCTTATCCCATGCCATGCAAGATGCAATGTCTTCGAGAGGATGGATTTTGAAGATCATGAAAGTATGGAAACAAAGAAAATTCACCTAAGGATCCATCATGGTACGAATTTTGATGTAAATCTACAGAATTCTGAGAGCGTATCCCATTTTGGTTGCCCGAATTGGGAAGCACTTTGCAAGATGTATGATTTTCATGAGTGTATGCTTGTCACCATGGATCTTGGTGATCCCGATACCGCCCAAGACAATATGGACATTTGGGTCCTTCTTGATACGCTTCCAATTCTACCGCTATGTGAGTTTCTCAAACATAGCTATTAAGTAATTTATATTGTTTATTTCAAAATAGTTGACAGCTTAGTTCCAATGATAGCTTATTTTCATTCTTCATAGAATGTGCGGAAGATGGTAGACAGAACCTACTACACCGATGACTCATAATTATCAGGAGAAAAATCATCTGATCTCATTTATTACTAATCTTGAGAATTATAATATCTATTATCAAACTCCTCCACGTTATGGTCAATACGTGCCCACTAGTGTACATGTTGAACTACGGTAACATCCATGGAGATGTCATGGTAAGATTTTTTACTATTAGGACATCTGTGCATCTTTTGCATAAATTCTTCTAAAACTCAACTACATTGCTAACTATGAAGTTATTACTATGTTTTTCAACAGAAAATCCTGAAGGATTGTGTTCCTGATCTGATGTTTCTGAAAGGTCGCATTGATGTTTTGAACTTACGGCCAGGTCAGCCTACGAAGCACTCCTATTCATACAGGGCTTCTAAAACCAATGAAGACATGACAATAAAAGATTGGAAAAATGTATGGTCAATCGTAGGGAGCTACTTGGAAGCAACATTTTTTGAAGCGCAAGAATTGGAGACAGGATAATCTCCATTCTCCATAATGAAGAGTCAGGGCCTATCTTGTTTTATGCTATTTTACCGAAGAGAGGGTAGTAGGTCCTATGAGAGAGAAGTAGGTCCTAGGTACAATGTGTTACTATGAGCTACAATGTGTTAGAGTTGATGATGATGAGGAGGAGTTGTGATTATGACTAGTGACCAACTTGCTATATGATGTCTCATTGATCAAAATGATGATCATGAGGAGCTGTTATATGACAATGATGTATTATGATGTTAAGTTGTTAATGATATGACGATGATGATATTTATTATATCATGGGGTGAAAGAACCGCAAATCACATGAAACTAGTCCACCGTTCTTTCACCAAGTGATGTAATAACTCATTATGATGTAAAAACAATCTCTAAACTGCTACTGTATGAAAACTTTTATAAAGGTGTATGAATACGACATGACATAAAAACCAAATAGAATACGGAATAATAGTAGGTGCGCGGGCAATGAGAAGCGCTACTAGTACTTACCAGTAGCGCCTTTTGCAGGAAGCTCTACTGCTAAGTGGATATAGCAGTAGCGCGGTTAAACCCATGCTACTGCTAACCTTTAGTTGTAGAGCCGTATCCGTAGCGCGGTTATCCGCACTACTGGTAGGCAAAAAACCCGCTCTACTGCTAGGCTTTTCCCTAGTAGTGGTCCTATGAAACCTGAATCGATTCGAGGGCTAATGATGAGGTCACCTATTACAAGTACGGTCAAGGACCCATCATATGGGACTCACGCGTCAGCCATATTGAATCTGGCAGTCGAAGGCACTTGATAAGCCTCGCCCTCCTCCTACTCATCTCCTCCTCCGGCTCCGCGTCCTCCATGGTCGCGTCCGGTGCTTGCTGCTCCATGCCGACCTCCTCCTCCTCCTGCTCCGGCGAGTCCGGAGGTAGGCCAACTTCAATTCGAGCGGCACACCATGCCCACATCTTCTCAAGGAGCTCTAACCGGCGCTCCGGAGTCACCATTGTGTAGGTGGTGATCTGCTGCCCCGTCATGGCTATAGGCGGACGACAAGCTCCGAGCTGCGAGTGGATGTAGAGTGGCGGCGCAGAGAAGGAGGAAATGGTACTATGGCTAGGATCGGGGGTTGCCGCCCGGCTAAAACAGACGGATTTGGCCCCTTGGGTGACAAACAGGAGTGGCGTTCACGCTGGGCCGATGGGTTTCGATGCGAATCCGCACGGTCCTGTATGCCAGTTCGACGTGGCAGACACGACTATGACCGGTCACTATCCGGTCTTAGAGTATAGGGGTCGTTTGAGAATCCCAGTTGTAGATGCTCTTATGCTTGGTTTCCTATTTCTTGGTTATTTCGTTTGCAAAGTGCCTTTTTGTATTTTTGGAAAGTTAAAGTTTCTCAGGCCATGTTCGGTTTTTAGGGGTTTGGTCCCAACAGGGAATTAATCCCAATGGGATTTGTGTGAAGCCCCATCCCTTGTAATGCTAGTCTAGTTCACTTGGCCAGGGATTGAATAGAAGTGTTACCGGGAATTCAGTTTAAAAATTGCAGTGGTAAACATTCATCCTCGAATATAAAGGGAATACGGTGTAAAAGGCACTTCAACTGTTTTAGACACAAATTCAGTTAAAAAAATTGCAGTGGTAAACATTCATCCTCGAATATAAAAGGAATACAATGTAAAAGGCTCTTCCACTGTTTTAGATACAAAAAATTTTCAATGGGATTCGAGTGAAGCCCCATCCCTTGTAATGCTAGTCTAGTTCACTTGGCCAGGGATTGAATAGAAGTGTTATAGGGAATTCAGTTTAAAAATTGCAGTGGTAAACATTCATCCTCGAATACTAAGAATGATTGTAAATTTTCAAAGATACAAAAAATAATGTGAGGTCATCATGCCAAACACATAATAGGATTTAAGAAAACTGAAACATTCACGAAGCTCGAAGAAATAAAACATCGGCGGCCATATAACTGGATCATCATGAAGTAGGGCAATGTTCAGCATATTGGATTGCAAGGCAAGATACCGTTCGCAGGAGAACGATCAACAATGACACCTAGTAGCTGCACATGAGCTGAAAAAAAGCGACAATATTAAAAGAAGAAAGGCCGGCTCTTTGTGCTACATGTATATGGAAAATATGAATGTAAGCATGTTGACAAGAATAACTCATGATGCAAAGACAACACAAATCATGAACAAGTTGTTAAGAACTAGCGGTCTAACTCAAAGGCACACCTTTTACATAGGAAGAACTAGATAGAAACTAATCAACTTAATACACTAGAAACTTAAACAAAATAAATCATTCATCATCTTAATAATAATTATGTAACCATGACAAAAAATACTTGTGCATAGAAAAAGTATAAATTGTCTCACCTTTTCAACAAACATATATAGCACATTGGCTGATCTCTTGTGTTTAGAGATTTGGATCCACCCATTTCCACCCAACTCCCCTGCCTATATCAAAAGAAGCCCAATAAATCAATGAAAAAACATGGAGAAGTTGGATCATGAGAATGCAATGTACGCTTTTGTGACAGCTACAGTACATGAAACCACATCCGCTGTCAGGTGGAAGAGATAATTATAATATGGCAAATTTTAACATGCTCCCTGTTACCCCCTCCGACACTTATCAAGAAGGTTTTCCAATGTGTGCATGCAGGGAAGCCGGAAAGTAAAGATGACAGTAGCACTGCTTCTGAAAGTCTGTCGATGGGAGGAGCCTCATCTAGCAAACATGATTGGTTTGAAATGGATGTCAGCAACAAGCGTCAAAAGAATCGGCTGCTACGACATGAATGCAAAGCTCACCTGATTGTTGGTATCAAAGGTGACAGGTGGGATGTATCACATTTTGTTGTAGAGAATACACACCCTCTAATGCCACAGCCGCAGCTTGTACGCTACTACTGCTCACACCGCAAAATCCCGGAAGAAGATAAGGATCTCATAATGACTATGCATGATTTAAACTTCTCAACTTCGTCTTGCTGGGTGTGTAGCGGAGACAGAAGGATACTACCATATGTCAAGAGGGATGTTTTGAATTTTCGGTCCAACCTGCGACAAAACCTAAACCTCCGAGACATGGATTTCACAAGACAAGATACTTTGAGAGGCGGCAAGCTGAGAACCCTCGGTTCTACTATGCAAAGACGGTTGACAAGGAGACCAACTCATCACAGGGCTCTTTTGGGTCGATGGGAGGACACGGGCATTGTACCCCAAGTACAAGGATTGTATCTTCTTTGATACAACATTTTGCACAAATCGATACAACATGCCGTTTTCGCGCCGATTGTTGGAGTGAACCACCACTTGCAAACGGTGTTGCTGAGTTGTGCATTGCTGCCAAATGAATAGATTGAAACATTCAAGTGGGTTTTCCAGAACTTTTTGCTTGTGATGAACAATGAACACCCATTGAACATTTTGACCGATCAGGACAAGGCCATGGAAACTGCCATATCTCAAGTCCTACTCAACACGGTGCATAGATGCTGCAAATGGCACATCCAACGAAAAGCGCGTGAGAATTTGGGCAGGATAATGAGTAGGGATGAGGTTTTTGACCAAGCTTTCTACACGTGCATATCCTGACACGGTTGATGAATTTGAAGAGAATTGGCAGCACACGATACATTGCTTCGACGTGGTTGACAATACGCGCATCTATGCAAGATGTGGAAGACTCGTCACACCTGGGCTCCAGCATGCTTACGGAAGTGTTTTTCCCCTTTACAAGTACTACGGGGAGGTTAGAGGGACTAAACTCTTACTCCAAGACATTTGTTAATCCTCAGGACTCGGTGTGGAGGTTTCGGCAGCAGTATGAGGTGTTGTAAGAGACTATGCTGGACCGTGAGGACAATCAAGCTTTCATTGGCACAGCAACCACAACCCTACTTTACTCACGGTACAGATTTGAGCGTCGGGCGGTTGGTTTCTACACCCATAACGTGTTTGGCAAGTTTCGAGCAGAAGTGCCTGCCTCCACGGGGTTTGTGATGAACCAGGTTCCTTCTCCTGACATTGGAAGCATGAGATTTCAGCTCTTTTCAAATTACTATGAAGACCTCAAGATATTTACAGTGAATGTTGTGCTAGAAGAAGAGACATTTGAGTGTAGCTGCAATTGTTTTGAGATGAATAGAATCATATGTGCACACATCATTAGAGTAATGGTCCACCTCAATGTCCAAGTTATACTGCAGCGCTACTTGCTAGAAAGGTGGTCAAAACGAGCAACAACACCAACGGGTGGTAGCGGCCATCTTCTCGATTTTGCGCTCCCTTCAAACAATACACTCAAGTACAACTCGTTGTGCAGAAAATTCACATGGTTGGCCTCCCAAGCTTGTAGCAATGATATTGCCTGCAAAATACTAAATGATGCAGCTCATATGCTTGAGCCCATTATAGCTGCAGCAAGGAGAGGGGAATTACTGGAGCAGCAGACCCAGCATGAGAGAACGACACAAGTGTAACGGCAGCCAACAACAATGCATCGAAGGGGGCCGACTCATCGGCAAAAACATCCCCAAATGGGGCAGCAACAACCACCACTACAACCAAATCAACGGCAGCCAAAACATCCAGGTCAGAAGCAGATAGATTGCCCAACGCAACAGCAACAAACGGCCAACCCGCACGTAGCACAAGATAACGGGGAGGGGACCATGCTTCAAAACCCAGAACATGTGCCGAAGAAAGGTCGACCGACGGAGAAGTCTAAAAGAAGAAAGACTTTACTTGAGGAGCGAGAAGATGCTCAAAAGAAGAAGGCAAAAACAGATGAGAAGAAGAAAGAAACCAAGCCCAAAAGGAAACCTAGACCAAAGAAGAAAACATATATCTGCTCGTATTGCAAAGAAGATGATCACACTTTTGTAACATGTGAGTTGTTGAAGGCTGCGATGGCAGTCCAGAAATGCAACTACTATAGCGAGCCTGATTATATGCAGTGAAGCATTGTCCCTACCTAAGGGCTGCGATGTCTATGCAGGCTGGTGTCAGTAGAGCAAGAGAGCTTAGGCTCTGAAGAACAAATTAAGAGAAGAAAAATCATTGAAAATGCTTTCTTAGAGTGTTTGGTGTCCCTCCAGAATGTATACAATCTCAAATGAACAGTTTTTTCATACTTGTTTTTGTCCACATGAGAAAAAGCCTGCTTCAAACGTGTAAAAGAAGTCTCTTATTTGAACAACATTTGTGCTTAAAGTGTTTGTTGGGCAACTGAGGATACCTATATTTACAGTGCTTATAATGCGTTTAATTTCACAGGATTTTTTTGTTTGTGTCTACATATCGGTGTTGGACAAAAATGATGAGGTCTTATTAAATTTGTCTATATATTTATGCTTCCTTATACTGATGGTCCACTGAGACAAACTGAAATTAAGAGCAGAGTCATGGTTGGAAAGCTATCCTGATGCTTCAATGGGAGAACAGAGTTACTGAGTGAACATATTTATGCAACAAACTTGCATTTTGAGTAGAAAAAATGCTCCTTGTGTGAAGAAGCAACGAGTTGGAAACTACTGCTTTCTGGAAGCATTTCAAAAAGAAGAAAAAGGAAAAATGAGAACCTGTATATAAAACCTATTTAGAAGTTAGAACCTATGACATTGGTTTTCAACAATCTCAAAACTATATAAAAATAATACAAAAAAGTGATCATATATTCATCACACATGAGCAAGATGTTGCATTCGTCTTCAACAAAAAAATAAAAAGGGATACTAAAAGAAGCAAATGAGGGTATAGAAGAAAATTTTCATTAAAATGTGTTGTATCAACATCCATATAGGACATGAAAAAACATGTCGAACCCATGCCAATGGGCGTGTCTAAACAGAAGTACCAATCCAACAAGAGGGTTTGCATCCATTACACCGAGTCTACATTCTTGTTTACAACAAAAGTTGTGAACAACAACGCACAATAGTTGAGGACAGACACAAAAGCTCCCCGGAAGAACGAACTCCAGCCACCCCCTTGATGTTGATGATGAAAAATGATCTTCAATCTTCAATCAAAGTTCCAGCAACTTCTTCAACTGGTCTGGGAGGTCCAACGTATTGCTGGGATGCTTGAAAAGATCTGTTGCAATGCGTTTCCGGAGGTTTGGGATGCAACTCTTGTTGGGGAACGTAGTAATTCAAAAAAATTCCTACGATCACGCAAGATCTATCTAGGAGATGCATAGCAACGAGAGGGGAGAGTGTGTCCACGTGCCCTCGTAGACTGAAAGCGGAAGCGTTTAGTAACACGGTTGATGTAGTTGAACGTCTTCACGATCCAACCGATCCAAGTGCCGAACGTACGGCACCTCCATGTTCAGCACATGTTCAACCTGATGACGTCCCTTGATCTCTTGATCCAGTTGACGACAAGGGAGAGTTCCATCAGCACGATGGCGTGGCGACGAAATTGATGATGTAACCGGCGCAAGGCTTCACCTAAGCACTACGACGATATGACCGAGGTGTTAAACTATGGAGGGGGGCACCGCACACGGCTAAGAGAACAACGGTTGTGCTTTGGGGTCCCCCCTGCCCCCGTATATAAACGAGGGAGGAGGAGGAGGCCGACTAAGGGGGAGGCGCGCCAAGGGGGGAGTCCTATTAGGACTCCAAACCTAGTAGGAATCACCCCCCCTTCTTTTCCTAATCCAAGAGGGGGGAGGAGGGAATGAGAGGGAGAGGGGAAGGAAAGAGACTCGCTAGTCCAATTCGGACTACAAAGGGGAGGGGCGCGCCACCTTGTGGCATTTCCTCTCCTACTCCCTTATGGCCCATCTAGGACCATAACTTCCCCGCGGGGTTCCGATAACCCCTTGGTTCCCCGAAAATGCCCGAACTCTTCTGAAACCTTTTCGGTGTCCAAACATAGTCTTCCAATATATCAATCTATATGTCTCGACCATTTCGAGACTCCTCGTCACGTCCGTGATCTCATCCAGGTCTCCGAACAAACTTCGGTCATCAAAACCACATAACTCATAATATAAATCGTCATCGAACATTAATCGTGCGGACCATATGAGTTCGAGAACTATGTAGACATGATCGAGAGATATCTCTGATCCATAACCAATAGTGGAACCTGGATGCTCATATTGGCTCCTACATTTTCTATGAAGATCTTTATAGGTCAAACCGCACAACAACATACGTTATTCGCTTTGTCATCGGTATGTTACTTGCCCGAGATTCGATCGTCGGTATCATCATACCTAGTTCAATCTCATTACTGGAAAGTCTCTTTACTTGTTCCGTAATACTTCATCCTGCAACTACCTCATTAGTCACATTGCTTGCAAGGCTTATAGTGATGAGCATTACCGAGAGGGCCTAGAGATACCTCTCCGAAACTCGGAGTGACAAATCCTAATCTTGATCTATGCCAACCCAACAAACACCTTCGGAGACACCTGTAGAGCATCTTTATAATCACCCAGTTACGTTGTGACGTCTGATATCACACAAGGTGTTCCTCCGGTATTCGGGAGTTGTATAATCTCATAGTCTGAGGAACATGTATAAGTCATGAAGAAAGCAGTAGCAATGAAACTGTAACGATCATAATGCTAAGCTAACGAATGGGTCTTGTCCATCACATCATTCTCCTAATGATGTGATCCCAAATGACAACACATGTCTATGGTTAGGAAACATAACCATCTTTGATTGACGAGCTAGTCAAGTAGAGGCATACTAGGGATCTCTATGTTTTGTCTATGTATTCACGCATGTACTCCCTCCGTCCGGGAAAAGTTGTCCACAACACAGTGTATTTACTTTTTTGCAAAAAAAACCCACAGAGTTTTAAACCCATCACGAATAACTCCATCTTCTTCCTTCGTGCTCCCCCATCGCCCGCGCCTCGCAGCCATCGTCCGCTTCCCACCTGCGTCGCCGCCCGCTGGACTCGCCGCGACCAACACCAGCGCCGCCCAGCGTGCGGCCAACACCAGTCGCCGCCGCCACGGACTGCCGAGGCTTCCCACCTGCGGTGCCCGCCGAAAGGCAACCTGCGCCGGCGCCCGCCTCGAGCTGCGCCACGGCGCCGTTGAATCTCGCTGCACGCGGTCACCCACCTGCGCAGCCCAGCGGTCGCCCACCAAGCCTTCGCCGCCGCCCACGGCCACAAACCTGCGCCTCGACTTTGTCCTCTTGACCGCCCGGCGCCGTGGAAAATTCCGGCCACTCCCGCCTCTGATGTTGCTACTGCTGGTGGGCGACGCTGACGTGGACCTCTGATGATGCTTCTTCCCTTTCCCTTGCCCCGACTCTGCTCCTACTACTGCTGGTGAGTCTGCCCCGCCCGCCTCTGCTACTGCTATTGTTCAACTAGTGGTGTGAGCCTGAAGATTATTGTTGTGTCTGGAGAACCTACAAAGATAATTCCTGAACCTGCAAGATAATTGCTGAATTGAGTTGAGGTAGTTGAGTTGAGTTGTCATGCTGAAATGGTGCAATGTTACAAAAAAAATCAGTTAACTTTTCAACACAAGTTAACTGCATTCAGATCTCTTGATGCTCAAAACACATCAATTTCATCGACTTTTGATCTGTCAAGTTGATGTCAAACTTGACACATAAAGTTGATAATCAGAATATTTATAGTTCCCCAAATCACAAAACTGGATCTAAATAGTGCATCTGATAATTTTTAAGGACAGACCAAAGGAATCAGTTGTCACTGTTAATTGATTGGAAAATGCATGCTTCCATGAGTGCAGTGAAAATCCAGGGAACAACTTCTGTCTATACATAGTGCTTCCATGAGTGCACATAAAATTGGAATTATTTGAATTAGCTAGGTTTATTCTTCTTCTTCTTCTTCTTCTTCTTCTTCTTCTTCTTCTTCTTCTTCTTCTTCTTCTTGTTCTTCTTCTTCTTCTTCTTCATACACAGAAAAGGATGAATATTGTTGGTCTACTAGTTACTCCAAATTTAGAACTGAGTAAACACTTGTCATCTTCAGTAAACACTTGTAAATGTAGAGTGGTTATAAACTTCAAATGCAACAAGTACTAATATCCAGGCTATCCACCATCTACTTGGAGTACACAACAAGATTCACAAAAACATGCACGCTTCAACAGACTTGTGGAGTAAAAACTTGGAGTATAGCACCAGAGGACATTAAGTGAATTGTCAAGTTGATGCTTAGTCAAGTTGATGTCCAACTTGACACATAAATAAAATTGGACATCAATAAAATTTAGACAGTGAATACAGTTTGGACAGTACTCCACTGTCAAATTTTCAGTGAGCTAAATTCAGCTTTGACAGTTTGGAGACAGATGGAGTAAAATTCAGTCTTGACAGTTTTGATGTTGATTAGGCCACAATGGCAGGCACCAACTTTGAAGCACCACCGCTTTGATCATTCCTCGTCAGCCTAGCTAGACGCTGAAATTACATATTCTAACCTCAGCATCAGCAGCAGCTACACACTAGATCAAAATGCACTGAGCTAACTGCTGAGCCCTCATGTACCAGAGAAAATATTAATTCGTCACATGGGCATCCCAGAGCCCCCAGAGATCTAAAAGCTCTCAATTTTTTAAATCCTAGAAACAGTTTCGGTTAACTGTTTTTCAGTTTTCAGTTAATTGCAAATTTAGAGTACACCACATCCTGCAGGTTTCAGGGGTTTCAGGTTTTACAGATGCTGAAGTTGTCTGTATAAAATCATTCAGAGTAGATGATGCAAGCAATCAACATTCAGTTTTGACCAAAACAGAGATGTAAAAGATGTTACTCCACACATTCGGTGTCATACAATTACAGAGATGTTACTGCAACACACATAACAACACCACATTCAGTGTCATACAATTACAAAGATGTAGAGTTGTCAGTATTAAATAATTCAAAATTTTCCTAGATATAAAAGGTTTTCCTGAATAGACTTTTAAGCTCAGGCAGTAGCTCTAGGCAACACTATAATACATAATTTGGCAGGCCTCAAGTAAGAACTGCAGAATTATTTTGTCACCAAACTTAAATAAAATTTGGCTCCATATAAAATTTATAGTGAGGAACTAGATATTGATAGTCAATGAATGCTACTCCAAATTTAGTTACATAAGTATATGCACCTTCAAGCAGCAAATAAATCAAGGAAGCAACAATCTGGTTCTAGTTTACAAATTTGTAAATCAACCAGGTTTATGTAAAATGAAGATCAACCAGGTTTATGTAATAGATCAAATTGCAGTAGATTATTTGCAGTACATCAACAATCTTTTGTACTCTTGATATGATTATATGCTAACCATTCATCTTTTGTACTCCTGAAAATAGAACATTTACACTGAAATAGGACCCCCAAGAAACTGTATTCAGTGATCTTTCTAAACAAGCTACAGAACATACACTATATTCAAACTTGCTGCCATTTAAGCAAGTTTTTGTAAGAAAACTGATTAGGACCCCCAAAAAACTTGCTGCATTTCAATAAGACCAAATGTTTCACTTAACTTTATGAGTTAACTGAATTTACATTTAATTCAGTTAACCAAAATTACACTGAATTTTACTGTCAATTAAAATTCAGTGAGTACATGTCACAAGAAAAGAGGAGCCATATCAATCCAATCTTGGTGCTGCTGCTATGAACATAACTAAACCCATTTGTTTATAATCCAATCTTGATGAATACTCTAAACCTAACAAGTTTTCCACCCAGCAACTAGATAGGATGGCCATGAATCCTCTCTCCCCGGAGCACCCTAATGCACACACTCCAGAGAATTCAAAAAATTCAGTAAACATACACTTCAGAAAATTCAGTGACCGCAGAACGTAGACTCCCGAAAATTTTCAGAGATCTTGTACTCCATTTTACAGTGAACTTGCTAAAGAAGCTCCCAAGCTTCAAGATAGACTAAATTTTTAGTGATCTTGTAATGAAAAGAAGCATTTTGGAGTGGGGGGCGAGAAGAGGGGGGAGCCGCACCTTGGGAAGTGGGGGGCGAGAGGACCCACAACGGCGAGGAGGCGCACGCGGCCGTGGGGACGCGTGTCGGGGAGGCAGCGGCGCTTGCCGGAGTCGGCGGCGTACGCGGCCTCGATGGCCTGGAGCTCCGCCTTGGCCTCGGCGTCTCGGTGACCCACATGGCGGCGCGCGCTTGGAGAAGACTGGCTTCGTGTTCGACGGCGTCCAACCAGCGAGGAGGTGGTGGACGACACGCAGAGGCGGCTCTGGCTTGCCGTCCTCTTGGAAGGACGCTGTCGGATAGCAGATCGAAAAAACCAAGCTTCCTTCTCCTCGCCGTGATTTGCCATGGGGAACGATGAGAGGAACGGGGAGGGGGAAGCAACGCGGCAGCAGCGTGGGGAGAGGGAGCTCTTGCGCGGGGAAGCTGTGCGGGGGAGCAGAAGAAGGGCGCGGGGGAGCTGAGCAAGGAGCTCCGGCAAGGGGGACAACGAGCAGGGGAGCTCTGTTCTAGCGTGGGGAGCTTCGTGTTTGTTGGAGGAAAGGGAAGGGGGTTTTCGCAAAATGTCCGCGGAGACAACTTTTCCCGGACGGAGGGTGTACTAAGTTTCTGGTTAATACAATTCAAGCATGAATAATAAACATTTATCATGGTATAAGGAAATAAAAATTAACATTATTATTGCCTCTAGGGAATATTTCCTTCAGTCTCCCACTTACACTAGAGTCAATAATCTAGATTACAAGGTAATGATTCTAACACCCATGGAGTCTTGGTGTTGATCATTTTTTTCTCGTGGAAGAGGCTTAGTCAACGGGTCTGCAACATTCAGATCTGTTTGTATTTTCCAAAGCACTATGTCTCCCTCTGAAACTTGATGACGGATGGAATTGAAGCGTCTCTTGATGTGCTTGGTTCTCTTGTGAAATCTGAATTCCTTTGCCAAGGCAATTGCACCAGTATTGTCACAAAAGATTTTCATTGGACCCGATGCACTAGGTATTACACCTAGATCGGATATGAACTCCTTCATCCAGGCTACTTCATTTGCTGCTTCCGAAGCAGCTATGTACTCCACTTCACACGTAGATCCTGCCATGACACTCTGTTTGGAACTTCACCAACTGACAGCTCCACCATTCAATAAAAATACGTAACCGGATTGCGACTTAGAGTCATCCAGATCAGTGTCAAAGATTGCATCGACGTAACCATTTACGACGAGGTCTTTGTCACCCCCATAGACGAGAAACATATCCTTAGTCCTTTTCAGGTATTTCAGAATGTTCTTGACCGCTATCCAGTGCTCCACTCCTGGATTAATCTGGTACCTCCCTACTATACTTATAGCAAGGCACACATCAGGTCTGGTACACAGCATTCCATACATGATAGAACCTATGGCTGAAGCATAGGCAATGACTTTCATTTTCTCTCTATCTTCTACAGTGGTCAGGCATTTAGTCTGACTCAACTTCACACCTTGTAACACATGCAATAACCCTTTCTTTGACTGATCCATTTTGAACTTCTTCAAAACTTTATCAAGGCATGTGCTTTGTGAAAGTCCAATTAAGCATCTTGATCTATCTCTATAGATCTTGATGACCAATATGTAAGCACCTTCACCGAGGTCTTTCATTGAAAAACTCTTATTCAAGTATCCTTTTATGCTATCCAGAAATTCTATGTCATTTCCAATCAAAAATATGTCATCCACATATAATATTGGAAATGCTACAGAGCTCCCACTCACTTTCTTGTAAATACAGGCTTCTCCAAAAGTCTGTATAAAACCATATGCTTTGATCACACTATCAAAGCGTTTATTCCAACTCTAAGAGGCTTGCACCAGTCCATTAATGGATCGCTGGATCTTGCACACTTTGTTAGCACCCTTTGGGTCGACAAAACCTTCTGGTTGCATCATATACAACTCTTCTTCCATAAATCCATTAAGGAATGCAGTTTTTACATCCATCTGCCAAATTTCATAATCATAAAATGCGGCAATTGCTAACATGATTCGGACAAACTTAAGCATCGCTACGGGTGAGAAAGTCTCATCATAGTCAACTACTTGAACTTGTCGAAAACCTTTCGCAACAAGTCGAGCTTTGTAGACAGTAACATGAACGTCAGTGTCAGTCTTCTTCTTGAAGATCCATTTATTTTCTATGGCTTGCCGGGCAAGTCCCCCAAAGTCCACACTTTGTTCTCATACATGGATCCCATCTCAGACTTCATGGCCTCAAGACATTTCATGGAAACTGGGCTCATCATCGCTTCCTCATAGTTTGTAGGTTCATCATGGTCTAGTAACATGACTTCCAAAATAGGATTACTCACTACTAGGGAAAAGCCTATACATAGAATCTTACCAGCAGCGCTCCACAAAATACCACGCTGCTGCTACTTAGCAGCAGCGGCAGTTAGAGAAACGCTGGCGGACAGAAAATAGCGATGAGCGTCCACCCCAAACAACGCTACTGCTATAATTGCCATGACCTCGCCCCCCCCCCCCGCTAGTTATAGCAGTAGCGCACTATACTGAACCGCGCTACTACTATAGAAGTTAGCGATGGCGCTTATAGAAAAACCGCTATCGCTAAGATCAGCCCACAATTTTAGTGCCACCTCGCTCCGTGAACAGGTGTTTACCACCTTAAATATGTTATTTCTGAAACTACCACAACCAGTTGGTCTTCACTGAACTCTATGTGTAAAATTTGTGGCCGCAATATGAGTCCTCTCCGGTTCCTACCGGATAGGACTCATATTGACAATTCGGATTGTACACAAAAAGATCATTGATGGCCAATGTATTTTTTGCATTGACGTATTTTTATATAGTTACACTTAGTAGTAGCGGTTTATGTGCAAGGCGCTACTGCTATTCAGATTAGCTGTAGCGCGTTTTGGCAAACACGCTACAACTATCCCTACCTTATCCCCACGCGCACGACCGGCCCTCACTCACACTCTCACTCTCTCCCCCCGTGCCGATAACCGTCGTCGTGCGTCGTTGCCGCCGCCGCCGCCTTCATCCGTCCGCCGCCGAGGTACACCCCTCCTTCCGTCCCTCCTCCCTCCTCCTCGCACATCCTCCCTCCGCCTGCGCCCGCCCCTCCCTCCTCCGCCTGCGGCCGCCCCTCCTCCCTCCTCCGCCGGCAGCCCTCCTCCCACCGCCCTCGACCTCGCCGCCCCTAGCTACCTCTCCGTCGCCCCCACCCCTGCCACTAGTTAGTACTAGATTTAGTAGTTGTAGATGTTAATTTAGGGTTCATAGCTAGTACTATATGTTGCTTAGTTAGTACTAGATTTTTAGTAGTAGTAGTATATGTTAATTACTAGTAGTGATGGTACTAGTTACCTAGATGTTGCTTAGTTAGTACTAGATTTTTAGTTGTAGTTGTACTAGTTTACTAAGTAAATTAATATAACTAGTTGAACTACTTTATTTTTAGAAAGAACTAGTTTTTGTCTATTTATAGTAAGTTTATATTTAGTAAGAACTAGTTGAATTAATAAAACTAGTTGAACATGTCATATTTGTTGTTATTTTTTAGTTTAAGCAACTATTCGGGATGTATTAGTGATAACTTATATGGTTTCTCAGGTGACCACCGTCGTCCCCGTCACCGACCCCCTCCGACATCCCCGCCGTCGTCCCCGTCACCGACCCCCTCCGACATCCCCGCCGTCGTCCCCGTCACCGACCCCCTCCGACATCCCCGCCGTTGTCCCAGTCACCGACCCCCTCCGACATCGAGGTGAGACCGGCCAAATATCCTTGTATATCTTGTGTTGTTGCTCAAATAGGATATGTAGTTGCCCAAGTGGTCGTTCATGTTCAGTTTACATCTCCGAGTGGCCTATGTTTTGCCGGAGTGTTGATTAATTTCCGTTCCGGCAAATTTCTGGCGCTCGATATGTCCTTTTTTTAGCAAAGGTCATGCCGGATTTTTTCGTGAATGCTGGCATGACTTGTGCTAGAATATGTACAAGTTTAATCTTTGAATTATTAACGAAGGAAATGTCGTACTCGGACGATTTACAGTCTCCCGGGGGAGTGTAGCTGGTGCCACGACGATCGAGGTATGTGCGACTGGTTCGTTCAGCTGGACGAAGATCGGCGCTTCAGCATTAAGCTCGAGGAGACCTTCGATTGTGAAACGGTACGCAACAGCGACAAGTGTTTTTTTTTCGTAATTAAGCATGACTTCAACTATTTCAACGTCTAATTTTCATATTTTACAATTCCACTAGCTTATCCCATGCCATGCAAGACGCTATGTCTTGGAGAGGATGGGTTTTGAAGACCATGAAAATTTCGAAACAAAGAAAATACACCTAAGGACCCATCATGATATGGATTTTGAAGTAAATTTGTGCAATGCTCAGAGCGTAACCCATTTTGGTTGCCAAAATTGGGAAGCACTTTGCAAAATGTATGGTTTTTATGAGGGTATGATTGTCACCATGGATCTTGGTGATCCTGACATCGAGCAAAACAATATGGACATTTGGGTCCATGTTGATACGCTTCCGATTGTACCGCTATGTGAGTTTCTCAAACATAGTTATTAACTAATTTATATTGTTTATTTCAAAATTGTTGATAGCTTATTTCCATTGACAGCTTATTTTGATTCTTCAAAGACTGTGCGGAAGATGTTAGATAAAACCCACTACACCGATGGCAATCGAATTAACGATAAGGAGAAAAATCATCTGATCGCATTTTGTACTCTTCTTGAGAATTACAATAACTATTATCGAAATCCTCCAAATTATGGTGAATACATGCCACTAGTGCATGTGTTGAACCACGGTAACTTCTCTGGTGATACCCTGGTAAGATTTTTTACTATTACGACATCCGTGCATCTTTTGCATACTTCTAAAATTAGTACATCATTGCTAACTACGGTTATTATTATGTTTTTCAATGAAACTCCCGATGGATTGTGTGCCTCATCCGATGTCTCCGAATGGTCGTCTCTCGATTCTGAACATACTACTGTGTAAATCTAGGGAGCTCACCTGTGCATATCGGATTTCTAAAATCGGTGAACACATGATCATCAAAGAATGGAAGAAATGTATGGACATTCGCAAGGAGGTTCTTGGAAGTAACATTCAGTGAAAGGCAAGAATTGGAGACAGGCTAATCTCCATTCCCCATAATGGAGAGTCGTGGGCTATCTTGTTTTTTCTATTTTACCTTAGAAAATGTAGTAGGTCTTAATCGAATGTAGTAGGTCCTATGAGGTACAATATGTTTATTATGTGGTAATGTGTTAGAGTTGATAATGAGGAGTACTTGTGATTACGACTAGTGACCAATTTGCTATGTGATGTCATTGATGAAAATGATGATCTTGAGGAGGTGTTATATGACAATGATGTATTATGATGATAAGTTGTTAATGATATGATGATGATGATGATATTATTATATCATTGGGTGAAAGAACCGCTGATTAGTTTCAAGTGGATGAACATCCACTTGAAACTAATCCGCGGTTCTTTCCCCCCGTGATGTAATAACTCATTATGATGTAAAAACAACCTCTAAATTCCTGTTGTATGAAAACTTGTGTAAAGGTGTATGAATACAACATGAAATAAAAAAATACTAAATAATAGTAGTAGCGCGGGAAAGGAGAAGCGCTACTACTAATTACCAGTAGCGCGGTTCTGAAGAAGCGCTACTACTAAGTCAATTTATCAGTAGAGTGGGTCCAGGCGCGCTATTGCTAAGCATTAGCTGTAGCGCCTTATCAGTAGCGCTCCTGCCCGCGCTACTGATAGGCCTAAAAACCACGTTGCTGCTAGGCTTTTCCCTAGTAGTGACTGTACCACTCTGGTGCGGACCGTACTCTGGAAGACCTTTGAGGTTCAGTAGTAACTTGATCTAAAGTTTCATGATCATCATCATTAGCTTCCTCACTAATTGTTGTAGGAATCACTGCAACTGATTTCTGTGATGAACTACTTTCCAATTCTGTAGAAGGTACGATTACCTCATCAAGTTCTACTTTCCTCGCACTCACTTCCTTCGAGAGAAACTCCTTCTCTAGAAAGGATCCATTCTCAACAACGAATATCTTGCCTTCGGATCTATGATAGAAGGTGTACCCAACAGTTTCCTTTGGGTATCCTATGAAGACACATTTATCTGATTTGGGTCCGAACTTATCAGGTTAAAGCTTTTTCACATAAGCATTGCAGCCCCAAACTTTAAGAAACGACAACTTTAGTTTCTTGCCAAACCACAACCCTGATCGAGTTGGCTCGAAGCACAAAGCCACCAAACACAAAAACCTGCCCTGGAAGAAAAGTCTCCCTGGATGCAGCGGCATCGTTGGCGAAGAGGTGAGAAATTGATCCTTGTGTCGACGATACATCGGAGCTCTCAATGAAAGCACCAATGTCAGTGTCAAAACCGGCAGATCTCGGGTAGGGGGCCCAAGTTGTGCGTCTGAAGATCAATGGTAACAATGAAGAAGGGACACATGTTTACCCAGGTTCAGGCCCTCTTAATGGAGGTAAAACCCTACTCCTACTAGATTATATTCGAGGGTATAGAGGTTACAAGAGTAGATCTACCACGAGATCGATTTGGCTAACCCTAGATAGCTAGCCTAGTGATGTTGTGTTCCTGTCTCCGCTCTAACCCACCGGTTTATATAGACACCGGAGGGGCTCAGGATTTGTACAAAGTCAGTTTCTACAGAAAGGAATAATATATCCGGACACATATACTTGCCATCCACGCATGCGAGAGACCCCACTGGATACGGAGAGGATCTTCGGTCTTGTATCTTAACGGCCCATCAGTCTGGCCCACATCAGTAGACCGGACGCCCGAGCACCCCCTAATCCAGGACTCCCACAATGAGCCCAAGAATAAATGGGCCCTTAGAAGGCCGAAAGTTAACACGGGATGGAAACGGCCGATGGAATAATGGGCCATTAATGGGTATAAAGCAATACACTATTCATTATGGGCTAGTTTCATATCGGGTCTTTCGTGGGCCCAGAGTTACAAAGGGCCTCCTATGGGCCAAAAGTAGTCATGGGCCATACATGGGCCGAAAGGTAGAATGGGCTGATATCATATTGGACGGCCCAGATGACGCTACTGGGCCAAATTCCGGTAGGCCGTGAGTTAGCGGAATGTAAATGGGCTATATGCAAACATGCCGTTAACAGGCTTTTCATGGGCCGGCCCGCTACCTTTTGACCAAGTCAAACAAGCCGGCCTTTTCGCTGGAATGGGCCTCTATTGGGCCGTGCCATGTGTCGATGAATCCTAGGTGCCTTCGGTCCAATGAGTGTATGACATCTGTCCCAATAACGGTGAGCCGACATGTGGTTACTCAGGGCATTGAGAATTTTACACGTGGAAAATCCCCATTGGTCCAGGCTGTTAACGGGTTATTGGATCCAAACCGAAACACAATAGCTTAACAGCGACCCGTTATAGTGGATGCCATGTGTCAGTCATCCTTGATGAAAGCACTTCTTTGACGCGCGATTTATCATCATGGAAGTGGACACTTCCGTGATGATAATTTCCATAATGTCATGGAACACTTCCACGACAGCACAGGTGTGACTATCTTGATTTTTTCATAAAATCGTCATGGATGTACATGCATGACAGAAAATGTGACCTACTGTGACAAACACGTATCTTCAAAGAAGTGTATTTTTTGTAGTGATAATAGGTGCACCACGACAAATTGAGACCCCCTTGAGCTCCCCATCATTGACTGATCTTGATATAAGAGAGGACAGAGCGTCAGCAAAAAATAGGAATAAGAAAGGAGACAGGGGGTCACCTTGCCTAAGCCCCCTAGAGGGGGTAAACGTCTCAAGCAACTTTCCATTGAACTTAATAGAATATTTGACAAATTTGACACAAGCTATTATCCGTTAAATCCACTCCACCAAGAACCCCCATTTAATTAGGGCTTGCTCCAGAAACTCCCAGTCCACACGATCATACACCTTCGAGAGATCAAGCTTGTAAACATAAGCCGCTGGTCTGTTATTCTTCAGCGATTGTATATGATGGATACACTCAAAGGCAATAATGGAGTTATCAGAAATAAGTCGTCCAGGAATAAATGCACTTTGATTCTCCGATATCAATTCTCCCAACAATGGCTGAAGACGGTTAACTAGGCATTTAGACACGATTTTATATAACACATTGAATAAACTTATCAGTCTAAAGTCATTTAGTTCCTTTGGATGAGGAACCTTTGGGATAAGGACGATGGTCGTATCATTCACGCCGTATGGCATTACTCCTGACTTGAAAAATTCTAGCACTGCAGCTATAATTTCTGTCCTTAACACGGCCCAGTTGCACTGGAAAAAACCTAGCTGGTAGACCATCTGTGCCAGGTGCTTTTATTGGGCCGATCTGAAATAGAGCATCTGATACCTCCTCCTCCGAGAAGGGCGCACATAACATGTCATTCATCCCTTGTGTCACTTTTGGTGCAATGCCCTCTAGCACACCCGCCGGAGTTAGCATCGGGTCCTTGGTATATACTTCTTTGAAGTACGAGGTGGCCATGCGTTCCATATCCAATGGCACCAAACACCAAGTACCATTAGCACGACGGAGTCGCTGGATGTAATTCCGCCGAGCACGCTACATTGCCCGACGGTGAAGATACGTTGTGTTTCGTTCTCCCTCCTTTAACCAAGTGACCCTAAACCTCTGTAGCCAAAGCATCTCCTCTCTATAGAGTAATTCATCCAACTGGTTCATTTTTTGGTTTAGCATAGATCTATCCGCGTCACGAAGTTGCAGGTCCGCCATCTGTCCCTGTAGTTTTTCAATTTCAGATGTGACATGACCAAAATTTTCCTTGCTCCAAGAATGCAGCTTCACCATCATTTCCTTTAATGCATCCCGAATAGAACCAAGTTTTTCCTGCAGGTTTGCTTTTTCCCCACCGGTCAGCAACCATGGAAACCAGCGTCGGGTGTCGTTCCCACATGATCTCATATCTGGGCGCATTCCGCCTTGGGCGGCTCCACATGTGATGGCCGCACCAGCATTGGACAGTGGTCCGAGCATGAAGACGCAAGGTGAAGAAATTGCGTGAAGGGAAACAAATATGTCCATGCTTCGTCTGCACAAGCTCTATCCAGACGAACACGAACATTCCACCGTCTTGACCATTGTCGTATGTATACGGGATCCCGTAGAACCCCAAGTCCATCAACTCACAAGATAGTAAGCAGTCCCTAAACTGTTGCATTTGATTTTCGGGCCGTTGAGTAAGGGAGAGGTGTTCATGTTGCCACATTGCTTCATTGAAGTCCCCACATACTAGCCACGACTCCGAAGAAAAGGCCCTTAGATTAGATACAGAAATCCACATGCGATGCATGTTTTCCAATCTTGGTTCCCCATATACATAGGTCGACCTCCATAATTTATCATTTGCGCCATCTACAATTCGCACGTCTATATACCGTGCACATGAGTCTAGTACTGTCACTTGCAGATTCTCATCCCAAAAGAGGGCCAAGTTGTTGGGGAACGTAGCAGAAATTCAAAATTTTCCTACGTGTCACCAAGATCTATCTATGGAGAAACTAGCAACGAGGGGAAGGAGAGTGCATCTACATACCCTTGTAGATCTCTAAGCGGAAGCGTTCAAGAGAACGGGGTTGAAGGAGTCGTACTCGTTGTGATCCAAATCACCGGAGATCCTAGTGCCGAACGGACGGCACCTCCGCGTTCAACACACGTACAGCCCGATGGCGTCTCCCATGCCTTGATCCAGCAAGGAGAGAGGGAGAGGTTGGGGAAGACTCCATCCAGCAGCAGCACGACGGTGTGGTGGTGATGGAGGAGCGTGGCAATCCTGCAGGGCTTCGCCAAGCACCGCAGGAGAGGAGGAGGACTTGGGAGAGGGGGAGGGCTGCGCCAGGGGCAAGGGTGCAGCTCCCATGCGCCTCCCCACTATATATAGGGGTGGAGGGGGATTATTTCTTGCCCTCCAAGTCCATTGGGGCGTTGAAAAAGGTGGGAGGAAAGAAATCCCATCCTTTCCTTTCCCCACCAATTGTTATCCCCCCTTTTCTTTTTAGGGATCTTGATCTTATCCCTTCGGGATATGATCTTATTCCTTCTAAGGGGGGATCTTGGTGTTTTGACCAGGGGTGTGGGGCCTTGCCCCCACTACCCACGTTCATGTGGGTCTCCCCATGCAGGTGGGCCCCACTCTGGAACCTTCTAGAACCTTCCCGGTACAATACCGAAAAATCCCGAACATTTTCCGGTGGCCAAAATAGGACTTCCCATATATAAATCTTTACCTCCGGACCATTCCGGAACTCCTCGTGACGTCCGGGATCTCATCCGGGACTCCAAAAAACATTCGGTAACGACGTATATCTATTCCCTATAACCCTAGCGTCATCAAACCTTAAGTGTGTAGACCCTACGGGTTCGGGAACCATGCAGACATGACCGAGACGTTCTCCGGTCAATAACCAACAACGGGATCTGGATACCCATGTTGGCTCCCACATGTTCCACGATGATCTCATCGGATGAACCACGATGTCAAGGACTCAATCGATCCCGTATACAATTCCCTTTGTCTAACGGTATTGTACTTGCTCGAGATTCGATCGTCGGTATACCGATACCTTGTTCAATCTCGTTACCGGCAAGTCTCTTTACTCGTTCCGTAACACATCATCCCTTGATCAACCCCTTGGTCACATTGTGCACATTATGATGATGTCTACCGAGTGGGCCCAGAGATACCTCTCCGTTTACACAGAGTGACAAATCCCAGTCTCGATTCATGCCAACCCAATGTACACTTTTGGAGATACCAGTAGTGCACCTTTATAGCCACCCAGTTACGCCAGGACGCTTTGGTACACCCAAAGCATTCCTACGGTATCCGGAGTTGCACAATCTCATGGTCTAAGGAAAAGATACTTGACATTAGAAAAGCTTTAGCATACGAACTACACGAACTTTGTGCTAGGCTTAGGATTGTCTTGTCCATCACATCATTCTCCAAATGATGTGATCCCGTTATCAACGACATCCAATGTCCATGGTCAGGAAACCGTAACCATCTGTTGATCAATGAGCTAGTCAACTAGAGGCTTACTAGGGACATGGTGTTGTCTATGTATCCACACATGTATCTGAGTTTCCTATCAATACAATTATAGCATGGATAATGAACAATTATCATGAATAAGGAAATATAATAATAACCAATTTATTATTGCCTCTAGGGCATATTTCCAACACAAGTCCCCACTCAAACCATCACTGGATACACCTGCAAAACCCTTCATATGCAATCTCCACCTAAGCTTATCCATCTTACTTGAGGCTTGTCTTGTTTCAGAGAGAAAAACCAGCGCTGGGGAATTGGCTTTGTAGAGGGCCAAAACCTCACGAACTGTCCGTGGTCCCCGCCGTCCCCGGCAGTTCCACACTAGCAAACTTATTGTGCCCAACGGTCCTCCTCTAGGGAGGCCACCGATCTATCATCTGAGTCATCTTCAGAGCCAAGTTTGGCTCGCTTACTTCCGTTACTACTTGTAGGTGACTGAATCTCACTCCAATCTTCCCCTTTGCGAAGGGTCAACATGAGTACACCCACTGTATCCTTGGTGCTCCCTTTCCTATCAGCAGTGCCCACATCCTCCATCGCTAGCCGCTTTCTGACCTATGGATCTACCTGCATCTCTGCCGGAGGGTTCTTCGAAGGGCTCGAGGCAGTATCCAAGGTGTCAAGATCAATAGCAGGCTGCTTTGACAAGTTCATCTTGCTGGGCGTATGGTGAGGCTTCTGTTCTGCATGACCAGCATCATCGAGCAATGATTTATTAGGTCCATCCGCACACAACCAAGCGTCAAACTTCTTGCTTTTCTCATCATGAATTCCTATATCACATTCTTTGTACTCATGACCTATATAATGCCACACACACTGCAAAAACGAGCCAGTTTCTCATATCGCAGAAGGAACACCTAACGCTCCTTGCCTCTTACAATACTGACGAATTTTGTTAAGGGTTGACGCACATCATGACGACCCTAATTCTCACGTAGTCACCACGAGTATTCTTCATTTAGTCTCATATCCAAGATCTTCCCGGAATTCCTGAGAAGATATTCCACAATACCTTTCTTGCAAAAACCCTCTAGGAGTTTATGAATCTGGAGCCAAATTGGCATGAACACCATAGGAACCTCCTCCGCCATGGTGAAACCATCATATAGACACATCAGTACAATGAAGTTTCTGAATAACCATGGACCCTGATCGATCATCCGTTCCCAATCACCGAGGCATGAGACCTGAACAACGAACAGGCTGGGGCCAACGGGCCGAAATCCCACCTGCTGAGCATGATTCCATGCCGCATGCATGTCCTTGTAGAATAGGGTTATCACACTGGAGCTCACCCCACGCAGAATAGGCTTGCAATCCATCACACCACCAGTTCAGAGGGTTGGAGAAACCGGGTCAAGCCATAAAACAACCCAGAAGAAGATGTCGAAGCCGCCACACCAAAAGACAGTCAAAACATCTCCTCCAAAAAAAGAGATCTAAATGGAACCAACAAATATGGGGACACAAACTCCCAAAGTCCCACCGTCGTGCCGGACCTAACGTCATCAAGGTAGCGAGAGACCAAAGAGACCTGATTCCAACACGCCACCGTCGCCACTACCTCGTCAATGTCACTGAAGAAGCAGAAAATCTAAGAACGAGACAGATGGTTCCTCACTCCCCTTGCTGCCGATGAGGCCGGCAGGCAAGGAAGAGAAGAGGTCTGATATGGCAGCGGCGACTATGTGTAACGAGCGACCAAATTCTTAATATACTAAACCTAGCTAGGTTTGATTTGCCTAGTTTATTTGACTTTTTCAATCAGTGAAAACCCGGCCAATCAGGTGACGACACATTAATTATTGGGGGAACTGGGTGTGTACATATATGGGTGCGTTTAGTATTTCACCGTGGATAGATGGTCAAAGTTTGGTTGTTGACTAGATTGAAATCAACCAATTTATTCCATTTGTGGTCGGCTGCCGCTGAAATCGCTAGTGCTAGGGGCGTGTTTGGTTCCCTGGGTGCATCTGGGATGCATTGCATGAAGGAGCTTGGCTAGGGCTAGCCTGGTTGAGCTGATGCAAAAAAGAGTTAAGATACGTGTTTGGTGTACTGCATGAAGTCAGGTCTTGAGCGAGACGCTGGAAGTTCTGGTTCAAGAGGAGGCACCGGGACCGGCGCGCCGCCGGGGAAATCCAGCTCCGGGCGGCAGCGGGCACCGCGGCTCCGGGCGGCAGCGGGATCCACCGAAGGTAAATACCTTATTTCCGCTGTGCGCATGGCTTCTCTGGTGGTTGAGATGCACTTTTCTCATTCGGCGCATAGCAGGATGGTGATTATGCACTTTTCTCATTTGCGTTGCAGGCTAGATTGGAAACGGGGTTGGGTCAGCAATAGATCGCAGGTGTTTACCTCCAAGCCGTCATCATGCAGGTAAGATGGCAGGCTGGATCAATCTGAATTTATTGAACGGGGTTGGGGGCATTTGGTCTGGCTGTCTTGACTAGTCTTGGTGTCTTGCTAAGGTGGATCAAATGATACTCTTAGCTGATACGTTCAGGTGGTTCATGAATCAATGTTTACAGTTATGCTTTTTGGATGCATGGGATGGGCCAGGGTGCTAACGGGCAATTAGCAGTTGTATAATGAAATCAATGTTTGTATTATCCTACTCCTTAGTTGTACGTATAACCAATGCTCTTATTGTGCAGAACTACAGCAAGCTCAACAGGCTGCCCACGATAGTCGAAGAGGACGAATCAGACAAGGGAGACGGGTGTAACGGTCCTACGTTCAGGTGTTCAGTACAGAAGGTTTATTTTGTTATATCGCTGTTTGACCAGCAGAAACGAGACATCGTTACGTCCATGGGTTGGGGTGGCACTTTATGCATGCCATTGATAAGCAAGTTAAGCGTCAGGCATATGGCATGGCTTTTAGGGGTGGTGGATGAGGTCAGGCAAGCCATTGTCATGGGGCCAAATAAGGTTTTCAAGTTCAATGAGAGCGACGTTGAGAAGGTGTTTGGAATCCCGGCAGCTGGAACGGATGTGATGGACAAAACCCTTGATAGAAGTGAGACGGTATTTGCATACTTGAGAGATCGTTTGGGTATCGAGAATAAGGAGATAAGAAGTCTGAAGAGCATACAAACCCTTCTTTCACGCGACTATAAGGGGAAGATGTCACAAACAGAGGTGGCTGCATTCAAAACTGCTTATGTCGTCTTGATGATGACACACGTATTCGCTCCAACGGTCAAGAACGACTACTTCTACACCGACTACTGGCCCGCATGGTCGACCCGGATAGTTTGGATAAGTTCAATTGGGGAAGATATGTTGTTGAAGTTTTGTGTGCCGCCGCTGCTAAGATGAAACAAGATATTCGCAGGAAAACAACGGTGTCAAATATAACAGGATGTTTGCTTTTCCTACAGGTACGGGCCCGTTCGAATACCACATTACTTCATCAAAAGCCATGTTCAGTCTGCAGCTAATAATGCAGTCTATTCATTTGACAAATGAAGGCATCGAATCACTGATTTTTTGGTTATGTTGTATTCATATTCACCAGGTGTTCTATCTGGACAGCATCAACTTGGGGGAAATAAGCATGGCACATGACGTGTTCCCTATAATAAAAGTTTTCACCGCAGATAAGATTAGAGCCATGATCAACGCCGACAAAAGGCCGGTAGAATCGATGAAGAATGGAGACTTCATTTTTGGCATCTCAGCAGTAAGTCTCCACAGAGACAAATACACGGTTAAGTGTAACGATGAGTATTAAAAACAATGTATATTACATGTTTTACTGATCATGTTTTTCAGGCACGGGATGCTGCTAGTTCAGCGTATTCAAGGACAGATGACGAATATAATGCATCACGACAAGGGGATGCATGGACATGTGCGACGAAGATTTGTGATTCCATGGGCTTAACACATCAGGTGACGCTCCTGACCTCAATTTCTTTTCAGTAATAACTGCACATTGTCGATGCGACGAATCATGTTTAAGTGATGTCATATGTTTCTGAATATAACATGACAAACATCTGTGCAGGCCAAACTTAACCTATACAACAAACTGAAAGCACATCAGGAGGGCATCGTGAAACAGGTTGAACTTATGAATGCAATTTTTTACGGGAAGATATTCAGAATGTTGAGCGACAGTTTCACACGTAATAAGGGTGTACTGCATGCATCCGTTTCACCAATGGGAAACAGAGAAAATGATTCCACAAAATCATCTACAGTGGAAGATAATATGGCAAACGAAGGTATGTGTGAGGACTTATCAGATGCATAACGGTTTTTTCTTGTGCATCCTACCATTTCAAATTTTGATTATACATGCTAAAAATAATAATGTGTCATATGTTTTCTGTGTTGGCCTACAGATGTGAGCAGCCCAGTAAAGAGGGACAGCGGAGCTTGGATTCAGCATATGCAAAATAAGCGTCCACGTCTGGATTTCGATGGAACAAGCGAGCCAGGAGCTTTGCAAGCTAGCGGGGGGCAGAGGTCTAATTGTGAGCTGGATGTCGATCTCAACGTGGCCGATCTACTGGCTGGTACGCTTGAGGGGAACAACATGGACACTGGAAAACGTGTAACCACTGTGTGCTGGGACAACGAGCCGAGTTTTGATTTAGGTTTGGACTTCACCCCATCACCAAAGGTGGGAAAGAATATGAATGTCAGCAATACGGATCAAGACGGTGGTCAAGCTGAACGTGGAAATAGATCAGATGGTGATGCAACTGCCAATACCAACGGATCACAAGTGTTCACACCACCATGCGAGTCCTGGCATAATAATAGTGACGCTGGTGGGAGCAGTGATGGTAAAGGACCCGATCAATCAGCACACACCCCTACAGATTACCCATCAGACAATATGAGCACACCAGCAAGTTCAGTGGCTGACTCTGTTCCTCCCTACTGGTATCTCAGCGAGCAGACGAGATCCTCCTCACCGTCCTCCGTCGACAAGATTATTCAAGACTACTTTGTCTTTGAGGAAGACACAAGGTTTACATACATCATCAACCTCAACGCAAGGACATTGGATTTCGACGTCAGCAATTCGCCTGTGGTAAAAAAGAAACCCGTGCCACACACCAACCAGTTGGTGGGGCCGTGCATTACTCCATTGGCTAATCACGAGCAATAGGCCTGCAGTTCACAAAACGCATGAGTACATCATCATAACAAACATGAATTTGTTTGCATTTATATCGGTTAAAATCATGCTAACCTGCAACTGAAAACCGTGATTGTGGGGGTGTTCGAGTTTACGTCTGGACGACCGCTGACATCCACGTAGTCGGTAACACTAATTAGTAAATTAGCAAAGCGCTTGTCAGTTTATGAACCCATCCGCGAAAAGCGCTAAATTGGGTAGTTTTTCATTAATTATACTTTTGTAATCGGTGTTTTGCATGCTCAAATTTTTGTATGATGTCATGCATGTATGATATGTTAATCGTTTTCAAAACTTACGGTATGTTCATGATGCGATTGTCTCCGCCGTGACCAGCAAACCTGTGGATTACACCATATCAGTGATGTTATGCAGACATCAAAATTTATCAACAGATCGTATGTATCTTTTCCACCTACCAGTAGGTGCAAGCTATCCTGCCAGTGCCATCATCAAGGACAAAGCGGTACGAGTTTCCAGTGGCATAAGGAGTAAGTAGACGCCCGACAAATGTCACATGTCAAGGTTAGCATCTGGTGTATCAGCAATATACTATAATGCGTTAAAAAATCTTATATTTACTAATTGGAGGCACCTTTCACGCCTTCTAATTAATCCACATCATCGAAATTAATTACACCGTTGGATTGTAAAATTTACGTCCAAGATAAAAAGAAAACGTGCGTAACACAGATGGTCCGATCCAAAAAATATGGCACATGACACGTGCAATGTTGTCAAACAAGAAAGAAAAACATCCGTCTATTACTCTAAAAGACTTCTAATTAATTCACATCATTGAAATTAATTACACCGTTGGATTGTAAAATTTACGTCCAAGATAAAAAGAAAACGTGCGTAACACAGATGGTCCGATCCAAAAAATATGGCACATAACACGTGCAATGTTGTCAAACGAGAAAAAAAACATCCGTCTATTCCTCTAAAAGACTTCTAATTAATCCACATCATCGAAATTAATTACACCGTTGGATTATAAAATTTACGTCCACGATAAAAAGAAAACATGCGTAACACAGATGGTCAGATCCAAAAAATATGGCACATGACACGTGCAATGTTTTGAAACGTGAAAAAAACACATCCGTCTGTTCCTTTAAAATAATGATAGCCTCCAACAACTCTCCGTCAAAAGAAAAATTATCTCCCTCCGCTCTGTATATTTTTTTAGAGAACATCGTTCCTAGGGTCCTGTCCAAAAGAAACAGCACCTCACACGTTCGATGTGTTGAAACAAAATAAAAAAGCGTCCATCCGATTCATTAAAACAGAGATAGGCTCCGTCTCAAAAAAAAAAAACAGATAGCCTACTCCCTTGCAAGTCTACGGATAGAGTAGATGGGAAACGTGAAGCTCATATGTATATTAAAAAAGGAAAATACTTCTCTCCCTAAGAAAAGATAAAAACATCTCCTTGGGCTCCTGTACATATTTTTAGGCCACTACGCCTCCTTTATGGTGATAGAAAACCGTGCACACATATGTCAACTATTGTGTACAGAAACGTACTTTTCATAATTGTACTGTGCTTGCATGGCAAAAAAAGCTTATATATGCCCTTATTAGGTAGGACAAGACATGAAGATATATGCTATAATATTACACTTGATCTTTTTTTACCTTTTTAGAAAGGTCACCAATACATGATACATAAAACAACATTTCTATTTGTAACCATATTTTCTACCAACATAACAGAGATATCCTTAAACTTATATAACTTTCATAAGGTAGCACATACATATTTCCACATATTAATCCACATCATCGAAATTAATTACACCGTTGGATTGTAAAATTTACGTCCAAGATAAAAAGAAAACGTGCGTAACACAGATGGTCCGGTCCAAAAAATATGGCACATGACACGTGTAATGTTGTCAAACGAGAAAAAAAAACATCCGTATATTCCTTTAAAAGACTTCTAATTAATCCACATCATCGAAATTAATTACACCGTTGGATTGTAAAATTTACGTCCAAGATAAAAAGAAAACATGCGTAACACAGATGGTCCGATCCAAAAAATATGGCACATGACACGTGCAATGTTTTGAAACGTGAAATAAAACACATCCGTCTGTTCCTTTAAAATAATGATAGCCTCCAACAACTCTCCGTCAAAAGAAAAATTATCTCCCTCCGCTCTGTATATTTTGTTAGAGAACATCGTTCCTAGGGTCCTGTCCAAAAGAAACAGCTCCTCACACGTTCGATGTGTTGAAACTAAATAAAAAAGCGTCCATCCGATTCATAAAAACAGAGATAGGCTCCGTCTCAAAAAAAAAAAAAAACAGACAGCCTACTCCCTTACAAGTCTACGGATAGAGTAGATGGGAAACGTGAAGCTCATATGTATATTAAAAAAGGAAAATACTTCTCTCCCTAAGAAAAGATAAAAACATCTCCTTGGGCTCCTGTACATATTTTTAGGCCACCACGCCTCCTTTATGGTGATAGAAAACCGTGCACACATATGTCAACTATTGTGTATAGAAACATACTTTTCATAATTGTACTGTGCTTGCGTGGCAAAAAAAGCATATATGTATGCCCTTATTAGGTAGGACAAGACATGAAGATATATGCTACAATATTACACTTGATCTTTTTTACCTTTTTAGAAAGGTCACCAATACATGATACATAAAACAACATTTCTATTTGTAACCATATTTTCTACCAACATAACAGATATATCCTTAAACTTATATAACTTTCATAATGTAGCACATACATATTTCCACATATCATTTATAAATTTGTGGTTTCTTGCCATCACACAATGAGAATATTGATAAGGTTGTCACACAATTTGATGCAAACAATCTAATCACAAAATAATCCAAAGAAATGTAACATTGTTTCACCCTGTGTCCAACAAGGATAAACATACATGTATAACAATAATAACCCATATCAACATATTCATATTATTGTCCCACATTTCTGATTAGTAACAATTTTGTTGTATTTGATATCAGAATTTCTAGCCCGTGCAAGTGCACGTTGCACGGGTTAACGACTAGTGATTCATAAAGCATAAACAAATGTATTACTGTTGTCGGACGATAACCATTGATAACTGGGCAATTGCCATCGACCGTGTGTGCAGATGCGTCGGCTAACATCTTGAGGGTCACTGGCAGTAGTATATCGTCACGTGCGATCTGAAAAAATGCACATTGCAATTACATTCCATTGACGCAAAACACATATGTGCATAAGGATGGATTGATAAATACAATCATGTCTTACAGGCCATCGCCGTGAGCCTCCGAGATGGGAGCTTGCATGGCCCTGCGAGGGACCCGCAGAACGAGAGCTAAAGGTGTTGCGACCAGATCCTACATTCTGGCCTTGCGTGTTGCCTCGCGGCCCGGAGGACGAGCGACGAGGTGGCGACATGTGAACTTGTTGTGGTGGCTGGGTTCGACGCGATCTGTACGATGTACAAATGCAATGACCGAGCACATCCATTTATGGAGTTTGAGAAGATGGCCGTGGGGACACGGATGGTCACAGGCGTATGCATGCAGTGGAGCAGGGGAGGTGTTGGTTTCTACCATTTTTTGTTTTTTCTGCTTGGCGAGAGGTGCCAGCGGTGCGATTAACATGCATTGGCGGCGGCGCGGCGCTGTCCTCTCGTGATGGGCAACGCGCACAGGGCTGCACAAGCCAAGACAAGGCGCGGAGCGCGATGTGGCAGCAAGGCCGGCATCACAGGCCCTGCCACTTACCACTCTCTCTTCAGAAACGTCAGGAGCAATGATGCAACGAATATGTGAATCACCCTATGGTGGGTTGTGTGATAGCAACATGCTGTTACTATGCTAAAACGAATCACTTCTGCCATTATCACATGACTGATTTCATTTTATATTGGACGTTAATCATTTTTAGGAAAGCACGGTTTGTTTTGCGGGATGGCGTTTCTACCATTCCTGGAGGCAAAGCCAGCCCCGTTTAGCAGTCAAAGTAAAAAGCAAGTGTGCGGGGGGCCAGCATTGGAATACGTGGAGGAATCTGTACAGGCCTAGGGACTTGGCATTATTGAAATCGTTGCACAGGGAACCATTGGCAGCAGCGCGCAGAGGTGCTTTTAGATTTTCTGTGCATGGTTTGTGGGGGTTTGCATGAAGAATGTGTAAATAATCCACAGAGTATCCATCCGCTGTGTAATACGCGCAGACAGATGTGACGATACGGTTGCCAAATTTTATTCAAAGCAGCAAGCAGACGACGTAAAGTAGATTCCATGCATGACACATACATGCGGCATGTGGGTCGAAGACACAGCCTTGTCACGCTGATTTTTGAACGTGAGTGCCAAAATTGAACCATATATTAATTTATGCATTTTAGAAATCATCAGTGTAGCACACGAAAGCGCATGCCTCCTGCGGGCTGTTGTGTCAACATCAGCCAAACCATGGTAAATTAAAGCGGTAGAATGAAGCTTTATCGATACAAACGAAAGATTCACCCCTAGCCGAACGAGAAACCGATGTAAATGAATGTAGGACACGTATGCATTCAGGCACCACCTTACAGGCCATATATGTACACACATGCGGCGGCTAGAGCTCTTCATCTACATCTCTCACCATTTGATCATCCGATAAATATGTCTTCAAGTTCGTCTGCTGGGTGGACGAACACGGGTGCCCCGTTGCCTCTGATCACATGTCCATTTTGTGGAAGAACTCAACTGGAACTCGTCGTCTCGACAAAGCCTGAGACCGATGGGCAGCGTTTCTACAAGTGCCCATACTACACGGTAAGCATGCCTTCCACTGTGATTTGTGGTGAACCCTAGTTCGATGATGCTACCGTTTTCTTAGATACACTGTTATTTTAGTTATGTTTTTTGAAACATAGCTGGTACGTTCGTATTATCCCCTCGTCTGAACATGGGTTTCATTGTGATACGGCAGGGGAGGCCGGGTGGATGCGGATTTTTCAAAAACGAAAAGGCCTATCTCCGTGCCTTCCTGAACCGCAACGCGGATGCATGCTCGGCAGGCCGCGGCGCTGGCCAGGCTATGATGGAGGCGCCGCAAGTGGACAAACACAGTGCAGCTGAAGCCACACGTGCAACGATGGAGCTCAACCGTCAACTGAGAGACATAGAAGGGAGCCTACAGGCCATCAAGATGATATGCTGCTGCATATTAATGGCCGTTGCGGTGTTAGTGTTCGTCAAATAAGTATTTCGTATGTTCCGAAACCTAATCCGTATGTCAGTCTATGTGTGGTGCACGCAATCAGTGTGTCCGGGTAGAGTTGTTTCAAGGAACGTTGTTAGTATGGGCAAGGAATGCACGATATATCAACGCCTGTGATCATGTAGATCACGTGTTACGAGGCACGAGATGCGTTTGAAATTGTATTGCGTACTTAAAATATATCGACTGCACGTTATCTTTATGTTATATGACACATATCACATGACAACCATTAATATGTCTATGTATTTCGAACGGACGGTTTGTCCAGCCATGCAACCATGCCGAAAGGGCACGACGACTGAGAGCCTCCATAAGAGGCACGCTTCGTCGTTGGTTGCATACCCGTGGCGGATGCATTGAAACAGCACGTGGCGAAATCCGTGTAGGGTTATCGCAGTGTTTCAATATTGTCTACGTCAACAAAATCTCTGAGAGGCGTATATATCATAAGACGTAGCTCAGAGGTCGAACAACATTTTATAGTGTTGATACATTGGCATTATGATCTACGTTCACATATATCACTCTCACGGATGATGTTTACAGTAAGCGTCATCACTGCATCTCCCCCTCCCCCTTCCCCCCATGCGCACGGTGGCACACAAGGGGGAAAGAGGGAGCTCTGCTCCATCAGCATGGGATGTGGTGGGCGGTGAACAACGATCCGTCCCCCTCCGTTCAATTCATTCATTGGAATGAAGTGGTCGGTTTTGGATGACGGTGGGACTAACTTTTTGTTAAGCAAGAAATGTTGCGCCTTGGCAAGCTCACTACAAACGTTTTGACAAATATCAGCCGGACATGGCGTATGTAGAAAGCAGACGATACACCGAATATGTTAGCTACAGATTGGGCACAAACGATGCATGCTTAATCGAGCTCCTCGAAAGTGATCATATAATTCGTCTTATATGTGGTTGAGGAGTTAAGTATAGTCTTTTGGGTATTTCATTCGGTTTCACACATCATAAGATCGTTGACATTTCAAATTTTAAGGGACAACCGTGATACATCTCGGGGCTTACTCGTTCTGCAAAAAAAACGTAATTAACCACACCCTATGTCGCGGCACATAGTGCCTATGAGAGGTCACCCGCATAATATTCTACAGCATCCAGCTTCGCCCGAGTCTAACATCTCCATAGCCATGCTCCATTCGTTTGTGGCGTGTTTCCTCCGACAGTTCTTGCTTCCATTGCCGGGTATTGCCAAGCATGCAAGGTAATCTTCCGGACTTACGTAACACGGCTTTACCAGACATAATGGTACGGCGGCTCTCGTTCTGTTGTGTGCATCAGCGGGTACTGCCCGCTTACTACACGCGCTGTACAACTGTCAACCACACCCCCCCCCCCCCCCCCCGCGCACCCTATAACCTTACGTTGTCGCCATTGCATGGAACATGTTGGGGCACCCTACCGCACAAGGCATAATTGAAGCGTCAATGACGGGTTATATATTTCGAAGGGATGGTTTGTCCAGCCATGCAACCGCGCCGAAAGGGCACGACGTCTGAGAGACTCCATACGTGGCACGCATCGACATTGGTCGCACATCCATGGCAGACGGCTTGAAACTGAAGGAAATATACTGTAGAGGCAATAATAAAGTTATTATTTATTTCCTCATATCATGATAAATGTTTATTATTCATGCTAGAATTGTATTATCCGGAAACATGATACATGTGTGAATACATAGTCAAACATAATGTCACTAGTATGCCTCTACTTGACTAGCTCATTAATCAAAGATGGTTATGTTTCCTAACCATAGACATGTGTTGTCATTTGATTAACGGGATCACATCATTAGGAGAATGATGTGATTGACTTGACCCATTCCGTTAGCCTAGCACTTGATCGTTTAGTATGTTGCTATTGCTTTCTTCATGACTTATACAAAGTTCCTACAACTATGAGATTATGCAACTTCCGTTTACCCTAGGAACACTTTGTGTGCTACCAAACGTCACAACGTAACTGGGTGATTATAGAGGTGCTCTACAGGTGTCTTCGAAGGTACATGTTGGGTTGGCGTATTTCGAGATTAGGTTTTGTCACTCCGATTGTCGGAGAGGTATCTCTGGGCCCTCTCGGTAATACACATCACTTGAGCCTTGCAAGCATTGTAACTAATGAGTTAGTTACGGGATGATGTATTACGGAACGAGTAAAGAGACTTGCTGGTAACGAGATTGAACTAGGTATTGGATACCGACGATCGAATCTCGGGCAAGTAACATACCGATGACAAAGGGAATAACGATGTTGTTATGCGGTTTGACCGATAAAGATCTTCATAGAATATGTAGGAACCAATATGAACATCCAGGTTCCACTATTGGTTATTGACCAGAAACAGTTCTAGGTCATGTCTACATAGTTCTCGAACCCGTAGGGTCCGCACGCTTAACGTTACGATGACAGTTTTATTATGAGTTTATAAGTTTTGATGTACCGATAGTTGTTCGGAGTCCCGGATGTGATCACGGACATGACGAGGAGTCTCGAAATGGTCGAGACATAAAGATCGATATATTGGACGACTATATTCGGACACCGGAAGTGTTCCGGGTGATTTCGGAGAAAACAGGAGTGCCGGAGGGGTTACCGGAACCCCCCCGGGGAAGTATTGGGCCTTAATGGGCCTGAGGGGAGAGAGAGGGCAGCAGCCCAGGAGGTGGCGCCCCATGGGGAGTCTGAATTGGACTAGGGAGGGGGCGCGCCCTCTTCCTCTCCTCTCCCTCTCTTTCCTTCCCCTCTCTCTTCCTAGTTGGACTAGGAAAGGGAGTCCTACTCCCACTAGGAGGAGGACTCCCTCCTTGGGCGCCCCCTAGGGCCGGCCGGCCTCCCCTTGCTCCTTTATATACGGGGCAGGGGGCACCCTAGAACACACAAGTTGATCTTCGTGATCGTTCCTTAGCCGTGTCACGGTGCCCCCTCCACCAGGTTCCACCTCGGTCATATCGCTGCGGTGCTTAGGCGAAGCCCTGCATCGGTAGAACATCATCATCGTCACCACGCCGTCGTGCTGACGGAACTCATCCCCGACACCCTGCTGGATCGGAGTCCGGGGATCGTCATCGAGCTGAACGTGTGCAGAACACGGAGGTGCCGTACGTTCGGTGCTTGGATCGGTCGGATCGTCAAGACGTACGACCACTAGTAGAAAAAGGGTCAAACGTGAAGCACATTAGTGCCGGTTTGAATTTGAGCCGGCACTAATGTATACATTAGTGCCGGCTCGTGGCGGCGATCAATAGCACCGGTTCGTGGAGAACCTTTAGTACCGGTTCATGCCACGAACCGGTACTAAAGAGGCTGTGTCAGCCTACGGTCAGGCTATGGCCCCACCATCACCATTTAGTGCCGGTTCGCATTACACGAACCGTACTAATGAGGTTATGGCAAGCTGTTTTTAGTCCCACCTCGCTCCCCTAACAAGCCTTTTACCACCTTAAAAATGTTATTTCTCAAACTATCACAAGCACTTGGTCTTCATTTAACTCTATGTGTAGAATTTGTGGCCGCAATATGAGTCTTCATCGGTTTATAATCGGTTTATAAATCGTTGATGACTCATATTGACAATTCAGATTGTACACACAAAGATCATTGATGATCAAAGTATTTTTGATGTTATAAGATCATATTGACAATTTAGACTGTAAAGAAATATAAGATCATGATCTAAATGCTCTTATATTTTTTTATGCTAAGTATGCACCATTCAAAGCGACGTCATCAACTTTCAACCGTTTATGCCTTCATTTGCTATTTTTCATGCATTTAATGATTTGTTTTGAGAACTAAATGACCTGAAAATTGAAAAGCACTACAAATGAACTCTGAAAAGTTGAAACTTGGCATGGTATCATCATTTTACCCACATATCATGTTCAAAAAATAGAGAGGGTTACGGCAAAACTTGATGCACTTCGCTTACAAACTGGACAATCTCTTTCAAGTATTCGGGTTTATGACGAAATTAAACTCATCTGTTACAAAGACATTTCATATTTTTAAACTTATTACAAGTCCAGACTTTTTGTGCATTCAGTATGCACCATTCAACTGCTAGGCGGAGGCTCTTAAGTACCGGTTCCAACTGCTAGGCGGGAGGAGCTCTTTAGTACCGGTTCCAACTGCTAGGCGGGAGGAGCTCTTTAGTACCGGTTCGTGGCGAACCTTTAGCACCGGTTCGTGCCACGAACTGGTACTAATGAGGTTGTGTCAGGTAAGGTTGGGGCTCCACGAGCACCTTTAGTACCGGTTCATGGATGAACCAGACGTAAGCTGTTTTTTAGTCCCACCTCGCGAAGTGAGAGGGACTAGGAGCGGTTTATAAGCCCTGAGTGCAGAGACGATGAAGAAGAGGCTCAATGCTCACGTTGCTTAGCTTCAAGCCTTCAGGAATACGGTAGACTGCACGGAGCTATCCGCAGTGCAGTTTACACTATTCCAAAAGGCTTGAAGCAAATTAACGAGCATTGCACCTCTTTTTTATTTTTAATAACTTATTACAACTCCATACTTCTTCTGTTATGGCAAAAACTAATTGCACGTCAACATTTCTTTTTTTTAAGTTAAAACTCCAGACTTTGACCATCAAGTTTTGTAGAAAAGAAAAAAATAGAAGAAAAGAAAAAATAGCAGAAAAGAAGAAAAACTATAGCTGAAAATAAAAAAACTATATAAAAAAACTACTCAGAAATAAATAGAAGAAAATAAATATAGCATAAAAGAAAAAACTACTTAGAAATAAATAGAAGAAAAAATAAAGCAGAAAAGAAAAAAATATTTGCTATTTTTCAATCGTTTACAAAATGACCGTGAAATTGAAAATCACTACAAAATGAACTCTGAAAATGTTGAATTTTGGCAAACTAGATGAAAAACTACTCACATATAAATAGAAGAAACTAAATATAACAGAAAAGGAAAAACTACAAAAAACTACGAGAAATAAATAGAAGAAAATAAAGCAGAAAAGAAAAAAACTATAAATAAAATTGGGGCGCTGCCTTGTGGGCCTGATAGGCCACAGCTGTGTAATTACAGGCCTTAAAGGCCCAGCAGACTCAAAGGGCAGCGCGCAGAGTTTAGGCCCACAAGCCTGCTATATAGAGGAGTTCGAAGGGGTAGCCGCGGCTGGGTTTATAAACCAGTGCGGCTGCCCTTCGCCTACGAGGTGGGACTAAACTTTGGGGTGGCAGCGCGAGGCCTTTAGTACCGGTTGGAGCGACCAACCGGTATTAAAGACCACCCTTTAGTACCGGTTGGAGCCACCAACCGGTACTAAAGGCCTGCTCTTCCCGCCTCTTGGCTCGTTAGTTGGCCTTTAGTACCGGTTGGTGGCTCTAACCGGTACTAAAGGCCTCTCCTATATATACAACACTTACGAAAATTTCAGTTACATCTCCCCACTTCTTCGCGTCTCTAACCTCTCGCGACGCCGCCTTGGTCCTGCTGCCGCCGTCAGCCGCGCCATTACCCGTCGTCGCCGTCACGCCTGTCGCTTGTCAGCTTCGCCGCCGTCGTCGCCGCTTCGTCCGTCATCGTCGCGCCATGATCCGCCCACAGACGTATTTCTCGCTATCTCACAGCGTACAGCACCATGCCCAGACGTCACGCCGCCGCCGCCTTCAGACGCCCGCCCACAGACAAGACGGGGCGACGGGCGACGAGGTCACAAGACTGCAGTGTACGTACGTATATACACACATACACACACATACACACACATACACACACATATATACACACATATATACACACACACGCATACACACACACATACACACATACACACACACACATACACACACACATTTTTTTACTTATTTCCTGTTTTCTGTTTTTTAGAAAATTTAGTTAGATATTAATTAGCTAGGTATGTGAGATTTGAACTAGTTGAATAATTAATATAACTAGTTTATTTTTAGTAAGAAAATTGTCGAACTAGTTTATTTAGGTATTTGAGATTTGAACTAGTTGAATAATTGATATAACTAGTTTATTTTTAGTAAGAAAATTGTCGAACTAGTTTATTTAGGTATTTGAGATTTGAACTAGTTGAATAATTAATATAACTAGTTTGTTTTTAGTAAGAAAATTGTCGTATCTGAGATTTGATGATCTAATTAAAATATTATTTGTTAATGAGTTTTTCTGTTTATTTAATGTTTTTATATATTTTGAGTTTATATAAATGTTAGATTAATGTCGAATGTTAGATGAATATAGTTAGATATATATTTGAATTGGCTAGATATTAATTAATGTTAGATAGTAATAAGTGTTTAATGTTTCACCTATATGAACATATAGGAAATGTCATCTGACGACGAAAAGGATTTCATTATGTGTGAACACTGTGAAGACCAGCGCGGCCTGTGCGACAGAAATTTCCTTGTTGATGGTAGGCGCTTCAGCATCAAACTGAATGAGACATTCGAAGTGGATACAGTAAGTCACAACGGCAATTATTATTTGAATGCAAAACTTATGCTTCATTTGCTTCAACTTATAATTTTAAAGCATGACTTATGCTTCATTTGCTTCAACTTATAATTTTAAATTTTCACTATTCTACTAGCGCATCCCCTGCCATGCAAGAATTTTTGTTTTGGATAAGATAGGTTTTAGTGCTATAGATGATATGGAGGTAAAGAGAGTTTACTTGAAGACGGAGCATGGGTATACTTTCAACGTCAAATTATATAATGGAGACACATACACCCATTTTGAATGCAAAACTTGTCAAGCACTATGCAAGGCTTATGCATTTGAGCCTGATATGGTTATCACATTTGATATTCGTCCGGAAGATGATATTGAAGGTAATATAGACATCTGGATCGATGTGCAAACGCCTCCAGTTCTACCATTATGTGTGTTTTTCTCAACCATGCATGCATATGTTTATGTCTTTGATACAATTTATTCAAAAATAGTTGACAACTAATTTGTATTGTCAGCTTATTCCGGTTCAAGCAAACATGTCCGGCGCTTGGTAGACAGGACCTACTACTGCCCCGGAGCTCAACTAAACTGCGAGAAGATAAGTCATTATGTTTCATGGCTTGAGGATCTTAATACTGTCAAGACAAAAAAATTTCCTGAACTTAGAAATGTTAGTACTCAAAACGTGCGACCAATGGTGATCGTATTGAACTACGGTCACATCTATAATCGAAAGATGGTAAGATTTTAACTATTTGTCCTTAATTAGTGCATCTTTTGCATACATTATTTTTGAAGCTAAACTTTCATTGCTTAGTATATTAATTACTATACGATGTTCTTTCATCAACAGGGACTTCCGATGACAGTTGTGCCTTAGTGGATCGAGACAAAAGGTCGCATGTCAATGGTTAGCTTATGACCAAGATTTCCTACATTATACATGAGTGCATTCAGGATTTCTGAAAGCGAAGAATGCTTAATAGTGAAAGATTGGAGCAAAATTGTAAACGATCGCAGAGACGCATTTAGGGGGCAGCAAGGAGAAGCGCAACCCAAGATTAGGAGACAGATTCATCTGCATGCTCCAGTATGATGAATCAGGAAAGCTATACATGTTCTATGCTATTCTACCCGAGAGGGAGCAGCAGGAGTAGCTAGTTCATGCTCTTAATTAATTAGTACGTGTCCTCTCTCATGCATGTCCTTATTGTCCTGAACTTCGATGTTGGTGATGATTATGTTGAACTCGATGATATCTTTGCTTCTGTTACAAAGTGAACTCGATGATTATGTTGGTGATTAGATAGCTAGCGGTAATGACTATGATGATTAAATAGTGGTAACTAATGATGACTATGATGATTTTTAGCTACCTAAAGTTTATTTATTTATTAATATGCGATGATGATGATGATGATGATGATGATGATGACCACTACAACTCACTATAACGTAAAGCAATCCTAAATTAAATTGATAACACAAATTTAATTGAAAAATAAAAAATAAAACAAAAACCCATTAAACATTTAGTACCGGTTGATGTTACCAACCGGTACTAAAGGGCTCCCTGCCCCGGAGCTGCCTCGTGCCACGTGGTTGGCCTTTAGCACCGGTTCGTGCTGAACCGGTACTAAAGGGGGGGGGGGGGCTTTAGTGACCACACTTTAGTGTCGGTTGTGGAACCGGCACTAAATGGCCTTACGAACCGGTGCTATTGCCCGGTTCTGCACTAGTGGACTACATCAACCGCGTTGTCATAACGCTTCCGCTTTCGGTCTACGAGGGTACGTGGACACACTCTCCCCTCTCGTTGCTATGCATCACCATGATCTTGCGTGTGCGTAGGATTTTTTTTGAAATTACTACGTTCCCCAACAGAAATAACATGTTGCGAAATCCGTAACGGGCTTTCGTAGAGTTTTAATATTGTCCCCGTCAACAAAATCTCTGGGAGACATACATATCATAGGACATAGCTCGGAGGTCGAACAACATAATTTAGCGTTGATGCGTTGGCATCATGATCTAATTTGACATATATCACGCGAACGGATGATGGGCTCTACTATCGCGTGACCACGTCGTCCACGCGGGTGACCGGCCGCGCTCCGGCGCACCCTCCTCTAGAGCCCCCCCTTCCCTCCCTCCCCGCCGCCGTCACCTGCACCTGCGGCTGGGCCTGGCCCCTGGGTCGCTGGCGGCGGCGGCCTCCAGCCCTTCCCCTCTCGGTGCTCCCCGGCGCGGGGGTTCCTCACCAAATAACTTACGACAGGTTTGACATTTGACGGGGTCATGATTCATCCGTTTTGGTAGTGAATCTTACGACGGTTATTTGCTCCACGGGTCGGATCTTCATACCCATGCATACCAATCGTACGGGCTTCATTAAACCGGCTACATCAAGTGTACTTATGCTCTTCTCCTATTGAATTCGTTGGCGCGTGTTTGCCAAAGGGATTAAGATTGGGGATATCATCTGCGAGGTATATCCCCGATATCCCCCATTGTGCCCCGCCCCCTACCCCTTAGCTTGTCACGGCATCAGAAATGTTGGTGCAACATCCAACCAAGCCAATGAACAGGCATCAGCGACATTTCTACTCCATGCAGTTTAACAATCTGGCGGCCGGATGTGGAGTAAATCAAAGCATCAATGCGATAAATGAACAACACATGATACAGATTCAATAACTTGACGCGAATATAACCGTGCACGACTGTTTGTACACGTATTCATCCCAAACCATTCACGTTACCTTCAGCCAAGACAATAGGGTCGCCACGACCAACCAGTCACTGGTGGAAAAACAGGCTTCCGTCCAGCCCCATAAGTCGCGAAGCTGTAGGAACCGCGACTAATGGGACCTTTAGTCGCGGTTCTGGAGGTGAACCGCGACCAAAGGCCTGGGCCCAGGGCGCTCGGTGGCTAGCTGGCGCACGTGAGGGTCTTTAGTCGCGGTTTGCCAGGACAACCGCGACTAAAGGCCTTCGGGCACCTTTAGTCACGGTTTGCCGTGCCAACCGCAACTAAAGCCCTCCCTATATATACCCATCCAGCAGCCAACACTTAGCCATTTGGAGCCATTCTCTTCACAAGTGGGTGTAGGTTTGCTTTTGGTTCCTCTTATGCACATAAGGTGTTTGATGAAATGCCCCAAGAGCATGAAACAAACATGACATGAAGTGTTGGAGCCACACTCCTCGATCGCGGTTAGCAACTTGATGAACCTTTGATGTGTCATTGATAAAATATGCATGTGTGTAGTTCATTGTTTAATTTATATTGTTTGTAGCTAGTTAGTTTAACAAATGCATGATGGTTAATTATATATTTTATATTATAATAATGCAGATGAATCGGCAATGGATGTACGGTAACCGACTCTCCGGCGAGTTCACTACGGGTTTGAAAGATTTCCTCGTAGTGGCTAATGCGAACAAGCGGGGGTTTTGTTATCTGTCCATGTGTTATCTGTAAGAATCGGAAGGGTTACTCTTCCTCAAGAGATGTTCACATGCATCTGCTTCGCACGGTTTCATGCCAAGCTATAATTGTTGGACCAAGCATGGAGAAAGAGGGGTTATAATGGAAGAAGATGAAGAAGGATGATTTCATCGATGAAAGCTATATTGCTCATTTCGGTGATACTTTCATGGAGGATGCTGAAGGTGAAGGGGAAGGTGAAGAAGAGGCACGTGATGATCCCGTTGATGATCTTGGTTGGACCATTGCTGATGCACGGAGACGCTGCGAAACTGAAAAGGAGAGGGAGAATTTGGATCGCATGTTAGAGGATCACAGAAAGGCGCTGTACCCCGGATGCGATGATGGTCTGAAAAAGCTGGGCTGCACATTGGATTTGCTGAAATGGAAGGCAGAGGCAGGTGTAGCTGACTCGGCATTTGAAAAATTGCTGAAAATGTTGAAGAATATGTTTCCAAAGGATAACGAGTTGCCCGCCAAGACGCATTTAAGCAAAGAAGGTTGTCTGCCCTCTAGGTTTAGAGGTTACGAAGATACATGCATGCATCAACGATTGCATCCTCTACCGCGGTGAATACGAGAATTTGAATGAATGCTCGGTATGCACTGCATTGCGTTATAAGATCGTAGGCGATGACCCTGGTGACGATGTTGAGGGCCGAAACCTGTGAAGAGGGTTCCCGCCAAGGTGATGTGGTATGCTCCTATAATACCACGGTTGAAACGTCTGCTCAGGAACAAAGAGCATGCCAAGTTGTTGCGATGGCACAAAGAGGACCGTAAGTCGGACGGGAGTTGAGACACACCGCAGATGGAACGCAATGGAGAAAGATCGAGATGGTTCAAAGATTTTGCAGCTGACGCAAGGAACATAAGATTTGCTCTAAGTACAGATGGCATGAATCCTTTTGGCGGCAGAGCTCCAGCCATAGCACTGCCCGTGACTCTATGCATCTACAACCTTCCTCCTTGGTTGTGCATGAAGCGGAAGTTCGTTATGATGCCAGTGCTCATCCAAGGTCCGAAGCAAACCGGCAACGACATCGATGTGTACCTAAGGCCATTAGTTGATGAACTTTTACAGCTGTGGGGTGGTGTCCGTGTGTGGGATGAGCACAAACAAGAGGAATTTGACCTCTGCGTTGCTTTTTCGTAACCATCAACGATTGGCCTGCTCTTAGTAACCTTTCGGGACTGTCAAATAAGGGATACAATGCATGCACGCACCGCTTACATGAGACTGAAAGTGTACATTTGCCAAATTGTAAGAAGAACGTGTACCTTGGGCATCGCCGATTTCTTCCGAAAATTCATCCAAAGAAGAAAGAAAGGCAAGCATTACAACGGCAAGGCAGATCACCGGCGAAGCTCGCGGAACGACCGGTGCTGAGGTATTTGATATGGTCAAGGATTTGAAAGTCATCTTTGGAAAGGGTCCCGCGGACAATCAGTTCGAAGGGAGCTGACGGGCACGCAGCCATGTGGAAGAAGAAATCTATATTCGGGAGCTAGAATATTGGAAAGTCCTAGATGTCCGCTCTGCAATCGACGTGATGCACGTTACGAAGAATATTTGCGTGAACCTCCTAAGCTTCTTGGGCGTGTATGGGAAGACAAATGATACAAAGGAAGCACGGCAGGACCAGCAACGTTTGAAAGACCCCGATGACCGCATCCGGAATGGTTTCAAGGTCGTGCTGCTACGCCCGACCAAAGAAGAGAAGGTCATCTTTTTGAATGCCCGAGCAGTATGAAGGTCCTGGCCTGGATTCTCGTCCAATATAAAGGGAATAATAAACATGGCGGAGAAAAAGTTCCAAAACCTGAAGTCTCACGATCGCCACGTGATTATGACGCAATTGCTTCCGATTGCTTTGAGGGGCTCCTGCCGGAAAATGTTCGAGTAGCCATTGTGAAGCTATGTGCATTCCTCAATGCAATCTCTCGAAGGTAATCAATCCAAGTTCTACCACGGTTACGTAATGATGTGATCCAATGTCTTGTCAGTTTCGAGTTGGTGTTCCCGCCATCCATCTTCAATATTATGACGCACCTCCTGGTTCACCTAGTCGAAGAGATTTTCGTTCTCGGTCCTGTATTTCTACACAATATGTTCCCCTTCGAGAGGTTCATGGGAGTATTAAAGAAATATGTTCGTAACCGTGCTAGGCCAGAAGGAAGCATCGCCAAGGGCTATGGAAATGAGGAGGTAATTGAGTTTTGTGTTGACTTTGTTCCTGACCTTAAGCCGATTGGTCTTCCTCGATCGCGCACGAGGGGAGACTAAGTGGAAAAGGCACGATCGGAATGAAATCAACGATATGTATGGACGGCCATTCTCTCGATCAAGCACACCACACTGCATCGACCAATTCCAGCTTGGTGGCTCCGTGCTTTGAGAAACACAAGAATATTTTACGTTCGACAACCCGGGAAGCCTGAATCCTGGATTAGGAAGGCCCACATGGAGACTTTCGGCAGTTGGTTGAGAAAACATTTAATGAATGACAATGATGTTGTAGATCAGCTGTACATGTTGGCCAAGACACCATCTTCGACTATAACGACTTTCCAAGGGTACGAGATAAATGGGAATACATTTTACACGATCGCCCAAGATAAAAGAGCACCAACCAAAACAGTGGTGTCCGCTTTGATGCAGCAACCGAGAATGGGCAAGAGGTCACATATTATGGTTACATAGAGGAGATATGGGAACTTGACTATGGACCCTCCTTTAAGGTCCCTTTGTTCCGTGCAAATGGTTCAAGCTAACAGGAGGTGGGGTAAAGGTGGACCAGCAATACGGAATGGCAATGGTGGATTTCAACAATCTTGGTTACCTTGACGAACCATTCGTCCTAGCGAAAGATGTCGCTCAGGTTTTCTATGTGAAGGACATGAGTAGCAAACCGAGGAAACGGAAAGATAAGAAAACGATCAGTACATCATGCGATGATCCAAAGCGCCACATTGTTCTTTCAGAGAAAAGAAACATCGTGGGAGTGGAGGACAAGACAGACATGTCAGAAGATTATAATATGTTTGCTGAAATTCCGCCCTTCAAAGTGAACACCGACCCAAGCATTAAGTTAAATGATGAGGATGCTCCATGGATACGGCACAATCGTAAGCAAGCAGGGACACAAGGGAAGAAAAATGATGTGTAATAATTTATTGTACCAAACTTTGTTGAATGGATCATGTGAATTATATTACCCGTGATGTGTTTGGTGTCCATTTTGAATGATTCGAGATACCACCGATGATACATGAAATTTGGAGTGATTTAGTCATACTCCTGCCTAGGCGATAATATGCATACTCGTAGTCTTCATAGCCGCCGTCGTCGTTGTACCGGTAGTCGCCGCCTTCTAAGTTGCCGCCGCTCGCCGCCGTCGCCGCTGCCGCCGTCGCCGCTGTCGTCGGGCGGCGCCGTGGCTCGAATCGAGGGTAGCGCAGCGGGGATATCGCCGCCGTGATGTAGTCCATGACGCTCTGCAGTCCGCCATACCACCATAGCCGACGGCCGGCCTCGTGGAAGTTCCTGTGAGGCGCACCGTCCTCCTCATACCGGCGGCGCCCTCTCACGCCGATTGATGAAGAAGGCGTCCCAAGTATGCTGGTTATCGGGATGCCAGCGGGATTCATCCGCTGCTCCGGCGTGAGGTCGAGGTAGTAGTGGTTCGTGATGGCCGCCCGGCGCAGTACCTCGAGGGACGGGAGGGACTGCACGCCGCCGGCGCTTAGGCTCCAGCCCGGTGGGGACGCGGTAGCCCGGTGGACAAGGGTAGTTCGAGGCGCAAAGCTCCTCCACCTGCTGGTAGGTTAGAGTGGGTGCGGTGGAAGCCATGAGAGAGTGATGAAAGATTGTAGAGATGTGATAATGCTGGCCAAGCCGGGCTACATATATGTAGTGAGAAATGGCGGGAAAAATGGGAGCGGGAAGACAGGAGGCGGGAAGAAAGTGGCGGGAAGAAAGAGGCGGGAAGACAGGGAAGAAATGGCGGGAAGAAGAGGAATCCAGAGCTGGTCATCTAACCTTTAGTCCCGGCTGGTTGGTGCAACCGGGACTAAAGGTTAGACAGGACGCATGGGTAGCGCACGACGCCCTGTCGGAGGAACAAGACAAAGCAAGCGGCGCCGTGCCTATAAAAGGAGCATCGATACGCGAAGATAGAGGCGTGAAGAAATGGCGGGAAGACATAGGCGGGGAAAAGAATGGCGGGAAGATGCATGTATGTAGTACCGTAGAATATGTGAAACTCCTTCAAAATTAAAATAAAGCACAAAAGAAATAAAACAATACAAATTAAACAGAAAACAATACAAATTAAAAAGAAAACAATACAAATTAAACAGAAAGCAGGTTTGGGGGAGGGGCTAAAACCCTAAACTGCATAAGTGGCCTTTAGTCGCGGTTGGGCAAGCGACCATGACTAAAATAGCAACAATAAGTATTTTGTTGTAAGTAGAAACAAAATAAAATAAATAAAGCAACAAAGAAAACAAAAAAGTGTTTTCAAATTTGAAAACTAATGGCACTAACAGAAAGTTTATTATTTTTCTAAAACTAAAAGCAAAAAAGAATTAAAAAATAAGGCAAAAAACAACAAAAATAAATAATAATGCAGAAAACAAAACAAAAAACTGGAAAAAAATAGTGCCGCCATCGACCCCCACGGCCTGAATACGACTAGAAACCCTACATGGGCCAGATTCAGGCCCGCAGGAGGGCAAGTAGGCCCACAGCACATAGCCGCGATGATTAGGGCCCGAAGCTCTGCAGTTGAGAGGAGCTCGAGAGGTGGGCGCAGCAGCTTATAAACCACTCTCGAGCTCTCTCAACTAGCGAGGTGGGACTAAACTTTTGGGCGCTGGGCAGCACAAGGCCTTTAGTCGCGCGGTTGGGCAGGCGACCATGACTAAAGGTACCTTTAGTCATGGTCTCATCGCCAACCGCGACTAAAGGGGCGCGGAACGCATAAAAACCATAAAAACCCTTTAGTCGCGGTTGGGCAGGGTCGCCGTGTCTAAAGGGTACCTTTAGTCGCGGGTCTCGTCGCCAACCGCGACTAAAGGGGGGGGGGCTATAAATACAAGGCTCCGATTCCGATTCTCGTCTTCTCCGATTCTCGCTTTGTTCGCCCTCGCCCTCGGCGCCCGCCCGTCGCCCTCGCCCTCGGCGCCGCCCGCCCGTCGCCCTCGCCCTCGGCGCCGCCCGCCGTCGCCCTCGCCTACAGCCCGCGCCCGCCCGGCGGCCTCGGTCTTGCCGCCTCGCTCGCCCGCCCTCAAAGCCGCCGACCGGCCCCCCCTTTTCCCCTGTGCACCCCGCGCCCGAGCTCCGGACGGGCTCGCGGACGCCGCGCTCATCGCCGTAGCCACACTGCACCCACGGCCGCGGCCGCACCGCCCGCACTTCTTCTCCGCCACGCCGGCGAATACGCAGCCACCCAGGCCGCGCCCGCCTCCTCACCCCTCCCCGCCTCTTCCCCGCGCAGCTCGTCGCTCCCCTCCGTAGCGCCGCCGCGCTTGGGGCTCTGCTCCCACGCCCACGCGCGCCCGCTACACTCTGCCGGCCACCGCCAGCGTCCTCCACGATCCCGACCTCCCTGCTCCATCGTGCCGCCACCACCTACTGCTCGATGTCGCCCTGACCGCTGTCGGCGCCGCTCGTTGTACTGCGTGCCTTGCCGCGCAGACTGCGACGCTTCGCTGATAGCGGGCATCCGCGCTCGTTAGCTGCGCCCGTTTAGCCCCTTGGGCGATGCCACACAGGACCCGTGTCCCTCTTTTTGCGAAACGAAAAGAAGAATAAAAACAAAAGAAGTAATTAAAAATTAATTAACTTAATTAAACTTGCTTAATTAGCTTAACATTAATTAAACTCCTAGTTAACTAACTAATCTGTTAGTTAGGTTGATGCATCTATGACAGACCGGTCCCAAGACGTCAGTTTGACCCAGTCAACACCACATTGACTCATCGGCGTCATCTTGACGTTAGAATACACTATTCTGAATAATGTTAGAATTAAATGGATAATAATTTAGAAAATGTCGCGAAGCCCCATAAGTCGCTAATTTAAAAATGAGTCGAACAAAATGAACTTTTAAAAACTGCAACATGCATAAAAATCTTAAATGCTCATTTTGCCTAAGCAAAATAAATCTTTCAAAACTTTATAGGAAAACTTTATAGGAAAACTTTATAATATCTTCGTTTTTCCTAAATGTTGGGAAAGTCATATTATTCCCTCTCTTGAGATTTTTATAGGAAAACTTTATGAAGATAATTTTAAATAAATCCAATGATCCTATTTCCAAAATTTGAGAAATCCCAAATATGAAAATAATGAAACTTCCAACTCTCTCCGAGGGTCCTTGAGTTGCGTGAAACTTCCAACTCTCCCACCCTTCCTCGCCACCTTTTGCCACCGCCCTTTCGCCACCGCCACCGCCACCGCCCCCCTTCTTCACTTAATTAATTTGTTTTTACTACATGTTTTCAGGACTGACATAATGGCGGACGATAGAGCTGACCCGATTATGGACAACTATGATCCGGACGATGAAGCACATATGTTCGGCATCATAAACGGCGATATTCTATATGTGCCGACCGGAGAAGAAGAAGATGATATCTCTTGTTATCTGAACCTTGACGGTGAAGATGAAGGGCGCCGTCAGCAAGATGATGTCAACAAACGTCGATAAACGACGATCTTCAAATGGAAGTAGCAACCACCTCCGCGCCGAGGTATATATATACATTGAGCCTCTGGTGATACAAACTAACTGATTTGAATAAATATGTGTGTACTAACGCCGCAACTCTCTTTCTTATTTTAGCCCTCGGCGGATCGTCGAAACAATCGAGTACGTCGTCAAAGCGTGGGCGCAACCAAGACGATGAAACAAGGAGAAACATGCACCATCGAGGTTGTCGACAAAGGCAACCGGCAGGCAGCTGGAGCCCCGCAAGAACGCCACCAAGTTTGTCAGCCAATGCGGAGCCATTGTTAGAGACAACGTCTCGATCACCGTCCAGGAGTGGGATGAGCCAAAGAAGGCACGAATTGATGGTTTCACTTTTGTCGATAAGAGAACAAAAAGATTGCTTCAAGAAGCTTATGGAACATTTCGTTCTACCTCCGGAATACAACAAATTCGATGAGGAGGGTAACAAGATTGAGGAAAACAAGGAGAGGAGGAGGCTAGTCAAATAGTTCGCTCTTCATAAGATGGCCGACGCATTCCGGAAATTCAAGCAAAATCTAGCCCATGACTTTGTCAAGCAGAACAAGACTCCGGATTTCAAAGGACAATATGAGAAACTGAAACATGATTGGCCAGAATTTGTGAAGCAAAAGAAATCGGAGCAGTTCATTCAAATATCGAAAAAATAAGGAAAATGCGGCTAAGAAGGAGTACAATCATGTTATGGGGCCAGGAGGGTATCGCATTTGGGTGCCTAGGTTGGAGAAGATGGAGAACGAGCTGAGGGCGCGAGGAATCCGTCCAGTGCACGGAGGGATGGGACCCAAGGGCCAAAAGCTGGTGGTACGGGCATGGGGAACGCTGAACCCGGAGACAGGGGAGTGTGTTTACCGGGCAAATTAATTAAACCCACCCAAGCCCTTATTGACGCAATGAAGGATGCTCAACAGGGAAGATCAAGTTCAACAGAGAGAACGACGCTACCGACAAAAGCCCTCGGGAATCCTGAACACGGAGGACGTGTACGAGGCATGGGGCACATTCCGTGGAAAATAGGGTTCCCCGAGCGATGACCCGTCTGATTCTGGGTCAGAAGAGAAAGATGGATTGGGAATCAGATGTTGTGGCGCGGTTGGCATCGGAAATGGATGTGATGAAGAAAACCATGAGTGTACTAGTAGCCGAAGAGATGCAGCTCGGTGCAGCATGAAGATCATCCAGCGGATCTCGGAAGCCAAGAGCGGAGAAGCAGCGTGGCTTCCACGGAGGCCCCACCGGCTGGTGCGGATGCACCGACGATCGAAATTACTGCACCGGAGCCTCCGTGGTCGAAATTACTGCACCGGAGCCTCTGGTGGTCGAAATTACTGCACCGGAGCCTCCTCGCTACCCGTGGGCGATATAAAGGAGATGAAAGAATGTCATCTGTATTATCCTATCGGGAACATGTCCATGAAGGTAGCCATCGGCAGTGCTTTACCATGTTTACAGAGCACTCCACCACAACAACCCCATTCAAGATGGCTATGCTCGTGTCACGGTGGAGGACATAGTCCAAGGGTTTGAGGACACGGAGATTGACATTGCTACACCTGAAGGGGAGAAAAGACTTGGAGATGTCAAGCGCCATTTCATTCTATGGCAAAAGAAGTTTATCAAGTTTCTGAGCGAGGCGCCAAGGACAACAAGTCCACCCCTCACGGTGGTGGTGGTGGCGGTGGCGGTGGTGGTGGTGGGGGTGGTGGGGGCGGTACACCTACCCCCCCGTCACTCCAGCCGCCGCCCCCCCCCATTCCACAACGTCCGGCGGGTGATCAGCCGCCGCCCCCCAGTCCTCGTCCGGCGGGTGATCAGACGCCGCCCCCCAATCCACCTCCGACAAAGAAGCAGAAGCAGTCCTGGATTATTAACCCGGACCCTTATGTACCTAAGACCACAAAGGTACCGGAGCCATCATCAAGCCTCTCCCCACAAGGCCTTGGGAACGTAGTGCCGAGGAAGTCGACGCCGCGGCTGCTGATTTGGAGAAATGGAAGGCGGACTGCAAGAAGAAAAGAGAGCCCGAGCCCAAGCCAAGATATTCGATGAGCAAAAGAAGTGGGCTAAGTCATTTTTGAGCACACCATCCCAAGCCGAAGAATCTGCCTAACGACTATGCACGTGAACTTCGCAGGCAGGCACTCATGTTCAACGAGAACAAAGAGCGGGAGAAGGCCGAAGTAAAATAAGCGGGAAACAAGTTGCCCAGCTCGGGGAACAAAGTAAACAATCGATTGCCCCGCTTATAGTGGAAGCCTTCTGTCCGGATGCCCCGAGATCATACAAGCTGCGACAAGACATGGATTGACTGTAACGAAGTGCTAGAGAACAAGCGGCCAACTTAGGTATTACTCTTCGTGAACTGTTAGGCCTTGATGAGGCGCCGATGAAGGAGGTAGTAATTACATATGTCAAGAATGGGCCTCTCGTCGAGCCTGCGCAGAAAAAGGATCTACCTCCACAAATGAAAGGTCTGCTGAAATGGTACAAGGGTTACATAAAAATAAAAACGCCAAAGAATATATTTATGCGGAAGTTAGACATGAGCATCACTTCAAACATTACTATGTACAAATTGAACTGAGTGAATTGTTCCAGCTTTTCAATCTGCGCGAGCTCGACAAATCTATCATCAGTTGCTACGTTCTGTAAGTGATTTATTAATTTCTACCCCATCTCGTTCATATTGCCTGAACTATATATATGTCCTAACTATATTGTTGTGTCCGCTATTATACATGCAGAATGAAGATTAAGGAATGCAGAGTAAGGAACATCCATGATGTTGGGTTCATTGACCCACACATCGTTAATGGACATGTGTTGGAGCATCACCCCGCCGACGTGGAGGCAGACCTGTGGCAGTTTCTTACAAAGCAGGAACTCAAAAGTGATATTCTATTTCCTTACCATTTTGGATGAGTGTTTCTGTCTTGAGCACATTCTCTTTTGTTTACTCCATGCATGGTATGTGGCCGGCTAATCGATGAGTTATGCATGACGCATCGTGCATGTATCGTGTCCGCAGGTTCCACTGGATTCTGCTAGTAATTAAAGTTAACACCTCAGAATGTCTCGTCCACGACTCTCTGAATATGGATCCAAAGCTTTGGGGCGACATTAGAAGAATGCTGCAGAAGTAATTATTTTCATTCATTTGCGCTCTATATCGATCGACCTATTTCGTTCATTTCCTAATATCAAGTAACTAATAACTCTCTTGTTCATTTAATTTTCTTTGCCTCGTAGGGTTTGGAGACGGTTCGTAGATACAAAGGTCGGTGAATTCAAAAAGAGCTAGAATTCAAAAGGTCAAAGACTAAGAATGCTGGGGATATTCAGCCACCGGAGACCAATCTATGTGGATACTATGTTCAGGAGATGATCCGAGATACACCTCTGAGCGGGTTCCGAGTGATACCAATGCTCGTGAGGAATAGCCTCCGGATGATGCTTAGTCCGTAAGCTCGCTTCCGACCACTTCAAGAGGAACTAGCTGGATGGTTCAGCAGGAAGTCCTCCATCCTAAAGGAGAACACTATTACGAGGACGTAGAACTTTATATGCATTAAATCATGTATGGAAACTTGTTCAAAATTGTATATGGTCATCCGATGATATTGAATATATATTGTATATTCCTCTTGAATTCTTTTTGGTTCTAATTTCAAATTTATTTGAAATTATACATTCATATGCATGTATGTAGTATCGTAGAATATATGAAACTCCTTCAAAATTAAAATAAAGCACAAAAGAAATAAAACAATACAAATTAAACAGAAAACAGGTTTACGGGGGTGGGGCTAAAACCCTAAACCTGTGGCGGCCTTTAGTCGCGGTTGGCGTAAGAACCGCGACTAAAGGTCCTCCGCCTTGACGGCCGCCTGGCGCCCACGTGACGGGCGGTTAGTCGCGGTTCTTAAGCAGCCGCGACTAAAGGTGGGGGGCTTTAGTCGCGCTTATTTGGTCGCGGTGGCGCAACCGCGACTAATGGCAGTTGTGAACCGCGACCAAAGGCCTTTTTTCCACCAGTGAGTGATGTCGGATGGCATTAGTGGGGTCCACCATTTTTCCGATTCGATAATACCCGTACTTGGATCGCCCGGCACACAATAACACGTACACCATGCGAAGTGCTGTCGGGGGAGAACATGCATGAGCACAAACTACACGACAAATGACGATCCGACTAAAAATACAACACCCATTAACACCCGAATACGTTTTTAGAATGCCAAAAATGTGATGTCAATATAGCCACACATGAGTATTAATCATATGGACTTCCGTAACCAGGCTATATCAAGCCCAAGACTACTCTTGTCCTATTGAACTCATCGGCAGGTTTTAACCTCCAAGCTTAAGGGTCTGGATATCAGTCGTGGGGTATATTCCCGACATATGCTCTCCCCCTACCCCGCCCCCTATCCCCCTGGTTTGGCACAACGTTAACACTTTCGGTGCACCCTCCGGCCCAAGCCGTCGAAGAGGCATCAATGATGGGTTTACTCCATGCAGTTCAACACGGATGATATACCAATTTCTCCTTCTTATGACGGTAAAACAAAATAATAAGATTTCGATGAGTTTGTTTTTAAAAACAACGCCTATCGAAATTTGTATGCTAAATCAGTTGCGGTCGTTTTCTAAAACATTGTTACATGATTTTTTATAAAAAAACGCATTGCAACAATACTTGAATGATTTTTTGCGTGCAAATACATGCACAATAGAAATATTAAAAAAAACATGCGCTGGAAATATATCTTGTATAGATGACGAATATATGTGAACAACACCAAGTTTGCTAATGATACAGTCAAATAGCACACAAATTTACCGTACACACTTCTGATATTACATATGGTCCTTCATGTTATAACACACCAATGACCACTGTATGCATACATGGCATATGTACAGGATGACTGGCGTAAAACCATGCATGGCACGCATTCCAGGTCAGGTCATTTAATGTGTAAGAATGGCTAATCGATTGTGCATGCCGAATCATTCTGTACACACATGCTCCAATGCCTAACCCACACTCGAAGGGTCCCGATGCATTCTCATATACCTATACGTTAGTCAGAAAAACACTTAAGCCGGCAATCCGGCCGGGCGGTACGATGTCGCTGGACAGCGGGTTGTACTACTTGTACTACACAATGGCCATATACGTCTATGATGTGGTTACTAGGGCAATGGCTGGATGTACATGTATGCTTTGGCCATGCACATCAGAGGTTATGGAATCGATGCGGCCAACAGAGCCATGCAAAAAGGTGTTTTTTCAACCTTGGCAAGCAACCGTATACATGTAGCGAGTGCTGGCTATCCTGCTTGCGCCTCCGACATCGCTGGTTCACGAGCACGGACAAGAGACAAAACAGTGTAAAAAGCTAGCAGGAGGTGGGAAGCTACGTTGGAGAAACTGCAATATGATGTGAACAGTGACTTGACCATATAGCTCTAGCATAGCTACAGAAGTCTAAGGGTCCGCCTCCATTTGAAAACATTTTTTCCCTTAGGGTTGCCAAGCGGACAACATATACATTGGCACACACCCAGCCCGCCGCAAGCTTGTAGTCATTCCATCCATTAGAGGTCTCTTGGAGCTCGTATCCAGGAGAGAAGAGAGATGCAGTCTCAATCGGCTGCATCGCCGAACGAGAGCTTCCAGTCAAACCCATCCACCAGAGAACTTCAGCAAGCCCCCGCGATGAGAAACTCCATGGTTGAGTCTGCTTACCACTAGACGAAGATCGAAACCAACTTCAGCAGCGCGAACATCAAGCTTCTCCGCTGTGTGATAGACAGAATGACGTCCTACCAAATGGGCCTGATCAGGTCCATAGGGTTCTACGGCGTTCTGGAGATCCCGGAGTGTGACAAGCTTGATAGAAGATTCTCAGTCTTTTTGGTGAGTCTGGTTCGTGCCATCGACAAGGCTCTCGTCGATGGGCATTCGAGCTCGGCGCCGATAGATGCGAGCTCGTTCAGCAAAATCGTGGGCGTTCCAGGAGGAGATGTCAGCATCCAGCCATGCATGTCTCAAGATGGCGTTCTTAGCGAGGACGACAAGGTTTTGGTATGTGTATAAATACGTTCACACACATGTGGTAAATGCAACGTTGTTTAGCTATTGGTAGTCACCGCCTCATGCATGCTCTATCTCCTGTTTGTAGTTTGCATCCCTGTCCAAGAGACACCGTTGCAGTAGGGTGCTGGAGGCCATGGCAGGGAAAGAGATGGACTACTCGCAGAACGAGACGTTTCTGCGTGCCTTCGTCGCGTTCGTCATCACTAGTGTTGTAGCGCCAAGCGAGGATGTGCCAATGGAGGTTCTTCGAGCGTTAAAAGACGTCTCAAGGATCAAGCAGTACAACTGGGCTCAGTACGGGGTTGACTTCATATTTCAGAAAGCTCCCATCACAATCCAAGAACTACATGGGATGAAGACTAAAGTGACAGTTGAGGGGTGTCTCTTGTACCTTCAGGTAACAGCAAGCATGCTCCCCTAATGTACGTCCACGGTTCAATTTGTTTTTCGCACTGTATGCATGCATATATAACACCGTACGTGTGCAGGTTTTATACATGGAACTGGTCCAAAACACCAATGACCAAATCGACGAGTCTAAGGATCCTCGCATGGCAGCATACAGCCCGACGGTAATGAAGCTCATGATTAACTCGACTAAATACCACAGAAGGGCAGGCCTCCTTCACAAATACCGCGTACGCATGGTATAACTTCGTTTGCAGTTTGGGCCACATTGCTGAACATTATGTCACGCCACACAAGTTTATTATTCCGATTCTTACTAACTGATTGTACGTGCACATTTCAGTTCTTACGTACTCGCATTTTAGAGCCACAAGATGAAGCTGAAGGAGGTGATAACAGAACGCGACTTGCGGCATCTGACAATAGCTTGACGCCTAACCGAGAAGTCACGCGTGATAGCTCAGACGATCATGAATCGTACGATTCCGATTGTGACAAGGTACTACTCTCCCCGCGTCAAACTCACAGTATAAAACACAAATTTCTTATGTTTGATTCCATGCATCTGGCACCAATTTTTTTTCTTTTGTTTTCATCTGGTTTTCGAATGATGATACTAAACACTCGATCATTTTGTAACAAACAATAGATATAACTCATCATGTTTTTTTGGATACAGAAAGCAACAAAAGTAGCCGGTGCAGCCTTGAAAATGCTCATCAGGGATGGATTGCTTCCGGGATTAGGAGATGCAGTACCAGGCAAGCGTATAGCTACATGCCCAGCAAAACGTCCGGTCCACATGATCGAGCCGACCGACTGCGAAAATGTTTCTCGACGACGGATCCCAAACCTGGAAGTTAGAATGAGAGAAAGTAAGTACAATCCTATGTTGGTTTTCATCTATCAAATTGATTTTTTCCATGTGTATACATGTTATAGACGTTATATGATGAGTGGTTAACACGACATTTTAAATAGGCGCGGGCAAAAGGCCACTTAATATGGACGCCACCTACGAGAGAACGTTCTCTCAAGATAATGTAATCTCAACTGGTAAACCAGAATGACTTAATAATATACTCGTGAAAACTTCCCCATGTTTACTTTATTAATAAGACAATTAATGAAGATTAATGCAATCTCACCTACGTCTAAACTGACTTAACCAAGTCCTTGTATGCAAATGTACAGAGTATAACAGGAGGGAATACAGCTCATATGACGGACGCAACACTAGCAATTATTCTAGGCTGAAGGCCAAGCTGGCTTTCAGATATCGTACAGGTATGAAATTGTGCATGCCTTATGTATAATGCGGAAACACCATCACGTACTCTGGATTGAGAAATGAATGTTTGTATAATTACAGGAAGGGCCACGGATGCGAAAGTGACACATTTGGCAAAAGTTCCTGGCACGGCTACGTTCCCTATTGTCCTACCTGATGATGCCAAAGAACAAAATGCAGGTGAGTTAGTTCGAATTAGATATCTGCAATAATTATTGGTTCAAATCACAGAAAACATTTATAGATAACAAAAATTGTATGATTTGTTTTCTACAGTTTGTGCGAATGATCAAAATGCTAGCAATCCCACGGATGAAGGCTCCCAAAACGGTGGTAAACCACAAACTTCATATAACAAAACATTCCGGCGTCGTATTATATCTTTTTGCATACAGGCAATAACACAATGTCATCAATTTTTATGCAGATCTCAATTATATGTTAATGCGTAGGAGTCAGCCCACAGTCGAACAATCAGCACCAAATACTGTTAAAAAAATAGATCATGTGTCACGTACAGCCGAAGGTAAACATCGTGGCTAACCTCATTCCGGGTCAATACGTTGATAACCTGCCATACAAAATCAAACACCCTTCATTTGAGCATATCAATGGTGCAGATGATTTACCAATGGCGCCACGTGAAGCATGCGAGAATGAAGCTGCAAATCTGGATCATACTGACATTGAAGAGCCAATGGTGCCTGCAATGTCAGAAGACACACAAGGTATGCATAGTAAGTGATGATGCGTGTTACAAACGAGTTACGCATTAAGTATCAGTAAACCATGATGCTCATATTAATGAGTTTATCCTGAGTATTCACAGGGCCAGATGAACGCATTCGAGAAGACGTTGCCCAGGATGTAGCTGCACACGATGGCATTCATAGCGTCCAACCGGGACACGAATCAGATCGCGAAAATGAAAATGAACCTACAGAGGATTGCACTGGAAAAAAAATCGTCAATGCAGATGCGGTTCCTGTGGTGCCAGATAACAATGGGGGGTCGGTAAATTGTCCCAATGACAATACATCTCGTATGAATGTTGCAGGCCACGCATACATGAGGGATAGAAAATGAGCGTCCGGCTGATATCGCTCGTGGAGAAGATGTCCCTTTACATGGCGTCCCACCAGCCGTCCCAAACAGAGTGCCGGATGGTGAGTCCCCATTAGGGTTTACTGTCATGAAACATAAAGGATCCCCATGCATTAACTATAACAATACGGACCATTCTGAAGTATGTTGGTTAAACATATGTTGTTAGGTCCATCAAGGACGTGTACAAATAAAAATCAAGTTAACTTACTCTTATTTAAATCACCATAATTAAGCATTAGTACACAAACTTATAGTTAGTATTAACCTCCCTGTTTGTACACCCATGCTAATGCGTCATATCAAAAGCAATATTCACATAATGTAAGGATTTTATACGAGTGTCTTGCGAACTCACTTTAACAAACCTTCACCCCCGCGTTGGAACAACATCCAACCAGTTAAACATTTGTATTTATATGCATTTTATGGATGGTCATGCTTGTCTTTTGCTCGACATACAGACGCGCTCAACATTCTAACCATGGTGTCCATAGCCGCCGAGAGGGGTATATATCCACCACTGGCTTTAAACCGCGGTGCGCCACCCACCAATACGCTAACACACAGCGTCGACGATGGTAAGATCACAGAACGAAAAACCAATCATGATATCAGGCCACCAGCATAACGCAACAGCCAACCACCCCCCCACCCCCATCACACCCCATCACACCCCTTCCCGATGCCAATCCCAGAGTGAATAACTATCAGTGTGCTTGTGTTAACTTTTCAGGTGCATCAAACGTAGGGGCATCATTGGCTAGGTCTGTATCTGGAAACGCCAACATGGGTCCTGCCTCGGACATTGGAATTGAAGAGGTCGTGCCGGACAACACTCAACATGTTGCAAACCAAGAGATTTTTATGGTAGATAACAGAGTACCCATCATTTGGCACAATCTGAAGGATTTATGCTCGTATGAACGGGCAAAGGCGTTGTTCCAACATCTGGTAAAACCAGGGCCTCTGACTGATACGTCCAGGTACATATATCTTAAATGTTTGTGCAGTAGTATACTGGATCACAAAATCATAACATTAGCTGATAATCCTACATTCAATCTATTGGGTCAGGTCTTATATCAGAATTATGTATCCTGTATGTGCGGACATTGCTGGGTAGCATCTCATAAATGAGTTGACAGAGCAGTCGGATGTGACTAAGAAAACTTTTGCTGCCATAGCATGCTTGTATAACGAGCTTCAGGACAAGTCAGACCACAGAAAGAGCAATCCTAATTGCCAGTGTACACATTTTCTGCCACCTGAGTTCGCTGTAAGTGTAATTCCATGTTGCGTCTCAAATTTATACAAACATATGGTAGATGAGGATGCAATGAATATTCCGTTTTGTTCCGTTAATTCCAATGATTCAATTAATAACGTAGATAATTTGGTTTTGTTTGGCAGGAAATCGCCATAGAAGAGGACGGAGGCAATTTCCCGCTGTACTATGTTATGTCCATGTTTAATATTGGTGGTGTGGAGACTCATAACCCGCAGTTCTGTAATAAGGTACTCTCAAGACATTACATATGTATAAGAAAAAAACATTTTCGTATGATGCGGGACAACTATTAATACTGGAATGATCGATATGAATTGTGCAGTTCGTCGTCCCACACAAGGAGAATGATATATGGACAACATATGTTTATGACACAAATTCAAAGAAGGCATACATGTTGGATTGCACAACGATGTCATGAAGGACTATGACCGAGAGGCACCAGGACAAGGCTGAAACCATTCTAAAATCGCTATACTACTCTGTTAACCTCATCAGGGGACAACCGGAATGGGACATTGAAGACTGGGAGTTCTTACCGGGATGGCATGGGAGAAAAGATATCAAACGGTACTGTCTACAACATCATATGCTGTTGCACAGGCTAAATATACATGTTTTAAATTAGTTGATAGATGATATGGATGCATTTTATTCTACAGTGGATACACTGGTTTGGAGGCGGCATATGCATGCTGGCATTTCGGTGACACTAGGGTCCCGAAACACGGGGACAAGGTATATTAGTGAATAATCATCTTCATTAAGCAAGTTCTTTGCTTCCCATGACATTGTTTAATCCAACAAAATCTATCTAACATTGTGTCATCGTGGTTTCGTGCAGACTATGAAGAGGTTCGTGAGAGCACTCGCATACCTCCTGCTGACCATGGAGTACAATGAGAACAGGGTCGACGGGGCAAGATTCACGGAGTGATCTTTTAAGGTTGGAGGCCTCAGCAATATCCATTATCTATATTAGCTGTATTATGGGGTATCATCGGTGATCAATTTCAAGATTGCACGTTGATGTTGTTCATCAACAAGTATTAGTTCTATCGGTTATGCCGTACTATGCACCGGACGCCTTATAACGCACCGGCTTTTTGATTTGGTCCGGTTTGGAACTTATGCATATGTCGTTATCTGTGTATTTGGTACTTAAGTATGTTTGTCAGTGTGAACATCAAGTTAATTATCTGGTTTCTATCACACTGTTGGGTTCTTCTTGACTGGATCAATATGGGTTTTTTGTTATCTCGAGGGAGTGACATCAACAAATAACTTTGTTGCGAGTATCCACACTCTGATTTTTATTTTGAGAAAAACGTGGCTACGAGTGTTAAAGTATTTGGCTCGTCTTAGCATTGTTACGAACATGCAATAAAACATGGTCTATGTAAAATCTCACATGAATCAGCAGCCCGATACTGGACTAAACAGACACGGACTGGACGAACACAAAACCCAATTCATGTTGAATCGCTAAATACTCGTATTACTATATGTCAAGATCGTGGTATATGGCACCACTGACGGCATACGTACCTCCTATTTGCATGGCCGTGTCTTCAACTTTTTACATCATGACAATGCGCCATGTGCCATCACTTGCCATCATCCAATTTCAACCTGCATCGCGCAACATTTTAGCATTGTGTAACAACAGATAGTTCAAATCGAGGTAAGTATTTTAAAACCATGAACATCACAAAGCGGAAGTGTGTTGGAGATCAATCGACCTCCATGTATAGGGAAATGAATACATGGATCATGACGACAACATATAACGTATCGGCAAAACTTAATGGTATCCACGTACTATTGCGGAATTAATCATGCGCGTATTACTACAAAGCGATCCAGCAAAAAAAGACAGTAAAGGAAGTAAATCCACTAGATATTCTTTTGGAAAATACGACGTTTGAATGTGATGATTTTAAGAACTGTTATGAAACAACCAGGCTTAAAATATGCGTGCTTCACACTACAAGCGTCCGGCTATAGCCGTGCAATTTCAAGCATTTTGAATATTAGCGCAACAAAGCATACGAGCAAAGCAGACATCGCTAGAATACGACATGAAATTTTAACAAAAAATATAGTGACAACATCTAAACTGGTCCCATGCATACGACTACTCTGGTTAAGAGGCCGACAAAAATGAGCAAACGAGTAGTACAAACCCAATCATCTCTGTGCACAACTTGCCCAGGCTCAGGCGGGATTATAACTGAAGGCACTCAAACAGGTTTTTTGCAATGCCCCTTCTGGTGCATTTCGGACGTGTGTGTCCAGGCTCATGGCATGTGCTACATATTACCTTCCTCTTCTTGCTGGGGATATTTGGTGATAATTCATCTTCTAACTCCTTAGACGGTTTATCTGTAGTCTGGTCATTATCATACAAGGAAGATATAGCACGCTCCTTTGGTTTCAAACCACCACATGCCTTCTTCTTAGCAGTTTTACTACTTTTGTTTTTCTTCTTAGCAGATGCTGCAGCATGGTCCATCTTTGACTTAGGTCTCGCGGACGCTGGCCTTCCACTTTTTTTCACCCGTTCAGGAGCAAGAATTGTGTTGACGTGGATGTTGACGATGCTCTCGACATGTGGCGGTTCCAGACGATGGTTTGTTTCAGACGTACTATTATTCTTTTGTATTGCAGCTGTTAGTTTGCCCACCCCTTCTACCGCGGCTTCTAAACTCTTCTTATCATGAGAGCTTGCTTTCATGAGATCCTCCAAAGCAATATATAGGAGGTTCTTTAGATAACTAGTGTCATCTGTGTGTGGCCCGTGATCGATCATGTCCATGCCTGCTGGATAAGACCCGGCTGCCCATATAGTCCATCGCTTCAAAATATTTTTAGAGGGGATCTTCAGAAAATCGTCACGAATCATGACCTGCACGGGGTGAATGGATACAATTAATTTTCCTACGGACTTACCACTAAATTGCGATGGATAACTGTACAGAAAGAACACATTATACCAGTCCGGACATCGTTATACCTTCAACGCGTGTCTGCACAACATTCCGACATGGTCAAACATACCACAATCGCAGTTTATGAACTGCCCCTCGTCATCTATCTTGACATTTCGCCACTTCCTCTTTGTTGCATCCTTGACTTTGGATGGTGCGACACTAACCATGTAGTGTCTACCGTGCACCACAGGAGTGACTACATAGCTACCACACTTATAAAGTTCATCCTGGAACTTCAACAAAACAGAACATGTGTATATTGATGCAGCATCATCCTCTATTGGATATGTGGATTCGTAAGTTCGTGATTTCTACACACAAACGATGGCTCGTTAGCAAACCGAAAAAACAAAAAATCGTAATGATATTAGATATTGAGATGTAAACACAATCATGGGTCTTACATTTGCATTCAGGTGGAATTCCCTTGCCTCATCGCTCCTCCTTGACCCGAGGAATTTGTTGTACTGGCGAACAAACACATGCATTGGGGATGACCTCGGTATGTATTGTTTCAGCATATGATTAGCACTCTCGCTACGCTGTGTGCTTGTCATACCAGCGCAAAAAATTCCCTTGAAATATGGCTTTGCCCACATGGCCCTCTTATCATATATTCTAACCATGTACTCATTATCACTGACATTGAACCTGTGCACGAGAGACAACCATTTGGATTCGAACCCATCGACACACATCACATCGTTGACTAGCTTGTTGAATTCCTTCTTGAACCCAGAAGACTTGTTGTACACGTGGCCAATATTCCCTTTAACATCGCGGGGGACATGCCATTTAGACCATCTATGTTTAGTGTTCGGGAGTGCGCTCTCAATCGCACCTTTCATAGCTAGAGCTTGATCTGAAAAACGAAACAAATGCACATACATATAAACATGAGCTCACGGGCTGATCATGATGTGTATGAATCTCGAGACCAAATAGGTGTGTTAAGTATATATAAACTGATACCTGTTAGGATCGTCACCGGTGGATTGTCATTCATCAAAGCAACAAATGTCTTAAACAGCCAATTAAAAGCAGCTTCTGTTTCCTCTCGCATTAGTGCACCACCAAATATAACGGACTGGAAGTGGTTGTTTACCCCGACAAACAAGGCAAACGACATGTTATACAAATTGGTCTTGTATGTTGTGTCGAAGGTAACTGTGACACTCCAAAAATATTCTTTTGGTTTTCTTCAAAAAATTTGTTGGATTGGAAGGAGGACTTCTAAACCCTTTCAAAAATCTCTCTCAAAAGCTTTTTCCCTTTAGCAAATATTTTATTTTTGCATCTCCTTCAACTCTGGTGTTTGGTTTTTAAATTTTCTTCTGATTGCCCTCTTCTCAAAAAACTTCAAGAAAAATCTTTGGAGTTTATTTTTCTTTCAAAAAGAAACCCTAGGAGTTTTTCATCCTCTCTCAAATTTGAAACCACTCATGATTTTTACCATGCACCACATGGTAAAATCTCCCCAAAAATCTCTCCTTCCACTTTGGGCAATCCAAACATTCTGTCTCAACAAGCTCAACCATTTTCTGAATTTTATTTCAATTATTTCTCCTCCCAAATCTTTTCTGTCTATTATTTTGAGCCTAGGTGATTTGCCAAGCAAGTACCTAAATGCATTTGAGTTTTGACCTCAAACCAACTTCCCTGGATAGTCCTTGGTACCCACAACCAAGAACAATCAAGATCCACTCCTCTTCTGTTCAGAGATTTCAAATTATGGTCTCTGCAAGTTTGGACCGGATTTGCCAAATTTGGTGAAATTCATATCTACACTTCTCCAAAAATTCCACAAATATTCAGGCAGCCTCTAGATGCAATGAGAGGCCCCTCCACCAAAAACCAGCTCAAGGAAAAATCCCTACATGCCTAAATCATTCTGTCGAACACCTTGCATGCACTATTTCTGTTCATCTTCAGTTAAGTTCAGAATTCAGTGTCGATCTCCGTCAGAGTTTCAGTCACATGCTCACAGTGCACTTGGCACGTTGCTCGCAGCCTAGCCTGCTTGTCCGGAGCCTCACACGCGTGCTTGGCGCGTTCTTGGCGTCGGTGGAGCCCTGGCCGCCTGCGCCGGCGTGTCTTGCGGCGGCAGAACCACCGTAGCGGCCGACAGGGAGCAGAACGGCGGCATAACGCCGTTCGGCGCCGCCCAAACCTCCTGGTAGCCCCGCGTGGCCATTTCCCTGCCAGCGCACGCATGCAGCACCGTCGCCGTGGCCTGGCACGCGCAGAGCGTGTTCTCTGCCGCCGACGGGCCGTGCGGCTGTTCCGTCAAGGACAGGCCGTAACCTCGCCCACCTTGCTGAGTTGGACACGGGGATGGCACCAGTTCTTCGTCTAGTCGATGCTCAAACTCCTAAGCCGACCGTGCAGCCCCAGCGCCGCCGTAATCACCTCGCCGGAGAACCCCGTTCTCGGCAACCGACTCGGGCCGGCTATAAATAGCACCTCCCGAGCTTGCTCTCGCCCCCGCACACCTCCACCACTTCACTAGTACTCGCCAAGCCCCTGGAAGGGCCTCGAGGGGCTCTTCTTCCCTGACTCCGGCCACCTGTTCCGCCTCGGCCTCCACCTCGATCCACTCCGGTAAGGTCGCCTCCGACGCCTAACCTCGTCAAAGAACCCTCTCGGCAACCAAGAGTCTAACCCCACTCCAATTTGATCTTCACAGCCCTCTCCGACGAGGTCCACGACCACCCGAATCGCCGTCCGCCGGAGCAAGCGTCGCCGTCGACGTGGTACTCGCCGACGACCACTTCCACCTCCCACAGACGTGGAAGGACGTGCTGATCACGAAGGTACCGTCCGATCACTGCCCTGCTTCGGTGGATTCGCCGCGGCGACCATCAAGACCTCTCGGGCGCTGTCGCGCCCTGTTTCCCTCTTTTAAATTTTCAAACCCGACAGGTGGAGCCCGCCTGTCAGACTCTCAGTCGTTTCTTTTAAACGGACCTTTTTTTGGACTTTTCTGCAAAGCCCCCTGGAAGTTTTCTGTTTCATTACAGATGGGTCCTTGGACCAAAACCCTTATAACTTTTTAACAGAAAGGAATTTTTGAGTGATTCTTTTTCTGTCCTCTTCAAATTTTTGTCTAGTTTTTTTATCATATTTATTTGAAAAATATTTGGATCAACTTTCTGTAACCAACGGTATTTACGTTAGCCCTAAACCCTAAACCCTAAACCAGCGCACGCATGCAGCACCGTCGCCGTGGCCTGGCACGTGCAGAGCGCGTTCTCTGCCGCCGACGGGCCGTGCGGCTGTTCCGTCAAGGACAGGCCGTAACCTCGCCCACCTTGCTGAGTTGGACACGGGGATGGCACCAGTTCTACGTCTAGTCGATGCTCAAACTCCTAAGCCGACCGTGCAGCCCCAGCGCCGCCGTAATCACCTCGCCGGAGAACCCCGTTCTCGGCAACCGACTTCAGGCGGCTATAAATAGCACCTCCCGAGCTTGCTCGCCCGCACACCTCCACCACTTCACTAGTACTGCCAAGCCCTGGAAGGGCCTCGAGGGGCTCTTCTTCCCGACTCCGGCCACCTGTTCCGCCTCGGCCTCCACCTCGATCCACTCCGGTAAGGTCGTCTCCGACGCCTCTAACCTCGTCAAAGAACCCTCTCTGCAACCAAGAGTCTAACCCCACCCGAATTTGATCTTCACAGCCCTCTCCGACGAGGTCCACGACCACCCGAATCGCCGTCCGCCGGAGCAAGCGTCGCCGTCGACGTGGTACTCGCCGACGACCACTTCCACCTCCCACAGACGCGGAAGGACGTGCTGATCACGAAGGTACCGTCCGATCACTCTGCCTCGCCGTGGATCGCCGCCGGCGACCACCGCACCTCTCGGGCGCTGTCGCGCCCTGTTTCCCTCTTTTAAATTTTCAAACCCGACAGGTGGAGCCCGCCTGTCAGACTCTCAGTCGTTTCTTTTAAACGAACCTTTTTTTGGACTTTTCTGCAAAGCCCCCTGGAAGTTTTCTGTTTCATTACAGATGGGTCCTTGGACCAAAACCCTTATAACTTTTTAACAGAAAGGAATTTTTGAGTGATTCTTTTTCTGTCCTCTTCAAATTTTTGTCTAGTTTTTTATCATATTTATTTGAAAAATATTTGGATCAACTTTCTGTAACCCACGGTATTTACGTTAGCCCTAAACCCTAAACCCTAAACCAGCGCACGCATGCAAAGACCGTCGCGTGGCTCGGCACGCAGAAGCGTTCTCTGCCGCCGACGGGTCAGGCGGCTGTTCCGTCAAGGACAGGCCGTAACCTCGCCCACCTTGCTGAGTTGGACACGGGGATGGCACCAGTTCTTCGTCTAGTCGATGCTCAAACTCCTAAGCCGACCGTGCAGCCCCAGCGCCGCCGTAATCACCTCGCCGGAGAACCCCTTTCTCGGCAACCGACTCGGGCCGGCTATAAATAGCACCTCCCGAGCTTGCTCTCGCCCCCGCACACCTCCACCACTTCACTAGTACTCGCCAAGCCCCTGGAAGGGCCTCGAGGGGCTCTTCTTCCCTGACTCCGGCCACCTGTTCCGCCTCGGCCTCCACCTCGATCCACTCCGGTAAGGTCGTCTCCGACGCCCTAACCTCGTCAGCAACCCTCTCGGGCAACCAAGAGTCTAACCCCACCCCAATTTGATCTTCACAGCCCTCTCCGACGAGGTCCACGACCACCCGAATCGCCATCCGCCGGAGCAAGCGTCGCCGTCGACGTGGTACTCGCCGACGACCACTTCCACCTCCCACAGACGCGGAAGGACGTGCTGATCACGAAGGTACCGTCCGATCACTCTGCCTCGCCCGTGGATCGCCGCCGGCGACCACCGCACCTCTCGGGCGCCGTCGCGCCCTGTTTCCCTCTTTTAAATTTTTAAACCCGACAGGTGGAGCCCGCCTGTCAGCCTCTCAGTCGTTTATTTTAAACGAAATGTTTTTTGGACTTTTCTGCAAAGCCCCCTGGAAATTTTCTGTTTCATTACAGATGGGTCCTTGGACCAAAACCCTTATAACGTTTTAATAGAAGGGAATTTTTGAGTGATTCTTTTTCTGTCCTCTTCAAATTTATGTCTAGTTTTTTATCATATTTATTTGAAAAATATTTGGATCAACTTTCTGTAACCCACGGTATTTATGTTAGCGCGTGTATTTTGTGTACTGTAGATACCGAAGGAGGTGACGGAACCGCGAACTTCGCCGAGCTAGACCCCGACTTCTCCGAACCAGGCAAGCAATGTTTGAACTTTTGATATGATGAGTGTTTGGGCATGTTTGCATTATTTTTGTATCATGGCACGTGCATGAGCATTTCGATGATAGTTTATCTCGAAAGAGTTGAGGTAAATGAGCTCGGTAAATCCATGAGTTGTTGGAAACTTGTTGCATGGCCATGAGTTGGCATGAGTATGGGTAAGATGGCAGAGTTGTAGCATGCCAGGCTTATGCCAGATCGTTGACCCCGTGTCAACACAAATCAGTCAGATTCCCGTCAGTCTTCCCTTTCGAACTACCACCTGTTTCCCGCAAGGGATACGGCTGAGTAAGTTGCAAACCACTTCCTGGTACACACCAAATCGAGAGGCCGGGATGAAGGTTCCATGGCCCTGGATTAAAGCATTTCATCCAGTCAGGGGGCATGGGTGTTTCCGGTTGGGACCCCTTAGTGCGCGCGTAAATAAATTTGATCCCATGCTATTCGAGATTGTGATCTCCCCGTCTCAAAGTTTCCTTAAAAACTATCTAGGGTGATTCCTGGCAACGTGAGGTATGATGGGTGTGTACTAGCTAGCTGTGTTTCCTCCGAAATACCGTAAACGGAACTAGTCCTTCGTGACTATGGAAATCCGTTGGCTGTGGAATATTTTTGGTACAAACTCTGTAGAGTCAAAATTCTTGAATCCATCTTATTCATGTCCGAGTACCGTGTTCACCTTATCCTGTCAAATATCAGTTTCAGTGACGGAGACTCCCGATAACTACTTGAGTGTTAAATGCTTATTTCCTGTGAATGGACTAACCCGCTATTGTCTCGTGATCCGTGAACACTACATCTTATCAGTTATGAAGAATGAATTATAAGCCCTTTCTGCGATGTCGCTCAGACGTCCGACTGCGGCATTGTTGTTGTTTTTCATTATAAGCCCTTTCTGCGATGTCGCTCAGACGTCCGACTACGGCATTGTTGTTTTTTAAATTCATTATAAGCCCTTTCTGCGATGTCGCTCAGACGTCCGACTGCGGCATTGTTGTTATTTAAATTCATTATAAGCCCTTTCTGCGATGTCGCTCAGACGTCCGACTGCGGCATTGTTATTGTTTACTTTTATTATAAGCCCTTTCTGTGATGTCGCTCCGACGTCCGACTGCGGCACGCATGTATTTTTATTTCAATATAAGCCATTTATGAGGTGTCGCTCAGACGCCCGACTGTGGCATGTTTTACTTATTTATTCACCCTTCGAGGCGTCGCTTCAGACACCCAATCGGTTTAAGTTTTGTCTTCTTTTGGTTTTCGAGCGGACTACCGCCGATTCCCTTTCTTATTTACTTTGCTATACTGATTAAATTGAGCATTGTTAAAATAAATCATGCCGCATTCATGCATTCTTTTGTTATATCTTTTGTCCAAACTGTATTGCGAGTACTTTCAAAGTACTCACCTGGCTTGTTGATTTGGCCAGATGCTGACGAAGGCGATCTCATGGATGAAGAGTTCGATAGCGAGTCCGACGCCTAGAGGAATCCCAGTCAGTCTCGTGCGACCCCTGGATTAGTCATTGTGATATATCCGCTTCCGCTACCAAAATAAATTCATCGAGCCTCACCTCGACGCTCGATGAGCCGCCAAAGGCAGATAGTCTTATTAACCACCCCACTGTGTTATTCCACCAACCACTCATATCTCGAGTCAGTAGTATTTCCACCCCACACCATTGTGTCATATCCGCCATCATGTATAATTATCGGCGTGTTTGTAATAATTGGTTGGGCATCTTGATCTTGACCTGTAATATTATAATGCTACTGGCTTATTGTATCAAGTTTTGTCTACCGGTATGGAGGATTTTCCTCATATTGGACTTCATAGGTCGGTTGTTCAATAAATATTTTTATTGAAAAACCGGTCGTGACAAGCTTGGTACCAGAGCCAGGCTGACTGTAGGAAGCCACTAGGTGCGATCGCTAATCGGTTATTAGCATAATAGAGCTATTTATTATTTTCACAAATGTAGTCAATTTCTGACAGTCAGCATAAATTTATGATTTGACTACTCAGGATTTTGGCCTACTTTTGTAGATGTCTGGCAACGACTGCGATTCGCAGATGTTCGCCAACATGGCCGATGGGTTCGTCAAGCTTCTCTCCTTCATCGTCCAAGTCGCGATGGGGCCAGATGTGCGCCCAGTCTTCTCTCTCTCTCAGCACAAGGTCAATGACCGTCTAACCATGCACCAAGCCGCGGTGGAATTCAAGAGAGGACGAGTTGAGCGTTACCGGTTCGTGGGGAGAGCCATGCCCACAGAGAAGCATGCACTGCAGATGGCAGCCCGTGAGGCGATAGCTCGTCTCAGGGATATACTTCCTTCAATGAAGACTCGTCGCTACCGCTACCTGCCATGTCACGTGCCGTATACCTGCCACTACGCGTTCTCTTGCCCCAGAGGAGAACGGGACGAAGCTTTTGAGATGCTTATCGAGTATCTCCGAGCTTTGGAGGCAGCCTTCAACAACCTGGTGGACGACTTTGTAGCTGCCCACATGGACTCAGTCCATGGCTGTGCCGCCAACAGGAGGGAGCTCCTGCGCGCCGCACCGCCACTGACTTTCGTCTCGTCATCAGCATAGTTTGCTCCTACTGCTCGCACCACCTCTCATCGCCTGCCTACCACGGAGGAGTTCAGCCAAGTCATTGCGCCTACTCCGGTTCGTTCTGTACCACCCCTCGTGCCCGCTCAGGTTCGAGTTGTCCCGCACAGGGCACCTGCTCCACCAACTCAGTGCAGCACCTCACGTCTGGAGCATATCTCCGAAGAGGAGGTTGAGTCCCCAGGCTCACTTCGCCTCACCCTTGGCAGGCCAAGGGAAATCCTTACCATCTCCGACTATGTACGCTTAGCCGCCATGCGATGTACGGATTTGTACGATATGTTTATATGTAAATAGGCTGTGATAAGTAGCTTGTTTGCGCATCATGTAGGATCTGGAGGAGTGCACTAGACTAAATAACATGTCAGGATTATGTACGCATATCCTGAGTGATGTATTGTATAATTACTGCTTGCGTGTAAGATATGTAATGAACAGTCCTCCTCCGTGCGCAAACATATTTTTCTCTTGAAAAATCTTGGAGCATTTGCAACTTTTTGCATCTTCTTGAATTTATTGATTTTTGCGGCTCAATTTCTTTCTTATGAGTGTTTCAAAATATATCCCCAGAGTGAACTATGTCTCGTCCTTGGACGCGCTCCATGCCAACTCCGACAGAGGAAAATTATGGCACACCCCCAGGCAACAATTTCACACAGGGGCAGACAAGTCAACAGGACAGTGAAACGACACTTTCCCAAATGTGCCGTCTTTATGAGCAAAGTCAGCAGCAACATCAGGAAATACTGAACAAAGTCATCAATATGGGAAATCACCGTGGACAGTATCAGCAGCAATCAAAATTATCTGAGCTACAAGAGACACGTCCCCAAACATTTTCTCACACTGACAAACCTCTTGAAGCCGAGGACTGGCTTCGAGACATGGAGAGAAAGTTAATTATTGCCCAGTGTTCAGATCTTGAGAAAGTGCTTTATGCTCCACACTATCTCACTGGAGCAGCCGCATCATGGTGGGAAAATTTCCTACACATGCACCCCAACGAAAATAATATAACATGGGAGGAATTTAAAGAAGGTTTTCGTGGGGCACATATTCCTAAGAGTCTTATGAAGATCAAAAAGAGAGAATTTCATGACCTCAAGCAAATGACAATGACAGTGTCAGAATACAACAGTCAGTTTACCCTGCTGTCTCGCTACGCCAACGAGGAGCGTATGTCAGAAAACAAAAAGATGGAGAAATTCCTAGACGGTCTGACACCCGCTCTTAAATGCCAATTGGTCGTACACACCTTTTCAGATTTTAAGACGCTGGTGGATAAGGCCATTACCTTGGAAAATGAGAGACGCAGCTTAGAAGATTTCCGCAAGCGGAAGAGGAACCAGACTAATCACGCCCGCAACCACCGCAGCAAGACAGATGTTCAGGAAAACTGGACACCCAAACCCACGACTAGCGTCTCACGCCCAATCAAGAATTTCCATGCAAGGGACAAGGAGTTCACATACCGCCCAGGCGTTACCTGTTACGCTTGTGGAGAAGAAGGGCACTATGCCAAGCAGTGCCCCAAGCCAAGGAACTCGACTCCAAAGCCGAACAACAGAAGCAATAATTCGGCGCCAAAGCGCAACAATTTCAACCCGAATACCAACCACAAGAAGGGTCATCTGAACCACGTGACCAAAGAGGAAGCACAAAATGCCCCAGATATCGTACTCGGTACGTTTCCTGTCAACACAATACGTGCCATGGTTTTGTTTGATTCTGGAGCTTCTCACTCATTCGTTTCGAAAAGTTTTGCTTTGCAAAATAATTTTTCGATGCTTCCCTTAGGAAAATCTATGATCGTCAAGTCCCCTGGAATTAAGCAAGTTACCTAGAATTATTGCCAGGGTGTGGTTATCGAGTTTGAAGGGTTAAAGTTTCACGCAAACCTTATCGTGTTGGAAAATAAAGGACTGGATGTCATCTTAGGGATGGATTGGTTAACCACCAATAAAGGTTTTATTGACTGCTTCAAAAGGACAGTAATTCTCACCCATCACCACGGGAAGACCATAAAAGTTTCAGCCAAGGAAAGAAAGATATCCCGGCAACCGAGATTGAATAAAGTAGATATTTCTGAATTGAGCAAGGTTCCAGTAGTGTGTGAATTTCCAGATGTATTTCCCGAAGAGCTACCAGGCATGCCACCAGATCGAGAGATAGAATTTAGCATTGAGCTAGCACCCGGAACCGCTCCCATATACAAGAAACCATACAGAATGGCACCATCAGAATTGGTAGAACTGAAGAAGCAAATAAAGGAATTATTGGAAAAAGGGTACATACGAGCCAGTTCCTCACCTTGGGGTTCACCAATTTTGTTTGCCAAAAAGAAGGATGGAACACTGAGATTGTGCATAGACTATCGAGCTCTAAACATGGTCACAGTCAAGAACAAATATCCGATGCCACGGATAAATGATTTATTCGATCAACTCGCTAAGGCCAAGGTGTTCTCAAAGATTGACTTGAGATCGGGATACCATCAACTGAAAGTGCGATCCAAAGATATTCCCAAGACAGCTTTCACCTCCAGATACGGATTGTATGAGTTCACCGTAATGCCATTCGGACTAACAAACGCCCCTGCATATTTTGTTCACCTCATGAACAAAGTATTCATGAAGTTTATGGATAAGTTTGTTGTGGTATTTATCGATGATATTCTGGTATACTCCAAAACACCAGAAGAGCACGTTGAACATCTCCGGATTGTACTAGGAGAACTCAGGAAACATCAGTTGTACGCTAAATTCAGCAAGTGTGAATTTTGGCTAAAGCAAGTAGGTTTTCTGGGCCACGACGACCCAAGAAGGTATCGCCAGAGACCCGAAAAAGTCAAGGCCGTTTTGGCTGGAAGCCACGAGCCAGCGTGACGGATGTACGAAGTTTCTTGGGAATGGCAGGATACTACCAAAGATTTATTGAAGGATTCTCCACCATAGCAAAGCCAATGACGCAACTACTCAAGAAAGACAGGAAGTTTGAATGGACAGAAGCCTGCGAGAAAAGTTTCCAAGAACTAAAGAAGAAACTGACGACAGCACCAGTACTAATTGTGCCAGATATACACAAAAATTTTGAGGTATTTTGTGACGCGTCTCGAAAGGGCCTCGGGTGCGTGTTAATGCAAGAAGGCAAGGTTGTCGCATATGTTTCCAGACAACTTCGCAAGCATGAGGAAAATTATAATACACATGACCTGGAATTAGCAGCAGTTATTCATGCACTCAAGGAATGGAGACACTTCTTACTTGGTAATCGTTGTGAAATATACACGGACCACAAAAGCCTCAAGTATATTTTCACACAACCAGAACTGAATTTACGGCAGCGACGCTGGTTGGAATTAGTAAAGGATTATGATGTTGGAATCCACTACCACCCAGGCAAAGCAAATGTTGTAGCAGATGCTCTGAGTCGGAACCCCAGTCCGAACAACGACAGCATGCCAAACTTGAGACCTGAATTCCAGCAGGAATTTGCTAAGCTCAATCTGATGGTAGTCACCAAGGCAGTGTGTGAACTTAGAGTTACAGCCTACCTCGATAGAGAAGGTTAAAGAGGCTCAGCGTGGGCACCCCAAAGCATTGAAGGCATAAAACGGAAGATGAAGTTGGGCAAGGCCTCGAAATTCGTTATTGATGAGCAAGGAATATTGTGGTACGGAATAGGCTTTATGCATCAATATCCATGACCTTAAACAGCAAATCCTGGCTGAAGGCCACACCGCTCCATATTCAATCCATCCTGGAGGAACAAAAATGTACAAAGATCTTCAGGAAACATTTTGGTGGCATGGTATAAAAAGAGACATAGCCACGTTTATTGCATGTTTTGACTCTTGTCAACGCATCAAGGCCGAGCACCAGAAACCGGCCGGGCTATTGCAACCAAATAAGGTACCCGAGTGGAAATGAGACGAGATTGGAATGGATTTCATTGTTGGACTACCTCGGTCACGACACGGACATGATGCCATTTGGATCATCACTGATAGACTGACTAAAGTAGCACACTTCATCCCCGTGAAGACAACACACACCACTCAGAAGCTTGCTAGGCTCTACCTTTCCCGAATCGTTTGCTTACATGGAGTCCCAAAGAAAATTATTTCGGACAGAGGCACTCAATTCGTCTCCCGATTTTGGGGTCACTTACAACAAGCTCTGGGAACTCAGCTGGCATTCAAGATCGCATACCATCCCCTGCATGATGGGCAGGTGAGCGAGTAAACCAGATTCTAGAAGATATGCTGAGAGCATGTGTCCTCACCCATGGGACCAGTTGGGAAGAGAGCTTACCATACGCAGAATTCGCATATAACAACAGCTATCAGTCCAGCCTGCAAATGGCACCATTTGAAGCTCTGTACGGGCGAAGATGTTGTACCCCGCTAAATTGGTCGGAAACCGGAGACAGCCATATCTTCGGTCCAGACCTACTCAAAGAGGCTGAAGATAAAGTCAAGGTAATTAAGGACCGACTCAAGACAGCCCAAAGCCGACAAAAGAGTTATTACAATCAAAAGCATCGAGGAGTCAATTTGAACCCGGTGAATTCGTGTACCTACGAGTATCCCCTATGAGAGGCCTGCATCGATTCAAGATAAAAGGGAAGCTAGCACCAAGATTCATCGGACCATTCTGCATAGTGGCACGAAGAGGCACAGTGGTCTACCAGCTAGACTAACCCGAAGAATTATCCGACATCCACGACGTATTCCACGTCTCCCAATTGAGGAAGTGCGTAAGCAACCCAGAGAAACAAGTACCCCATAAAAACATTGACGTGCAACCAGACCTTACATATCGGGAGCATCCGATAAAAATCTTGGAAGAGTCTGAAAGGAGAACCCGACAGAAAACCATCAAGTTCTTCAAAGTTTAGTGGAGCAACCACACCGAAAGTGAAGCCACTTGGGAAAGAGAGGATTTCCTTCGGACAAAGCACCCACAATTATTTGAGGATCAGCTGGAATCTCGGGGACGAGATTTTTCCTAAGGGGGTAGGTGTTGTGACACTCCAAAAATATTCTTTTGGTTTTCTTCAAAAAAATTGTTGGATTGGAAGGAGGACTTCTAAACCCTTCCAAAAATCTCTCTCAAAAGCTTTTTCCCTTTAGCAAATATTTTATTTTTGCATCTCCTTCAACTCTAGTATTTGGTTTTTAAATTTTCTTCTGATTGCCCTCTTCTCAAAAAACTTCAAGAAAAATCTTTGGAGTTTATTTTTCTTTCAAAAAGAAACCCTAGGAGTTTTTCATCCTCTCTCAAATTTGAAACCACTCATGATTTTTACCATGCACCACATGGTAAAATCTCCCCAAAAATCTCTCCTTCCACTTTGGGCAATCCAAACATTCTGTCTCAACAAGCTCAACCATTTTCTGAATTTATTTCAATTATTTCTCCTCCCAAATCTTTTCTGTCTATTATTTTGAGCCTAGGTGATTTGCAAAGCAAGTACCTAAATGCATTTGAGTTTTGACCTCAAACCAACTTCCCTGGAAAGTCCTTGGTACCCACAACCAAGAACAATCAAGATCCACTCCTCTTCTGTTCAGAGATTTCAAATTATGGTCTCTGCAAGTTTGGACCAGATTTGCCAAATTTGGTGAAATTCATATCTACACTTCTCCAAAAATTCCACAAATATTCAGGCAGCCTCTAGATGCAATGAGAGGCCCCTCCACCAAAAACCAGCTCAAGGAAAAATCCCTACATGCCTAAATCATTCTGTCGAACACCTTGCATGCACTATTTCTGTTCATCTTCAGTTAAGTTCAGAATTCAGTGTCGATCTCCGTCAGAGTTTCAGTCACATGCTCACAGTGCACTTGGCACGTTGCTCGCAGCCTAGCCTGCTTGTCCGGAGCCTCACACGCATGCTTGGCGCGTTCCTGGCGTCGGTGGCACCCTGGCCGCCTGCGCCGGCATGTCTTGCGGCGACAGAACCACCGTAGCGGCCGACAGGGAGCAGAACGACGGCATAACGCCGTTCGGCGCCGCCCAAACCTCCTGGTAGCCCTCGCTGCGGCTATTTCTCGCCAACAAGACGATCCAGCGCCGCTGGTTCGGCACGCCGCAGAGCGCTGCTCTTCGCTGCCGACGGGCCGCGGCGGTCACATTGCCGAGGATGTGCCGTAACCTCGCCCCACCTTGCTGAGTTGGACACGGATGGCACCAGTTCTTCGCCTAGTCGATGCTCAAACTCCTAAGACGACCGTGAAGCCCCAGCGCCAGAATCACCTCGCCGGAGAACCCCGTTCTCGGCAACCGACTCGGGCCGGCTATAAATAGCACCTCCCGAGCTTGCTCTCGCCCCCGCACACCTCCACCACTTCACTAGTACTCGCCAAGCCCCTGGAAGGGCCTCGACGGGCTCTTCTTCCCCGACTCCGGCCACCTCGTTCCGCCTCGGCCTCCACCTCGATCCACTCCGGTGAGGTCGTCTCCGACGCCCTAACCTCGTCAGCAACCCTGTCGGGCAACCAAGAGTCTAACCCCACCCCAATTTGATCTTCACAACCCTCTGCGACGAGGTCCACGACCACCCGAATCGCCGTCCGCCGGAGCAACCATCGCCGTCTACGTGGTACTCGCCGACGACCACTTCCACCTCCCACAGACGCGGAAGGACGTGCTGATCACGAAGGTACCGTCCGATCACTCTGCCTCGCCGTGGATCGCCGCCGGCGACCACCGCACCTCTCGGGCGCCGTCGCGCCCTGTTTCCCTCTTTCAAATTTTCAAAATCGACAGGTGGAGCCCGCCTGTCAGCCTCTCAGTCGTTTCTTTTAAACGAACCGTTTTCTGGAATTTTCTGCAAAGCCCGCTGGAAGTTTTCTGTTTCATTACAGATGGGTCCTTGGACCAAAACCCTTATAATTTTTTAACAGAAAGGAAATTTTGAGTGATTCTTTTTCTGTCCTCTTCAAAAATTTTGTCTAGTTTTCTATCATATTTATTTGAAAAATATTTGGATCAACTTTCTGTAACCCAAGGTATTTACGTTAGCGCGTGTATTTTGTGTACCGTAGATACCGAAGGAGGTGACGGAACCGCGAACTTCACCGAGCTAGACCCCGACTACTCCGAACCAGGCAAGCAATGTTTGAACTTTTGATATGATGAGTGTTTGGGCATGTTTGCATTATTTTTGTATCATGGAACGAGCATGAGCATTTCGATGATAGTTTATCTCGAAAGAGTTGAGGTAAATGAGCTCGGTAAATCCATGAGTTGTTGGAAACTTGTTGCATGGCCATGAGTTGGCATGAGTATGGGTAAGATGGCAGTGTTGTAGCATGCCAGGCTTATGCCAGATCGTTGACCCCGTGTCAACACAAATCAGTCAGATTCCCGTCCGTCTCCCCTTTCGTACTACCACCTGTTTCCCGCAAGGGATACGGCTGAGTAAGTTGCAAACCACTTCCTGGTACACACCAAATCGAGAGGCCGGGATGAAGGTTCCATGGCCCTGGATTAAAGCCTTTCATCCGGTCAGGGGGCATGGGTGTTTCCGGTTGGGACCGAGAGGGGGGCACCCCTTAGAGCGCCACAGAATAAATTTGATCCCATGCTATTCGAGATTGTGATCTCCCCGTCTCAAAGTTTTCTTAAACGCTATCTAGGGTGATTCCTGGCAACGTGAGGTATGATGGGTGTGTACTAGCTAGCTGTGTTTCCTCCGAAATACCGTAAACGGAACTAGTCCTTCGTGACTACGGAAATCCGTTGGCTGTGGAAATTTTTTGGTACAAACTCTGCAGAGTCAAAATTCTTGAATCCATCTTATTCATGTCCGAGTACCGTGTTCACCTTATCCTGTCAAATATCAGTCTCAGTGACGGAGACTCCCGATAACTACTTGAGTGTTAAATGCTTATTTCCTGTGAATGGACTAACCCGCTATTGTCTCGTGATGAATATTTTCCGTGAACACTACATCTTATCAGTTATGAAGAATGAATTATAAGCCCTTTCTGCGATGTCGCTCAGACGTCCGACTGCGGCATTGTTGTTGTTTTTCATTATAAGCCCTTTCTGCGATGTCGCTCAGACGTCCGACTGCGGCATTGTTGTTATTTATTTTCATTATAAGCCCTTTCTGCGATGTCGCTCAGACGTCCGACTACGGCATTGTTGTTTTTTAAATTCATTATAAGCCCTTTCTGCGATGTCGCTCAGACGTCCGACTGCGGCATTGTTATTGTTTAACTTTATTATAAGGCCTTTCTGTGATGTCGCTCCGACGTCCGACTGCGGCACGCATGTATTTTTATTCCAATATAAGCCCTTTATGAGGTGTCGCTCAGACGCCCGACTGTGGCATGTTTTACTTATTTATTCACCCTTCGAGGCGTCGCTTCAGACACCCGATCGGTTTAAGTTTTGTCTTCTTTGGGTTTTCGAGCGGACTACCGCCGATTCCCTTTCTTATTTACTTTGCTATACTGATTAAATTGAGCATTGTTAAAATTAATCATGTCGCATTCATGCATTCATTTGTTATATCTTTTGTCCAAACTGTCTTGCGAGTACTTTCAAAGTACTCACCTGGCTTGTTGATTTGGCCAGATGCTGACGAAGGCGATCTCATGGATGAAGAGTTCGATAGCGAGTCCGACGCCTAGAGGAATCCCAGTCAGTCTCGTGTGACCCCTGGATTAGTCATTGTGATATATCCGCTTCCGCTACCCAAATAAATTCATCGAGCCTCACCTCGACGCTCGATGAGCCGCCAGTGCAGTAGACTTATTAACCACCCCACTGTGTTATTCCACCAACCACTCATATCTCGAGTCAGTAGTATTTCCACCCCACACCATTGTGTCATATCCGCCATCATGTATAATTATCGGCGTGTTTGTAATAATTGGTTGGGCATCTTCAGTCCGACCCTGTAATATTATAATGCTACTGGCTTATTGTATCAAGTTTTGTCTACCGGTATGGAGGATTTTCCTCATATTGGACTTCATAGGTCGGTTGTTCAATAAATATTTTTATTGAAAAATCGGTCGTGACAGTAACGACGTCACCAAAGTGAAAATAGTCCTGGCGATTTTTTCCTGTTACCCATAGCATTGTACGGACGCGACCATCTCCGTCTACGTCAATCTCAACCTTCAAATTCATGTCCTCCATCTTCATATCTTGCAGGAGTTTCATGGTTTTTGTCAGATCATCCTTTATTGTGTCCTGAGAGAATTTGGCACATAGTGTTCGTAATACTTGCTTCCTGTATGGCACTGCTTGCGAATTCCATTCTGCTCCACACAAGATGTTATAAACCTTGCCAACACTGACATTATTGCTTCGGAGATTCTTGATGAAGTCAAATGAAATAGGGTCTATGAAATCGTGTGAATTCCACTGGAGTTTTGCATCGTATCCAACCGACAAACGATGGCTGTGCTCCTTAACAAACATACTGACGTACCATCCATGATCCTTGGTATGCAGTAATCGCACCATGGCCTTACAGTCGATTTTGCATGATGACGAGTTCTCTTTGTCATTCTTGCCCTGAATTTTTTTTTCCACGACACGTGAAAAGGCAATCAGACACGCATGAAACCATATTAAAGCACAAAATCTTAATGGGAGAACAATGACCACAAAGTTATTACATACCGCGCATTGACACACCAGCTCGTGCATCAACCTATACTTGTTTGTGTTAACTCTGCTTCTGCCACACCGAATGCCGAATCCATGCTCCCATGAATACAAATTGTAAAAATCATATGCTTCTTGACATGAGTTGAAGCCAGTTCCAACCACCGGCTCGAATATTTCACTGCCTCTACGATCATTCATTTCAAGCAGACGCCGCTCAATGGCCGTCTTTGTGGACGGAGGGGTCCTCGTGTCAGGGCCCTGAGCCCCAACATTCCTGATTGCAATGTAAGTAATATGTTATTATTATGGAACGAACATAATATTCATGAAAAAATTACAAATTTTAACTGTTTAATGATGCGGAACGATAACATTATCGCGACTACGTCCAGGCAACATCGGAACATTATTATTTGATTTTGAAAAACTAACTTTAATACACTAACTGATATGGCAAAAAGCTAGATTATTGATAATTTTACTGGCAACTCATTTTTTTCAACACAGGGGCATGCGGATCATCCAGTTTTGTAGAAAGAGTGTATCTGTATAGACGGATGTTTACCGTTTCTTCCATCCAGGCACAACTATAACGCTCCCAGAATCGTCATCCCGGACATCTGGATTAAGATCTGAGCCATAGGCGCATGCATTCGCGCCCCTCAGTGTGGCCGGAGGCGTTACTAGTCCCATGTGCGCACTGAACCTCAATAATGCAATTTTCTGGATCAGACACACCATAGATGGATAAACTTACTTGGAGCATGGTGTTTCGTCTGGGACTCGCGCAATATCCTGGATGGCTGGACGCCATGATAGACCCGACCCCGAACACCTTCCATCGATCGGCCTGGCTGCGGAGGACGGTTCGCTGGCGGCTTGGTTGGATCTGAGCTCCGGCACAGAACCGGGAAGGAGAAGGGATTCAGAATCTCACTTGGGGAAACTTGATAAGACGACTATAAGGCATCCTGGACGAGCCAGTATCCAGTATCGATACGTACCTGAAGCCGGCCGCCGGGGAGGTGCCCGGTGCGGCGAGCGCCGGCGACATTGAATCGCATCCCTGCCCTCAATCCATTGGAGCGAAGAGGTAGGAGACAGGGCAGTGTGCTGTATGTTGCGTGAAATTTGCCGTGCTCACGGGCCGCGTTGGTATGCAAGGGGACGGGTAGAAAAAACAAAACGCAGAGGCCACGGTGGAGCTGTTCCCCTACGGCGACAGGAACCGTGACAGAAGTCTGACACGGTAATGCGTCAACTAAACCGCTATCGTGCGGCGGCCATCTCGAGGGAAAGCGGGACGATTCGACCGCTGCGATAGAGCGGCCCCGGTGCAGCTGTGCGAAAAATCCGCATCCTGGATGAGTCGCTCATTCAAATCCTCCTATTTGAAGTGTGGCTGTACAAAAAGATGAATCGTCTTTTTTCAGTGCACATTAGGTGTTTGTGTTAATGTGCAGGAAGAAAAACCAAGCTGATTATGTTTTGAATATTTTGATATTAAGATGTTCTGCAACATTTACTCTTATAGTCTTCCTAGAATTCCACTGAAGGCTAAGAATGTTGTTTGCTGCTGCCCACCGTGATCTCTGACGCTTTTCGTTGGGGGGGCCGACAAGACGAAGGAGAAGCTTGTTCCCAGGCATTCCCGAATCGGGACGTCTGATGCCCAAGGTAGTTCTGACCCTCTTGAATTCGATGCGTAATCCTCAGTTCGTTCATCCATTTGGATTGGATTCGATTCATGTTGGTCCTGGTGTTCACATGGCTTGTGTGTTATGCAGGCGCATGGGGAGATGTTGCCAGCGGTGTGGCTGACTGTGAGGAGCTTGGGCTGCTAACTACTTCCATGTACAGCAGCGACCTCTGTGAGGCGCACCATCGACTTCTGCTAGGTGGTGGAAGAATCGGTGCTGGAGGCGGATTGGGCGGGAAAGTGAGCAGCGGCGCTGTCAAACGGTAGCATGGGCACTTTGCCGCCTCAGCTCACCGTTGAGGACACAACAGCAAGGTGAGCCCCCTGCTCTTTATTTTTATTTTTAGATCTTGTAGTATCATGGCGAGTCTTAAAAAATTGGTACACCATTGGCTGAACACTAGTGTTCATCCAGGAAAATAGCAAAGGGAAGATCAACCTAAATTGGATGAACAGAACACATACTAATGCCATTTTTGGTATGTTGTGTATGTTGCTATATATTTGGCCAACAAAATGAAGAGATGTAAGATGGCTAGAAGTTCCAGCACCTTTTTTCTATTTAATTTTAACATTCTTCGTGAATGTGCGGGTTAGTGTACCAACTTGATGAAATGGCTTAACAGGGTGATGAGAAAAAGAAATGTAAATATTCATGCTTTGTTTTTCCCTATCAATACTTCTGATCCTTATGAATCAAGAAAACTGGTCGTGTTTTTTGTTTGAAAAGAAATTACATGATCTTCTGCATTCAGTCTATATATTGAAAATTCGCCATAATTATTTGAATATGGTGTAGAAGAGAATGTTCTGCTGATATTTCTTTCAATAGATTTTTTGTCGATTTGTGGCCATAGCAGATGGGATCATCCGTGTGCACCCATTATTTACTACATATACTTCTTTTGCTTTTTGGTTAGATGATGCATGCTCACTATAAATCTTTTTCCTATAGAAGCTGGGTAGTGTTCTTTTGTAGAGCAAGCACATCCAGAGACATCAAAAAAAAAAAAAATCAGGCAAGCTTCATCGGTGTTGGGACTGATATATTTTGCTTCACTGCATCCTGATACTTCCTAGTTTATGGTTGATTGCTATTCATGTGAGCATTTTGTAATTATAAGAATGATCTCTTAGATATGTTTGCTAAGATACCATTGTTCCTGAACATAATATTATGAACTGTATGGACCTGCGTATATATCTTTGCGCTTGTGTTGTTCAGTAAAAAAAATGTTGGCTACTTCTTCGGAAGCACTAACTTGCTTTTCACATTTACTATGACAAATAATTTTTCTGATTAGGATATGAGAATAGAAGATATAACTTGGTAGGCTCTAAGTGCAGAACCTATTAAGCATTGAAGGATGGTAAATCTATGAGTGTGTCGGGGCTGCTGGAACTGAAGGAGGACAGTAGAAGCAATCAAAAGGAGAATTGTTAGATATAGTTTTATTTTGGATATGATTCGTTTTATTGAAGACATGATTGTTGAGGCTACTAGCCAACCATCCAAATTTAACAAAGATACATGTATCTGTTGTAGGCGAGCACATTGCATTGACTTGCTTTTGGAACAACACTGCTCTACATATAAAGCATGTAAGCGCCTGGTTTAGACCAGTTGTGCAGGTAGGTATATACAGTAAAATTGTTAAGACACTATACTCCCTGTGATATAATCACTTGAATGAGAACCATGTTAGTTATCTAATTTAGTGAAAGTCAGTACGTACCACTATAAAGCTAAGTTGTTCCATGCCTGCGGCATGTGCCATTCTTTAGAAAAATATGATCGTATTCTTCATGTGACTGCCGCTTGACGCCGTCAAAGTTGCCTCTCTTCCTTCCCTCCGTCTTTGGTATGAGTCTACTTCTCTTTTCTTCCTTGTTTGGTCATCTCTTTTTTACTGGCTTTATCTCCCTCTAGAGGTAGATTAACGAACAATGCTGGAAGCCCTGCTTTGAATGAGATGGGTAATTATCATGCTCTTCGTGATTTGAACTAAGTTTCTAAGGCTTCAAATTCTCATTTTCTTAATTTGTCTTACTTTTCGTTCATTTCAATGGTGTGATTATTTATCTCAGCGTGGAGACTATCTTAGCTTCGATTTTATATCGAAGGCCACTGATCATATTGATGAGGTTGAGTTGTTTTACTCTCCTGAGCAATAGAATTCAATAAAAAACAACAATTTCCCACAACACAAAATTCTCCTTAAGGTTGGCATTCCTGTTATGCTCCTTAGGAATCTCAACCAATCATTTGGTTTGTGCAATGGAACGCGGTTGATCATTACACGTCTTGGTGAAAGAGTGCTAGAGGGAGAAATTATTGACGGCTTTAACAAAGGGCGGCGTGTTTGCATCCCACGGATTGTTCTTAATTATTCCGGGTGCAAGTGGCCATTTACACTTCGTCGTTGCCAAGTTCCTGTTCGATTATGCTATGCTATGACTATTAGTAAGAGTCAAGGCCAGATGCTGTCAAAGATGTTTGTTTACCTACCAGAACCTGTCTTTTCACATGGTTAGTTGTATGTTTCTGTGTCAAGAGTGATTTCACGTGCCGGTCTTAAGTTCCTAATTGAGTCCGGACATGGTTCCCCTACAGGAGAGACTAGAAATGCAGTGTACAAGTGAAAGGATCGATATGGTTGACTAGAGGGGGGGGGGGGGGGGGGTGAATAGGCAAATAAAAATTTTTAAAATTTTGTTTACCAATTTAAACTTTGCAATAATAAAGGTTGTCTAGATGTGCAACTAGGTGGACAACCTATATGATGCAACAACACAAGCACACGAGCAAGCAAGGATAAGAACACAAATAAGCTTGCACAAGTAAAGGGATAAGATAACCAAGAGTGGAGCCGGTGGAGACGAGGATGTGTTACCGAAGTTCCTTCCTTTTGAGGGAAGTACGTCTCCGTTAGAGCGGTGTGGAGGCACAATGCTCCCCAAGAAGCCACTAGGGCCACCAGATTCTCCTCACGCCCTCACACAATGCGAGATGCCGTGATTCCACTATTGGTGCCCTTGAAGGCGGCGACCGAACCTTTACAAGCAAGGTTGGGGCAAACTCCACAACAACCGGAGGCTCCCAACAACAACAACAACACCACGTAAGCTTCACCACAATGGAGTATGGTTTCGAGGTGACCTCAACCGCCTAGGGTGCTCAACACCCAAGAGTAACAAGATCCGCAAGGGATAAGTGGGGAATCAAATTTCTCTTGGTGGAAGTGTAGATCTGGGCCTTCTCAACCAATCCCGAGCAAATCAACAAGTTTGATTGGCTAGGGAGAGAGATCGGGCGAAAATGGAGCTTTGAGCAACAATGGAGCTTTGGGGGAAAGAGGTAGGTCAACAAGGAGGAAGAAGACCCCTTTATATAGTGGGGGAACACATCCAACCGTTACCCCACTGAGCAGCCCCGCACAGGGCGGTACTACCGCTGAGAGCGGTACTACCGCTCCCTATCCAGCGGTACTACCGCGCTGAAGAGAAAGTCAGGCCACTGGCCCCAGAGCGGTACTACCGCGGGAGTAGAGCGGTACTACCGCTTCTACTGCCGCTACTAGTGCCGCAAAACCCGACACGAGAAAACACCGTCTCGAATCGAGGCGGCAGTAGGCGCGGTACTACACGGTACTACGGCCGAAGCCCGCGAGCGGTACTACCGCTCTGCGTAGCGGTACTACCACTTAGAGCGGTACTACCTCTACGTGGAGCGGTACTACCGCTACGTGGAGCGGTACTGCCGCTGGGGGGCTTCGGCGGTACTACCGCTGTAGACCGCGGTACTACCGCTGGCACAGGGCGAAGCAGGTACGGAAGAGAGGTGCAGCTCCAAAGATGCGAAAGGAAGACGACGGGTGTGATAAGGATGTGTACGTGTTGATTCCACCCTAGTCTTACCAAAGCGGATCCCCTCTTAATAGTACGGTGACTCCTACGAAACTAGTCCACCAACAACGAAACGCAGGAGCTACTCCGGCTTGAATAAAAACACCGAGGGAGGAAATCGTCTCGTGCCAATGGATGATCCTCTGAAAGAACTTAACGCACACGATTAGTCCGCAAAGCATTGTCATCAATCACCAAAACCACTAGGGAATAAATATGCCCTTACAATCTCCCCTTTTTGGTGGATTGATGACAATACGGGATTTGAATAAACACGATATATAGTAAGCATACAAACCCGACGGTCCTAACATGTAGATGGGCTCCCCCTCGATGTGTGCTATTTAGATAAGTGCTTTGGACTGCACAGCACACATACTCGGATCAAAGCTCCCCCTACATTTTAGAGACCAATAATCTAAGAATGGTGTATGAGAGCAGCATAGATGATATAACAAGAAAAGCACGCAACTCATGAGCTAGATAGACATAGATAATGATACTGAAAGGGTAAGGTAGCATATGTCTCACACCATATGACTCGAACTTAAGTCTTACTCGAACATAGGTCTCACAGACAAACCAACCAAAGCAGAACGAGGAAAAACACGAACAAGACAAGACACACGAAAGAGACACAACTCGCAAATCCCTAAGCTCTCTCCCCCTTTGGCATCGAGACACCAAAAAGGAGAGGGAGCGCTGCTACGGCCCCAGGTGAGAGCAAATGAGGGACACACGCATCAGAGCCCAGCGGAATCATCGGCACCACCGTCGTCAGTCTGGAAGTGCTCGGCCTCAGAATCGGTCCATGGGCAGTGCTGCTGAATCCACTCCTCCTCCTCAGTAAGCTGGTCCTCAGATCCACTCTGGACTGTAGCACCCAACTGACGCATGAGCTCCTTGTGACGACCTCGGGCCTTCTTCTCAGCCACGTGAGCCATGTACTGACCGTGAGACTCCATGCAGAAGAGCTTCTTTACCTTGGCCTTGAGCTTCTTGGCCCAAGATGGCTCTGTCCCAGAGGGCACGTAGTCATCATCCTCATCCTCAGCCTCAGCACCAAACTCCTCTTCAGTCTCCATAGCAGCAGCAGATGACGGAACACCAGTCCTAGGGGCCTGAGTGCCCCAGTTATCCTTCTTCCTCAGACGCTTGACATCGTGAGAAACCAAGTCTCCAAGCTCCAGCGCCACCTTGCGATAGACATGATCCCAGGCCTTCTCAATGAGCAGCATAATGAACGGACCATAAATCGGGCACTTGCGCTCGGAGATTGCAGAAACCAGCTCAGACCACATAACATGAGAGATATCCAAGGACTCTCCGGTGCTCTGCCCCTTCTCCCGCTGACAGAAGAGAAGCATGTCCACGAGATAAGAGTGAACCTGGTCCAGATTTCCGATGCGAGGGAAAAGAGTTTCTCTGAAGATACGGTGAAGTATATCCAGATAGGCAGGCAGCTCATAGGTCTCCTTCTTCGTCACAGAGTTGATCTTCAGAGTGCAGTAGGGCCACAGAGCTTGCTTGTGAGTGGCATTGGCTCGACGGTGGGGGCGAAAGCCGACAGCAGACGCAAGTCCAAGATCTTCCACCCCAATCAACTGCATGAAAGCTTTCCACTTGACTGACAGCAAGTTGCCATTTGTCATCCAGGTCAGAGTCCTGTCCTCATCGGTCCTAAGGTGAACCGTGGCATAGAACTGAGCCACAATATCAGCATCATAGTCCTTGTTGAATTGCATGATCCCGAGAATGTTCAGCTGAGTGCACATCTGAAGCGCTTCACCAAAGTAGTCAGGATCACTCTCCATATGCTCGATGTCGATGGAGTGCACGTTGACATAGAGATTCTTCTTGGCCTTGAGAACATCAAAACAGGTGGCAAACTGGAACCTATTCCAGAACGGACGGTTGACCAAAGTGGGATCTTGGTCGACCTCATACGGGTTGCGTCGGCGCCTTGCCCAGAACTCCTTGGGCTGCATTTCTGGCACAGTTTTGCCCGGCTTTGACTTGACCCCAGTCTTCTTCTGCATTTGGGGAGGAGGTGGAGCACTAGAAGATCCTCCGGCAGGCTCAGTGGTCTTGATGGCGCTTGGACGAAGCACGACCGGGGTTGACACGACAAGCTTGATGCTCAGGAACCTCATCACCTGAAACCACACACACGAAACACGCAAACAACCAGAAAGAACGAGCATAAGCCACAAAAACGAACAAAGAGGATCACGGAGAGGTAGGAGTAGGATGGAATCCGGTAGAGGGCGGTAGTACCATGACCCTTGAGCGGTAGTACCGCTCCAAGTGGTAGTACCGCTCTAGAGAGCGGTAGTACCGCTAGGGGAGAGCGGTAGTACCGCTCGGGGTGGGGAAACAGCAGTTTCCTACTACCGTGGTCAGATCCGGTACTTCCGTCCTACCAAATTCAAAAATACTCCAACCAAACACTAATCCAAACTGCCTAGAAGCAATCTCCAACCTACTCAAGCCTAGATTTGGCCAAAAATCTAAAGATGCAACCGCTACTGCCCCTAAGATGCTAGATTGGAAACCTAGACAAAAAGAACAAGAGAGAACGGGGGCAATCGGCATCCATGGCAAGAAGGGCGAGGTGGGGATCGACTCCACCGAAGGGAATGGAGAGGGACGGCCCGGAGAGGGAGATCCGCCGGAGCCCTCCCGCGGCGCCGGTTGCTGGAGAGAGAGAGGAACAGGCGAGGGGGCGTGCGAATGGGTATGGGGGAGAAGAAACTCCCCCTGCCCCGATATAACCCCCACCCGCGCCTCTCAGCGGTAGTACCGCGCTGGAGGGCGGTAGTACCGCTCCAAGCGGTAGTACCGCTCTAGAGAGCGGTAATATCGCTCACAGCGGTAGTACCGCTCGCCAGCGGCGGTAGTACCGCTAGCAACCAGAAACAGACTACTTAGGCAAACAAAAAGGGAAAAAACACACCGAGAAGAACGGGAAGGCAATGACAAGAGAAAGACCAGCAAGACAACACACACGAAACACGAACCGGAACCCACTCCTTCAAAGCTAACAACAACAAAAAGAGCGAGCTCAGGCCTCTCTCAAGAGAGGGCGGTGGCCGGAGCCACCTATGTTTGAGTCAATTGGTATGGCACCGCGAAGAATTATCCTTGGGTCCATGACCAAAACTCCTCTTTGAAGCACAAGCACCATCAACAGTGGCTAAAGTGAAAGAGTTGATCATTTTATGCATAATGGGGGGAGGGAGAGTTCATTGAGAGAACAACACTCCCCCTATGTCCATGCCTACACCTAAACTAGACAACACATTGAGTGTGGTGGGGGGTGCACGGGTTCAAGTCACATTGCTCAAATCAATGATATTTAGCTCATGCCTTAACTCGCGAAATCTTGCTTCATCCAAGGGCTTCGTGAAAATATCTGCAAGGTTATCATGAGTGTTGACATACTTGAGCTCGATCTACCCTCGCCTAATGTGATCCCGGATGTTGTGATACCGAATCTCAATGTGCTTCGTCTTGAAGTGTTGCACCGGGTTGAGAGAAATCTTGATGGCACTTTCATTATCACACCAAAGAGGCACTTTGTCACAATTGACACCGTACTCCTTTAAAGTTTGCCTCATCCATAGGAGTTGAGCACAACAACTACCGCCACCACATATTCCGCTTGATGGACGAGAGAGACACACAACTTTGCTTCTTGGAAGACCAACTTACCAAGGAGCAACCAAGAAATTGGCACCCTCCTAAGTGGACTTCCTATCCACTTTGTCTCCCGCCTAATCGAATCAGAATCCTTCAAGCTTGAAGTTTGCTCCTCTTGGGTACCATAAGCCAAAGTTTGGGGTATGAGCCAAATATCGAAAGATTAAACGACCGCCACATAGTGACTTTCCTTGGTGCGGCTTGAAACCGTGCACACATACCCACACTCAACACGATGTCCGGTCTAGATGCACAAAGGTAAAGCAAAGATCCAATCATGGAGCGATATACCTTTTGATCCACCGCTTTACCATTGGGATCAATGTCAAGTTGGCACTTGGTGGGCATTGGTGTAGTAGCCGGCTTGACATCACTTAGCTTGAATCTTTTGAGCATGTCTTGGGTGTATTTGGCTTGGTTGATGAAGGTTCCTTCTCTTCTTTGTTTGATATCAAAACCAAGGAAGAACTTCAACTCTCCCATCGAAGACATCTTGAACTTGGAGGTCATGAGAGCGGCAAATTCCTCATTGAAAGATTTGTTAGGAGAACCAAAGATAATATCATCAACATATAGTTGGCATACATCTTGTAGCAACTCGGTAAGGTGGTCATACCACGCACGTGGGGCTTGTTTAAGGCCATAGAGTGCCTTATCGAGTTGATACACATGATCCGGAAAGTAGGGGTCCTCGAACCCGGGGGGTTGCTTGACATAGACCAACTCATTAATGGGACCATTAAGAAAAAGCACTTTTCACATCCATTTGTTGCAACTTAAAGTTGTGATGGGAAGCATAAGCAATCAACAAACGAATGGATTCAAGATTTGCAACGGAGCAAAGGTTTCACCGTAGTCGATACCCTCGACTTGGGAGTAGCCTTGTGCTACCAATCTTGCCTTGTTGCGAATGATGTTCCCATGAGAATCTTGCTTGTTCTTGAAAATCCACTTGGTTCCAATGACGTTGTGGTTCTCCAATGGCCTTGGCACCAATCTCCACACTTTGTTGTACTCAAAGTTGTTGAGTTCTTCATGCATGGCATTGAGCCAATCCGAGTCTTCAAGCGCCTCATAGACCTTTTGAGGTTCAACACAAGAGACAAACGCGTGATGTTCACAATAGTTTGCCAATTGTCTACGAGTGCTTACCCTTTTCTTAGGCTTCCAACCACATTCTCCATGAGATGGCCTTTGGTAGTGAGTTTGGAAGCAATCTTGGCGGCACGACGCTCTAATTCCTCCTCGGAGGTGAGATGAGGAGGGGTCACTTGATCATCTTGAGCGCCGTCTTGAGCATGACCTTCATCTTGAGCATGCTCGGGGGAGAGAACTTGACCTTGGGCATCATTTAAGGTGATATCATCGTCTTGAGCACGATCTTTCCCTTGGTCTTGTTCTTGAGGTTGAGGGCCTTCACTTTGTTCTTCGGAAGCGTGTCGGCCTTGGGTTGGTGATGGCTCCACTTGAGTGGAGCATTGTCCTTCTCCTTCGGCCACAAGGGGTTCCTCAATGGGTAGGATAAAGCCAACTCCCATTCTTCTTATGGCTTGGGGAGGAATTTCATCACCTACATCACAAGTGCCACTTTGCTCCACTTGGGAGCCGTTATTCTCATCAAACTCCACGTTACACGTCTCCTCAATAAGTCCCGTGGATTTATTGAGGACACGGTAAGCATGAGAGTTTGTAGCATAACCAACAAATATGCCCTCATGAGCTCTAGCTTCAAATTTAGACAAACGAACACCTTTCTTGAGAATGAAACACTTACACCCGAACAATTCGGAAGTACTTGAGGTTGGGCTTGTTGCGGTGAGTATCTCATAAGGAGTCTTGTTCAAGCCTTTGCGGAGATAGAGCCGATTGGATGCATGACAAGCGGTGTTGATGGCTTCGCCCAAAAGTTGTATGGAGACTTGAACTCCGCCATCATGGTCCTTGCCGCATCCATCAACGTCCGGTTCTTTCTCTCCGCCACACCATTTTGTTGAGGGGTATATGGTGCAGAATATTGATGCTTGATTCCCTCATCACTAAGAAACTCATCCAAGGTGTAGTTCTTGAACTCGGTGCCGTTGTCACTTCTTATAGTCAAGATCTATTCCTTATGTTGACGTTGAGCTTCATTTGCAAAGTCGATGACGGTTTGTTGGGTCTCACTCTTCCTCTTGAAGAAACATACCCAAGTGTATCTCGAATAGTCATCCACGATCACCAAGAAATACTTTCTTCCTCCAAGACTATCAAATGATGGTGGCCCAAAGAGATCCATGTGAAGGAGCTCCAAGGGTCTCTTTGAGTATATGATAGTTGTGGGAGGGTGAGCCTTCTCATGAAGCTTTCCTTCAATACAGGCACTGCAAGCACGGTCTTTGGCAAAACTAACATTTGTTAGTCCATGAACATGGTCCCCCTGTAGAAGACTTTGCAAAGATCTCATATTGACATGGGCTAAACGGAGATGCCAAAGCCATCCCACGTCAACTTTAGCCATTAGGCATGTCGCGGTCTTAGTGGGTCGCTCCGAAAAGTTAATCACATAGAGACCGTTTTCGACATGCCCAACAAAGGCTACTTTAAGAGTCTTGCTCCACAAGAGGGCCACGGTATCAATGTCAAAGAAAGTAGCAAAACCCATGACCGCAAGTTGACGAACGGAAAGCAAATTGTATGCAAGGGACTCAACAAGCATGACTTTCTCAATCGTAAGATCATGAGAAATGACAACCTTGCCGCGACCCAATACCTTAGAATGTGATGCATCACCCCACTCGACATCGGTGGGCATAGATGGAATCTCTTTCACGTCCACCACCATGTCCTTGCTCCCGGTCATATAATTTGTTGCTCCACTATCAAGCAACCATGATCCCCCACCGGAAGCAAACCCCTACAAGAGATCAATGCTTGGTTTTAGGTACCCATTTGGTAATGGGTCCTTTGATGTTAGTAACGAGGTCTTAGGAACCCAAATAGACCATTCAATGTACTCATAAGAAGAACCAACAAATTTAGCATAAACATGCCCATCACTAGCACGGCACAACACATAAGAGGGGTTAAAGTCGCCGGCTATGTTCATGGGGATGACGTTGTCCTTCTTGACATTGCCACCCTTTGCAGTTCTTCTTCTTCTTGGAAGCACCCTCTCCCTCCCTCACAAAAGTTTGCTTGAGAGGGGAAGTTGCTTGGTCTTGTCATTCTTCTTCTTGCTCTTGGGCTTGGCGCGAACCCAATCCCTCCTGGGCCACAACGTCCTTTTGATTACTCAAAAGGTCGTTAAGGTTCTTCTCACCTTGAATGCATGTGACAAGGCCCTTTTCAAGTTGCTCCTTCAACTTAGCATTCTCCTCAACAAGATGCACATGCTCACAACAAGGGTTAGTAGCATTTGCATTATCAATCAATATCATATGAGGAAAGGTGGCTTTCTCCTTGGTTAGCTTCACTTGGAGTTGATCATGAGACTCTTTGAGACTAGCATGAGCACCCTTCAAGACTTTGTGAGCCTTGTCGAGAGTGTCAAAGTCCTCGTTGAGTCTAGCAAGATCAACTCCAAGCTTTGCCTTCTTGGAACTAAGCCCACGAGACACAACAAGAGCATGATCAAGGTCTTTCTTTAATTTAGCGTGATCATCGTTGTGTGGCTCCTCAAGAGCCAAACGAAGGCCACGCTCTTCCTCAAGAGCATTGGAAAGATCCGAAATCTCATCGGCATAGTCACGACTATGCCCTTCCATCTTAGAGATGGTTTCTTCATGAGTCTCGATCATGACATTGGCTTCACCAAGTTGTTCCAAGAGAGCAATGAAGTGCTTCTTGGATTTGCCCTTGAGTTTACTCATAAAGATCTCAAATTCATTTTCCTCTACATTAGTCCCCTCATGTTCATCAACGCAATCCGTCAAAGAAGAATGATTGGTGATGGTAGTTTTGATGTTGGGGGTTACCTTGTTGGTGGCTTTAGCCATGAGGCACTTGGCGGTGATGCTTTCATTGGGTGAACCGAAGAGAGACACCCGAGGAGTCATTGCAATGGCCACGGAGGCCATGGCAACCGGGTTTACCATCCTCATCATCATCATCATCCTCATTGTACTCTTCTTGAACCACCAAGGCTTTGTGAGGAGTCTTCTTTGGAAAGTTGCTCTTGTTGGGGAAAGACTTGGCCTTGTCCTTACGGATGAGCTTGCCACCATTGTCTTCCCTCTTATCATATGGACATTCCGCAACAAAGTGACTCACATTTCCACAATTGAAACACGTCCTCACTCGTTGCTTGCCCTTAGAGCCACTTGAATTGCTCTTGTTGAAGTTGGGCCTTGAGTTCTTCTTGCTCCAAAATTGTCTTGAAGCAAGGGCCATGTGTTCATGATAATCATACTTAGTATCTTCGAGATTGCTCTCTTCTTCTTCCTCCTCTTCATCTTCTTCGACACAAATCTTGGCCTTCAAAGCGAGGTTGGGCTTCTTTGCTCTTTGGGAGCGAAGCACCGCATTGTCGGCGGTCTTGTCCAATATGCTCATAGCCACAAACTCATCCAACACATCACTTGAGGACAAGGTGTGGAAGTCCGATCGCTGACGGATGACGGAGGACATGGCTTTGTGGTATGGCATCATTGCCTTGAGAAATTTGCGCTTGATCCAGTTGTCATCAGTGTCCTTACTTCCATGATCCCGGAGGGAGAAGGCAAGCTTGGTTACTCTCCGATAGAGCTCACGAGGTTCTTCTTCTTCCTTCATTGCAAACTCATCAGCTTCGTCTTGGACCACTTCATAATTGGAACGTTGAATGCTTGCGCTTCCTCGATACATGGAAACCACCTTGAGCCAAGCATCTTTGGCACGGGTGTAAGGCCGGAGATGAGGGAGGTCTTCGAAGGATTGCTTCTTGGATGATGAAGAGAGCATTCTCATTGAATTGATGGTCCACGACCTCTCTAGGAGAAAAGTTACTCGAATCATGCGGATAGAAACCTTCTTCAATGATTCTCCAAAGGTTAGTGTTCACATGATTTGAATGACGCTTAAAACGATAAACCCAAGAATCAAAATCCTCCTTTTTATCAATCTTAGGTGGTGGACCGGCATGATTCAAATGAGTGGAAGGAATCGGTCCACCATAAACGGGAGGTTGCACATGGGCGAAGATGCCGGTGCCATTCTTACCACTAGACGAGGGGCTTTCTCACTAGTAGCTTCCCCTTATCGGAGTTAGCATCCGCCTCCGTGTTGGCGGGATCACCCACTTTCACGGGTGCGATTGGAAAGTTTAAGCCCTTCTAGGAATTCCTTAAACATGTCCTTGACCTCGCCGTCATGGAGTTTTTCAATGTGTCCAACGCCACATTGAATTCCTCACCGAGAGATCGAGGTACTCCCATCTCCGTAGATGATGTCGGATTCGCACCGCAGTGCTCCCCCAAATCATCTACGACGTCAACCATACTCTACGGACGGTAAAGTCCTTAAAAAGAGACGAGGCTCTGATACCAATTGAAAGGATCGATATGGTTGACTAGAGGGGGGGGGTGAATAGGCAACTAACAATTTTAAGCTTTTCTTTACCAATTTAAACTTTGCAATAATAAAGGTTGTCTAGATGTGCAACTAGGTGGACAACCTATATGATGCAACAACACAAGCACACGAGCAAGCAAGGATAAGAACACAAATAAGCTTGCACAAGTAAAGGGATAAGATAACCAAGAGTGGAGCCGGTGGAGACGAGGATGTGTTACCGAAGTTCCTTCCTTTTGAGGGGAAGTACGTCTCCGTTAGAGCGGTGTGGAGGCACAATGCTCCCCAAGAAGCCACTAGGGCCACCATATTCTCCTCACGCCCTCACACAATGCGAGATGCCGTGATTCCACTATTGGTGCCCTTGAAGGCGGCGACCGAACCTTTACAAGCAAGGTTGGGGCAAACTCCACAACAACCGGAGGCTCCCAACAACAACAACAACACCACGAAGCTTCACCACAATGGAGTATGGTTTCGAGGTGACCTCAACCGTCTAGGGTGCTCAACACCCAAGAGTAACAAGATCCGCAAGGGATAAGTGGGGGGAATCAAATTTCTCTTGGTGGAAGTGTAGATCTGGGCCTTCTCAACCAATCCCGAGCAAATCAACAAGTTTGATTGGCTAGGGAGAGAGACCGCGAAAATGGAGCTTTGAGCAACAATGGAGCTTTGGGGAAAGAGGTAGGTCAACAAGGAGGAAGAAGACCCTTTATATAGTGGGGAACACATCCAACCGTTACCCCATCGAAAGCAGCCTCACAGGGCGGTACTATCAGGAGAGCGGTACTACCGCTCCTATCCAGCCGGTACTACCGCTGAAGAGAAAGTCAGGCCATCGCCCCAGAAGCGGATTATCATGCAGAGAGCGGCATTACCGCCAGAGCGGTACTACCGCTTTCATCGCCGCTACATTAGTGCCGCAAAACCCGACACGAGAAAACACCGCCTCAATCGAGGCGGCAGAGGCGCTGCATTACACGGCATTACGGCCGAAGTTGAAGCGGCATTATTGCTCATGAAGCGGCATTACCACTTAGAGCGGCATTACCTTTCACGTGGAGCGGCATCATTACCACGTGAGCGGTATCATTGGGGCTTTCAGTACTATCGTGAGATCACAGAGTACTACCGCACGCACAGGGCGGCAGGTACTAAGAGAGGTGCAGCTCCAAAGATGCGAAAGGAAGACGACGGGTGTGATAAGGATGTGTACGTGTTGATTCCACCCTAGTCTTACCAAAGCGGATCCCCTCTTAATAGTACGGTGACTCCTACGAAACTAGTCCACCAACAACGAAACGCAGGAGCTACACCGTCTTGAATAAAAACACCGAGGGGAGGAAATCGTCTCGTGCCAATGGATGATCCTCTGAAAGAACTTAACGCACACGATTAGTCCGCAAAAGCATTGTCATCAATCACCAAAACCACTAGGGAATAAATATGCCCTTACAACAAGAAAAACATATATCGTTTGTAGAAACATAAAGTTGCAGTATCAGAATCTCTGTTTGTGCAAAATGTATCAATTGTTCCATGCAATAAGATTATTAATTCTGCGACACTTTTGCTATTCAAGCACCTTAATATTTATATAAGTAAAATGAATGAACAAATATACTACATAAATATAATTAGAAATCAACTTAGTAACCAATTAACATGTATGAATTTCCGCACGATCACATGCAAAAATTCCACATGACATACCGGCAAGCGTGCGCCGTGCACGGGTATAAGCTAGTTGGTTCTTAAGTCTTGTAGCCAGCTCCCCCCCTCCCCACACACACACACACAAATAGATCCCATTATGTTATAAAATTATCAAAACTAAAAAACACATCAAACAAAAAATCAAACATTAAAATATGTCTATATACATTCATATATAGTATTTTTTCAAATCTTTAAAAAGACTTATATTGAAGAGGCCTTGGTTTTCACTCAGTGTAATTTTGTTGAAATCTGGGGAGACCGGTCAACACTCGGCCTGCGATGAGTGGCCCTGTCTCGGCCTCTAAGCGTTGTGCGTTGTGCGTTGTGCTGCTCTCCCTTTCGCGTTGAGATCCTCTGCAGTACTGCATCCTGCTGTAGTGCAGATGACAGGTGGGGTCTGGCCCACATGGCAGCAACCATACTGCACCATATACTACTGCAGAGGATACTAACCCCCCCCCCCCCCCTTTCACACACACAAAATTGACCGATTCAACACCTTGCTGTCATGATGTGGTTCATCCTCGAAACACACATATAACTTTTTTTCGATAAAGAGTTAATTTTATTAACTCAATATGAAGCATCAAGTGGATACAAAAATACAATGAGTATACGCCCGGCCTCTGCATAGTTAGGATGCAGACAGCCTACATCAACGTACACACACAAAACACGCCAGCACGAGCAAAGTCATACAAGACCAAAGCTCTGCCTAAGCAAGGCAAAAAAGATAACCAAGCGATCAAAACAGTGATTGACAACCTACAACAATGACCGTATCCGCACCGACCATTTTTTGACACCACAATGACACCGAGGTTCTTCAACATCAACGCCTTCAGAAAGGAAACGATGCTCAAGCGCTGTCATCACTGGATCCAACTACGAGAGGGCTGAATCTAGGTTTTCACCCTGAAGAACAAGTCCGAGCATATTCGAGCAACGTCTTCAATAAGGTAACGACGCAAAATGCCGCCATTGCCAGGAATGACCAACTTGTATCAGACCTAGGGTTATCACCCTGGAGCTCGAGACCGGGTACTCGACAAGCATCACCAAATCAAAGTCAATCATGTATTACCGCCACCACTTTTTCACGATCCCAATAGCTACATGTGCCGGGTTAGGATCCCGTCGCCGCCCTTGCACTACCATACCCTCTGCATCAAGTCACTGTCCATAGACTGCAAAACTATCAGCAACTGCCATCGGATCTGGAGAAAAGAAACCTCAGGCCTTGTACAATGCAAGGTGCTTAAGGGAGGTGCTTAGAGAAATAAACCAGATTTTTCTTAAGCACTGGTGCTTATTTGTACAAGGTAGACGCTTAACTAAGCGTCTCTCCTATAGAATTAGGCACCGATACTTCAGAAATACTCAGTTATTTTTCTAAGCACCTCCCTTAGCATCTTCCATGGTACAAGAACTCACGAAGCTCTTTCTTTTTCGAGAGTACGCAAATTGGGTACCATAGCTTTATAGAAGAAGAGAATATCAAATACAAGACAACTACCACTCGCTGCGAACAACGAGCGTAGCACAACTCCACATCTGGCAAGCCACAAACATCCACACACGACAACAAAACTACAATGCAACATAGCCTGCCAAAAATCCGAGAGCCTCGCCGTGTCTCGACCGACGTCAGTCACCTTCGAAGAACAGTAACTCCAGAAGAAGGCACCGTCTTGGAATCACCAGCAACGACTTTACGTTGCGCCGGAGCAGAACGATCAGGGCAACGGCAAAAACCGGAGGAGCGCAACATAGGATCATCAATTCTCCTGGCACGATGCTCCCAACAAAGGGACGATGTCGAAGACGCCGCCATCGTGTCGATCCAGCACGGAATCAAGGCTTTCACCCGGAGACAACTGCCAACCCCAAGCAGGCGAGGGGGATGGCGACACACTCGACGACGCCTCCGAGGAGGAGAACGACACCCACGGGTGCCATCGCCGCCGGCCTGGTCAGAACTGGACAGGATTTTCATCCGTAATGCCGCGCATCTCCACACCTCCAAGGTTACGGTCAGCATTGACCCAGATGCCTCGCACCGCCGTCACCGCAGCAAATTGCCGTCGAAGCCGCACAGCCGTGCTCCTCCCCACCCGCACTGCAGGGAGAATGCGGCCCAATCCACCAACCACAGCCAAGGAGCAGCAACATCCAACCATGCGCAAGTGCCAGAGCCACCACATCGGCCTTCACCCACACCAGGGGACTGCCACAGGAATGGATCTGACCCACGCCTCCGACCACTCCGGCGCCAACTCCTTCGATGCATCACCGCCCACACTTCACCCGTAGGCGGCCGACCGCCCGCTGCCAGCCAGGATCTCCTTCCTAGCAGGGCCTCCTCAGCGACGCCGCCTCCATGGTTGAGCTCACGATGCCGCCACTGTCAGAGCTGGCACACCACCTTCCTCCACTACCTTGTTGCACACCTCGCCTGGATCCGCCACACCGCCGCGCTCCCTGCCGTGCACCAGCGGCCACCACCGTGAAATGCGCCGCCGGCCACCCCACAACCATGGCCGAGGGGAACATGGAGCCATCCACACCTCCACCCTGACGGAAGGACAACAGCCAACCAACACCACCGGCAGGGCAAGGCCCGCCCGCATCGGCCGTCACCCGCTCAAGGGACGACCTTGCAAAGCCACCGACACCCACGCTCCAGATCGGGACCGAGCAGGCCCAGATCTGACCCGCCCCACCGCGGACCGCGCCTCCACGCCTGCGTCGCCAGGAGAAGAACGCCGCTCGCCATACAGCCCATCGATGGTCGGACGCACGCTGCTCGCCAGGGACCTCCTGGCCGAGCCTCTCTGCGCCGCCATGGATCTGGCCTGAAGCTCGCGCCGCCACCTCGAGACCACACCGCCGCGCCCGTCCTCCACCAACACACCACTGCCCACGCCCGACCGCCACCACCACACCGCTCCTCCACGTCCCCTGCCGCGCGCCGGCGAAGAACCGCGCCGCCGCCCGCGCCAGCCCCTGCGCAGCCCTCCGGACAGCCCGCCTCCGCGCGAAGGAGTAGCCATCCAGGACGCACAGTCTCGCCCGCCATCTTTGACGACAGAGTGCGGCCGCCACCGCCGGCGCCGGCGGCGGCAGTGGCCGAGGAGGGGGGCAGATCGGGCCCCTCTGCTCGAGGGTTGGGGGTCCTACGGGAGGAGCAGTTCCTCGTATAAGGCACGAAGCTCTTTCAATAGCCATCGCAATGCTCATCTTGAAGAGCGCCAGATGGGCAGCAACCGGCGAGCGCGATTGCCTGGCCAGGTCACTGCGCCCTTAATCCACAGCCACACAGCACTGGGACCGCGGCCATGGAGGTCGTCGCACCCGACACACACATGTAACTGGTAGCATCACATCGTCCCATTCCCATGAGCGGCGGCTCCCATGTTCTTGTCCTACTACATCAGACATGACGATTTGATCAACCGAATAAATTTGGCTTGAGCATCACGGCGGCAATTTGACTCCGCTAGCAAACAACAATAATAAGCAGTTTTCCCAAGCAATTTGCGCTGACAATGTCAGCAGTTTTCCAGATCAGAATCTTCCAAGCAAACCCCACTACCGTCAGCCTTAGCAGGCATTTGTTTATTGACCAGGCGTCCGTTTGACCCGGAATCCTCTTCCTAGCTCGTGTCTATAGCCCCAGTCCATGTCAGATATAGACTGTGCTACAAACACCTTTTACAATCCATTGTCTATTTAGCTGTCTATATAAGCTCTAAAATCATGGGGTCATTTGACTAATCCTGGAAGGGAAAACGGCCCGATGCAGACACCGATTCTTACGGGGCAAAGGTCTGTCGATAAGCACCGATTCTTACGCAATTAGACGATCGATAATTTTACAGACGGACGCTTTCTCTCTCATCCTTTTTTCCCACCACGTAATCAAATATCCTACATGGGCTTTCTTACAGACAGCTGAGTCAACCTCACTGTACATGCCCTTATCATTTGTTTTCGCATCTTCCTAGCCATTTCCATACATGAAGCGGTAGGTACTAGTCTGGCGGCATCGTCAGCTCGCGCGCCCACCGCATTGGCGACGCAACATATAAAGCTCGGGCGAGATGAGGAGGAGGAGGAGGTCAGACGTGCAGCGGAGCTGTAGGAGACAAGCCACAAGAAGCAACTCATACTCGATCGCGCGGAGATCGTTAGCTCAATCAGCTTGGATTTATTTCATGGCGCGCGGCAAGGTGGCCGAGTGGATACGGAAGCGTACGGTGCCGAGGAAGTCGGCCACCGGGCGCCAGAGCAAGGACAGCGGGGCGTCGGAGCTGATACTGCCGAGCAAGGCAGCGCCGGAGATCTGGAGCAGCGCCAACGGGGTGCCGACGTCGACGGCTAAAAAGGCGGCTCGAAGCGGGAGCGCGCCGCGGGCGCACTCGAAGTCCCGGGTAAGCGGCTTCCTGTCGGCGCTTTTGTGGTGGCGGCCGCGCGTGAACGTGATGGCCGTGCTGTGGGAGCAGGTGGTGTATCACCTGATGTGGCTGGTGGAGTCCGTGGTGGTGGTGGGGAGGCTCTGCTTCTTCCTCATGCGCTTTGGCTTCAAGCAGCTCTGAGCTCATTTTTCCCTTTCCCGTCGCTGCCATGGCGTTGAGAGTGGAGAACAAGAAGCAGGACGCGTTGACTGGTTTTGCGTTCATTCTTCTCTCTTTTGTGCAGGCTCGTTTGCCGTTTTTCCAAGGCTTTCGATCCCTAACAACTTGTAAATATGCCTTTCAGCAACACTCATGTGTATAAAGAAATTTCTTCATTGTTCCATCTAAATGTATATGTCTCATAATCATAAGATGTTCTGGTATTTGTTTTTTTCTTCTGAGCGGATCTTATTGATCAAAATCGAACACACGGCTGCCGTGTTGCCCTCCATGGGCAGCACGGGAGAACCCTAGCCGCCGCGCCGCCGGGAGACCTTCCTCCGCTAGCTCCCGCATCACTGCCGCCAGAGGGCTGGCCGGCGAAGCTGTGCCGGGCCCCGGATGATGGCGACAGGGCAGATTCATCCCCGTATAGGCGGTGCGCGCCCCTCACCACCCCCTCCCCAAAGATCCCATCCTGGTGTGGCGGCCGGGGAGGGGGGGTGGGTGCTCTCCGGCGGCTGCGCCCAGTCCGGCGAGTGTCGCGGCATCCTTGGTGAGGCGCCCCGCTTTCACCACGTTGCCCGCCCTCTGCCTTGCGAGCTCGGAATTATCCAGAATGACATATCACTAATGATTATTGTAATGGTGTGTGTCATTCTGGATAACCCGGTGAAGCGCACCACTTCCATCGGGTTAACAATTCCTTTGTATCAGTATTCAAAGTATTTTAATATGTCATTCTGGATAACTAGTGATTGATGTGTCTGAATTGCTAATGGTGTGTGAGACATTGCACTTTGTAATGTGTCTGTGCCAATGAACTTGTGATATATGTTTGATGATTCGTCTGTGTCAATTGTTATATGAACGGTGATATGTGCCTCTGTTTACTATATGTGTTATTGCAGGGCTGGCTGTAAAACCTTTTCAAACAAAACGGTGACCACACCTTTGCGAAGTGCCGCACTTGGCATAGAGGACACGGGGCAGCCTCTAGTATATCCAATGATCATTTGCCGAGTGTAGCACTTGGCAACATGGCCATATGGCACCCTCTGGTATATTGCCGAGTCCCTGTCTTTTCCAGGAGTTGTAGGAAGTGATTTGCTACGGATTTCCCAGTAGTGATTCAATGGAGTGTCCTTTTTTGAAATATAAAACTCGTTGCATCGCATTATTCTAGAACCAGAAAAAACAATCATACAGTTTAGCGACCACCTGCATCTGCATGTTAGCGTCATCGCTCCTGTCATCAGACAGAGTCAAACAATGTGTTTGCAGTACATGAGAGACGGACGAAGCGATCAACCGAATAAATTTGGCTTGAGCACCACGGCGGCATACTCCACTATCAAACAACGATGATGAGCTTAACTAACTACTCCTAACTAACTAACGAGACATCTTAATAATTAGTTAATCCAAACTTCTCCGATCCACTTTCCAAGCCATCTATCACAACGTCAGCACTTTGAGCCATTGCTTCAGACCGAAATCTTCCCAAGTAACCCCGCAGCCGTGTCAGCAGAGGCATTCGTTCATTGACCAGGCTTGCGTACGTCTGACAAAGAATCATTTTCCTTTAGGGCATGTACAATGGTGGCATCACTATACTAGTGCCCCACGCTCCACCTAGATAAAAAGTTATTGAAGCTACGGTTTAGTTCTACCTTCATCCAACGGAAGCAGTAGTAGTGTTGTCAGGTTTGGCATGCTTTTTCTCTGTACAAAAAGGTAGCAAGGTACTGTTGAGCTCAGCAATGGTGTTGTCCAACGCTTTCCCATTGGCTGCCTTGCACTTTTTTCACCGGAGAACCAGTCTCCTCTGCAGGATCCCATCGAGCCCTGCAAGCAGCACCTTTTTCTCTAGTTCAACTATCCGAGCCGACCTGGCAGCTGGGGCACCGGTCCATCCTGGAGCGTTGGCCTTGCCCTTATAGTCCCCAACTTATAAAGCTCGGTCAGCAGGAGTTAGACGTGCAGAGCTGTAGCTAGCAAACAAGCAACAAGAACAAGAAGCATAAGACTCGATCAACTTGGATTGACAAGATTTGATGGCTCATGGGAAGGTGGCCGAATGGATACGAAAGCATACAATGCCGAGGAAGCCGGCGGCTAAGCAACAGAGCAGGACCAGCGGGGCGTCGGAACCGATACTGCCGAGCGAGGCGGCGCGCGAGAGCTGCAGCAATGCCTCTGGCGGGGCACCGGCGCCGACGCCTAGGAATGCGGCCGTGAGCGGGAGCGGGAATGGTGCCGGTGCGCTACCGGCGCATTCGAAGTCCTGGGCGAGCGCCTTCTTGTCGGTGCTTATGAGGTTGCCGCCGCGCGTGAACGTGCTGGCCGTGCTATGCGAGCAGGTGGTGTACCACCTGATGTGGGTGGTGGAGTCTGTTGTGTTGGTTGGGAGGCTCTGCTTCTTCCTCATGCGCTTCGGCTTCAAGCAGCTCTGAGCTCATTCCTCCGATTGCCCCCATGGCGTTGAGGGTGGAGGACAAAGAAGCAGCTTGCGTTGAGTGTTTCTTCGTTCATTTTTCTTCCCTTTGTGCAGATTCGTTTGCCTTTTTTCTGTGGCTTTCGATGATTCAATCCCTAAAGAAGTAGTAAATGCACTCAGCACCACTCTTGTGTATAGAGAATTTTTTTCATTGGTTCCAGCTAAATGGAAATGTCTCATGATCATAAGAGGTATTTCTACTTTTAGTCTATCAAACTTGGGGGGATACCCTTGATATATCCCTCTGGATCGGATCGGCCTGAGATTTTCGGTAGTAGTGATAGGTACTACCTTCTCCTGGTGAGATGAACTGCGGTCAGTGGCATGGTGGGATGGTGACAGCGGCGACGAGTGGACAGAGAGATAGCGGTGGCGGAGCTTCCCGTCGCTGTCAGCTCCGCCTCGATCAGTAGGCAGGGCAGGTGGGGTGCGAACCATTCTTGGCGTACTGCACTCATGGCCCCCACCCCCCTTACATGGAGCTGCGTGACAGGGGCCCACAACCCAGTTGAGTTGAGTGTCCCCGATCAGGACTGAGTCAAGGGTCCAGTTGGCCGTTGCGCCAACTAAGAGGAGATCAACACTAACATTCTCCCCCTTGATGTCACCTTATACTTTTAACTCCACACTTTGACGTAACTTTTTTGACTTTCTCTTGATTTGCTCTTGGTCCTTGTCTCAGTGCAGATCAATACGTAGGGCGTGCCTCGTCATAACAGTTATCAGTTACCGTGAGATTAACAGCCACAATGCATCTTTCTGTATTGAAACAAGACCTTAACCTTTCTTTGGGCCCTTTAGTAATCCATAAATCATAGACCTCCCATAATGCCCATGTCGACTGCATGTTCTCTTAACACGCTGGGTGGTAGGCCTTTGATAAGATCTGTAAGCATCTGTTTGGTACTTACACCATTAGTGCTATCATATGATTGGATTTTCTCCTTCGCAACATATAACTCTTTGTCAATGTGTTTGGCAGTACACCTGACATGTTGACGTAGGAGATAAAATACTTGGATGGTGTATTGCTGCTGCATATCATCATCAATTCCGGGTAAGGTTTTCTTTAACCATTTAGCATGTCATGTAGCCTCATATGCTATACTTTGCGGTATACATAACTCATGACACCGCAACTATTTTGCTTTTGGAGCTTTTCCACAATAAAACTCCAAAGGTACGAGTATTTAGCTACTAGTGTGGGCTTCACTAAACATCCCGCCAAAACTTAGTTCTTTTACTCACAACCTTTTGAGAGTATGTGTCCCTTTCTTATTTAGCATGAGGCTTACAATACTTTGTACGATTGCAAAACGTCCTTTAACTCCATTCCAGTAATCTATTGCTGGACTGGACTTCTGCCAAAAATTTGCCGGATAATTGAGCTATGTCAGGGTAAATAGCACCGATTTTGCTTCCAACAGCTGAAGCAGATGGAACCTCTTTCTTTTGATCGATCTCATATTGGTTCCTGGAATACTTAATATTCCCAAACTATTACCCTTGACTATAAGACAGGCGTAAGCTTACTCGCATGCATACTATATCTCATTAGAATCCTTTTCTAAGTATGCTTTTTGCGATAATCCTAATACCCCTCTTCTTTTATCCCGGTGAATTTCCATTCTTTGAGCGAATAGACCTTCACTGAGATTACTGTGATCATGACTTGATGTCCCAAATAATCTTCTTTTTCTTCAACAGTAGATTGAACATCACTACTAGTAAGTAGTACATTATCTACACGTCGAAAGCGGGAAAAGTATTTCCCATCTTTGAACTTTGCAAATATTCAATTTTCATCCTGACCTTCCTTAAAACCCAGAACTTCTCTTCGTCCTCTTTAATCTTTAGATGCCACTGTTCAGTGGCGTGCTTTGATCCATAAATGGATTTCTTCATGTGGCATCCCATATTTTCTTTTCTTTTCACAACAAAACCCTTGGGTTGTGTTGTGTAAGGGTTTTCTCATACAAATCTCCGTTTGGGAGATGTTGTTTCTACATCCAACTGATGCAATTCCAAAATATTAGTATTGCCACTAATGCCATTGTGATTCTAAGATAATCCTTTTATGAGACTGCATATAATGTCTCATTATCACTTATCTTTTCTTTGCATAAAGCCTTTTACCATAAGTCGCGCTTAGTGGCTTTTCATATTCCCTCTGGAGTCACATTTTAATCTTGTAGACCCATTACAGCCTAATGTTTTGGCTCTGTTGGGAACTTATTCTTTGTTCTAAAACGAGTAGGAATTTCTAGGTCTCATGACGTCTTCCAGGGTTCTTGCCATTTCGACGAATGAGTGCCTCTCATGGCTTCACCAAAAGAGGCGGAATCACTTTATTTTCTATCTGGGGTTGTTTCTATTTTTCATTGCCAAGAGACGGTTGATACTACAGAGTCCTGAGTAACAAGAGTTCCCTTGACTTTTTTTTTTGAAGAGTTAACGACAGGTGTTGAACATCTGTTGTCATCTCAACTTCTGTCGTTCATACAACACCGAGACAATTGTTGTGCTTGAATCATTCGAAGTGAACATATGGTCCCACTTCTCTTCAAGCTTTAGTTCTCAACATACTTTACTCCCCAGATTATCCCATCTATTGTAAAGATGGTATATTTACTAGCTTCCGTTTGGGTTTATTTGATTTGGGGTATCAATGATATTTTTCGATAAAGGACATTTCATTGAATAGATATATCGAGGTGATACAATCATATCGAAAGAAAGCCCGGCCTCTGCATAGCTAGATGCACACAGACAAAAAGTTCAGAGCACCCTAAAAATAAAATAATTTGATACAAAGCCAAGCAATAAATCACGTCCAACCTAAGGAGCGGTGGATCCTATCCGTAAATCACACCGCCATCCATGGGGGTAGAAAACCTCCCTGGCCGTACGCTCCAGCCGTGTAGACGCCATCATAAAAATGTCCCTGTCTTCCGCTTCTCAGGATAGACCAAGTACGGAGCCATCGTGTACAAACATGAATAACCTGCATAGGAGATGAGACACATTTATTGTTAAAAACCACATCATTCCTGGTAAGCCACATTGCCCAGCATAAGGCCGCCGCTCCCACAAGAATGTGTGCAGAAAATTGTTTATCTATACCCCGCAACCAGTTGCCGAACATATTCCGTGCACTACGTGGTGGGTATAAATTCGAAGCTACTTGGACCATAGCCCAAACTGCCCGAGCGAACTTGCACTCAAAAAATAAGTGTTTGATAGACTCGTCATGTTGGCAAAAGACACATGTCTTGGAACCATGCCAGTTTCTTCGTGATCTCTAGTTAGGATGACTCCTTTGTTAAGAAACCAGAGTAAAATATTCACTCTTAGGGGAATTTTTAGCTTCCACAATTTCATGTTATCTACAGGAACATCACAATGAACCATTGCATCATACATGGATTTGACCGAAAGTTTGCCATTCTGATGCAATTTCCGTCGAAAAGTGTCCGGCTCATTTGACAGTTGAATGTCCTCCAGGCGAGTGAGTAATTCATTCCATGTTGTCAGACGAGTGCCCAAAAGATCCCTACGAAAAGAAATATCGGGGTTTTCCTATCCTAGTACTTGTTTGATCGTGACAAATTTATGTCTGACAATCCGGTACAAGCTCGGATATTGCACCATTAGTGGAGTGTTCCCTAGCCAGGTATCTTCCCAGAAACGAACCTGAGCACCGTCCCTAACAAAGAAGGTCCCAAATTGGAAGAAGAATTCCTTGGCCTTCATGACACCACTCCAAAAATGTGAATCCCCAGGTTTCCAATGAATTTGAGAAATGGCATTTCATCCCACATACTTGTTGCGGATGATTTCCTGCCATACTCCATTCTCAGTGAGTAGTTTATAGACCCACTTGCTGAGAAGAGCGATATTTTTAATCTCAAGGTCTTGGATTCCCAGGGCCCCTTGGCTTTTAGATCTGCATAATACGCTCCACCTAGTGAGTCTATATTTCTTGGTTTCATTATCACACTGCCAAAAAAATCTGGATCTAAAGTAATCTAGTCGCTGTAGAACCCCTTTCGGCAGGTGGAAGAATGACAACATGTATAACACCATATTGCTTAGGACAGAATTGATCAAGATCAATCGCCCCCCATAAGACAAGAGTTTGTCCTTCCAACCGGCTAAACGTTTCTCAAGTCTCTCTTCCACATGCTTCCACTCAGCGATAGTTAAACGCCGATAGTGTATGGGGATACCCAGATACCTAATCGGAAACTGCCCGAGCTGGCATCCAAAAATGTCGGCATACTCGGGTGCAGATTCTGCAGCATCTCCAAAGCAAAAAAGTTCACTCTTATGAAAATTAATTTTGAGACCAGAAAGTTCCTCAAAGGCACATAAGAGCAGCTTGAGATTTCTTACTTTATCTAGATCATGATCCATAAATAGATTCGTGTCATCTGCATATTGTAGAATGGATAGACGATCTTCTACCAGGTGTGGAATGACCCCGCTAATTTGACCATCCAGCTTGGCCCGCTCCACAAGGGTAGCTAGCATGTCGGCCACAATGTTAAACAGAATAGGAGATGCGGGGTCGCCTTGACGAAGCCCCTTCCTTATCTGAAAATAGTTGCCAACGTCTTCATTAACTTTTATGGCCACACTACCGCCAGAGACAAAGCTCTCTACCCAGCGACACCACTTTTGTGAAAACCCTTTCATGCGTATGGTTTGCAACATGAAGGGCCACTTAACTTTGTCGTAGGCTTTCTCAAAATCAATTTTAAGAATGACACCGTTCATTTTTTTTCGGTGCAGTTCATGTACAGTTTCGTGCAGGACAACCACTCCATCTAAAATGTTGCGTCCTTGCATAAATGTTGTTTGTGTGCGTTTTACGACATGGTCAGCTACACCGTTCAACCGATTAGTCGCTACCTTCGTAAAAAATTTAAAACTTACATTGAGAAGGCAACTCGGTCGATATTGTTGAATACGACTAGCCTCCTTAATCTTAGGCAGTAGGATAATTTCCCCAAAGTTTAAACAAGAAATACCAAGGTCCTCGGAATGCAGTTGGTTAAACAACTGAACCAAGTCTGCCTTAATGACATCCCAAAAGCATTAATAGAACTCTGCGGCAAAGCCATCCGGTCCCGGCGCCTTGTTCTGTTCCATCTGAAACACAACGGTTCGAATTTCCTCCTCAGAAAAAGGAGAGGTTAGGAATTCATTTTCCGCTTCCGTAACTTGAGTGATGTCATGAGTAACGGATTCGTCTAGATGAAAATTAGTCTCGACTGAAGGCCCAAAAAGGTCTTTGTAGAACTTAGTGATAAAATTTCTAAGTGGTACGTCCCCCTCTATTCGGCCTTCCTCCTGGTCAAGGGCGAATATGCGCTTGTTTCTATGTCTGCCATTGGCCATCTGAAAGTATTTCGTATTATCATCACCTTGCACTAATGAATCCGCCTTGCTACGTTGGTACCATTTAATCTCCTCCTCATGTAGTAGGCGGACAATCTGCTCGTTAAGATTGCTTTTTTGCTCGATCTCAACAGCAGACAGAGGCCTCACATCCGCTATTTTATCAAGGGAATCAATTAGGTAGACAAATGCAATTTTTCTTTTTTGCAAATTCCAGCAGTATGCTTGGCCCATCCTCGAAGGAATCGACGCAAGGCGCGGATTCGATTATTCCATCTTTGGATGGGTGTGTTATCGCGGGGCTGGCGTGCCCACACTTTCTTAACTAGCTCCTGAAATCCCTCTTTAGTGAGCCATCCCAGTTCAAATTTAAACTGGTGGCAATTAGAATTCGGGATTGGTTGTCCAAAATCGGTTAGCAATGGAGCGTGGTCTGATAAGGCCTCAATTCTTTCAAGTGCCCGAACCGATGCTAGGGGATATTTGTATTCCCAGTCAGTGGTAACTAGCACCTGGTTCAGTTTTTTAAAGGTCGGCACCGAACGGTTGTTGGCCCAGGTATACTGACGACCAGACATCATGATCTCCCACAGATCGAGGCTGGCAATAACAGCATTAAAGAGGAGCAGGACCAGCGGGGCGTCGGAACCGATACTGCCGAGCGAGGCGGCGCGCGAGAGCTGCAGCAACGCCTCTGGCGGGGCACCGGCGCCGACGCCTAGGAATGCGGCCGTGAGCGGGAGCGGGAATGGTGCCGGTGCGCTACCGGCGCATTCGAAGTCCTGGGCGAGCGCCTTCCTGTCGGTGCTTATGAGGTTGCCGCCGCGCGTGAACGTGGTGGCCGTGTTGTGCGAGAAGGTGGTGTACCCCCTGATGTGGCTGGTGGAGTCCGTGGTGTTCGTGGGCAGGCTCTGCTTCTTCCTCATGCGCTTCGGCTTCAAGCAGCTCTGAGTTCATTTCTCCCGTTGCCGCCATGGCGTTGAGGGTGGAGGACAAAGAAGCAGCTTGCGTTGAGTACTTGAGTGGCTTTTCGTTCATTTTTCTTTCCTTTGTGCATACTAGTAAGTGTGCACGTGCAATGTACGTCTTGTCAAAATTCAAAATTTGAATACTTTAAAGCTTAATTTTTTAATCCACATATATGTGCAATGATTTGGATACATTCCTTAAACTCCACGAGTTTAAATTTTGATGATATCTCCTACAATGTACTGAGGCTAAATACATTCACCGACATCTATTCCAGTTACCACTCGGATAGAATGGCTATACAATTCCGAAGACTCTTACCATCTACTGGTCTCATGCACATTAATGAGTTATCAAAATTCCATATTTGAATGTTATCAATCATATCACAGCCCCTTCACAATTTCACCTAAAACAGTCTAAACCCCACAATGTAAGTGTGAGAAGACACATCAACTGAACAATCTCTTTTAGATTCTTCATTATAAGACGGCAAGGTCTCAAATGAATTCACAATTTAATATTTGTTCTTGAAGAAAAGCTAGGAAGCAACCAGAATGTAGTGAGATAAAATATAACACCGAAAATCAACATCCAAAGCATCCTACCATCTACTGGTCTCATGCACATTAATGAGTTATCAAAATTCCATATTTGAATGTTATCAATCATATCACAGCCCCTTCACAATTTCACCTAAAACAGTCTAAACCCCACAATGTAAGTGTGAGAAGACACATCAACTGAACAATCTCTTTTAGATTCTTCATTATAAGACGGCAAGGTCTCAAATGAATTCACAATTTAATATTTGTTCTTGAAGAAAAGCTAGGAAGCAACCAGAATGTAGTGAGATAAAATATAACACCGAAAAATAAGTGCCAATAAGTGTGAAGATAAAAGATCATAGTATTAGCTCATGTTTTTCCTTTTTCTACAATTACCACTAAGCTTAAAGAAAAGATGGCTTAAAGTTCTGAGTAGATTAGTCAGCAGGCCATTACCGTTAGCTCATAACATGCTACTGAATCTCAAGTCACAGCCATTAAGATTGTACAGATTACAGAGTAAAGCAACACCTACAGCACATTGATTCAAATAATTTCATGTACATCTTGTCCCAGAAGCTTGCACTGAAACCTTGAGGCTTCTTCAGTCAGGTTGCATTTCAGACGCAATCTGAATTTTGTTTGGTTTTCAGCATAGGAACCAGTTGCAGCACCGGAACCGAGACAACATGCAGTCGGTCTTCTGGATGCGCTCCACCTGTCGCGCCAACTGGAGTGCCCGCCAGTTCTGCCTCGCCTCGACCCTCCACCTTGTGGCCCAATGTGGACAGTCTCTTGGTCATGTTGTTCTTCGCCCGTGCCCTCATTTGATTGGCCTGCACCTGAAATATATTTGCACAATTACAGCCTGCTCAGATTTGTTTCACAGTTTTGTTAAGAGTTTAGAATTTAGAGCAGAGCTGGCTGAGGGATGCCGTGGCGGTACCGGCCAGAGTGCCGCTCCTCGACTACTCCTGACTGTCGACCGGCGTCATCTCTGTGCCTACGCCCCTCATCGACACCAATGATGACGACTGCGCCGCCGCCGCCGCTGGAGCGCCTGCCTGGGTGCAGAGCTTCATGTCAATTCGGCAGAAGTTTTTTCTCCGCCGGAGATGGTATACTTAGGAGGTTACATTCTATGCATCATTTCAGTTGATTTTAAATTTGCAGCAGCGTGTTTAATTCCTGTTGGCTAGAGTTCAGAAGATATTAGTGCCGGCCATCAGAATTTTTCAAAAATAATACCAATAAGGTTTAGTACGGAAACTATTGACAGGAAAAAACAAACATGTGCCTTGTGCACTAAGTTCATGTTGCAGGACAATAAATTGCCTTTAATAATAAGTTCATTGAAACTTCAAAGAAATGCCATGGAACTATGGCAGTACTATGACATACTGAGTGCATACTGACAAAGGAACTTTTACTATTTTCATCCCATCAAAAGTTCAACTAACCAGATCATGACATGTAGGTCAGAGATAGACACGAAATTCAAGTGAGTAACAAACCAATAAATGATTCGAAAAATGTAGAAAGTGCCTTTAAAATTGTGTTATAACTTATAAGCCTCTCTAACAAGCGGTTTGCAGCTGGACCAAACCCATGCAACGGTGGCACCTCCATCATGTGGGCCAAAGGATGGATTTCGTACAATGATAAATAACTTCTATCTTCTCACAACTTAAAAACACATGGAAAATGATAATGAGAAGTACAAATGATATTCACCTTACTGTATATCATATTGAAGGATTTTGCTGTTCCGATAAACGATTGCAATGTTCCCTCAACTTCAACTCTGTCTCGGCATAGTCTTCGTTCAGATTACAGTCATACTGGGCAGCAGAGACTACCCTGTTAGTGCAAATAGTATACTGCAGTGCACTGTCCCCAACCTAACTAATACAATATGCATGGGAATTTCAGATAGAAGTGTATAAATTGATTTTAAATATATGACCAAATCACAACTGTGTGGATATGGAAATAAGATCCAGTGATAAATTTATACCTTTGAGGCTAGCTCCTGAACCATCTGTTTTGCAGATATGACATCTTTTTGGTATACTCGGAGAGCTTCAACTCTAGTTCTGCTATACCAGGCCTGCAAAATGATAATCAAACAGAGTGAAATGATGTTTTTTCTTGAAATTGGTTGTCAACTGGGGGTCACAAGACGGCAACATATATCATACCATTTCTAAATTATATGGTTGCTAGAAATCTGCGCCTTCTAAATAATACAATTGACAAAAACATCAAATTGGGTGCACTTACGGGGGGTAAATTGATTGTATTTGGACACCTTCAGGAAAATATAAGGAGAAAATAACTAAACATTGGATGAGAAATTTTAATTTGCCAAATGTCTGAAAGAAAGGACACGAAGCAAGTATGCATGGCCCAGTAAAACTACCTAAATTAGCCTAATAGGAGAGAGAACTGAAAAATGCTCAATGTAAACTTCAACTGACTTACATTTTACTCAATGAAAGATGACACAGATTCATATAAGCGTCTAGTAAATGCACATAGAAAAGGGGATAATCTGAAACTCAAAGTAAAAGTAAAAAATGACATGCAAATTGTACTTCCTGCATATACGGGAAACAGTTCAAACAACACATCCGACTGTCAGCGAAGAACTATGTAATAGGTAAGTGTTTTCTACCCCAGTACTGATATATTGGTAAGGGAACAATAGTACAAATAGAGGAACAGCAAACTTCAATCCAACTTGTGAGAAGCATGGGCTTGCATCAACCATCATTGAATCTTACCAAAGAAAAAATCAAGCCGGGTTCAAACGAAAGCACATGTCAGAACCTGCATATAGTGGCATTGAGAGAGACAGGGGGGAAGCAACAAGGATTGGGAGAGGGAGAGAGGAAAGAACGATATGGAGAATCTCATCTTGGCGTCATCCGCCACGCTCGACGTTGCTTACGCACATGTCACTGCCCAGCCATGCCCGTGGTCCTGACCGCTGCTCCCGCCGCTTGTACCGGTTGCTGCGCCATTTTCATCATGGCCACGCGTCCTTCGAGCTGCCGCCCGTCAACGTCTGGGGTGACGGAAACCTGGGCTTCCAAATGCTAAATTGTACTTCCTGCATATAGGGGAAATAGTTGGCAGAAAAAGTTGAAAAAACATATACCGAATGAATAATCCATGAGATTCTCCGAGTAAATATGATATAACATTAAACCTTATGACAATACACTTAAATAATCAACAGCAACAATACACCTTAGGGCGGCTGTAGGCTGGACGCGAGGTAGCTGGGCAGAGGCGAAGGCTGACGGCCCATGGGATGACGCGGACGTGGGACGCAGGCGCGGCCTTGCTCGATCCCGAACGTGTGGAGGCGGCGGTGCTAAGGGATCTTGGTCGGTGACGAAGACCAGGACGGACCAGGACGCCGGTGAAGCAACGGAAAGCTGGGACGGCAGATACGACGCGGGCTCCTCGGATCCATCCGCTCCCTGCCGGATCTGGTGGCAACGATGGCGGGGCAGAGCATCGGGGCGTCGTGGTGGGGAAGACCTGTGCTCAATGCACCCGTCCGCAGCTGCCAGGCTCATCGACCTCGGCCTCTCCAGCGCCTCCAATGGCTTCCACGCCGCCGAGCTCGGGGTCATTGCGGCCGCGTCCCCTTGCCTCCGGTGGCCATGGCGTCCTGTAGTTAGTGAGGGGGGGGGGGGTGAAGGAGGGCGGCGGCGGCGTGCAGCGGGCGACGACTGGCAGAAGGAGGAGAAGCGAGGAGCGGCAGCATCATTTTTCTCGATCTAGGGGAGAGAAAGAAGGACCGGGGATGTTGGAATCGGCCCGAAAATAGCGGAATCAAGGACGCGGTTGTTTCGCTTGTGTGGGTGCGAACGCAAGAGTTTTCGTCCGCCCTGAAACATGTTTTCTTGTTTAATGGTAGTGTAGATTCGTTTGCCGTTTTTCTGTGGCTTTCGATGATTCGATCCCTAAAGAAGTTGTAAATGCCCTCAGCCCCACTCTTGTGTATAGAGAAATTTCTTCATTTGTTCCGGCTAGATGGAACTGTCTCATGAAGTCATGATCATAAGATGTTCTGGTATTTCTACTTTTAGTTTATCAAACTTGGGATACCCTCGCTCAACTCCGAAGATCTTCTGGGCCTCGCTTGCTCTTCTTAGCCATGCCAAACCATATCTTTTAGTCTTATGTACCAAACTTTTGTCACATGTATGGTTCATGTATTCTTTAGCGCTGATCTTTAAAAGGATCGGCCAGGTCACGAGCCATCGGATCCATCGTGCACTAACCGTCCGATCCATGAGGTTTGAACATGGATCATGTTGCACTCAGAGGTTGCACTATGGGCCATGTTGCACTAAGAGATTCGCACGACGAGTGCTTTGCAACATAATCCATGTTGCGCTCACAACATGACCCACATTGCGCCCAGTTGTCGCCACCAGCCAATACCGGTGCCCACATAAACATCTCCGGCGAGCTCGCATCACTGGCGCCTCCACAACTGCTCGAATGATGAAAAAGGCCACGCCGACAGCGTCCCGTGGCAACACGGCGACACCTCACATCATCGTCATCCGATGCGCTTACTCCGCCGCAATAACGCCGTGACCGGAAACAGACGGTGGTGTTGTTCTTGTAACCACCTGCTGCTGGCGGTAGCCGCCCTCCTTTGATTGATAGTGTGGTAGTGGTGGTCAGGGTCAAACGGTAGCCCCGAGCGTGGGACATCCGCATTCCATGGCGTCTTACCGGAAGGAGAGGCCCATGAGCTAGGTACATGAGAGAAAGTGAAAAGAGGAGGGGCACTGGGAGGCACGGGCCATGGCGGTAGTTTGGGCGATAGAGAAACAAAGAAGAGAGGAGGCTGAGGAAAAACAAATGGATGCGAACTGTTCCGATCAAGATAAGTTGGGGAGATATAGTGGTACACAGGGCCAGCCAAGTTGCGTGGCATGCTGGCGATGCTGCCATTTGATTGAAGGATCGGCCAACTGAGACTACTCATAGCTGGGGGGGGGGGGGGGTATAATAGTTAGTAAAATTTGTGCCATATAGGAAAAACAGTTGATGTCCCAAGTAACTAAAGTGGAGAGGGAGAAATAGAGTAACATAATACTCCCTTCCTTTCGTTTATACGGTTTACCTCAAGAAAATTACTTCAGGAAAACGAGCGTTAAGTCTCATTTCAATAAAAATGAGACTGCCATATAGGTAAACATAATTATTTCAGGAAAACGAGCACATTAATTCATTACTTTTGCAAACTAGAAAAATTATATCATTCACCATCTATCTTGGTTGGTAAGACTTTTGAATCATGTCCTCTGAACCAGAAGGATGGAAGTATGTTACATAGCATTACATAGCACTTCCCAATGAAAGTGATTCTACAACACTACTAGGGAAAAGCCTAGCAGTAGCGCTGGTTTTAGGTACAACAGTAGAGCGGGGCACCACGCTAGTGATACGGCGCTACAGCTAAAGTGTAGCAGTAGCGTGGGTTTGCCCGTGCTACAGCTATACCTACTTAGCAGTAGCACTTTTTGTAGAAAGCGCCGCTAGTAGTTACTAGCAGCGCGCCTCTCTACCCGCGCTACTACTATTATTAGGTATTCTATTTCTTTTTTTATGTCGTATTCATACACCATTATATAAGTTTCCATACAGTAGCAATTTAGAGATTGTTTTTACATCATAATGACCACTTTGGATCCATGCACTTGAAACTAATCCGCGGTTCTTTCGCCCAATGATGTAATAACTCATCATCATCATCATCATCATCATCATCATAATACCATTAACAACTTATCATCATAATACATCATCGTCATATAAAAGCTCCTCGTCATCATCATTTTCGTTAATGAGACATCATATAACAACTTGGTCACTAGTTATAATAACGACTCCTCATCATCATCATAGTACTCATAATAACAACTCCTCCTCCTCCTCCTCATCATCAACTCTAACATATTGTAGCACATAATAAAAACTTCTCATCATCATCATAGTCATATATAATCAACACTAACTAATTGTTCTTAATACCTAGGACCTACTCCTCTCTCCTAGGTAAAATACCATAAAACAGATAAACCGGTCCATCTCCATAATGGAGAATGGACATAAACCTATCTCCAACTTGTGGCCTGCGCAGATTCATTTTGTCTCCAATTAGTTGGGTATGTGCATTCATCACTTTGCTACATTCTTTGATTTTGAGCCTTTCATCGTTTGAAGAAATTGAGTGTGCACTGTGGTAAGCCTTCGAATGAGTTGGTCGTAAGCTAACCATATGCATATCACCTTCGATAAATATCAAGTCAGGCACAACCTCCTTCGGGAGCCTCTGTTGAAAAACATAATAGTAACATATATAGTTAGCAATGTAGTTTACTTAAGAATAATGTATGCAATGAAGTTACCATCATTAACAAAATCTTACCAAGTTTTTTTGGCAATGAAGTTACCATAAAAAATTTACGGACTAGTGGCACGTATCTACTATAATTTGGGCCGATAGAGTGATTGGTTTTAAAGGCCTCAACATCTTCTATGAATGAAACAATATAACTTCTCTCCTCACAATTAAGCTCGGAGTCATAGCTGTAGTATGCGTTGTCTACAACCTTCCGAGTATTTCTTGAAGATAAGAAATAAGCTGACAATTATAAATAAATAAGTTTAGTACCTACGAACACCAAATATTTTTAAATTAACAATATAAATTACTTAACTTAACAAATTAGTTTGACAAACTCACATCTAGGCAAAACTGGAGGCATATCCACATCCACCCAGATGTCGATATTATCATCATCATAATAACCTTCGGGACGAATATCAAATCTTATTTGCATTCCCTCCTCAAATCCATATGCCTTGTAGAGAGCTTCCCAATTAGAGCAACCGAAATGGGAGTGATTGACTGCATTGTAGAGCTTAACCAGAAACTCATAACCATGTTTAGTTCTTAAGTGAGCCCTCCTCGTCTCCACATTCTCAAAGTCATCTAAACCAATACCAAGCTTTTCCAATACATATGGTCTAGCATGGCACGGGATGTACTAATCAAATTGAAAAAAATCCAACAATATACCGCAAAACCTGTGTGTGTATTTTATGTTTTTATTTATAGTTGGGCAACGTTTTTTTAGGTGAATAGTCGGGAAACTTCAGTATATTAGATTGGCCTTATCCAAAAGAGAAAAAATCGAAGCTAAAATGGAGGAAAAAGCAAAGACAGAAGATATAAAAACCCAAAAGAAATGATAGCCACGCCTCTGAGCTGCTAGGCTGGGCACCGTCTGTGGGATTCAGCGGTAGCACACGACAAGGTGATTCTCCTACATGCTTCCAACTACCAATGTTTCTTTTACTCCCTTGGTTCTAAATTACTTGAAATTCTAGATTTGTCCTAAGTAGAACATTTTCAAATTTACCTACAACACCGAAGTTCGACCGCAGCAGCTCCAGGAGAAGCATGGCCATGGACCGATTGTAGTGTCATTGTGCAGAAAATAAAAGAAGACATGCATTGTTTTCAGTTTCCATATTAGCCATGAGATTCTTCCCCACCCGTCCAGTTATGCTGCCGAAATTTTCTATCAAATTTCTCATGACTTGTCAAAATTTTGGCCTTGTTTCTAAGAAAACAAAAACTTTAAGGTGTTGACTGCAAGATGTTAGGACCTGTCCGCAATTTCATTCATGGTAATAACAAAAGGGTGTATTTATTAAGAATTTCTCAACATTGTTTGGATAAATGTGTTGGTCTCATTCCCTATTTCATTTGTTTGCGAGTGAATGAAGCCTAGTGTTTGTTTTGAAGAAGCGTTCGCCATTTCGTTGCCCCGCCCCTTGTCTCCATTTTGCATGTCCATGCCAACACCACCACGGGTCCAATGACATCGACCTTTTTTTAAAACGTTAGTACACACGCAAACGTTCATGCGCGCATGCGTTCATCCCTATGAATGCACGCACGCACATCCTACCCTTATGAGCACTTTTGAGAGACCGAGTTGGCATATCATCTTGAGATTTATGAAGTTACTGTAGACGCCTCGTCGTCGACGGGAACGTCTCCTTCCCCACTAAAAGCGTATCGCGAAAATCCTAAAATAAATCCATAAATAATGTGAACACTAGGACTTTGAACCCTGGTGGACTGGGGATACCATAGTCCATCTAACCATTCAACGAAAGGTTGGTTCGCAACGACATCGGTCCTTGCTGGAATTACCCTTGCTCTAGAATGTTGCGACCTGCCTATCCAAGTGGAGATAAACAGACTGTACTCCGAGTCAGTACGTCGATCGTATCCGTACTGTGATCCGATCCCTGCTTTTTATTTGTAAAATCGTTCTTATGTAGTAGTACGAGAGGCCGGGCACGGATCACAAGTGAATCGACTTTCCGAGCTATGAACTGACTTATATTTTTGTAACCTAACGGGCATATAGTTATACGGACACGGAGTTCCAATCTTACCGCTGAGTTCATATACCAAAGTTCCAATCTCGATCCCCTGCCTTGCCACACGCGTCCCGCTTCCGATCCGCCGACTTTCCGCTCCGACCACAGCAGCGCCGTCAGACCGTGTCCAGGAGCCGGAGGCGTGGTGTTGGGCGTCGTGCCGCGCGTGCCAGGCTTCACGCGGCCAGGCAAGCTACTTGCCGGAAAAAGAGGAGGAAAACTCCGGCCGCCGCGCCATGTCAATTCCAGCGCCGCTGGAGGATGAGGACCTCCTCCGGGAGATTTTCCTGCGGCTCCCTCCGCTGCCGTCAACCCTCTCCCGCGCCTCCCTCGTATGCGCGCGCTGGCGGCGCATCCTCTCCGATCCCCGCTTCCTCCGCCGTTTCAGCAGACACCAACCGGAACCTCCTCTGCTGGGCTTCTTCAAAGGGTCTCGTCTCAGACATTCCATCTTCACTCCCGTCTTGGACCCGCCCGACCGCGTCTCCGCCGAAGGCTTCTTTGATCGGTTTCTTCACAGCTTGAGGAGACCTCCTCCGTTGGGTTTCTCCAAAGGGTCTCTCATCTTCAATCCCGTCTTCACTCCCGTCTTGGACCCGCCCAATCGCATCCCGGCCCAACGCTTGTTTGTGCCCGAGCACGGGCTGGATTGGGAATTACTTGGCTGCCGCCACGGCCTCGCCGTCATGCTCAGCGAGTCTCTGTGTGAGGTCTTCGTGTGGGATCCCCTCAACGGCCAGCAGCACCGCGTGCCTTTTCCATCGGAGCTCCGCGACACCAAAAGAGAGAGCTTCTGTAGGTGCAGCGCCACGGTGATTTGTTCTGACGATCAAGACGGGCATTTGCACCACGATTGCTTCTCGAGCCCGGCCTTCAAGTTGGTCTTGATCTGCACCAGTAGAGACTTGAAGACATCATTCGCTTGTGTCTATGAATCGGCGTCGGGTGTATGGGGGAATATTGTCTCGACGTCGACTACATATATGGTTCTGAAACTAAGGCCCGGCATCCTCATCGGGGAAACAGTTTACTGGTTGTTTCATGGACGCGAAATCCTTGCATTTGATACTGAAAGGCAGACTCTTGGTGTCATTGAGATGCCGGCAGAGGCCCAACATGTCAACAACTGGTCCTTTCAGCTCCTACGGACAGATGACGATAGTGTTCTTGGCCTCGCCGTTAAGTCGAAACCGGGCATTCATATGTCGGAGGGCATTCATATATGGGAGAGGAAACTGAACTCTGATGGTCTTGCCGGATGGGTGCTCCTGCAGAAAATCAATCAATTGGAGGGGATCTCTTCTTGCGCCTTAAGAAATGCAGAGATGGTGGGGTATGACGAGGAGTTAAATGTGATGATTCTGTCTACGTACAGTGGCGACTTCATGGTCCACCTTAAGTCGATGCAGATCAGATTAATTTCTAAAACGGATGAGTGGGCTGATACGGTTTATTTTCCCTACAAAAATTTCTACACTGCAGGTAATACCTCTGTACCTCATTTGTAACAAGATTAGTTCCAATTACTATTGATAGGTGTTTGTTGTATTATTGTTCATGTGATGTGCTTAGTTGTCTACTCCATGCAAATAATATAGTGAAACCATCTAATATTTGAAAAATAGTTACTCTCGATTGGAAAATTAAAAGCTTGTGTTACGTTTTTTCACTCAATCTGTCTGCTTGCAAGACAATGTTTGTCTTATTTGTTCTTCATACTAATCATCAATTCATGGCGGCATGTACTTTTTTATCGGAAAATAGTACTACTTCTTCAAATTCGAGCAATAATAAGTAATGCTCAATTTGAGCAGACTGAGTTTTTCCAGTTTGTGCATATTTTCTTTCAGCCATATTGGGCATTAACCTGTACATAGTCTCCGCAGTTGTGTTCTGTATGAATGTATTTTCTCTAAACTTCTAAGTAGTCCAAACATGTCTTGGTAAAGGAATATTATAATTATCTTTTCCACCTGACAGCGAATGTGGCTTCATGTACTGTAGTTGTCACAAAAGCATACCATGCATTGTCATGATCGAACTTCTCCATGTTTTTCGTTGATTTATTGGGCTTTATTTGATATAGGCAGGGGAGTTGGGTGGAAATGGGTGGATCCAAATCTCTGAACACAAGAGATCTGCCAATGTGCTATTTTGGTTGAACAGGTGAGGTAATTTATATTTTTGCTATACGCATGTCTTTTAATTTGTCATGGTTACATAATTATTAAGATGATGAATGATATTTTTATGTTACTAGTGTATTCAACTAATTAGTTTATATCAAGTTCTTTGTTTGTAAAAGGTGTGCCTTTGAGTTAGACCCCCAGTTCTTAACAACTTGTTCATGATCTGTGCTGTCTTTGCATCATGAGTTGCTCTTGTCAGCATGCTTACATGCATATTTTCCATATACATGTCCCACAAAGAGCCGGTCTTCTTTTAATATCGTTGCTTTTTTTTGGCTCATGTGCAGCTACTAGGGGTCGATGTTGATCGCTCTCCTGCGAACAGTATCTTGCCTTGCAGTCCAATGTCCGGATGTGCCCCTACTTCATAATGATCAAATTATGGCCGCCAATGTTTTATTTCTTCGAGCTTCGTGAATGTTTCTGTTTTTTCTTGAATGCTATTATGTGTTTGGTGTCCTCACATTATTTTTTTGTATCTCTTAATATTTTCAACATCCTGATTATTTTTTGCTACTTCAACTATATTGTCTAAAACAGTGGAAGTGCCCTTTTACACCGTATTCCCTTATTGTTCAGAATGTTCGAGGATGGATGCTTACCCATTGCAATTTTTAAATTGAATTCCTCGTATGAACAACATTGAACTAGACTGGGATTACGAGGGATGGGGCTTCACTCAAAGCTGATGGTGATCAATTCCCTGTTGGGACCAAACGCCTAAAAATTGAACATGGCCTGACGAAACTTTAACTTCCCAGAAACATAAAGGGCATTCTGCATACGAAATAACTAAGAGAAAGAGACCAAGCATAAGAGCACCTATAGTTGGGCTTCCCAAACGCCCGCTATATGTCCGGGCGGACGACCCGGTCAATGAATGGCCACAATCACGTCTGCCACGTCAAACTGACATGCAGGGCCCACATGGACACTTGCTGAAACCCAACAGTCTTGTGAGAACGGCACTCCGGTGTGCCGCCCAAGGGGCCAAATCCATCTGTTTAAGACAGACAGTGGCCCCCCAACCCTAGCCATGGCCCCATTTCCTTCCCCTCCACACCGCCACTCCACAACCACTCGTAGTTTGGAGCTCGTCGTCCGCATGTAGCCATAGCCTAGTAGCGGATCACCACCTACATAGTGGCCACTCCAGAGTGCCGGTTAGAGCTCCATTGAGATGCGGGCATGGCGTGCCGCTCGGATTGCAGCCGGCCTGCTTCCGCACTCGCCGGAGCAGGAGGGGGAGTAGGAGGTTGGCATGGAGCAGCATGCGCTGGATGCGGCCATGGAGGACGCGGTGTCGGAGGAGGAGGAATAGGAGGAAGGCAAGGCAGATGTAGCATCTTCGACTGCCATCTTTGGCATGGCCGACGCGTTGAGCGACTTTGAGGTCGCTCAAGTGGAGGAGGCGGCGGAGCAGCAGGCCATCCTCGACTCCATCCGCTCGGAGGCGGAGGTGGTGGCAAACCGTTGCTACCTCCATGAGGCACGGGCGGAGGTCGGTGACGAGGCAGAATGTCGTCAGTACCCTCGATAGGGTGGCGTTCGTGGTCAGAAGTACCATAACAGGGACTGTTAGAAAAGTTTACCTATGTTCGGGCCTCCAGGAAGGAGTAATGCCCTATGTCTTGCTTTGTGTTCGTATTCATGGTGGGATCCCTTGTGCGAGACAATACTCTTAAGAGGACTGCACTGGAGATGCACACTACCCCAGATGGCCCAAAGAGACACTAAGGCACCTTTGCTGGAGCTGATGGAGGGGCGCGAAACGCAGGAGCAAGATCAAGAAGGGGCGTCTACGATGGCGAGGACAACGATGATAGGAATGACTGATGCCTGCTATTTGACTGATCTTTGGTGGTGGTGTTCACCTGGCGCTTTGGAGAAACATGAAAAATGTGTGTTAATTGCGATCGCTCCGTGTCTAGAGGATATGAACTATATGGTTTCCCTTCCCTCTTTCTCTCCCACTAACCGTGCATGCGGTGCTGAAGGCTTTTGTGGTTGGACCTGTGAGCTTAGAGCTGAGGTTTAGTTGATGTTTTTTCTATTCTTCTATGTTCGCGCTTTTGACGCTTTTAAGATCTCTTGTTCCGTTATCTGATGACAGTGGAACCCGAACCAATTTTAGATCGTATGGAAAAAGAGAAAGACACAAACTTCCAATCTTACCGCTAAATTCATATATAAGGCAGCTATGTGATCCCCTACCATGCATGTATTGCTAATGTATTCATGTGAGAAAACGATTGACTCTTTATACATGACAAATTAGCTGCACGAATCACGAGAAATGAATGAGTAGTCTAAGATATATATATGCCCATGCGTACCCTCTCCGTTAAAATTTCCACTTTCAGCAAAGTTTGCCTCACTGTTTTGACCACCCTGAAGAAAAGCGGTTGGGGACACATCCGGATTGTTCATGAGGTAATGTCCAGATCGAGTACGTTGAATTTTTAATCGAACATGTGCGATAGGTTCTGACATCGCGTGCAAAAGATTGATTTGAACAAAATGTCTGCATCCTCGAATCCAGTCACGCATAGTCATTTCATAGTGTGTACAATGGACTGCCTATCGCGCACCATCGCAAAGCGACAACCGCATTTGCGTGTGCAAAAGTGATTTTTAACCATATGCAATCATTGTAACTGCACTAGCGGTAACGGGTTGACAGTACCCTGATTGTACGCGTGCTCTGAGTCGATCTGTATTTTGACTTTTTTTTAAGCTAAAACGCCTTTTGGCTCTTTATTCATTTGGCACTAGTATGTCTGACTGCAAAAGATCAGTCAGCCATCCAGGGATTGTCTTATACATAAGCAAAGGTACAGAAAGTTGTAAAGATTGCCTAGCTACACGGTGATCCACCGTATTAGAAAGACGGCTGAAGAACCGTAGCCTAAATCCCTGAAAAAAGGTACTCATCACTCTCATTTCTCTTATAAGATGAAAACATGACGATTACTGCGGAGCCTCACAAAGCCATATGATTTCCTGGCAGTCTGTTTCAACCTCGACTTGGTGAAGACCCATATCCTGTGCCATGGTGAGCGCATCTCTGCAGGAAAGAAGTTCGAGAGTCAACGGATCCGTAACCCCCTCGAACCTTGAGCCGCACTATCTCTTCGATGATGATTATGGAGTGAGACGGCCGATACTCCTGCTCTCCATGTGTATAGTTGTTCCTTGAGTGCCAAACCGCCCACGTCACCGTAATCATAATAGCAGCCTCATCCTGTTTGAACAGCCTATGATACATTAGATCGCTAGACCATGTCCTTGGATTAAGCCTCGGGATAATTATTGTAGCACCCCGGCTCAGAGCAATTGGTTACCTTGAATTGCCAGCCCAGAGATCAAGTCTTCTGGCAACACACAACAATTTGGTACAGAAAACAACCGCTTTTATTGATGCTAGAGGAACATATGTCTGATATTACACCAAGTAGCAAGGCCAAGCGGCACACATGGTGCGGCCAAACAATGTGTACATTATTTAATGAACATGAAAGGGGCCTCGATCATGATAATTACGTGGTAGCGGAACGACGACGAAGTGGTACTCCATAGCATAGGGACACTGATGTGGACACGGTCTAGATGCGGGAAGCTCTTCGATCTGATACAACTTGCCTGAAATCTGGCATGACACGTCAGGTCAGTACATTGAATGTACTTGCAAGCTCACAACAAACATAAGCACAATGACAAACAATATCATAACAATTAATCAGATTAAAGCAATGCAACATGATGCTACTAATGCGGTGAAATCACTTGTGCACTGAGTCACTCGGACTCTCTTACCAGACGGGTTACCTCGTAACCAAGCGGTGATCATACCTGGATCACAAACGAAACCACCATTTTGATTCCCACAACGATCGCACTCATGATCCCACCAGTCATCACATAACCAGTGCCATAAATAAGCTTTTAGTGTGCAAGATTATTTATTAATGTTGATCCATGGTGTGACTTACTTACGACCTATGTCCGTAACCGAGGACACGGCTATTGATAGATTAAATACACTCTACAGAGGTAACGCACTTTACCCACACCACGGAACCCATGGCCTCATCATCCCGTTCGGGTGGACCAACGACATTCCGACGAAACTCTCCCATTATTATGGCACTCTCCCGGCCACTCTGACCAACTCCCCACTGGGCTAAGTCATGGGTGGCCCCGTGCCTACCATAGGCATCAACGGCCACCGTCACAGAAAAAACGGTCCCAAACGGGGACAAGGTACAATAACAACAAATGGGCACACAAGGTTATGTCTGCTTACCGGGCCAGGGTGCTGCATGCCCAAAACCTTCCCTCGTTGGGGGCACCGGCGAGAGGCATGGCAACAGACCGAATCAAGACCTCCCCATAAAGGTAAATGTGGTCGCACTGGGGAAAACCCGATTCAATGGCACAATGACTCGATCAACTTTATGTTGAAGTTGGATTAACATCGGGTTTATTGAAGATAAAATAACTCGAGTCATCATATGCCATGATCATGCAACTATTCGACATACAACACATACCACTCAAAGCGATAGATCAACATCATCAAAACTCTTTACTTGCACAACGCATCACTTAAACTTTACTGGTTCTACTTCAGGGGTTCTGAGCATTCATCATTTTAATTATCCCATAATATATTAGCATCATTTTTATCATAAAAGAATCTACCATCATTCAAGAAAGCATAATCACTTCAAATGAAATTTCTTGTACCGACTTAAACTAGCTCATGCATTCAACCAGTACCATAATAAAGCAATTCAAGAATGGCAAAGTAACTAACACTAAGCAATATTCATTTAAATAATTTGAATGCATGAAAATAACTCATATTCAAGTTGGAAAAATCATAGATATTGAAATGAAACCATCCAAATGTTGGTGTGTCTTGCCTTAGTGCAGGGGGGTTCACACTCCTCCTGGTGATCTTCAAGACAAGCTTCTCCCTCTAAAAATATTTAAAAACAAATAAAATAAAATATCAAGAACTACTCTGAAAATCATCAAAAATTCTAGGCAGCAAGGAAAAATCTCAACTTTGGGGTGCTGCTAGAACTTTTCAAAACAAACACAATGCAAAAAGAATCAACTCATTTGGACTTATAGTTTAAAAGTTATGGTTGGTCAAAGGTGCTGGTTAAATTTGAATAAACAGAAAATTAGGGGGGGTGACGTCAAAGACGTATTTTCCTAATACGTCTCCACTCGTACCGCGTCGGGGGTGAGTGGAGAGGCTGACAGTGGGCCCCGCTGGTCAGGTGAGAAGGGAGGGGGAGAGAAACAGAGCGACGGCGGGGCTTCACCTGAGCGTACGCCGACGAGGAGCGGTCCTTGGGCGAAACCAGAGGGATAGAAAGGAAGAGGGGGTCGAGGCGCACCTGCTTGTACCTGTGGATCGACGAGAGGTGGCCGGAACAGCTCGCAACCAGGCTCGCGAGTGGCGGCTCGGATCGGATCTCGCTGGAGAAGAAGAAGGCGATGAACAAGAAGAAGGCGACGGAGTGGGGCGGTCCTAGGGCCTGCAGTGCGTCCAGGTGGCACCAGTGGACCTATAGGGAGTCGCCTGAGCAGTCGCTTGAGCTCGATGGGCACCAGAGCAACGTATAGGGCCGTGTGGATCGCCGGCGAGCTCGGGTCGGGGACGGCGGCCAGAGGCCTGCCCTGCCGGGCTATGGCTATCCTACGGCTTTGTGGAGGTTGGGTTGTTGGTTTAGGATGCTCGGAGCGAAGGGAGGGGCTCAAATTTATAGTCGGTTGGGGAGAGGGGTACGTGGCTCCGCCGGAGCTCTCTAGAAGCCGACGAGCGATGACGAACGGCATCAGCGAGGGGTGGAGGGGATCAGCGATCACGTGGGAGCTGTGCAAGGGTGCAGACGAGCACAGGAGGCGGTGGAGGAAGAGGACAGAGGCATGGGGCGCACTGTGGCTTTCGGCCGCGGCGTGCCCATGCCCGCTGCGGCGTCTCCGGCGTCGGCGAGTGTCGGTGTCAAAACCGGCGGATCTCGGGTAGGGGGTCCCGAACTGTGCGTCTAAGGCGGATGGTAACAGGAGGCAGGGGACACGACGTTTACCCAGGTTCGGGCCCTCTCGATGGAGGTAATACCCTACTTCCTGCTTGATTGATCTTGATGATATGAGTAGTACAAGAGTTGATCTACCATGAGATCGTAGAGGCTAAACCCTAGAAGCTAGCCTATGGTATGATTGTTCTTGGTCCTACGGACTAAACCCTCCGGTTTATATAGACACCGGAGGGGGCTAGGGTTACACAGAGTCAGTTACAAGGGAGGATATATACATATCTGTATCGCCAAGCTTGCCTTCCACGCCAAGGAGAGTCCCATCCGGACACGGGACGAAGTCTTCAATCTTGTATCTTCATAGTCCAACAGTCCGGCCAAAGGATATAGTCCGGCTGTCCGGATACCCCCTAATCCAGGACTCCCTCAGTAGCCCCTGAACTAGGCTTCAATGACGATGAGTCCGGCGCGCAGATTGTCTTCCGCATTGCAAGGCGGGTTCCTCCTCCGAATACTCCATAGAAGATCTTGAACACAAGGATAGTGTCCGGCTCTGCAAAACAAGTTCCACATATCACCATAGAGAGAATAATATTTCCACAAATCTAATCTCCTGACGCATTTTGTGGCATGACATCACACCATGGCCTGGTCTCTATTCGAACCGTTTTTCACAACCAGCCTCAGCACATATTACGAGGAGGTTTCCTTGGCACGTCTTGTCGAAGCAAAGATCGTGTCCCCCTATCACGGGATTCTCATCAATACGGATGTGGGTAACCCAAACGTTCCATCAATTATGGCATTTGGGGAATGAGAGGTTGTACCAGGTAAGCGGGGAGGGGCATCTCCTCCCCTGTCCTTATAAGAGGACAAAGATTCATTCTTCTCACCCACGTCCTTCTCCCAGTTCATTCCCTTCGGCTCAAGCTCCAACGCCCAAGCATTCCTCTTCTCTGTCCACAAGAGATTCTCCAAAGATGTCCGGATCCGGAGCGCGAGGCAAATGGATGGGCTCTACTCTCCAAGAGAAAGATATAAAAAAGCTTCGAAAGGCCGGGTACCTGGCCAAGAGAATCAACCCCCGTCTTCCGGCGGCTGGACAAATCGTCCCCACTCCGGAACCCCATGAGAGGGTTGTATTCCTTCCTCATTTTTTCCGCAGGCTAGGGTTTCCTCTTCACCCATTCGTTTGCGGCATTATGTATTATTATGGGGTCGATCTTCACGATCTGTCCCCTAATTGCTTCCTCAACATCTCGACATTCATTGTCATGTGCGAGGCTTTTCTCCGCATCTCTCCACACTTCGGCTTATGGCTGAAGATTTTTAATGTGAAGCCCAAGGTGGTGGGCGGCGAGCACGCCGAGTGCGGGGGCGCTATGGTGAGCAAAATGCCCCACGTCATATGGCCAACAAGAACCTTTAATAATTCTGTCAAGGAGTGGCAACAGCAGTGCTTCTATATCATTGAGCCACGCGGCATGGAATGGGCTGCCATTCCCGAGTTTCGATCTGGCGCCCCTCTGCGGCTTACATCCTGGGTCAAGAAGGGCTTAGACTGGTCTTCGTCCGACGAACTGTCGGTGCTCCAGAAGCGTGTTAAAGATATGGGTGGCAAGAACATTGAACTTGTCAATGTAGTCCAGGTGATGTTAGTTCACCGGATTCTGCCTTGTCAGCATCGGACTTGCAATCTATGGGAATTTGATCCAGCCAGGCACCAAACCTTGAGAGAGCTATTCGGCTCCTCGCACAAGGATATCTGGAAGGTGCTTTTCAAGTCCAGTAAATCATGGCCGAACATGTTAAACTGTCCCGCCCTGCAAGTTCGGTAGGTCATCAAATTTTTATCCGCGCAATCCAAAGGAGGCGCTTTAACATGTTTTACATAAATCCCCCAGGGCTGGACGAAGAAGGCATAGCAGATCTATTGTCCGGCCCCACTACCCGAAGAACCGGCCGTCCCACTTCTGACGAAGATGCTAGTCCCGGCGCCTTACAAGGTGCCGAAGAAGACGGCCGAGAAGGAGGCCGAAAAGACCCGGGGCGGCCTTCGTCGCCGCGGCACTTCGGACGCAATATCCGGAGGCTCTGATGCCCATTCCGCCTCTGAGGAAGACCAAGAGGAGGAGGAAGGTAGATCCCCTGCGGGGGAAAGGAGGAAGAGGACGGCCCCCGTACACTTGGAGGCCGGGCCGCCCAAAAGGGGAAAGGCTCCTCTTCTGGAGGAGTCCCCTACCGGCGCCGGCAACGGCCTGGCGTGGGATCCCAAGGCCCAGCCCCTGGTGAACTTGTAAGTATATAAATCCGAGTACGTTTATGCGTCCGGACTCATCATGGCATAGTATTTTTAGGCTAAACCCTTTTTTTGTAGTCCGGAGAAGTCCCGTACCAAACAATCCTCATCAGAGGATTCACTGAGCTCGGATGCTATGGGGAGCGGGACACCCTCAAAGGCCCCTTCCTCCAAACAGGTGCATAGCACCGAGACTTCATTCCAGAGGGATCCCGGCCAAGGAGGAGGGGAAAAGACCGTGAAGGCGGCGCCTGGAAGTCAAACTTCAGGGGCCGAACACACGGGGAAGAAAGTTCCCATGGGAGCAGACAGCGGGGTCGTCTTGAATTCGGCTCCCAGCCATGTGCAGCTCCGGATACCAATATGGCTCCAGAATCCGGCAGGCGGCCACTCCCATCTGGAGGGGGCAAACCGACAACCTCAGTCCAAATCGAGGTGTCGGATGCTTTGCTAGTGGCGCTGAATAGTGCGTCCATCATCAATGAACACCGTGCCCTTATGGGTGCGGTGATTGAGAGGATTCAGTCAGCTGAGAGTGGTCTGAACGAAGCCTGCATCAACCTTATAAAAGGCTTTGAGGTATGTTTTATGAGTTTTTGAAGAGTGTCATAGTATAGATAGTAGCCCCTGATACACTGTTCGGTGAAAAAAAAGAACCGGACAAAGGATCGAATTAATGTTCACATGAAGACTCATTGAATGACATCTATTTCTCTTCTGTCATGAGCAGACGTCTATAGCGGCTGCTAATTCTCATACTGCGAAGATCTCCAGGCTGAATCAAAGTCTGAAGCGGGCCAAAGAAGAACTTAGCCAATTGAAAATGCAGTTGAGAGATAAAGAAGGTATGCGCAAATCTTGTTCGCATTTATTGCAAATGAATCCTCAGTATGAACTAAGCTTCATGATTTGCGCTAGGGGTTGTGACCGAAGTCAAGGCCCTTAAGAAGGCTGTGGCCTAGGCCGAGAAAAAGGCAGCCACAGAGCAGGCTCTTCGAGAGAAGCACGAGGCCAGGGTTATTAAGGCTGAGCAGGAGCTGCAAGAGGCCATGAGGAAGTGCGAAACCTTGGAGCAGAGTTTAACGGAGAAAGAATCCGAACTCACCCAGGCGCACCAGGCCACGAGCGACGCCCAGGGCGAAACCCAAGGCGCCTTGCAGGAGATCCAAGAGGTGAGAAATATCGCAGCGGGTAAGGCTTTGTCCATGTAAAGCATGAATTTGAGGGGAAAACTATGTTTCCAATTTTGAATTCGGACTTATCAGGGGTATTTGCCGAGCTACCCCGCAGCATATCAAATGCCGCCCAATTCTACCGAGCCGAAGAAAGGAACACTGCGGATAAGCTCTTCTGGTCACAGTATTGGGCACCGAATTATCCGGTGCCTTTTGCTGATTAACTAAAACAGCTGATCGAACTGCACAAGGCGGCCGAATTAGCCATGAAGGATGTGGTTATCCGGTTATGGCCTGCCCAGCCGATTCCAAGCAGCTACTTCGGACTCGTGAAGCGGCTTGTAAGCGCCTGCCCTCGACTTGAGGTCATCAAGCGGTCGGTCTGTATAGAGGGTGCACGAATGGCCTTCGCCCGCGCCAAGGTGCACTGGGGGAAGATGGATGCTGAGAAGCTGATGACGGAAGGGCCGCCAGAGGGAAAGGAGCACCGCAAGCCCGAATTGTATTATGAGAACGTCCTGAAAGGATCCTACCTTTCAGCGGAGCTATGCACCAAGGACATTATATTTCCATGAATTCCAATCATGTTGTCCTTTGTAATGTTTAAACAGGGTCATTTATTTGCTGCCTGTTATATAAAAGTTTACCCTCCTATGCGGCTGTTTTATATCTTAAACATGAGAGTTGGCCAGTCGTCGGCTTCTGCCCCCACGTAAGAAGTACGGGGGTGATCGGGATAAACCTGAGCACTCTTTATCCCAGGTTTGGGTCCTTCGAAGGATGTGCTCAGCACAACGAACCAGGCAATCGGACTATAGGGCTTTATCACTCTCACTTAGCCATAGGAGCTTTAGTATGGTCGGCGCAGCCCCTGGTGTTCGGAAGACCGTACTAGGGGCTCTATAAGCACCTGATCGGGGAAAAATCCGATCCATCGCACGCTGCATTGGTTATGGCATTATGCGGGAGAAATCCTTAAATATTTTATGACCTCTCGAACAGCTGACCAGCTCTCGCCTTATCATGACAGTCAGTTTTGGCTTTCTCTACTGAGGTGCTCGTCCGGAAGAACCGGGACACAATCGCAGTAGTTCTCCCCGTGCTACCTTAGCCGATATAGCGGAACGTAAGGTACCAAAACGTGGGAGCCAGGCAAACCCAACTATTGACCCAAGACATGATTGGGAGCTGATGCATATAATGCTATGAGTTCGGGGTGCCGAACTTCCACGAAGGTGTTCGGGCTTTGTTGCTATGTTATGGGTTAAACGAAGCCCCTGGCTTATTTTAAGGCATGTCGCTATGTACGGATGCCACTTGAAAAATGATTTCAATAAGAAATAACAACAGTTAAACGTCATACAAATCCATATATTTGTATTTGAACAGTACGTCTATGCATACGGGTACAAGTAATGTGATAAAAGAGGAAATATGATTGCGGAACCTGTTGAGACCAGGGGGAAGAGGCTGAGTGCGGACCCGTAATGTATCCGGACGACCATTGCGGGGAATGTCTAGGGATTCCCTTACACGCCCAAGCTGCCTCTGAGTAGCCCGTTATGGTCGGCGCAAAGGTGGACCTGTGAATGAAGGATAAGAAATACTTATGTGCCGGGGGGCGGTTGAGCCGCTGAGTTTGGCATGTCCTGGCCTTCGCCGGAGTGTTTAGTTGAGCCCTGCATGGGTCGGGCTGTTCTCCTGTGAAGTAACTCAGAGTCCCTTGAAGGCGTCCGGAAGCCTGGACGTCAGCTCGAGGCTGGCTGTGGTTTATATGTTGGTGTCGAGGGAAAGTTCGGCCTTGCCATTAACCGTGATGACGCCGCGTGGACCGGGCATCTTGAGCTTACGGTAGGCATAATGTGGCACCGCGTTGAATCGAGCGAATGCGGTTCGTCCGAGCAGTGCTTGATAATTACTGCGGAAAGGGACGATTTCGAAGATTATCTCTTCGACACAGTAATTTTCTGGTGATCCGAAGACTACCTCGAGGGTGATGGAGCCTGTACAGGTGGCCTCCACACCTGGTATAATGCCTCTGAAAGTGGCTTTAGTGGGATTGATCACCGAATGATCGATGCCCATCTTGCACACTGTGTCCTGGTAAAGCAGATTTAGACTGCTGCCTCCGTCCATAAGGACTCGAGCGAGGTGGAACCCGTCTATTATTGCGTCGAGGAATAGTGCGGCTGGATTGCCTTGATTGGCGTCAACCGGACGATCCGTGCGGTTGAAAGTGATCGGACCTAGCTTCTATTGTGGGACGACAGGGTCCGTTGAGGCACCGTCCCGAAGGATTGATGTTCGGTCCGAGTTTGTTGTTTGGGTGGTATACACCACGTTCACCGATTGAATATGCGGGGAAATTTATTTTGTCCTCCTGTATTCAGTGGTCTGGGCTCTTCGTCGCCATCATCGCTTTGGGATCCCCCCTCTCCGTTTGTGGCGCCTACGCTGCCGGTTTGTTTGAAGACCCAGCATTCTCTGTTGGTGTGGCTGGCTGGTGTTTCTGGGGTGCCATGAATTTGGCATTGGCGATCGAGTATGCGGTCCAGACTGGATGGACCCGTATTTTTATTTTTGGTGGCCCTTTCCGCTGACCGGACTTTGAGCCCCTGAACCCGGCATTAACTGCCGTTTTTTCGGTGTTTTCACCATATTTGCGGTGCTTGTGTTTGTTGCGTCGTGGTTTGTCACTGCCATTCCTGGCTTCTGATATGCCAGGTTTATTTGCTGTATTGGTACTACAAGCCAACCAGCTATCTTCGCCCGCGCAAAAGCGGGTCATGAGTGTCGTGAGGGCTGCCATGGATTTCGGCTTCTGTTGGCCAAGGTGCCAGGCGAGCCATTCATCGCGGATGTTATGCTTAAATGCCGCTAAGGCCTTTGCATCCGGACAGTCGACAATTTGGTTTTTCCTAGTTAGGAACCGTGTCCAGAATGTCCTGGCCGATTCCCCTGGCTGCTGAATTATATGACTTAAGTCATCGGCATCCATTGGTCGCACATAAGTGCCTTGGAAGTTGTCTAGGAATGCGTCTTCCAGATCCTCCCAACTGCCGACGGATTCTGCTGGCAAGCTATTCAGCCAATGTCGAGCTGGTCCTTTGAGTTTTAGTGGGAGGTACTTGATGGCGTGTAGATCATCACCGCGAGCCATGTGTATATGGAGGAGGAAATCTTCAATCCATACTACGGGATCTGTTGTACCATCGTATGATTCGATATTTACGGGTTTAAAACCCTGCGGGAATTCATGCTCCATAACTTCATCAGTGAAGCATAGGGGGTGTGCAGCACCTCTGTGTCGGGCTATGTCGTGACGCAGTTCGTATGAGTCTTGTTTGCTATAGTCGGCCTGGCCGGATTTAATTTTATTGTATCCGGCGTGACGTTCGTCGTCACGTGTTGGTGCACGCCCCCGTGATCTGTAGACCGATCTTGCATGTTTTGCCTTGCTCTCCAATACGTCTCGCAGGTGACGCGTGTTGCCCCGTTCCTTGGTTTTTTTGTTTGAATGGCGGCGGGGTGCAGGCTAAACTTCAGGCTGGAACGCCTTTCTGTCCCGGCCGCGCGATGGCTGATCAGCCGCATTGTACGCTGGTGAGATAGGTTTCGCTGGTTCTTCTTTGAGTAGCGGCCTGCGTTTTGGGTAACTTTTGGAGGGGCGTTCGAGTTCATATTCCTCGGCCGCAAGGACTTCAGCCATCTGTCTGCGAGCAAATTTTGATCAGCTCGAAGCTGCTATTGCTTTTTCTTCAGGCTATTTGCTGTAGATATAAGCCGGCGCTTAAAGCGCTCCTACTCAAAGGGATCCTCAGGCACGACGAATTCTTCGTCGTCAAGGCTCACCTCGTCTTCGGAGAAAGGCATGGAATTGTCCTCCTCCGCTTCTCCCTCTGCCGCTCGCTCTGGAGGGCTGGCTTGTTCCTCCTCCGGCTCTAAATCTGGCTGGAGGGGATCGTCGTTGTCTTCGGCACTGCCCGGAGTGCAATTCTCTCCTGTGCCGGTATCACCGCTTTTGCCGTGGCAAGACTTAGAGCGGCGCCGCTGACGTCAGCGCTTGGGTTGCTTCTTGGAGGGGTCCTCCTCCGTTGTCTTGCCGCCATTGCCTTCTTTGGGTGTATCCACCATGTATATATCGTATGATGAGGTGGCAATCCAATGCCTTCTGGGTAGTGGTTCCTGTTTGTCTCCTGCATCGTTGTCCATACCATCGATGTCTTCGGAGTCGAAGTCGAGCATGTCGGTTAAATCATCGACAGTGGCTACTAAGTGGGTGGTGGGTGGGCAGCGAATTTCTTCGTCGTCCGCATCCCAATCTAGTCGGACATAGTTCGGCTAGGGTTCTCCTGACAAGGAGAGTGACCTTAATGAGTTTAGCACATCGCCGAAGGGCGAGTGCTGAAAGATATCCGCGGAGGTGAACTCCATGATCGGCGCCCAATGGGATTCGATAGGCGTGGGCGCAGGCGGTTCGGAGTCTGTGGCCGAAGATGAATCCAGGGGATCGACGTCACGACTCTCGTGAGGGGAAAGGTCAGTATTCGGCTCTATCGCCGCTGAGAGTGCGGCATCCAAGGCGGGGTCTATCCGTCCATCCTCGGATGGCACAGCCTGCTCTGGATTGCGGGCAGGGGTAGTTGCTGGTGTGGTCTCCCGAGCACTATCCGACGGCAGAGCTATATCATGCTCGTCAAGGTCGTGCGCCACGCCCGGCTTGGGCTCGAATCCGTCGAATATCAAGTCTCCGCGGACATCGGCAGTGTAATTCATGTTTCCAAACCTGACCTGTGGCCAGGGGCGTAGCTCTCGATCTGCTCTAGACGGCCAAGCGAGTTAGCCCGCAGAGCGAAGCCACCGAATACAAAGATCTGTCCGGGGAGGAAGACCTCACCCTGGACGGCATCATTATCGATGATTGAAGGAGCCATCAAGCCTTACGGTGATGACACAGTGGAACTCTCAATGAAAGCACCAATGTCGGTGTCAAAACCGGCGGATCTCGGGTAGGGGGTCCCGAACTGTGCGTCTGAAGCGGATGTCAACAGGAGGCAGGGGACACGATGTTTATCCAGGTTCGGGCCCTCTCGATGGAGGTAATACCCTACTTTCTGCTTGATTGATCTTGATGATATGAGTAGTACAAGAGTTGATCTACCACGAGATCGTAGAGGCTAAACCCTAGAAGCTAGCCTATAGTATGATAGTTCTTGGTCCTACGGACTAAACCCTCAGGTTTATATAGACACCAGAGGGGGCTAGGGTTACACAGAGTCGGTTACAAGGGAGGAGATCTACGTATCCGTATCGCCAAGCTTTCCTTCCACGCCAAGGAGAGTCCCATCCGGACACGGGACAAAGTCTTCAATCTTGTATCTTCATAGTCCAAAAGTCCGGGCAAAGGATATAGTCCGGCTGTACGGATACCCCCTAATCCAAGACTCCCTCAGCGAGCGCCAGTGGGAGGTCAAGTGGGAAGAGACGGAGGTGGTGGCACGGTGCGGCAGTCGTCGGCGAGCTCGGGCTCGATCATGAGTGAAACAACGACGATGGCGCCGCACAGAGCGCGTCGGACGCGATGCCAGGGCCGTGTCCTCACGCGGTCACCACACTGGCATGGTCAAAACACGGCCCGCTCGTTGCCAAACGACCTTGTCCCTCGTGTTGTCCGTGCCGTGTTTAGTCTAGGAGAGTTGATCACACATTGGCAGGCCGACCAAATATGACTTGAGCTAGTTGGCAAGTTTCTGGTCAGAAACTTGGTCGCCAAGTTTGGAGGGCTTCTAGAAGGTGATTAGGGTTAAGCTTCTGGAGTTAAGGTTTATCTAGGAGGGTAATCAAGCTCAAGAAAATCCAGCCTCATTTGATCGAGGAAAAATACACTTGCTATAGAAAGTGCATTTTGAGTCCAGAATAGAAAGGATTTTCTGTAGCAAAAATATTAAAAATAAGTATGAAACATTTTTGCACAGGGAGGTGGGCCATGGTTCAAGGAATATTTGATAATTTTCTCTGATTTTTAGGTGCAAGAAAATGAGGGTTGCTTTGGAGCACAAGTTTCTGAATCGAGTTTCAGAAAGGAAATTGAATATTTTTGTTTTATGAAAAATATTCTTTGGGCTATTTTTGGGATTTTTCAGAGAATGAAAGTTGAATGAGAGGTGGATGGGTCACTTGGGTGAAAATCAAGGATATGCCCAAGTGCTTAAGTCTACTTGAATTGATTCAAAAACCAAATTCCAAAGCAAGGGCAAACAAAGTCCGGAAAAAGAGAGAAGGCAAAATCCAGGCTGTTACAAACCTCCCCCACTTAGGATGAATCTCATCCTCGAGATTCGGTTTCTTGGGAAAACAACTCTGGATAGGCTATCCTTAAAAATTCCTCTCTTTCCCAGGTTGCTTCTTCTTCGGTGTGATGCTCCCACTGAACCTTATAAAACTTTATCACTTTGCTGCGGGTGACCTTTCTGTCTCATCCAAGATTCTGATCGGTCTCTCCTCATAGGTTAAATCCTTAGCAATTAGTTCTATCTCTTCCATATCAGTCCTTTTTTCCGATGGCGAGATACACCTCATTAACTGTGAGACATGGAATACATTGTGCACTTCTGACAATTCTGGTGGCAATTCCAACTGATAAGCAACTGTTCCAACCCTGGACATGACTGGGAATGGACAAAAGTATTTGGGTGCTAATTTTCCTCGTGTCTGCAATCTCTTCACTCCTTTCATGGGTGTGACATGGAGATACACGTGTTCCCCGGGTTCAAATATTATCTGACGGTGCTTTGCATCATAATAACTCTTGTGTCGTGACTTGGCCAACTGCAGGAGAACTTGCCATATGGCAGACAATCTTCACACTTGGATCCTTGGGCTAAAGCACAGGCTCGGAGCATGTCTTCGAGTATCTGATTTACTCGCTCAGTCTGACCTTCTGTCTAAGGATGATAGGTTGTGCTGTATTTTAGAGCAGTCCCCAAAGCTTGATGGAGAGGTGACCAAAATTCTGAGGTAAAGAGAGACCCTCGGTTTGAAGTAATGGTTCTTGGAACTCCATGCAAACTGACGATGCTGGACACATACAATTGTGCTAGTTGATCGGCTCGATAGGTGGTCCAGATGGGAATGAAGTGAGCCACTTTGGTTAATGTGTCCACTATGACACATACTGCGTCATTGCCTCGGTGAGTCCTTGGTTGACCTGTGATGAAATCCATGCAGACTTCGTCCCATTTCCATTGTGAGACGGGTAGTGGTTGAAGGAGTCCAGCGGGCTTTTGGTGTTCCGCCTTCACTCTGTTGCATATATCACAGCAAGCGACAAAATATGCAATATCTTTCTTCATTCCATCCCACCAAAATATCTGGCGAAGGTCTTCGTACAGTTTGGCGCCTCCTAGATGAATTGAATACGAAGATTCGTGTGCTTCTGCCAAGATCTTCTTTCTCAGGTCTGTTTGCTCGGGTACACAAATCCTTCCTCGAAACCTTAGTGTACCTTGCTTATCCTTAGAGAAATCCTGAGTCTTTCCTTCTTGCACACATTTGTTATGGAATTGTAGTAATACGTCATCTGCCTGGGCACTGCGAATCTTATCCCCAAGGGTAGGAGCAACTTCCAATATATTGGCAAGACTGGCATCAACTATCACCAAATTGAGCTGAGCGATCTCGTCTTGAAGTTCCGGAGGCAAGGAATCCATTATAGCATTTAGATTGGCAAGCTTGCCGCTCCGGGCATCTCCAACCACGTTGGCTTTATCCAGATGATAATCTATCCCAAGATCATAATCCTTGACCAACTCGAGCCATCTTCGTTGTCGAAGGTTTAAGTCCGGTTGAGTGAATATATATTTGATACTCTTGTGGTCGGTGAAAATTTTGCACCTTTTTCAAATGAGGTATTGTCTCCGAATTTTCATAGCATGCACAACAGCGGCCAACTCCAAATCATGCGTTGGATGGTTCCCTTCGTGTGGCCGTAACTGTCAAGATGCGTAAGCCACAACCTTGCCATCTTGCATGAGCACACATCCAAGGCCCTTCCTGGATGCGTCGCAGTATATATCAAAGTTGCGGTAGATGTCTGGCAGAGTCAATACTGGTGCTGTTGTCAGCCTGGTTTTAGCTCGTTGAAGCTCCTTTCACAGTCCTCAGTCCATTCAAACTTATTGTCCTTCTTGAGGAGCTCTGTCATTGGCTTTGCAATCTTAGAGAATCCTCGATAAAGCGGTGCTAGTATCCGGCTAATCCAAGGAAACTCCGAATCTCTGATACTGTCGTGGGTGCTGTCCAATCAAGCACGTCTTTCACCTTACTTGGATCCACGGCTATCCCTTCTGCTGAAAGAATATGCCCAAAAAATCCAACTTGCTTGAGCCAAAACTCACATTTGCTGAACTTCGCATATAGCTGATGGTCACGGAGCCTTATTAAAACTGCTCTGAGGTGCTCCTTGTGCTCTTCTTCACCCTTTGAGTAAATGAGGATGTCGTCGATGAGGACCACCACAAACTTATCCAAGAAGTCCATAAATACCTTATTCATCATATGCATGAAAAAGGCGGGGGCATTGGTGAGGCTGAAAGACATGACGGTATATTCATAAAGACCGTATTGAGTAGTGAACGCGGTCTCGGGAATATCTTCCTTCTTGATCTTAAGCTGATGATATCCGGTCCTCAAATCAATCTTGGAGAATACTTTTGTCCCACTGAGTTGATCAAACAAATCATCAATACTTGGCAGTGGATATTTGTTCTTGATGGTGACATTATTCAGCTGACGCTAATCCACACACATCCGAAGACTGCCATCCTTCTTGTCCACAAATATCGCGGGTGATCCCCATGGTGAAGAGCTTGGAGAGATGTATCCTTTCTGAAGCATTTCGTCAAGCTTTTTCTTTAGTTCCACTAATTCTGACGAGGGCATTCGATAATACTTCTTGTATAACGGCGCAGTTTCCAGGAACCAGATCAATTGCAAACTCAAGCCCCCGGTCTGGCAGCATGCCTGGTAATTCCTTAGGAAGTACACCTGGAAACTAACCGACCACTGAAATTAATTCCAATTCTTCCGCCACAGCCATGAAAACCATTTCTTTCTTGGGTATGCTCCTCCTGGCATAGAACTTTGTGGTTCGACCTTCCTGACTTGTCAAAGTGACTTCTCTGGTTGCACAGTTGATGCATACTTGATACTGGGTTAACCAATTCATTCCCAATATAATATCCAATTTGGCAGACTCGATGACAATGAAGGATGTTGGAAAGCTGACTCCTTTGATATCAATTTCAAAATTATGGCAGACCAGATTGCTTCTGAGCAAGGATCCCGGGGACTATAACAACATGTGTTTTCCCAAAATCAAGCAAGGAAACTTGTTTTGGGCAGCAAAACTCCGCGAAATAAAAGAGTGGGAAGCCCCAGAGTCAAATAAAATGATTGCAGGTATATTATTAAACGGAAACATAACAATGATGACTTCCGGGTCTTCTTGGGCTTCGTCGGCGGAGAGGTGGTGAATTTGCCATTGGATGGCCCTTGGGGCTGAATAGGACTCCAGGTGGTTGACTTGTGGCCTGAATGGAGCAGTTGACTTGCCGTTCTTGGGACACTGTCTGGCAAAATGTCCGGTCTGTCAACAATTAAAGCAGGAATTGTTGCGCTGACATTCTTCGCGCACCGGGCTGGTCACGACATTCTTGACTTGAGTAGTGGTCTTGTTCACAATTTGCTGCCAATTGGGTTTGTACTCCATGTGAGTCTGCTGCCAAGTACGAGCCTTCTACACTGGTTGTCCATCCTTCTTGGGCTCAAATTAGCGCTTGTGATCATTATTAGCGGGTCTGTTGTCGTACATGAGTTTGTGTTCCCTTTCTGCGATGAGAGCTTTGTTGACTAGAGTTTCGAAGTCCGGGAAGTCAAACATACTGAGAGTGCATCTGAGGTGTTGGTTCAATCCTCCAAGAAATATGTCGACCTTCCTTTCTTTTGTGGCCACATCATAAAGAGAATAGCAGACCAAATGGTTGAATTTGTGCAGATACTCACTGACTGACAGACTCCCTTGAGTGAGAGCGAGGAATTCATGTTGCTTGACCTTCATAATCCCGGCTGGAATATGGTACTTGCGGAAATGATCCTTGAATTTAGTCCAAGTAATTTCTTCGTCCGCGGGCACATCACCTTAGCATTATACCACCATATAGCTGCAGCTCCTTCAAGATAATGCGTAGAGAACGGAACCTTGTCAGCTTCTTCAGTGCGAGAAATCTCAATATTTTTATCAATAGTCCTTAACCAATCATCGGCATCCAAAGGATCAATAACTTGGCTGAAATTGGGAGGCTTGGTCCTCTGAAAATCTGACACCTTGGATTATTGACCATTCTGATTTCCATTCTGTCCAACCATCGCTTGCACACTTTTCAACAGCTCGATCAGATCGTTGTTCCTTCTTTCTTCAAACATACGCATAATTTGCTCAGTGGAGGGCGCATGTGGTGGTGGAGGCGGATGTGGCTGGTACGGCTCGGGGGAATGTCCTGCCTGTCTTGCTGAGCGACGAACAGGAACATCCTCACAAGCTTGGCTGCTGCTGCCTCCCCGCGTCATCCTATTATTAGTTTTCCCAATATAAAGCAACCGAGATGAGAAATATCCGAAGATGGGAATGAAAGCCAGCGACAAACCCATAAGAAAGCAGGGAAAAGAAATCAAGGCTAATAAAAATGTTCCAACATAATTATACATAGACTCATACATGCAAGATAAACCTCATGGCGGGTTCGACTACCCTCATACATGAAACTAAGCATCATGCCAAGTACGACTACATTCGTACATCAACCTCATGATGACTACGATACTCTAACGATCTAGTGCTCAGATGGCTCTGCGGCGGGCTCCTCCCCTGAACCGGATTCAGATCCTGAACTGATAGTGGATACCTCCGGGTTAAAAGTGACACAGCAGCGCTGCATCGAGGACTCTCCCTCAGGGGCAGGATCGGGACAAGATCTAAGCATAGGAGCTGCAGGAGTAGCGACAAGGGAAGCCCACGCAGCAGGGGCACTGCGAGGGGTCACTGCCAAAGGGTTGGTGGTACCCTGAGTGGTCACCGAAGTAACCGGAGTAACAGAGGCTGGAGGAACAAACAGAGTGAAACCGACAGTAGGTGGAGGGTTCCTATTACGAGCAGCGGCAAGAGCTATCCGGGCTCGGGTTAGCTCTCACGTTAACTCATAGATCAAGAGGTAACTAGCAGTGATATAGTGAGAAAGGTGGCTAGCAGGACGATCGCATGCCGGATCAATAAAAGGAAAGCGGATACGCCCGTTCTCGTGCAGAGACGGGTAGAAGTAAAAACTTGGGTGGGTCTACATGCGAACCTGATTGTAGCGCAAGTCTACAAGAGCATCGAGTGCAGCAAACTGGATAGCCTGAGACGGCGTGGAAGCAAAACCACCCTTAGAGGAATGGGTGTCACTAATAGGGGAAAGCTTATATACAAAATCTTAGCAGCAACGTGGTTCAGAAAGAGGAGCTACTGCTAGTTATCAGCAGCACGGGAACATAACGCACGCTACTGCTACTCATTTAGCAGTAGCGCGGACCGGCGGAACAATGCTGCTACTAAAATCGACCGACAGTATCCGCCACCCTAGGTTTAGCAGTAGCGCACTCTTGCTAACCGCCCTACTGCTAAAGTAATAGTAGTAGCACGCTTTTTCTGTTGGTCACTACTTCTAATTTTGAAACTGGTCACATGGCGGGCCCTGCTTAGCAGTAGCGCGTGTGCCAGAAGCGCGCTGCTGCTATCCTATTAGCAGTAGCGCGGTTCACAACCAGCGCTACTGCTAAGATGCAGCATATACAGCCTTTTTCCCTCCCCCTCCCCCTCCCCCGTCCTCTCTTCTTCACTTTCCCCTACCTCCCACCTCCTCTCGCCCTCACTTTGCTTCTTTCTCACTACTTCTCCCCCCATTACTCTCGCTCTTCTACGTACCTTTCTCTCTCTTCATTACTCCTAGCTAACTACACCACCTCCATTAATGCATCTCCTTTCTCTTTTTCCTTCTCCCTCCACTAGTGGAACTTTTCACCTCCCAAATTAGCTAGCTAGGTAGATGTAGCATTTAGTTACATGACCTATTTGCCCCCTAACTAGATCTATCTTTGTGAAGAAGAGCTTTGTCCACTTTTGATCTCCCTACATCATCATCTCCACCGTGTGCTCGATCTCAAGATAGGTGATTAAAATTTTATGCTTTTGCAAGAATGGAAATATGTGTATGTGTGTGTGATATGATAATTGGGCGATATGATGGAAATTGTGTGTGTGGCATGAGTTGACGCCGAATTGTGCTTTTGAGTTGCCTATGTTTTGCCGAAATCTCGATTTATTTCCGTTTCGGCGAATTCCGGGCAAACTCTACATCTATATGTCCTATTTTTAGGGAAGGTCATGCCAAATTTTTGTATGACTTTGATGCATGCACGCATTTTTAAAATCAATTTGTTTATTATGACCGTGCCACTACTTGGAAATACCTTATAGATAGATATTTAGCAGTAGCGAGGGATTACAGCCCCACGCTACTACTACTTAGTAGTAGCGCTGGTAAAAATAGTGCGCTACTACTAGTAATAGCAGTAGCGTGGGCTTACCGTTCCCACGCTACTATTAAGTGATCCTCACAGTAGCCCCAAGATGGACCATAGTAGTAGCGCGTTATATAAAAACCGCGCTACTAGTAAGTTTGATAGTAGTAACGCGGGTATACCACCCCTCGCTACTATTATGATAGACAGGGTCAGCCCACTTAGTTACAGCGCGGCACCCTTGCCCTGGGCTACAAACTAATCGGCATGTGGCACTCCCTCTCCCTCTCACATCCCACCAAATCTTTCCCCCGCCACCGCTCCTCTCAATCCCGCCGCTGCCAATGGCTCCTCTGCCCCCAAACGACGGCGATTCCACCCGGGTCCTCCTCTGCCTCTATGCACATCTCGCCGCTTCACGCCTCCTCCTCCTCCCTCCTCCCCACACTCGCAGTCGCCTCTCCCGATAGATTTGGTGCCAGGGTTCGCGGCGCCGGCGGACGGGGGAGCGGAGACGTGCCGGGGGAGGAGTCGAGGCGTGCCTGGTAGGCGGAGGGGGGGGGGGGGGGGGGTGGGGGACGGGGAATCCGTGTGGCGGCCTCGATGAGCAGATTGAGCAGCTCCTGTAGTGCAAGCCCCTCGTCGAGCACGAGGTGCCGATTGTGTCTCCTCCTCCTCCCGGCTGTTCCAAGTCCTGGGTGCTTGATTTTGTGTGTTTCTGGGGCGGGTAAGGGTGGATTCCGGCTGATCTGCGGCTGGCAGGATAGATGCATCGGTTGTCCGCCTTTTCTTAATTGAAAAGAATGAGCGTTTGGTGCTATACTAGGTTGCTAGCGATTGAATGTTTGAGCTGGTGCATTCATTATGTCCGCAACTTGTTTGGTTTACTAGAGTATTCTGAATGATTGCTGGCGTAATTGTGTGCACTGTTTGTAGGAATTCTTGTACGGTAGCATAGGAGGCATGCATACGGGAGAGGTTCTTATAGATGTTGATATAGTTGGTCTTGCCTGCATCTTGGGCCCTAACCAATTGGACGAAAATGCGTACTAATTTTATGTTGTTCTGTGCTTAGAAGAATTAATTTGCTATCAGGTTGCTTGGTAATGACTTATCATCACCTTATAAACATTTCGTTTGCGTTTAATCCCGCCACTGATGCCTCCTCGGCCACTGATGTCTCGTCACGACCGTGCTTATGCATAGGCGCCGCCAGCGCCGCGTCCACGTTACCCTGTCAGCAGCAAGAGCAATCTGCCCACCCTCTCCCCTGGGAATTTAATATTGCTATAGTGAAGTCCAACTCTTTGAGTAAGTTCTAATTAGGTCACAGATTTTGTGCTAAATAAAAAGTGTTGTTTAGAGACAGTAATGGTTAAGGGCAAAACAATTGATTTTACATTTTGTACCACAAGTGCCGAGCGTGCATTTTATACTTTGAGATTATTTAGACAAGCTACATAGTAATACGTACAATGGAAGGTGTTTTTATATCCAATAGGTTGTAGCTAGTAATCATAGAGTAAAATAACAGCTGAAGATTTTCTTATGCAATTTAAGAGCGGAAAGAAACAAGTAGCTGATCTGTAGTGATTAACTCACTACTTCATAGTTAATTAGTGTTTTGGTACAGTTTCTTTTGTTATGAAGTAGCTTATATATAATTGAAGTTAAATACATATTTAAGTAGCTAATGTGGATAGGATCAATATAATTATCTATGTTTCTCAATATTCTGCAAAACCTAACTTATTATAGTTGTATGATTTCGTAATACTTTTAGGTTCGGCCTTCCTAAGATTTCGTTCAAGCTCCGCTACTATGGAAGGTACCTCTCTTGACCACCTCCTCTCTGTCTCTCTCTCTGGAACTAGTCACAAATGGGAATGCAATCTTGAAGTCAGAGGATGCCGTGCTTCCATGGTTTGCAATAATAGTGGGATGTTCTGATTTATATGACTGCAAGTCTAGAAATATTTATCCATGTTTGTGTCTTTTTTTTGGCAGGCTTGCTTTTAGTTCAGCGATTGCCAGGGGATCCAATATCTGGCCTCCATTTCACGAAAAGGTAATAAGTTGAGAACTCATAATATTTGCGGTACCAGTCACTGCAAAACATCAAGTTTTCCGTATTTTCTGGCTCTTTTTATTAGACCCAATGATGTATTTGGCTCCCCAATGTTAGTATCCTATGTACAGTCCTTGGTATTTTGAGAAAATCACAAAAAGAACGGTGCTCCAAGTTGAGCATATTATATAGTCATGCATTCAGTTTTACTTATCAGAATGATGTTCTTTATTATTTTAGTGATATGCACGATCCACCTATAGATGTGTCTACCATTGTTGCTATAAAGAGTATCGTATATAATATTCAACAAATTTATATGTACACTGTGTCTTTTTGACATCTCCGTCAATTTTATAATGAGGTCAAATTCGCCAGTAGTTTATGTTTACATCTTATTGTCATTTCAAACCATTAAAAAATTCTTTGAGATACCTAACACTGATGATCCTGCTGTTTAAACAAATATATTTTGCAGAAATTGTTTGAGAGCATCGTGTTGTGGTAGAACGTTGTGCTTCTTCAGTCATACAAAGAGCATGGGAAAAGCTGGTGCAGGTAGTGTCATTATAAACATGATACTTCCCATGGAGTTCCTCTCCTCTTAACTTCTTAGGATCAAATTGGTTACCTATAACTACTTACCTATAACCCTGGTACCTACAAACTCCCGTCTGTTCTATTTTAGACCAACTCTGTTTTTCTGCTAGTCAAATAGACCGTAATACTAGTACCATTGTGTAGCTAGATAGATCATTGTTGGTTCTGATGCTTATTTATTGACACACCAAGTGTTGTTATAGCCGTTGATTACTAGTACTACAACAATAATACATCTTCAACCAAGAGTTAAATTGAAATGACCTGACAGTAAAGGGTACAATGTTGGTAATACATCTGCTGTTGCTGATGTCTTCTTGCTTGCTTGTGAATGACCTGTGAATTATTTCTACTTGGTGCACAGCCTTTGCTTGTTGCAATTTGCCTCAAAAGCTTGTATTCAGAATCTATAATAGGATTTGGTACTGCCTTGGAATTCCTTATCTCCTTTCACTTGTGGTCATGCCTAGAACTGTATCCTTCTTAAGTTGGGTTTTCCCCAATTTCTAGGGTTGGTCTGTTTGGTACTGCTTGTAATTCATATATACTATGCTGCTGCAATATGCTTTTGTTTCTGCTATTGTTACTTAGTGCTCTGCCCCAGGCTCTTTGTGAGTTCCTAGTAGTGGTCGTGGTTCATTGTTTAATTCCACAATTTGTGAGTTCCTAGTAGTGGTCTTGGTTAATTGTTTAATTCCAGAATTTGTGAGTTCCTAGTAGGGAACACATGGACTTGAAGTTGCGGCGGCGACGACGATGATATCGACATGGGGCTGCGGCGACGACGATGACGACAACATCGACATCAACACGGGGCGGCGGCGATGATGACGACGACATCGACATCGACACGGGGCTGCGGCGGTGACGACGAGGACGACGACATCCTCACAGTGCTGCGGCGGCGGCGATGACGATGACATCAACACCATCAAACACGGGCTTGTGGAGGCACCGACGCCGACGACCTATAGGCGTGGCGTATATTGTGTATATATATGTATTAATTATCTATATCAGATATGCATGATTGACTATATGTATAAAATGTACGTATTATGAAATGCATGTATGTGAGTACTATGAAATGTATGTCTAAACTGGAATAGGTAGATTTTTATATTTTCTTAAACCTAATTCGTTACTAGTAGCGTGGGTGTCTCATGGACGCGCTACTACTATCATCATTTACTAGTAGCGCTGGCAAAAAAACAAGCGCTGCTGCTATCATTATTTACCAGTAGCGCTGGGCAAAACAAGCGCTACTGCTAAAAAATAGCTGTAGCATCATAACAGTAGCACGTGTACCTACGCTACTGGTAGCAAAAAACCCAGCGCTACTGGTAAGCTTTTTCCTAGTAGTGTGCAGACGTTCATGATGGTCAGTGGAACGATGGTGGACAGGTGGTTGCGGTCGGCGGTGCATGACATGAAAGAAAATAACCTGACAGAGGTTTTATGTACGTGTCGAAAATGCAAAGGAATAGTTTGGCTCGACCCCTATGACGATGTTCGTGTCGAAGCGCACCCGCTCATGACTGGTTTCATGGATGGCTATACTCGGTGGCTAATTGAAGATGAGGATGATGATGTTCAGGATGCTAACGGGGCAGGCAAGACGACACAGGGCAAGATGAAGAGATGATCGATAATGGCGGCGGGGAAGAGGCCGGACATGGCGGCGGAGAAGGGGCCGGACATGCGGAGGAGAAGGGGACGGACATGGCGGCGGAGAGAACATGGACTCCAAGTAGTAGAGTTCGTCGTTACTAAGTTCAATCGTGCGGGACCCTCATATTCAAGCACTGATGTCTACTACACAACCTTCTTGTAGACGTTGTTGGGCCTCCAAGTGCAGAGGTTTGTTGGACAGTAGCAAATTTCCCTCAAGTGGATGACCTAAAGTTTATCAATCCGAGGGAGGCGTAGGATGAAGATGGTCTCTCTCAAGCAACCCTGCAACCAAATAACAAAGAGTCTCTTGTGTCCCCAACACACCCAATACAATGATAAATTGTGTAGGTGCACTAGTTCGGCGAAGAGATGGTGATACAAGTGCAATATGGATGGTAGATAAATGTTTTTGTAATCTGAAAATATAAAAACAGCAAGGTAACGAACGGTAAAAGTGAGCGTAAACGGTATTGCAATGCTAGGAAACAAGGCCTAGGGTTCATACTTTCACTAGTGCAAGTTCTCTCAACAATAATAACATAATTGGATCATATAACTATCCCTCAACATGCAACAAAGAGTCACTCCAAAGTCACTAATAGCGGAGAACGAACGAAGAGATTATGGTAGGGTACGAAACCACCTCAAAGTTATTCTTTCCAATCAATCCATTGGGCTATTCCTATAAGTGTCACAAACAGCCCTAGAGTTCGTACAAGAAGAACACCTTAAGATACAAATCAACCAAAACCCTAATGTCACCTAGATACTCCAATGTCACCTCAAGTATCCGTGGGCATGATTATACGATATGCCCCAAAGTTTCTACCGGAGAATCACGACGAAAACGTGTACCAACCCCTATGCATTACTTCATGGGCGGAACCAGCAAGTTGATCACCAAAACATACATCAAGTGGCACGTGATACCCCATTGTCACCATAGATACGCACGACAAGACATACATCAAGTGTTCTCAAATCTTTAAAGACTCAATCCGATAAGATTACTTCAAAGGGGAAACTCAATTCATTACAAGAGAGTAGAGGGGGAGAAGAAACATAAGATCCAACTATAATAGCAAAGCTCGCGATACATCAAGATCGTGCCAAATCAAGAACACGAGAGAGAGAGAGAGATCAAACACATAGCTACTGGTACATACCCTCAGCCCCGAGGGTGAACTACTCCCTCCTCGTCATGGAGAGCGCCGGGATGATGAAGATGGCCACCGGTGAGGGTTCCCCCCTCCAGCAGGGTGCTCGAACAGGGTCCCGATTGACTTTTGGTGGCTACGGAGGCTTGCTGCGGCGGAACTCTCGATCTAGGTTATCCGTTGATGTTTTAGGGTATATGGGAATATATAGGAGCCAGAAGTACGTCGGGGGAGCCATGGGGGCCCCACGAGGCAGGGGGCGCGCCCTAGGGGGGTGGGCGCGCCCCCACCCTCGTGGGCAGCTCCCGTATCTTCTGACGTGGGGTCCAAGTCCATCAGGTGGGGTTTCCTTCCAAAAATAACTTCTCCAGTTGATTTCGTTCCGTTTCGACTCCGTTTGATATTCCTTTTCCTCGAAACACTGAAATAGGCAAAAAACAGCAAATCTGGGCTGGGCCTCTGGTTAATAGGTTAGTTCCAAAAGTAATATAAAGTGGACAATAAAGCCCAATATTGCCCAAAACAGTAGATAATATAGCATGGAGCAATAAAAAATTATAGATACGTTGGAGACGTATCAAGCATCCCCAAGCTTAATTCCTGCTCGTCCTCGAGTAGGTAAATGATTCAAAAGAATTTTTGATGCGGAGTGCTACTTGGCATAATTTCAATGTAATTCTTCTTAATTGTGGTATGAATATTCAGATCTGTAAGATTCAAGACAAAAGTTCATATTGACATAAAGAATAATAATACTTCAAGCATACTAATAAAGCAATCATGTCTTCTCAAAATAACATGGCCAAAGAAAGTTATCCCTACAAAATCATATAGTCTGGCTATGCTCTATCTTCACCACACAAAGTATTTAAATCATGCACAACCCCGATGACAAGCCAAGAAATTGTTTCATACTTTTGACATTCTCAAAACTTTTTCAATCTTCACGCAATACATGAGCGTGAGCCATGGATATAGCACTATATGTGGAATAGAATGGTGGTTGTGGAGAAGACAAAAAGGAGAAGATAGTCTCACATCAACTAGGCGTATCAACGGGCTATGGAAATGCCCATCGATAGATATCAATGTGAGTGAGTAGGGATTGCCATGCAACGGATGCACTAGAGCTATAAGTATACGAAAGCTCATCAAAAGAAACTAAGTGGTTGTGCATCCAACTCGCTTGCTCACGAAGACCTAGGGCAATTTGAGGAAGCCCATCATTGGAATATACAAGCCAAGTTCTATAATGGAAATTCCCACTACTAAATGAAAGTGACAAAACGAGAGACTCTCTATCTTGAAGATCTTGGTGCTACTTTGAAGCACAAGTGTGGTAAAAGGATAGTAACATTGTCCCTTCTCTCTTATTCTCTCATTTTTTCCCTTTTTTTGGGCCTTTTCTCTTTTTTTTCTTTTTTTTCTTTTTCGTCCGGAGTCTCATCCCGACTTGTGGGGGAATCATAGTCTCCATCATCCTTTCCTCACTTGGGACAATGCTCTAAAAATGATGATCATCACACTTTTATTTTTCTTACAAGTCAACAATTACAACTCAAACTTAGAAAAAATATGACTCTATATGAATGCCTCCGTGATGTACCGGATATGCAATGAATCAAGAGTGACATGTATGAAAGAATTATGAACGGTGTCTTTGCCACAAATACAATGTCAACTACATGATCATGCTAGCAATATGACAATGATGGAGTGTGTCATAATAAATGGAACGGTGGAAAGTTGCATGGCAATATATCTCAGAATGGCTATGGAAATGCCATGATAGGTAGGTATGGTGGCTATTTTGTGGAAGGTATATGGTGGGTGTATGATACCGGCGAAAGGTGCGTGGTATTTGAGAGGCTAGCAATGCTGGAAGGGTGAGAAAGTGCATATAATCCATGGACTCAACATTAGTCATAAGGAACTCATATACTTATTGCAAAAATTTAGAAGTCATCGAAAACCAAAATATTACGCGCATGCTCCTAGGGGGATAGATTGGTAGGAAAAGACCATCGCTCGTCCCCGACCGCCACTCATAAGGAAGACAATCAATAAATAAATCATGCTCCGACTTCATTACACAACGGTTCACCATACGTGCATGCTACGGAATCACAAACCTTAACACAAGTATTTCTCAAATTCACAACTACTCAACTAGCATAACTCTAATATAATCATCTTCATATCTCAAAACAATTATCAAGCATCAAACTTCTCTTAGTATTCAGCACACTCATAAGAATTCTTACAAATCTTTTATGCTTAGCATATTAGGATTATTTAAGCAAATTACCATGCTATTTAAGACTCTCAAAATAATATAAGTGAAGCATGAGAGTTCATATATTTCTACAAAATAAAAATACCATCATGCTCTAAAATATATAAGCGAAGCACTAGAGCAAACAACAAACTACTCCCAAAGATATAAGTGAAGATCAATGAGTAGTCGGATAATTATGCAACTATATGAAGACTCTCCCATTTAATAATTTCAGATCTTGGTACTCTACTTAAACAGCAAGCAAAGCTATAGAAAATAACACTTCAAGGATAGCACAAATCATGTGAATAAGCAAAAACTTAGGTTCAACCGATACTAACCGATAATTGAAAAAGAAAGGTGTGATGCCTACCGGGGCATCCCCAAGCTTAGATTCTTGAGACTTCTTGAAATATTATCTTGGGGTGCCTTGGGCATCCCCAAGCTTGAGCTTTTGTGTCTCATTAATTCCTCACATATTACGGTTTCCTAAATCTCAAAAGCTTCATCCACACCAAACTCAACAAGAACTCGTGAGATAGGTTAGTATAAACCAATGCACAAACCTTATCATACTCTACTGTAGAAAATCACTAAAATTATTATTCAACATTGCATACTAAATGCTTCTGCATATTTAGAACTCCCGTCATCAAATGGAATCATTAAATAAGCAAACATATGCAAACAATGCAAACATAGAAGCAATCTTCCTAAACAGGACAGTCTGTAAAGAATGCAGCAAAACCCATACTTCCCTAGCTCCAAAAATTATGAAATAAAATTCCCACTGTAGATAATTTATCAGAGCTCATTATGCAAAAGGTTTCAACATTTTATCACACTCTGAATTTTCTGTGGAATTTCTGCAACAGCGGTAAACTTTCGGTTTTCAAACAGCAACATGCATACTTGCAAAATAAGCATGGCAAAAACTATCCTTGACATTTTTATTGAAACAAGAGATGCAAAACTTTAATATAAATGACAGTAGGCAAAAACTAACAAAAGGTAATGACGATCCAAGCAAAACACACATCATGTGATGAATAAAAATATAGCTCCAAGTAAAGTTACCAATGAACGAAGACAAAAGAGGGGATGCCTTCCGGGGGCATCCCCAAGCTTGGACGCTTGGTTATACTTTAATATTACCTTGGGGTGCCTTGCGAATCCCCAAGCTTTGGCTCTTTCCACTCCTTATTCCATAGTCCATCGAATCTTTACCCAAAACTTGAAAACTTCACAACACAAAACTTAACAGAAAACTCGTAAGCTCCGTTAGTATAAGAAAGCAAACCGCCACTTTAAGGTACTGTAATGAACTCATTATTTATTTATATTGGTGTTAAACCTACTGTATTCCAACTTCTCTATGGTTTATAAATTATTTTACTAGCCATAGATTCATCAAAATAAGCAAACAACACACGAGAAACAGAATCTGTCAAAAACAGAACAGTCTATAGTAATCTATATCAAATGTATACTTATGGTACTCACAAAATTCTAAAATAAATTGGTGGGCCTGAGGAATTTGTCTATTAATCATCTTCAAAAAGAATAAACTAAATAGCACTCTCCAGTAAAAATTTCTAGCTAATCTCGTGAGCGCTAAAGATTCTGTTTTTTACATCATGATCATAAAGACTTCACCCAAGTCTTCCCAAAGGTTCTACTTGGCACAAACACTAATTAAAACATAAAACCACATCTAAAAAGAAGCTAGATGGATTATTTATTCCTAAACAGAACCAAAAATCAAGAAACTAAAATAAAATTGGGTTGCCTCCCAACAAGCGCTATCGTTTAACGCCCCTAGCTAGGCATGATGATTTCAATGATGCTCACATAAAAGATAAGAGAGCATCATGAAGAATATGACTAGCACATTTAAGTCTAACCCACTTCCTATGCATAGGGATTTTGTGAGAAAACAACTTATGGGAACAAGAATCAACTTGCATAGGAAGGTAAAACAAGCATAACTTCAAGATTTTAAGCACATAGAGAGGAAACTTGATATTATTGCAATTCCTACAAGCATATATTCCTCCCTCATAATAATTTTCAGTAGCATCATTGTCGGTGTCAAAACCGGGGATCTCGGGTAGGGGGTCCCGAACTGTGCGTCTAGGCGGATGGTAACAGGAGACAAGGGAGAAGATGTTTTTACCCAGGTTCGGGCCCTCTCGGTGGAGGTAAAACCCTACTCCTGCTTGATTAATATTGGTGATATGGGTAGTACAAGAGTAGATCTACCACGAGATCAGAGAGGCTAAACCCTAGAAGCTAGCCTATGGTATGATTGTTGTTCGTCCTACGGACCTAAACCCTCCGGTTTATATAGACACCAGAGAAGGCTAGGGTTACACAGAGTCGGTTACATTGGGAGGAAATCTACATATCCGTATCGCCAAGCTTGCCTTCCACGCCAAGGAAAGTCCCATCCGGACACGTGACGAAGTCTTCAATCTTGTATCTTCATAGTCCAAGAGTCCGGCCAAAGGTCATAGTCCGGCTATCCGGACACCCCCTAATCCAGGACTCCCTCAGTAGGCCCTGAACCAGGCTTCAATGACGATGAGTCCGGCGCGCAGATTGTCTTCCGCATTGCAACGCGGGTTACTCCTCCGAATACTTCATAGAAGATTTTGAACACAAGGATAGTGTCCGGCTCTACAAAATAAGTTCCACATACTGCCATAGAGAGAATAGTATTTACACAAATCTAATCTGCTGACGTATTCCGTAGCGTGTCATCACACCACAGCCAAGCATTTATTCGAATCGTATTACCGTTCCACCTCAGCGCGTTTAGCGAGGCGGTTCCTTGGCACGTCTTGTCAAAGCAGAGATCATGTCCCCTTATTCCGGGATTCTCATCAATACGGGCGTGGGTAACCCAACCGCGCCATTGATTATGTCGCTTGGGAGATAAGCGAGTTTTACCAGGCTGGTGGGGTCGAGCGGTTTCGTCCGCCCATATAAGGGGATAAAGATCCACCTTTTCACCCACGCCTTCTTCCTCCTTTGCTTATCCGTCTCCGCGTACTCGAGCTCCAGCGCCCAAGTCCGCATTCCCCACCTCAACCTTTCTCCAGCCATGTCCGGAGCGGGAGGCAGGTGGATGGCCTCCTCCGTCACGGAGGGACACATCAAGAAGATGAGGAAATCCGGATACTTGTCTGACGACATCGCGCACCGGCTTCCAGACGCGGGGCAGCTCATCCCCACCCCTGAGCCCCAAGAGCGGGTGGTGTTCCTCACCCATTTCTTCCGCGGACTAGGCTTCCCTCTCCATCCATTTGAACTGGGGCTCATGTTCTACTACGTCCTAGATTTCCATGATCTGGCCCCGAACTTCATCCTCAACATCTCGGCGTTCGTAGTCGTGTGCGAGGCCTTCCTCTGCACCCCACCCCACTTCGGCTTATGGCTGAAGACTTTTAATGTCAAGCCGAAGGTAGTGGGCGGCCGCCAGGCGGAGTGCGGAGGTGCCATGGTGGGAAAGATGCCCAACGTCCTATGGCTCGAGGGCTCCTTCGTGGAGACCATAAAGGGGTGGCAATCAGGGTGGTTCTACATCACCGAGTCGAGCGACCCCGCATGGGTCGCAGCCCCCAAGTTCCGATCCAGAATCCCTACGCGGCTCACCTCTTGGAAAGAGACGGGCCTGCCGTGGGGCAAAAAAGGAGAGCTAACAGGACTCCAAACATGTGTCAAAACCCTGGTGAGCAAGAAGCTCAAACTTGTCCATGTAGTCCAGGTCATGCTCATCCGCCGGATCCTCCCGTGCCAACAACGGGCTTTCAGCTTGTGGGAGTTCGACCTGGCCCAGCACCGAGCTCTGAGCAAGCTCTTCGACACGATGTACGAAGATGCCTGGAAGGTGCTATTCAAGGGCGCCGAGGCTCCCGCATCCGCTACCGAGGATCGCGGATTCAGCGCGCAGCGTCAAGCCAGCCTTGATAGCTGTTTTTACCTCTTACAGGATATTTGTTTTTCATAGTTTGACTCTATGCGGGATCTAAGCCCCCATGCCTTTGACAGGACTGGCGGAAGACGGCCGAATAGGTCAACTGTCCGGCGCCTCTGCTCGAAGATCCAGCAGACGCCTGCTTAACGGAGCTGCTGGTTTCGGCACCTTATGTGGTGCCGGAGAAGAAGGCCAAGAAGAAGGCCCCGGGAACTCGGAAGAGTTCCCGGCGCCAGGTGGAGTCGGACTCATCGTCCGATGACTCCGAGGCGGCCTCCTCCCACGAAGACGAGGAGGAGGAAAGAGAGGTCTCTTCCCCAGCAGGGGATAGAAGAAAAGGAAGGTCGCCCCAACGGGGGAGGCCGGAGGGTCCAAGAAGGGGAGGACCCTTCCTACGGACTACTCCACCAACGCCGAGGACAGCGAGGAGGAGTGGCAGCCCAGGGCCAAGCCCCTGGCAAAATCGTAAGTGTCCGGATACCAGAATGACTCATGGCATTCCTTTATTGCACAGTATCTTCTAACGACGAATAAAATTATGTAGTCCGCCCAAGGCCCAGCTCGACGTGTCGTCGAGCGGCTCCCTGGATTCGTCGGATGTGAATAGTTATTCACTTCCGACCGCGACCTCCCCTCGACCTGCGGACGACGCCGAGGTGCTGTCCCAAAAGGTTCCCAGCCAGGAGGAGGTGGTCCTGGAGGCGCCGCAAGGCGACCTCCCGGACCCAGCGTAAGGGGACAAAACCCCGAGGGCTCCAAGTCCGCCTGGGCGGACACCGCACCGGAACCTTCAACGGTTCCAGAGTCCGCAGCGGCCCCTCAAGAAGAAGGGCAAGTTTACGGTGCCGGTGACCTCCGTCGAACCGAGGCACCGGACAACTTGCTGGAGGTGCTTAACGGCGCCTCCATCGACGAGATTACCGCACTCTGATGAGTGCGGTGATCCAGAAGGTTCAGTCCGCCAAGAGCGGGCTGACCGAAGCCTGTGCCAGCCTGCTAACAGGCTTTGAGGTATGTGAAAAATATGTAAAAATGTTACCGTATAGACAGTAGCCCCTGATGCTCTGTTTGGCGTTCGAAAAGAAAAGCCGAATAGAGGATCTAATAACATTCGCAGGATTCTAACATAATTAAGTCCATATACGTATGCAGGCTTCGCTGCTAGCCTCTGCCGCACTGACTGCAGAAGTGGATGCACTGAAGCAGAGCCTTGAGCGGTCCGAGCAAGAGCTCGGCCTTGCTAAGAAGGAGCTGGAGGAGAAGGAAGGTAAATAATTCCTTATGGAGTATATAAAAAAGATGCAGTTGCAAAAAATGACAGGATCAACGTGTCTATTGCAGGGGCCACGACCGAGGTGGCAACCCTGAAGAAAGCGCTGTTCGTGGCCGAAAACAAAGCGGCCGCAGAGCGCACAGAGCGAGGAAAACAGGAGGCGTGGGTGGAGGAGGTGCAGAAAGAGCTCCAGGCTCTCGTGAAAAACCACGAGAGTTTGGAGCTTGACTCAAAGACGCGAGAGTCTGAGCTCGCGGCAGCCCTCGACAGCGCCAAGTCTGCTAAGGCCGAAGCCCAAAAAGCCCTCCAGGAAATTGAGGCGATGAAAAAGATAGCGGCAGGTAAGGCATTCTTTATGCAAAGTAAGCACGTGAAAGTGAATTACTTGTTACTTACCCGAGTCCGGAGCTCTCCAGGAGCATTCACAGATTTTCCCCGTAGCATGTCAGATGCCGCCGCTTTCTACCGGGCCGAGGAGGGCAGCTCGACGGAGAAGGTGTTCTGGTCTCAATATGTTGAGGCCGGACACCCGGTGCCTTTGAGCGACCAGTTGAAGAAACTGGTCGAGCTCCACAAGGTGGCCGAACAGGCCATGAAGGGCCTTGTAGTTCGGCTGTGGCCTGGAGAGGTCCTGCCTGGGAGCTACTTCGGGCTGGTGAGACGGATGGTGGATGCCTGTCCCTGGCTTGAGGTCGTCAAGTGATCTGTCTGCATCGAGGGTGCCCTTAGGGCCCTTGCCCGTGTTAAAGTACACTGGGGCAAGATGGATGCGGAGAAGCTTGTCAAGGATGGGCCACCGCAGGGCAAGGAGCATCGCCACCCGGAAGCGTATTATGAGGGCGTCCTGAAGGGTGCCCGCCTTATAGCGAATGAATGCTCCAAAGATGTAATATTTGAGTAAACTCGCATTTGTGATCCTTGTACGCTGAAAACATGTTCGTATGCATTATGGAACGCTTGTGTTAATTTAAAATATTACCTTCTGTGCGGCCGTTATATTAAATCTGAGAGATGGCGAGTCATCGGCCTCAGCCCCCATGCCATGAAAGTGCTTTGGGGTGTTCGGGATAAATCTGAGCACTCTTTTTCCCATTTTTGGGTCCTTCGAGGGAGGTGCACAGCGCAACGAACAAGGCAACCGTACTATAATGCTTTATCACTCTCACTTAGCCATAGAATTCTATAATTTTAAATTTCGGCGAAGCCCCTAGTATTCGGAAGACCGAGTTTGGGGCGCTATCCACGCCTAGGCCGGACAAAGCCGACTCCTCGCTCTAAGCGTCATGAGTCTTTAGGGACTCGAAAACCTCTCGAACAGCGACCAACTCTCGCCTATCATGACGGTCATTTTTTGCTTTCTCTACTGAGGTGCTCAACCCAGCTCTACCGGGGCACAATCGTAGTAGTTCTCCTAGCGCTACCTTAGCCGATATAACGGAACGTAAGGTACCAAAACATGGGAGCCGGGCAAACCCAACTATTGACCCAAGACATGATTAAGAGCCGATGCATATAATGCTATAAGTTCGGGGTGCCGCACTCATGAGAGTGTTCGGACTTCTTCACACCATATTTTGGGGTACTTAAGCCCCTGGCGCATTGACCATACCAAAGTGTACGGGTGCGACATGTCATAATTGAACATATGTGCGTGAGGAAAGGAATGCAATAATAGACTAAAGCTATGCATTGTTTATTCGAAAAAGATGCATTAAAAGCAGAACGATACAGATAGTGCGATAAGCAAGAGATGGGACTATTTAACATGTCCCTCTCTAGGGGCGGGCTGCGGAATGGTATGTGAAACAGGTATACTGCTCGTTATAGAGACCACCTTGAAGTTCCATAGTGCGGCGTAGCTTTCGGCTTCCCTGGTTGTTGTATCGTTTGTGCGGCAATTGTCCTGCCGACCCGGTTCTCCGTAGAATGGAGTCCTGAAAGTAAGAAAAAATGACAAAATCGGCAGCCCCTAGTGCGATTAAGCCGCGTTTCGGGCATGCCATGATGGTGCCCCTCCCCCGGTGCCCATGGTATTTTCAGAGTGTAATTATGTACGCGTAGCACTGATGCCGCCATATCGCGAGGGCTGGGGTTAGGGCCGTATTGCTACGCTTGCTCGGAACGTGCCAGGCGGTCTTGTTGTAGGTTACTCCGGGCGCGCTTGGCGGTATCCGGACGTTTGATCGCCGGATTGGAGAATTGCCTTGAGAGGCTGCTCTGTACTTCCGCTGCAAGGGCCGCTGTATGCTCCTCCGTTCGGAGTGAGCGTTCGGTGTTTCCATTGACCGTAATGACTCCTCGAGGGCCTGGCATCTTGACCTTGAGGTATGCGTAGTGCGGCACCGCATTGAACTTGGCAAATGCGGTTCGTCCGAGCAGTGCGTGATAGCCACTTCGGAAGTTATCCGGGGACTATGTCGAAGATTAACTCCTCGCTTCGGAAGTTATCCGGGGATCCGAAGACCACCTCAAATGTAACTGAGCCTGTATAGTTGGCCTCTACACCTGGTATGACGCCTTTAAAGTTCGTTCTTATGGGTTTAATCCTTGAGGGATCTATGCCCATTTTTCGCACTGTATCCTGATAAAGCAGGTTCAGGCTGCTGCCGCCATCCATGAGGACTCTAGTGAGGTGAAATCTGTCAATGATTGGGTCTAGAACCAATGCAGCGAATCCGCCATGGCGGATGCTAGTGGGATGGTCCCTTCTATCAAAAGTGATCGGGCAGGAGGACCATGGGTTGAATTTTGGGGCGACTGGCTCCAACGCATATACGTCCCTGAGTGCACACTTCCGCTCCCTTTTGGGGATATGGGTTGCGTATATCATGTTCACCGTCCGCACTTGTGGGGGGAAGCCCTTCTGTCCACTATTGTTCGGCGGCCGGGGCTCCTCTTCGTCGTCGCTATGCATCCCCTTGTCTCTGTTTTCGGCATTTAACTTGCCGGCCTGCTTGAACACCAACAATCCCTGTTCGTGTGGTTGTCTGGTTTTTCAGGGGTGCCATGTATCTGGCATGAGCGATCGAGTATTCGGTCCAAACTGGACGGGCCCGGAGTATTTCTTTTGAATGGATTTTTCCGCTGACCGGGTTTAGAGCCTCTGAATCCGGCATTGACTGTTGTGTCTTCAGCATTGTCGCTGTTAATGTGGCGCTTGTGCTTGTTGCGACGCGCCCTGCCATTGTTGTCCTTGGTATCCGAATTACCAGGACTCTTGGTTATGTTGTTGCTACGAGCCAGCCAGCTGTCTTCTCCCGCATAAAAGCGGGTCATGAGTGTCGTGAGGGCTGCCATGGATTTCGGCTTTTCCTGTCCAAGGTGCCGGGCAAGCCACTCGTCCCGGATATTATGCTTGAAGGCTGCTAGGGCCTCTGCGTCCGAACAGTCGACAACTTGATTTTTCTTGATTAGAAATCGTGTCCAGAATTGTCTGGCAGATTCTTCTGGCTGCTGAATTATGTGGCTCAGCTCGTCAGCATCTGTTGGTCGCACATAGGTGCCCTGGAAATTGTTGAGGAATGCGGCTTCCAGGTCCTCCCAACAACCAATTGATTCTGCTGGCAAACTGTTAAGCCAATGCCAAGCTGTTAAGCCAATGCCAAGCTGCTAAACCAATTGATTCTGAGTGGGAGGTATTCGATGGCATGTAGATCATCGCCACGGGCCATGTGGATATGAAGGAGATAATCCTCGATCCATACCGCAGGATCTGTTGTGCCATCGTATGATTCAATGTTTACGGGTTTGAAACCCTCTGGGATTTGATGATCCATTACTTCGTCTATGAAGCATAGTGGGTGTGCGGCACCTCTGTACTGGGCTATATCGCAGCGTAGCTCAAATGAGCTTTGTCTGTTGTGTTTGGCCTGGTCGGATTTACTGTATCCGGCGTGATGGTTATTGTCTCGTGTCGTGGGGCGCCCGCGCGATCCGTAGATCGATCTTGTTTGCCTTGCCTTGTCCTCCAGCATATCTCGCAAGTCTAGCGTGTTTCCCCGTGCCTTGGTATTTTTAGAGCGACGCCGGGGTGCGGCTTGGGTGGAGGGCCGGGATGCCTCTCTGTCGCGACCGCGAGGTGGCCAGTCGGCCGCATCATGCGCTGGTGATGTAGGCATAAGTGCTTCCTCCTCTAATCGGGGTAGCAGCCTACGCTTTGGATAGCTTTTGGAGGGGCGTTCGAGTTCGTACTCCTCGGCCGCAAGGACTTCAGTCCATCTGTCGGCTAGCAAGTCTTGATCAGCTCTAAGCTGCTGCTGCTTTTCTTAAGGCTACTTGCCGTGGCCATAAGCATGCGCTTAAAGCGCTCTTGTTCGACGGGATCCTCAGGCGCGACAAATTCGTCGTCGCCGAGGCTTGCTTCATCTTCGGAGGGGGGCATGTAATTATCATCCTCCTCCTCCTTGTCTGCCGCCCTCCGAGGGGGGCTGGCTTCTCCATCCTCCTGTGCTGAATCCTGCTGGAGGGAGTTGTCTTCGGCACTGTCCGAGGTGTTATTATCTCCCGTGCCGGTGTCACCGTTTTAGCTTTGGCGGGACTTAGAGCGGCGCCGCTGACGCCGACGCTTAGTTTGCTTCTTTGAGGGACCATTCCTCGCTGTTCCTTCGCCATTGCCTTCTTTGGGTGTGTCCACCATGTATATGTCATATGATGAGGTGGCTTTCCAGTGCCCTATAGGTGCTGGTTCATGTTCGTCTCCTACATCGTCGTCCATACGGTCGATGTCTTCGGAGTCGAAGTCGAGCATGTCGGTTAAGTCGTCGACAATGACTACGAAGTGGGTGGTGGGTGGGCGTCGAATTTCTTCGTCGTCCGAATCCCAACCCCGCCGGTCATAATCCGCCGGGCTCTCGACAAAGAGAGATACCTTAGTGAATTCAAGATGTCGCCAAGGGCGAAGTGCGAAAGATATCCGCGGCGGTGAATTCCATGATCGGCGCCCAATCGGATTCGATTGGCAGGGGCGCGGAAGGTTCGGAGTCCGGAGACGAGTCCGGCACCTTGGAGTCACGGGCTTCGCGGAGGATAAAGCTGGTATTCGGCTCGATCACCGTAGAGGTTGCGGCCCCTGAGGCGGGGTCTAGCCACCCGTCCTCGGTCGGCGCGGTTGGCTCCGAGCTAAGGGTCGGAGCTAACGCGGGCGCGGCCTCCAGGGCACTGTTTGGCGGCAGAGTTAAGTCATGCCCATCGTGATAGTGCGGCGCGCCCGGCTGTGGCTCGAATCCATCGAAGATCAAGTCTCCGCAGATGTCGGCTATGTAATTCAAACTTCCAAATCTGACCTGATGGCCAGGGGCGTAGCTTTCAATCTTCTCTAGATGGCCAAGCGAATTAGCCCGCAGTGCAAAGCCGCCGAATACGAAGATCTGTCCGGGGAGAAAAGTCTCACCCTGGACCGCATCGCTGTTGATGATCGGAGGAGCCATCGGGCCTAAAGATGACGACACAGAGGAACTCTCAATGAAAGCACCAATGTCGGTGTCAAAACCGGCGGATCTCGTGTAGGGGGTCCCGAACTGTGCGTCTAGGCGGATGGTAACATGAGACAAGGGACACGATGTTTTTACCCAGGTTCGGGCCCTCTCGGTGGAGGTAAAACCCTACTCCTGCTTCATTAATATTTATGATATGGGTAGTACAAGAGTAGATCTACCACGAGATCAGAGAGGCTAAACCCGAGAAGCTAGCCTATGGTATGATTGTTGTTCGTCCTATGGACCTAAACCCTCCGATTTATATAGACACCAGAGAAGGCTAGGGTTACACAGAGTCGGTTACATTGGTAGGAACTCTACATATACGTAACGCCAAGCATTCCTTCCACGCCAATGAAAGTACCATCCGGACAAGAGACGAAGTCTAAAATCTTGTATCTTCATAGTCCAAGAGTCCGCCAAAGGTCATAGTCCGCTATCCGGACACCCCTAATCCAGGACTCCTCAATCATGAATGAATTCAACAATATAACCAGCACCTAAAGCATTATTTTCATGATCTACAAGCATAGAAATTTTATGACTCTCCGCATAAGCAAACTTCTTCTCATTCGGAATAGTGGGAGCAAACTCAACAAAATAACTATCATATGATTGGAAATTAAAATCAAGATGACAAGTTTCATGGTTATCATTATTCTTTAAAGCATACGTGTCATCATAATAATCATCATAGATAGTAGGCATGCTTTCATCATAGTAAATTTGCTCATCAAAGCTTGGGAGACAAAAAATATCATCTTCATCAAACATAGCTTCCCCAAGCGTGTGGCTTTGCATATCATTAGCATCATGGATATTCAAGGAATTCATACTAACAACATTGCAATCATGCTCATCATTCAAAGATTTAGTGCCAAACATTTTATAGATTTCTTCTTCTAGTACTGGAGCACAATTTCCCTTTCCATCATATTCACGAAATATATTAAAAAGATGAAGCGTATGAGACAAACTCAATTCCATTTTTTGGTAGTTTTATTTTATAAACTAAACTAGTGATAAAACAAGAAACAAAAAGATTCGATTGCAAGATCTAAAGATATACCTTCAAGCACGCACCTCCCCGGCAACGGCGCCAGAAAAGATCTTGATGTCTATACAACCTTCTTCTTGTAGACATTGTTGGGCCTCCAAGTGCAGAGGTTTGTAGGACAGTAGCAAATTTCCCTCAAGTGGATGACCTCAGGTTTATCAATCAGTGGGAGGCATAGGATGAAGATGGTCTCTCTCAAGCAACCCTGCAACCAAAGAACAAAGAGTCTCTTGTGTCCCCAACACACCCAATACAATGGTAAATTGTATAGGTGCACTAGTTCGGCGAAGAGATGGTGATACAAGTGCAATATGGATGGTAGATAAATGTTTTTGTAATCTGAAAATATAAAAACAGCAAGGTAACGAACGGTAAAAGTGAGCGTAAACGGTATTGCAATGCTAGGAAACAAGGCCTAGGGTTCATACTTTCATTAGTGCAAGTTCTCTCAACAATAATAACATAATTGGATCATATAATTATCCCTCAACATGCAACAAAGAGTCACTCCAAAGTCACTAATAGCGGAGAACGAACGAAGAGATTATGGTAGGGTACGAAACCACCTAAAAGTTATTCTTTCCAATCAATCCATTGGGCTATTCCTATAAGTGTCACAAACAGCCCTAGAGTTCGTACAAGAATAACACCTTAAGATACAAATCAACGAAAACAGTAATGTCACCTAGATACTCCAATGTCACCTCAAGTATCCGTGGGCATGATTATCTGAACATGTGATGGGAAACAATCAAATTGAGCCTTATAAAATGAAAAAACTAAAATTTTGAGATATGCCCTATAAACCGGAAAGGAGGGAGTAACATGCAACACTTCATTTATTAGGCTATAGACTCATCTTGCTTTGATATGTGTGATGTTACTCATACTAGTAGTAACTAGCTATGAGGGTGCTTGGATCTAAGGGACTATTTTTGGTTTGACTAAAAATAGTCTTTTTTAGAGGCTAAAGTTCCAAGCACCCCTGACTAAAGAGAGGCTAGGGCTAGTCTTATGGCTAAATTTTTTTAGTCATAGAAAACCTACTAAAATATGTATTAGCCCTCTCTCTTATTTAATTCCTTTCCTTTAACACATGTGAGTTCTGGATTGGAGGGTTTGGAGGATAATAAATGCTCAATAACTTGATTTTAGTCTCTTTAGTATTTGGATCCAAGCATGGGTGAGACTAGCAAGTTTTAGTCCCACTACTTTTAGTCATGGGACTAAAACGTATCCAAGCATCCTCTATGTTATCACATGTCTCTCTTTCTTCATTTATCACTTGTCACATCATCTATTTTATCTAGATATGTGTGATGTTACTACATATGTTACTCCCATTGTGGGTAGTCTAATGACTTCCGAATTAGTGAATTTATATCTTGAAATGTCTAAATTTTCAATCCCTTGCTCTTATCACCTCAAAGCAAACAAGTTAATTAAACATGGGAAAGCATCAAATCCTTGTGACTTCTTTAATAGATTATTGGTAGGTGTGTGTGACTTGATGAAACACAGGAAATAGTGCAGCTCTATAAATTACAAAATGATGGGGTTGCTCAGAGAAGCTACCAGAGAACAACTATATATTTCTTTGAGTGATGCATCAGGCATCACAAGCATGGGTCAACCTGAACATAGCTACTTCACTGATCCTTGGCATGGCCTTTTGATCTCTTCATGCATACTGGAGCTAACTAGCTTGGATTAGGATTGGGAGGCATCTGAAAACGAATGCACACTGTGATAACATAGCTGACTTCATTGGCCCGCAAGTCAATTAGTACCATGACCATCGAAGGTTCTGTGGGCTAGCGAATTACATGTTCTTTTTTTTCAGACCCCTCTAATTAAACCCATTAACCGCGAGATGTTAGTCATTTGCTGGGGGTATCAACGTCGGATTGAGCGGCCATCTCGACTTTGGCAGGAGGGCCTCATCTTGGCAGTTACCATGCGTTGGTTTGTAGGTGAAGAAGACAAATAGTTTGGACGCACCTAGGGCCGAGCTGGCAAAATCCGGGGCCCTGTGCGAAACTAAAAAAATGGGGCCCTATCTGGCTAGAAAAAATGAACTATTGAAAAATTATAATGTATGTATATAAATAATCATACCTATGCAACTTCCGGTTGCATGATATTTATTTGAGCAACCTCATTCTATTAGTATTCTTTGAAATGAAATCTTCAATGATTCCTCATAATCAATCTTCTCCTTGTAATCAATCACTCTAATGATTTCTGCGAAAAGTTAATAAGGAAATAGGAATTAGGAGAATATGAGTAGATTCGGAGTACAAGCCAGCGGTATTCCTCTCTGACTCTCTATGAACCCGAGATCTCGAGAGGAATAATCGATGAATGCAAAGTTGTGAACCAATGGGATTTGGAGTATTTGAGCTCGGGCTCAAATGAGCCCGCATGAACAGTAAAACCGAAAAAAATCAAAAAATTCTGAATTTTTTTATGATGAACTTTGACAAAATTTCTAAGTGCTTGCAAATTTTCATCATGAGATCACATTCGAGGAATGCGTGACAAAAAAACAAAAACAATGTTTTGAAAATGCTACTTTCAAAAGCATTTTGGAACACTAATTTTGTTTTTTTGCCACGCCTTCCACGAATATGATGTCATGATGAAAATTTACAGACACTTCGAACATTTGTCAAAGTATACCACAAAAAATTCAGATTTTTATGATTTTTTCTGATTTTTTTTCTTGAATTTACTGTTCATCCAGGTTCAAATGAGCTCGAGCTTATTTCCAAAAAAAATGAGCTCGAGCTCAAAAGGATACTTTCCTAACCAATGAGGATTTTAGAATATTTGCATTGCCAAAACTGTCATACTATACGTACTCATGAATCCCGGCCATTCCCAACCCTTAACCTGTTTGGTGCACAGGGAAAAACATGATCCCGGCCAGAATCAAAATTTATTTTTTTCTACTCACTACACTGGTCCACATCGTGATGGCTGTTGCCGCGGTCCTGTCGTCGCTCCGGAAGCAGAGCACGAAAGTTAGCTACCTTCTGCGTGCTGGCCAGCTGGATCAGGAACGAGGCGCTGGAGCGTGCGAGTCCGGCTATACCGACGACGCCTGAGGGGGCGGGCTTGCGGGTGGTGGTGACGGCGGCAGAGATCAGGGCCAGCGGGCTGCTGCCATCGGTGGAGTGGGTGGAGAGCGTCCCAGTCGTCGTCTGCCCGCTGCACGGCGACGTGGTGGTCGGTGCAGATAGGTCGAGCACCATCAGGTGGCTGGTACTCAGCGGCGCGGTGTAGAGCACCGTGGCCGCACGCGCACCACCCTTGGTGATCGTCGTGAGTAGAGGCTTGCCTGTAGAACCTGAGAGAGAATTGAGGCAACGGGATTGTATTGCTCAAGCCAAAGGGCAATCGTACATGGGGCATCTAGATGCAGACGTGCATGACAACGTGCCAAAGGGCACGGACGAGTCGATCCATGCAAGCATGCATTGATTTCTAGCTAGATATTGCATGCGTTCTACTTTTTCTGTGTTTACACATGCATACTCAGCTGTAGCATGGCAATCTGGCCATGTAATATCCAAGATCCACGACGTGCAGATCATATCAACGGCACCTCCTTCTGAGCGCTCCTGCATGTGGCCGACGGACTGCCCAGTTTGCGCAAGGACCAACGTATGCTGCATTGCTGTTCGGATTGAATGGGCTTAGGCAAGAGATAAAAAGAAGAGGAGAGATAGATGAAGATGACATGCAGGCCCAGGTTGTCATCGAGAGAAACGAGCGATCCCGGCCGGGATTATGCTTACAAACGGGTCTAGGATTGGTTTAGGGTTGAAATCGATCGGGATTGCAGAGGATAGGATACAAACTTCAGGGAATTAAAGGCGAGGGTTCATTTACGACAAGCTCTACAATCTCAAGGTTTAAATCAGACTTCATTCCCCTTTTGTATGCATGCAGCTTAGGAGGAAATTTTCCCATGCCAGTCAAAAAGTAAAGCATAGCATCGAAATAAAAAGGCATATTTTATACTCTAAGCGGTAATGGTAACTCATGTGCCATGTCTCAATTTTCTGCTAATTTTTTAAAAATAATACATTTTTTTATTAATTTGCACAAATATTACGCGGAAAAAATTATTTTCAAAACTAATACACCGTCGGCCCATAGCAGGCCGACTGGTCCTAGTCGGCCCACAGCAGGCCGACTGGGTTCCTATCGGCTTGCAGCAGGCCGATTGGGCTGTCGGCCACCATTTCAAGTGCCGATTGGGCTGTCGGCCACCATTAGTTCCAGTCGGCCTGCTGTGGGCCGACAGGGACTAATTGGCCTGCTGTAGGCCGACTGGTGCATGTGATTTTTTTTTGCCCGTACGATTTTTTCTTTCAAAACTATGACATATTTTCCCGCCAACTCGTTCCCGCCACCCGTTCTCATCCACCCGTTTCCCGCCATATGTTCCCGCCAACTCTTTCCCGCCACTCGTTTCCCGCCATATGTTCCCGCCAACTCTTTCCCGCCATATGTTCCCGCCAACTCTTTCCCGCCACTCGTTTCCCGCCATATGTTCCCGCCAACTCTTTCCCGCCACTCGTTTCCCGCCATATGTTGTCGTTCTTTCCCGCCATTTTCTCCTCTCTACCTATAAAACCCCCTTCAGACGGAGGCGGATAAGCATTCCAGTCAAGTTTAGTTGAGATGTCCCATTATCCTTTCGATCGTAGTTTTCACCCTGGGATGAGCAGCACTCTTCTGAGCCTAGCTACCGATTTCAGGATGGACAATAGGGTAGTTCCATGGGACGAACTCACCGGTAGTGACACCATAATGAATGAGTTGGCTCACCAATTACTTAGGTCTGGGTGGCCTGAAAGGACCTATGAAGAGGTACGTAAAGAACTTCTTAGGTTGCATGAAAGGTGGGAGAAGGTAGTAGTGCCGAAGAGTGAAACTTTCAGAAGGATTGCAGCAAATAATCCATGTTTATGGACTGAGGAGAGCGAGGACGAAGATGATATCTTCATGTCGCCGCTTCCGGGTTCTGCATACTCGAAGGGCAAGAGTTCTTCATCATCGAAGGGCAAGGTTTCTGCATCATCGAAGGGCAAGGTTTCTGCATCGTCGAAGGGCAAGAGTTCTTCATCGTTGAAGGGCAAGAGTTCTTCATCGTCGAAGGGCAAGAGTTCTGCATCCATCGTACGTACCGTTTAATTTAGATTTAGTTCTATCTAGTTGTTTGTAATGTCTTGTTGTATGAGCATTATGTTCTATCAAAATATGATCTTGTAGTTCAAATAACATAGTACTAAAATAGAGTAGGCATATGTCTCACACATAAGTACATAGTCATTTGTCTCATACATAGAATAGACATAAGTCTCACACACAAATAGATGGTAATGTCTCTACTGATAGATGGAAGCGTCGGTGACGACGTCTGGCCTGGCGGGGAGGCGGATCTGGAAGCGGCGACCATCCCTACCTGTCGGGTGCCCTAATGTGACGAGGAGGAATCTCAGACTCTTCCTGGTCATGCTATGTATCCTGTGTGGGGCCTGGTGGAGGAGTCGAAAACATGTTCATCCACTGGGTGTGCTGTGACATCTGAGCCTGTATGTTCTCCTCGGGATGTTGATCACTCCCCCACGTATCATGTGATGGACATAGACGCCTGATATCCGTAGGCTCCTGCGCGATGAAATGTTTCATCATGAAGAATGAGGTCGCGTCAATTAATATAAAAAACAATAAATATGAAGACGCATACCTGCTGGCTGTGACGGCTGCTCTGACTCAAACACGAAGCTGGACGAGGGACCGTGCTGCTGTGGCTGTGGAGAAAACATGAAGCTCGACGAGGGACCGTGCTGCTGTGGCTGTGGAGCAAACACGAAGCTCGACGTGGGACCATACTGTTGTGGTTGCTGCCACGTTGAACTGCCAGGTTGGTCGGGGCCAGGGGTGGCCTGGTTGATGTCGGTGCTAGACGTGCACGTGGTTGATGTCGGTGCGTGGAGTGACGCGGCTGCTGCTGCTGATGATGAACAACGTCGGTTCTCCGGGTGCACGTGATAGCCTCGTACACAGTCCGTATCTTGTTCTGAATTCGTTCCAAGAAGGGTTGTAGCACTTTGGGCGGTCTTTGAAGGAGAGGTCCAGATGATGTTGATCGTCCAAAGGTGGTCACGTCGTTGTAGAGGTCGTGTGTCAAGGTAGCCTGCAAATTTCCATGACAATGAATAATGTCTGTCTCTTGCACGCCAAAGTATATGACAACATTACTTAAAGAAAATATATCTTACCGCGTCTTGCCTAGAGCCCAAGTGTCATAGCTTGGGTACATATCCCACGGAGTAGGATCCGTATCTCCTCCGGGTGGGAGTGCTCAACGATGCGTAACCGTGTTCCGGTCATGTAGCGCCGCAAATAGAGATTGAATGCATTGAGATCAAAATTTTCATTCACGTGCCATAGATGCGTGTTTGCTGTCTCCCATTCTATAACATACGGCTCTAGTCTAACTAGCCAGTCAGCAGTTGTCCTGGTCATGCCCTTCCTTGTCGTCCTAAAATTGTGGTGTGTGTTCAACAATTACCTAAAGTTTCGAATGGAGTACTATGAAAGATAATGCAACATTGAAAAACTTGTTAATACCCGTGGATGTGTGCTGGCAGCGGGTTCTCTATAGGGGGAGGCACCTCCAACTGCGAGAAGACCAAATTGCCTCATAACCCTCACATTGTGCCATCTCCTCGACGAAGACATCAAGATGATCTTTGATTTTGTCATCCAGTAATCTCGGTCCCTTGTGCATAGCATGCACATACCACCAGGGTATCTCGCTTGTATGGCTGCTTCCGTGTAGGGCTGCCAGATGACCCCGTGTATGAATCAAACTGCTCGTTCAATGCTGTGTATGCTTTCCTGGTCTGATTACTAGCAAAGCGTCTCTGCAGAAAACAAAAGTTAATAGCCGCTAGCATCGAACTATCTCTTGTGCAGAAAAAAGTTGCATTAAACTATAACACGATGCATACCTCGCGACGTGTCCAACATGCATCGAAAGTAGGCATGTCGATGCCGTCAACATCAAACATGGCGTCTATAGGCTCACGAACATGGACATCTGGTCGCCCTATAGAGAACCTCTCCCACGACCACAGCTGTAGGAATAGAGGGCATCCAAGAAGGGCTGGCTTTCTCGGTGTAAGCAGGCAACCGTTGCACATACCTCGGTATGTAGCCGCTAAGACCGCCGAACCCCAACTCCTCTGTCGATCTGATCCGCCGTCTGAGCGCCGCTATCTCCGGTGCCATAGGGATGTAGTCTTGGCGCTAATAGTGGTGACATGGTTCTCGGTGAACATCACCTTGCCGAAAAGCCACATTAAGTAGGCCTCGAGGCTCCGAGTGATCTGTTCTGCATTCAACGGTGCCTGAAAGTTCTTGATCTGCATTAAGTAAAGTGAAAGTTTTAGTAAGCCGCAATTATTTTCTGTAAAACCGTATGAACGATGACTTGAAGATAAGAGGTAGGGGAAATTACCCGGAAATTGAGGAACCACTCATACTTAGGTCCGTGATGCTCCCATACCGGATCCGGAGCATCCGGAAAAACACCATGAAAACGTTGTGTAAGAGCTTGCTCCCAACCAGCCGGTGCATCCAACGGTCCTATGGCATGACCTGCCAACGGTAGTCCGAGCAAAAGTGACACGTCCTCCAGAGTAGGAGCCATCTCTCCCCATCGGAAGTGAAACGTGTGGGTCTCTGGCCTCCAACGGTCCACTAAGCAGCTCAGCAAGGACCCGTCGATGGCGAGACGTTTCTCACCCGGGATAGACTCAACCAGACGCGCGAAAGGTAAAAGACCGGCCCATTTCAACCTTCATCAGAGAACATTTCGGTTAGTGTCTCCCATTAATATGCATGTCAGTGTGCAAATTAACAAAGCACGCATCATGAAGCCATCCCGGTGTATCATCCAGTTTTCCTTAGGAGTGCGAGTGACCAGAGGCTCAAGCTTGCGCTCATACCATATCGCAGCACGATGACCCCTATCAATGTCCCCATCCAGCAACCACATTCGCGACATTCCTGCACATAAAATTCAGAACATAGTGCTACACTTAATAAAAATTCAGAACATAGTGCAACACTTAATAAAAATTCAGAACATAGTGCCACACTTAATAAAAATTCAGAACATAGTGCCACACTTAATACAAATTCAGAATATAGTGCCACACTTAATACAAATTCAGAACATAGTGCCACACTTAATACAAATTCAGAATATAGTGCCACACTTAATACAAATTCAGAACATAGTGCCACACCATACTTAATACAAATTCAGAACATACTACTGCTAGCTTAGCTTCTTTCTCTCACCCTTACTCCTCTACTGCCTCTACCTCCTCTTCTTCCCCGGTTGCCTCGTCCACGACCAGTGACGAAAGTGGGACAATTAGTGTCCCTATGGCCAAATTCATTGCATAGAATGCATTGCCTAGTCGGACCCCCTGCTTCAGATTCGTCCATATCATTCCGGATGCGCTGACACTGCCGTCTGCCTCTACTTGTACGCATATGCTCTGGGTTTGAAGTGTAACGCCTTTCGGCGGGGTTGACGCTGTTGAAATTACCCATTGATCGAAAACCCATCAGCTCACCTGTCCATGTATTGAGAACAGACTCTTTCAAAAAAAATGGAGACACAAACGATATTGCGTCCATTCCAAGCAAAATGGAGACACAAATGGAGACGTAAATTATTGTACTTGACCGTGTCCATAATGCATGAACACCGACGGTGTGTGTTTCAGTATCAAGACCTAAACTTGCCGCAATCCATTCTTTCAACTGACTGACTGACCATGTTTGAGGTGCGCTCATTGGCACCTCTATGTGAGTAAATTCACTCAGATCTGCTCCCATCTCAGTTGTTTGGACAGTACCAGGACCGTAGTAAAATCTGAACTTCACTACATCAGACATCTCGGCTCACCTATTTTTTTTTCAACAACGAAATACAATTCACTAACAAATATTAGACATGTTTATATATATATATATATATATTACAGAATATTTACTGGCGCAACTAATACAATTCACACACCTATAAGTATATTACAAATATTTGCCGGAGCAACTACAAATATATTACGGATTTTACCGGAGCTACTCCAAATATATTACGGATTTTACCGGAGCTACTCCAAATATATTACGGATTTTACCGGAGCTACTCCAAATACTGACACTAATAAATACGGATTTTACCAGAGCTACTCCAAATACTGACAGTCTTAAATACTTCACATGCACATATAGTACGGAATATCACCGGAGCAACTACACATTTTTACACAAATAATTAGTTGACATCTAAATATATTTAAGTATACTACGGGGCAAATAACAATAATCGCACACCTAATTTATTTCATATCGAAACATATTAACAAATAATACCGGAGCACCTACGAAAAATAAAATGTTTGCTGAAATATACCCTTGAAGCGTGCGAATGAAGAACGACGAACGGCGGCCAACGAACTGCCGGTGCTCCGCCTCCAACAACGAACGACGAACGACAAGCTTCACCTCCACCACAATGCCCCAACTTCACCACCACCACCTCCACCAAAATGCTCACCACAACCACCACGAGCTACCCCATCAGTAGATCGACACCTCTTTTGGCTGCCCTAACTAAGTTGAATCCATTCACGGTGCCAAAACTGCAAAAATACTGGCTCATTTAGGTGTAGAAATTGGTACCTTTTTTTACAGAGAGAGGAGAAACTAAGAAATAAGAAGAACAGAAGAAGAGCAGCAGCAGCGGGAGGATAAGGGCGAAGGGCAGCCGGGCCAGCGCGCGCGAGGTGGGGCCGCACCCTGTCGGCCAGCAGCAAGCCGATCGGCCTGCGGCAGGCTGACAGGGGTGCGCCCGCGCCGACAGCTCCCTCTCCCCTCGCGACGTGGCCTGCCCAATGCGAGGCCGACCACGTGCCAAGCAGGCCAGCTGTCGGCTTGCTAGTGGCCGACTGCAGCCACTCGGCTTGCTGCGGGCCGACTAGAGCCTGTCGGCCACCTGCGGGCCGACGGTGTATTAGTTTTGAAAATAATTTTTTCCGCGTAATATTTGTGCAAATTAATAAAAAAATGTATTATTTTAAAAAAATTAGCCAATTTTCTTATCTTCTGATGTCTGACCAGTCATGTCAATGCTAGCGATCCATGAGCAGCGGGTGCGTGCTCAAGTACTGGTAGTGAGAGGCCTAGCCCGTAAGTAGTACTAGCATGTTCAGCCATGCTTTCATATTTTATCCACTTGCCATTATACTTGTCAGATCATTATAATTGCTTGCAATATTAACAGTTTAAAATCCCCAACAACAACAAAAAGTTTAATTGTGGCATTGGGCACTATATTTACTTGTCGTGCTTACTTGTCATATTACACTTTAATTGTGCCCACTTAGAGTAAAAAATATGCCTTGAGATTGGGCTGTAAAAAACCGATTTAATAGAAGAGACTAGACATCACATTGTACGTCAACACTCCCCCTCACGTGTGGCTCCCTCAGGCCTAAACGTGGACCAAAAGTGGGCTGTAATATAATTGCGCCAACCAGGTCTTGAACTCAAGACCTCTTGGCTCTGATACCATGTAGAAGTGCATACTTTAGCCAATGCAACCAAAAGAACGATCTGATAGAAGAGACCAGGCAGCACAATATACGTCAACAATTTTGATATAGTTACTAGGTTGTTTCGAAAGCAATGCCAAAAAATCTTCGATGCAGTTACCGAGTTGTTTTAAAACACACTTACCAAAAATTCTACTCCCTCCATTCCCTTATACAAGGCCACTATGAAAAATACATTTTGCATCTATACAAGGCCACTAACAGTATCAAGGCAAAAATTAATAAAGTTTTCTCGTACTAGCAACTTATTTAATACTTGCATGCATGAAGTCATAATGACACTGTGCTACTTTCTTCCTATTCCTTCCTTGCATGCATGCAAGCGTATTAATGAGCCCGGTTAACCAAAAGAAAAGTTGGATTGCAAAGTAGTAATTAACTTTTACCTTGATACCTGTAATTTGAGTTTGTGGCCTTGTATAAGGGAATGGAGGGAGTATGAGCAATTGCTAATTTTTTAATGCAACTACTAGATTTTTTATTGGTAGCTACCGGCTTTTCTAAAACAATGTGCTATACTGTTTAGAAACAACTAAATTTGGTTACAAACAACTTGTGATTTCTTGTTCTCTAATTTCGGTCGTATGTAATCTTTAGTGAGCAGGGTTCAAGCACAAACTTAGGGTCTGTTTTGAATCCATCTAGCTTCACCAACACTTCTCATATCTAGCTTCTTTGGTCGCTTCTTGCTTCAAGTTGCAAACATAAAACGTTCTGGAGCAGCAACAGCTTCTCCCATCGCTTGGATGAGCTGGCAGCCCAGCAAGGGCGCTCAAGGCCTATTCATTGCCATGTTGGGCTGGCAAGAAGGAGCCCATCTGAGGCGGAACTGCACACAGGCTAGAAGGAACCCATCTGGGGTAGAACTGCACAGAGGCTAGAAGGAACCCATCTCGGGCATCAATGGCGTTGCGGCCAGCTCCTCCGATCCATGGGGTCGCAGCACCTTGCACTAGGCGCGACAGACGGCGGCGACGATGGGATCCGACGGGAAATAGCCTAGGGCGGACAAATCTGTAGTCAGGGGCAGCGATTTGGACGGCGACACGGGCAGCCAGGCGTGGCGGTGGGAACGGCGATGGTGCGGGTTCCAGAGGAGAAACGAGGGGGGGGGGGGGGAGATGTGAGCGAGTATCCCCCTCACCTTGCGGCGCCCGACGGCCGCCCAGCTGCAACCCGTCGTCGACAAGACTGCCAGGAAGCTGCCCACTTGGAAGGCGCACCTCATGAACAAGGCTGGGCTCCTCGCCTTTGTCAAGTCCGTGCTCAGTGCCATTCCCCTACATCAGCTCCTTGTGCTAGCGCCGCCGAAGAAAGTCCTCAAACTCCTGGAGAAGATTCAGAGAGGATTCCTTTGGGCTGGCCGTGCCGATGCCGCCCTACCAGCCTGGGCGGCCTGGGCATCCACGACTTGGAGCGCACGGGCCTCGCCTTGCGCACCAGATGGCTCTGGTTTGCACGCATTGATGGAAACAGAGCATGGGCTGGCCTCGACCTGCAGTTCTCTCGCGAGGAACGTGCTTTCTTCTTCGCGTCCACCTTCATGATCATTGGCGATGGAAGGCGGGCACTGTTTTGGGAGGACCGCTGGATCAGCGGATGATCCATCTCCAAGATTGCTCCTTAGCTGTACGCCCTCATCCCCAAGCGCGGCCGCAAGAGCAGAATGGTGGCTGACGGCCTTCAGGCGCACCAGTGGGCTTCAGACATTCATGGCACTCTTAGGATCCAAGAGATTGGCCAATACTTGCTAACGTGGAGAGCCATCGAGCACACCACCCTCTTTGCTGAACCGGACCATCTCCAATGGAAGTGGAATGCTTCAGGCACATACACTGCGCAGTCCGCGTACCTCGCCACCTTCCACGGCTCTACTTCCTGCCCGGCTTGGCAGCTTACCTGGAAGGGCTGGGCCCCTCCGCGTGTGAAGTTCTTCCACTGGCTCGCTAACTTGGGACACTGCTGGACAGCCGACCGCCTCGCCCGTCGCGGATTGCCGCACCCTCCTCGCTGCCCGCTTTGTGATCAGGTGCCGGAATTGATGAACCACCTGATCCTGGAATGCCCATTCACCAAGCAGGTTTGGCATGACGTCTTGTCTTGGCTGCACCTACCTTGCACCGCGCCTAATGGTGAAGGCTCCCTTTCCGTCTGGTGGCGCACGGCGCGGCAGGCCACGCCCAAGCCGATGCACAAAGGGCTCACAACCGCAACGCTGCTGGTACCTTGGATGACCTGGAAGCATCGCAACGATTGCGTCTTCAATGCTGCAACTCCATCGACTAGCATCTTGGTATCAAGGATCAAGGAAGAAGCCGCGCTTTGGGCTACCGCGGGTGCTCGCGGCCTGCGTGTCATCCTCCCACAGACCTGGGATGTCCACTGATGTTTTTGTGTTTTTTCCTGTACCGGAGCCTCCTAGGAGGATGTAACAAACTATCTCTCTTTTCAATATAATGAAACGCAAAAGCCTTGTTGCGTTTTCTCAAAAAGATGTGAGCGAGCAGTTCCTATGGATGGAACGAGGAGGAGGTGAGCGAAACGTTTTCCTTGACGGTGACAATTCGGCCATAAATAACTTAAGCTTGAGATTCAGAAAAACAAGGAGCTGGGAATCTGTAGCTTCAAAAAAATGAACTACAGCCCACGATGGCTTATTGGAGAAATCGCGTTTGGGCTGACTTTGGAGATAGATTTTGTAAAGTTTGAAGTAGGAGGAGATCAGAACAGGTCCTTATTTGCTATCTTAGTTATGTGATACTAGCCATCCGTTCTGGAGTATAATAAGACACTTAGAAAAGATTTGTGCTGGTTTATCAAACATTCGATGTTGTTGCCATCAACTCCCTTCGTCCTATATATTATTATGGGAAGGAGGGAGTAGTTGTTTGTAGCATCTACATTTTCTGGAAATGTACTTGTCAAAATACATATTTTAGAACCGGATATAACAAGAGAGAGAGTGTGAGTGTCCCCCTAGCGTCAACATACAACTTTATTACTGTAGTAATTTGGATGTCTACGTACAGCCGAAAGCATACTAGTGCACTGTAGCAACCCTGTCGTGTACTGTAGCGGGACTCTTGCAGAGCAACTGTTGTAGCATTTTTTACTGTAGCACAATGTACCATTCGGAAAAGCAGACAATGGCTTCAAAAAAGAAAAAAGAAAAAGAAATCGGACGTGGGTGGGCACTGGGCAGCCGCCGTATCGGAACGCAGTGGTTGACACGCTACAGGTTTGATTTTCCCTTATTTTTTGCTGGAACTTGGAGCGTGGGTGTGGAGGACTTTTTTTTTATTTTTTTAACACCAAGACTTAAATCCTGATGGGCTCAGGATATCATTGTCCCTCTAACCATCTAACCAGAGATTGTTTCCCGATGACTTCTTTTCTTACATGTACATGGTGTTTTGTTTACAAATAGACGTGGGTGTTGAGGACTCCTTTTTTATGTACATGATTGATTTTCTTTTTATTTTTCATTAAACTGCTGGAGGACATGGGTGTCAAGGTCTCCTTTTTTGTTATTTTAATATATCATAACCATTACATTTATAATCTAATGGCTAAACATATCTTGCCGTTGTGGAATAACGTGAAAGCTTTATGGTGCCTCCATTTAGAAAGGTCACTCGGTACCTTATCCTACACCGAATTTCATCTCTACAGTATAGACTAGGAGAAGCACATAGTAAATGATTTTGGTGAAATCTGATTTTGGTGAATTCCCACTACTAAATGAAAGTGATAAAACGAGAGACTCTCTATCATGAAGATCTTGGTGCTACTTTGAAGCACAAGTGTGGTAAAAGGATAGTAACATTGTCCCTTCTCTCTTATTCTCTCGTTTTTTTCCCTTTTTTTTGGGCCTTTTCTCTTTTTTTTCCTTTTTTTTATTTTTCGTCCGGAGTCTCATCCCGACTTGTGGGGGAATCATAGTCTCCATCATCCTTTCCTCACTTGGGACAATGCTCTAAAAATGATGATCATCACACTTTTATTTTTCTTACAAGTCAACAATTACAACTCGAAACTTAGAACAAAATATGACTCTATATGAATGCCTCCGGCGGTGTACCGGGATATGCAATGAATCAAGAGTGACATGTATGAAAGAATTATGAATGGTGTCTTTGCCACAAATACAATGTCAACTACATGATCATGCTAGCAATATGACAATGATGGAGTGTGTCATAATAAATGGAACGGTGGAAAGTTGCATGGCAATATATCTCGGAATGGCTATGGAAATGCCATGATAGGTAGGTATGGTGGCTATTTTGTGGAAGGTATATGGTGGGTGTATGATACCGGCGAAAGGTGCGTGGTATTTGAGAGGCTAGCAATGCTGGAAGGGTGAGAAAGTGCATATAATCCATGGACTCAACATTAGTCATAAGGAAATCATATACTTATTGCAAAAATTTAGAAGTCATCAAAAACCAAAGTATTACGCGCATGCTCCTAGGGGGATAGATTGGTAGGAAAAGACCATCGCTCGTCCCCGACCGCCACTCATAAGGAAGACAATCAATAAATAAATCATGCTCCGACTTCATCACACAACGGTTCACCATACGTGCATGCTACGGAATCACAAACCTTAACACAAGTATTTCTCAAATTCACAACTACTCAACTAGCATAACTCTAATATAATCATCTTCATATCTCAAAACAATTATCAAGCATCAAACTTCTCTTAGTATTCAGCACACTCATAAGAATTCTTACAAATCTTTTATGCTTAGCATATTAGGATTATTTAAGCAAATTACCATGCTATTTAAGACTCTCAAAATAATATAAGTGAAGCATGAGAGTTCATATATTTCTACAAAATAAAACTACCATCATGCTCTAAAATATATAAGTGAAGCACTAGAGCAAACAACAAACTACTCCCAAAGATATAAATGAAGATCAATGAGTAGTCGGATAATTATGCAACTATATGAAGACTCTCCCATTTAATAATTTCAGATCTTGGTACTCTATTTAAACAGCAAGCAAAGCTATAGAAAATAACACTTGAAGGATAGCACAAATCATGTGAATAAGCAAAAACTTAGGTTCAACCGATACTAACCGATAATTGAAAAAGAAAGGTGTGATGCCTACCGGGGCATCCCCAAGCTTAGATTCTTGAGACTTCTTGAAATATTATCTTGGGGTGCCTTGGGCATCCCCAAGCTTGAGCTTTTGTGTCTCATTAATTCCTCACATATTACGGTTTCCTAAATCTCAAAAGCTTCATCCACACCAAACTCAACAAGAACTCGTGAGATAGGTTAGTATAAACCAATGCACAAACCTTATCATACTCTACTGTAGAAAATCACTAAAATTATTATTCAACATTGCATACTAAATGCCTCTGCATATTTAGTACTCCCATCATCAAATGGAATCATTAAATAAGCAAACATATGCAAACAATGCAAACATAGCAGCAATCTTCCTAAACAGGACAGTCTGTAAAGAATGCAGCAAAACCCATACTTCCCTAGCTCCAAAAATTATGAAATAAAATTCCCACTGTAGATAATTTATCAGAGCTCATTATGCAAAAGGTTTCAACATTTTATCACACTCTGACTTTTCTGTGTAATTTCTGCAACAGCGGTAAACTTTCTGTTTTCAAACAGCAACATGCATACTTGCAAAATAAGCATGGCAAAAACTATCCTTGACATTTTTATTGAAACAAGAGATGCAAAACATTAATATAAATGACAGAAGGCGAAAACTAACAGAAGGTAATGATGCTCCAAGAAAAACACACATCATGTGAAGAATAAAAATATAGCTCCAAGTAAAGTTACCAATGAACGAAGACAAAAGAGGGGATGCCTTCCGGGGGCATCCCCAAGCTTGGACGCTTGGTTATACTTTAATATTACCTTGGGGTGCCTTGGGAATCCCCAAGCTTAGGCTCTTTCCACTCCTTATTCCATAGTCCATCGAATCTTTACCCAAAACTTGAAAACTTCACAACACAAAACTTAACAGAAAACTCGTAAGCTCCGTTAGTATAAGAAAGCAAACCACCACTTTAAGGTACTGTAATGAACTCATTATTTATTTATATTGGTGTTAAACCTACTGCATTCCAACTTCTCTATGGTTTATAAATTATTTTACTAGCCATAGATTCATCAAAATAAGCAAACAACACACGAGAAACAGAATCTGTCAAAAACAGAACAGTCTATAGTAATCTATATCAAATGTATACTTATGGTACTCAAAAAATTCTAAAATAAATTGGTGGGCCTGAGGAATTTGTCTATTAATCATCTGCAAAAAGAATCAACTAAATAGCACTCTCCAGTAAAAATTTCTAGCTAATCTCGTGAGCGCTAAAGATTCTGTTTTTTTACAGCATGATCATAAAGACTTCACCCAAGTCTTCCCAAAGGTTTTACTTGGCACAAACAATAATTAAAACATAAAACCACATCTAAAAAGAAGCTAGATGTATTATTTATTCCTAAACAGAACCAAAAATCAAGAAACTAAAATAAAATTGGGTTGCCTCCCAACAAGCGATATCGTTTAACGCCCCTAGCTAGGCATGATGATTTCAATGATGCTCACATAAAAGATAAGAGAGCATCATGAAGAATATGACTAGCATATTTAAGTCTAACCCACTTCCTATGCATAGGGATTTTGTGAGAAAACAACTTATGGGAACAAGAATCAACTTGCATAGGAAGGTAAAACAAGCATAACTTCAAGATTTTAAGCACATAGAGAGGAAACTTGATATTATTGCAATTCCTACAAGCATATATTCCTCCCTCATAATAATTTTCAGTAGCATCATTGTCGGTGTCAAAACCGGCGGATCTCGGGTAGGGGGTCCCGAACTGTGCGTCTCGGGTAGGGGGTCCCGAACTGTGCGTCTAGGCGGATGGTAACAGGAGACAAGGGACAAGATGTTTTTACCTAGGTTCGGGCCCTCTCGGTGGAAGCAAAACCCTACTCCTGCTTGATTAATATTGGTGATATGGGTAGTACAAGAGTAGATCTACCACGAGATCAGAGAGGCTAAACCCTAGAAGCTAGCCTATGGTATGATTGTTGTTCGTCCTATGGACCTAAACCCTCCGGTTTATATAGACATCAGAGAAGGCTAGGGTTACACAGAGTCGGGTACATGGGGAGGAAATCTACATATCCAGACGCCAAGCTTGCCTTCCACGCCAAGGAAAGTCCCATCCGGACACGTGACGAAGTCTTCAATCTTGTATCTTCATAGTCCAAGAGTCCGGCCAAAGGTCATAGTCCGGCTATCCGGACACCCCCTAATCCAGGACTCCCTCAGTAGGCCCTGAACCAGGCTTCAATGACGATGAGTCCGGCGCGCAGATTGTCTTCCGCATTGCAAGGCGGGTTACTCCTCCGAATACTTCATAAAAGATTTTGAACACAAGGATAGTGTCCGGCTCTACAAAATAAGTTCCACATACTTCCATAGAGAGAATAGTATTTACACAAATCTAATCTGCTGACGTATTCCGTAGCGTGTCATCACACCACAGCCAAGCCTTTATTCGAATCGTTTTTACTGTCCCACCTCAGCGCGTTTCGAGAGGCGGCTTCCTTGGCACGTCTTGTCGAAGCAGAGACCGTGTCCCCTTATTCCGGGATTCTCATCAATACGGGCGTGGGTAACCCAACCGCGCCATTGATTATGTCGCTTGGGAGATAAGCGAGTTTTACCAGGCTGGTGGGGTCGAGCGGTTTCGTCCGCCCATATAAGGGGATAAAGATCCACCTTTTCACCCACGCCTTCTTCCTCCTTTGCTTATCCGTCTCCGCGTACTCGAGCTCCAGCGCCCAAGTCCGCATTCCCCACCTCAACCTTTCTCCAGCCATGTCCGGAGCGGGAGGCAGGTGGATGGCCTCCTCCGTCACGGAGGGACACATCAAGAAGATGAGGAAATCCGGATACTTGTCTGACGACATCGCGCACCGGCTTCCAGACGCGGGGCAGCTCATCCTCACCCTGAGCCCCAAGAGCGGGTGGTGTTCCTCACCCATTTCTTCCGCGGACTAGGCTTCCCTCTCCATCCATTTGTCCGGGGGCTCATGTTCTACTATGGCCTGGATTTCCATGATCTGGCCCCGAACTTCATCCTCAACATCTCGGCGTTCGTAGTCGTGTGCGAGGCCTTCCTCTGCACCCCACCCCACTTCGGCTTATGGCTGAAGACTTTTAATGTCAAGCCGAAGATAGTGGGCGGCCGCCAGGCGGAGTGCAGAGGTGCCATGGTGGGCAAGATGCCCAACGTCCTATGGCTCGAGGGCTCCTTCGTGGAGACCATAAAGGGGTGGCAATCAGGGTGGTTCTACATCATTGAGTCGAGCGACCCCGCATGGGTCGCAGCCCCCAAGTTCCGATCCAGAATCCCTACGCGGCTCACCTCTTGGAAAGAGACGGGCCTGCCGTGGGGCAAAAAAGGAGATCTAACAGGACTCCAAACATGTGTCAAAACCCTGGTGAGCAAGAAGCTCAAACTTGTCAATGTAGTCCAGGTCATGCTCATCCGCCGGATCCTCCCGTGCCAACAACGGGCTTTCAGCTTGTGGGAGTTCAACCCGGCCCAGCACCGAACTCTGAGCAGGCTCTTCGACACAACGTACGAAGATGCCTGGAAGGTGCTATTCAAGGGCGCCGAGGCTCCCGCATCCGCTACCGAGGATCGCGGATTCAGCGCGCAGCGTCAAGCCAGCGCGGTAAGCTGTTTTTACCTCTTACAGGATATTTGTTTTTCATAGTTTGACTCTATGCGGGATCTAAGCCCCATGCCTTTGACAGGACTGGCGGAAGATGGCCGAATAGGTCAACTGCCCGGCTCCTCTGCTCGAAGATCCAGCAGACGCCTGCTTAATGGAGCTGCTGGTTTCGGGACCTTATGTGGTGCCGGAGAAGAAGGCCAAGAAGAAGGCCCCGGGAACTCGGAAGAGTTCCCGGCGCCAGGTGGAGTCGGACTCATCGTCCGATGACTCCGAGGCGGCCTCCTCCCTCGAAGACGAGGAGGAGGAAAGAGAGGTCTCTTCCCCAGCAGGAGGCCGGAGGGTCCAAGAAGGGGAGGACCCTTCCTACGGACAACTCCACCAACGCCGAGGACAGCGAGGAGGAGTGGCAGCCCAGGGCCAAGCCCCTGGCAAAATCGTAAGTGTCCGGATACCAGAATGACTCATGGCGTTCCTTTATTGCACAGTATCTTCTAACGCCGAATAAAATTATGTAGTCCGCCCAAGGCCCAGCTCGACGTGTCGTCGAGCGGCTCCCTGGATTCGTCGGATGTGAATAGTTATTCACTTCCGACCGCGACCTCCCCTCGACCTGCGGAGGACGCCGAGGTGCTGTCCCAAAAGGTTCCCAGCCAGGAGGAGGTGGTCCTGGAGGCGCCGCAAGGCGACCTCCCGGACCCCAGGCGTAAAGGGGACAAAACCCCCGAGGGCTCCAAGTCCGGCCCTGGGCCGGACACCGCACCGGAACCTTCAACGGTTCCAGAGTCCGGCAGGCGGCCCCTCAGTAAGAAGGGCAAGCCTACGGTGCCGGTGACCTCCGTCGAACCGGAGGCACCGGACAACTTGCTGGAGGTGCTTAACGGCGCCTCCATCGACGAGGATTACCGCACTCTTATGAGTGCGGTGATCCAGAAGGTTCAGTCCACCAAGAGCGGGCTGACCGAAGCCTGTGCCAGCCTGCTTACAGGCTTTGAGGTATGTGAAAAATATGTAAAAATGTTACCGTATAGACAGTAGCCCCTGATGCTCTGCTTATGCTCAAAAGAAAAGCCGAATAGAGGATCTAATAACATTCGCAGGATTCTAACATAATTAAGTCCATATATATATGCAGGCTTCGCTGCTAGCCTCTGCCAAGACCGACCGCAGAGGTGGATGCATCAAGCAGAGCCTTGAGCGGTCCGAGCAAGAGCTCGGCCTTGCTAAGAAGGAGCTGGAGGAGAAGGAAGGTAAATAATTCCTTATGGAGTATATAAAAAAGATGCAGTTGCAAAAAATGACAGGATCAACGTGTCTATTGCAGGGGCCACGACCGAGGTGGCAACCCTTAAGAAAGCGCTGTTCGTGGCCGAAAACAAAGCGGCCGCGGAGCGCACAGAGCGAGGAAAACAGGAGGCGCGGGTGGAGGAGGTGCAGAAAGAGCTCCAGGCTCTCGTGAAAAACCACGAGAGTTTGGAGCTTGACTGAAAGACGCGAGAGTCTAAGCTCGCGGCAGCCCTCGACAGCGCCAAGTCTGCTAAGGCCGAGGCCCAAAAAGCCCTCCAGGAAATTGAGGCGATGAAAAAGATAGCGGCAGGTAAGGCATTCTTTATGCAAAGTAAGCACGTGAAAGTGAATTACTTGTTACTTACCCGAGTCCGGAGCTCTCCAGGAGCATTCGCAGATTTGCCCCGTAGCGTGTCCGATGCCGCCGCTTTCTACCGGGCCGAGGAGGGCAGCTCGACGGAGAAGGTGTTCTGGTCTCAGTATGCTGAGGCCGGACACCCGGTGCCTTTGAGCGACCAGCTGAAGCAACTGGTCGAGCTCCACAAGGTGGCCGAACAGGCCATGAAGGGCCTTGTAGTTCGGCTGTGGCCTGGAGAGGTCCTGCCTGGGAGCTACTTCGGGCTGGTGAGGCGGATGGTGGACGCCTGTCCCTGGCTTGAGGTCGTCAAGTGATCTGTCTGCATCGAGGGTGCCCTTAGTGCCCTTGCCCGTGTTAAAGTACACTGGGGCAAGATGGATGCGGAGAAGCTTGTCAAGGATGGGCCACCGCAAGGCAAGGAGCATCGCCACCCGGAAGCGTATTATGAGGGCGTCCTGAAGGGTGCCCGCCTTATGGCGAATGAATGCTCCAAAGATGTAATATTTGAGTAAACTCGCATTTGTGATCCTTGCACGCTGAAAACATATTCGTATGCATTATGGAACGCTTGTGTTAATTTAAAATATTACCTTATGTGCGGCCGTTATATTAAATCTGAGAGATGGCGAGTCATCGGCTTCAGCCCCCATGCCGCGAGTGCTGGGGTGTTCGGGATAAATCTGAGCACTCTTTTTCCCATTTTTGGGTCCTTCGAGGGAGGTGCACAGCGCAACGAACAAGGCAACCGAACTATAATGCTTTATCACTCTCACTTAGCCATAGAATTCTATAATTTTAAATTTCGGCGAAGCCCCTAGTATTCGGAAGACCGAGTTTGGGGCGCTATCCACGCCTAGGCCGGACAAAGCCGACTCCTCGCTCTAAGCGTCATGAGTCTTTAGGGACTCGAAAACCTCTCGAACAGCGACCAACTCTCGCCTATCATGACGGTCATTTTTTGCTTTCTCTACTGAGGTGCTCAACCCAGCTCTACCGGGGCACAATCGTAGTAGTTCTCCCAGCGCTACCTTAGCCGATATAACGGAACGTAAGGTACCAAAACATGGGAGCCGGGCAAACCCAACTATTGACCCAAGACATGATTCGGAGCCGATGCATATAATGCTATAAGTTCGGGGTGCCGCACTCATGAGAGTGTTCGGACTTCTTCACACCATATTTTGTGGTACTTAAGCCCCTGGCGCATTGACCATACCAAAGTGTACGGGTGCGACATGTCATAATTGAACATATGTGCGTGAGGAAAGGAATGCAATAATAGACTAAAGCTATGCATTGTTTATTCGAAAAAGATGCATTAAAAGCAGAACGATACAAATAGTGCGATAAGCAAGAGATGGGACTATTTAACATGTCCCTCTCCAGGGGCGGGCTGCGGAATGGTATGAGATACAGGTATACTGCTCGTTATAGAGACCACCTTGAAGTTCCATAGTGCGGCGTAGCTTTCGGCTTCCCTGGTTGTTGTATCGTTTGTGCGGCAATTGTCCTGCCGACCCGGTTCTCCGTAGAATGGAGTCCTGAAAGTAAGAAAAAATGACAAAATCGGCAGCCCCTAGTGCGGTTAAGCCGCGTTTCGGGCATGCCATGATGGTGCCCCTCCCCCGGTGCCCATGGTATTTTCAGAGTGTAATTATGTACGCGTAGCACTGATGCCGCCGTATCGCGAGGGCTGGGGTTAGGGCCGTATTGCTACGCTTGCTCGGAACGTGCTAGGCGGTCTTCTTGTAGGTTACTCCGGGCGCGCTTGGCGGTATCCGGACGTTTGATCGCCGGACTGGAGAATTGCCTTGAGAGGCTGCTCTGTACTTCCGCTGCAAGGGCCGCTGTATGCTCCTCCGTTCGGAGTGAGCGTTCGGTGTTTCCATTGACCGTAATGACTCCTCGAGGGCCTGGCATCTTGACCTTGAGGTATGCGTAGTGCGGCACCGCATTGAACTTGGCAAATGCGGTTCGTCCGAGCAGTGCGTGATAGCCACTGCGGAACGGGACTATGTCGAAGATTAACTCCTCGCTTCGGAAGTTATCCGGGGATCCGAAGACCACCTCAAGTGTAACTGAGCCTGTACAGTTGGCCTCTACACCTGGTATGACGCCTTTAAAGTTCGTTCTTATGGGTTTAATCCTTGAGGAATCTATGCCCATTTTTCGCACTGTATCCTGATAAAGCAGGTTCAGGCTGCTGCCGCCATCCATGAGGACTCTAGTGAGGTGAAATCTGTCAACGATTGGGTCTAGAACCAATGCATCGAATCCGCGATGGCGGATGCTAGTGGGATGGTCCCTTCTATCAAAAGTGATCGGGAAGGAGGACCATGGGTTGAATTTTGGGGCGACTGGCTCCAACGCATATACGTCCCTGAGTGCACACTTCCGCTCCCTTTTGGGGATATGGGTTGCGTATATCATGTTCACCGTCCGCACTTGTGGGGTGAAGCCCTTCATCCACTATTGTTCGGCGGCCGGGGCTCCTCTTCGTCGTCGCTATGCATCCCCTTGTCTCTGTTTTCGGCATTTAACTTGCCGGCCTGCTTGAACACCCAACAATCCCTGTTGGTATGGTTGGCTGGTTTTTCAGGGGTGCCATGTATCTGGCATGAGCGATCGAGTATTCGGTCCAAACTGGACGGGCCTGGAGTATTTCTTTTGAATGGATTTTTCCGCTGACCGGGTTTAGAGCCTCTGAATCCGGCATTGACTGCTGTGTCTTCAGCATTGTCGTTGTTAATGCGGCGCTTGTGCTTGTTGGGACGCGCCCTGCCATTGTTGTCCTTGGTATCCGAATTACCAGGACTCTTGGTTATGTTGTTGCTACGAGCTAGCCAGTTGTCTTCTCCCGCATAAAAGCGGGTCATGAGTGTCGTGAGGGCTGCCATGGATTTCGGCTTTTCATGTCCAAGGTGCCGGGCAAGCCACTCGTCCCGGATATTATGCTTGAAGGCTGCTAGGGCCTCTGCGTCCGAACAGTCGACAACTTGATTTTTCTTGGTTAGAAATCGTGTCCAGAATTATCTGGCAGATTCTTCTGGCTGCTGAATTATGTGGCTCAGGTCGTCGGCATCTGTTGGTCGCACATAGGTGCTGTGGAAATTGTTGAGGAATGCGGCTTCCAGGTCCTCCCAACAACCAATTGATTCTGCTGGCAAACTGTTAAGCCAATGCCAAGCTGTTAAGCCAATGCCAAGCTGTTAAACCAATTGATTCTGAGTGGGAGGTATTTGATGGCATGTAGATCATCGCCACGGGCCATGTGGATATGAAGGAGATAATCCTCGATCCATACTGCAGGATCTGTTGTGCCATCGTATGATTCAATATTTACGGGTTTGAAACCCTCTGGGATTTTATGATCCATTACTTCGTCTATGAAGCATAGTGGGTGTGCGGTACCTCTGTACTGGGCTATACCGCAGCGTAGCTCAAATGAGCTTTGTCTGTGGTGTTCGGCCCGGTCGGATTTACTGTATCCGGCGTGATGGTTATCGTCTCGTGTCGTGGGGCGCCCGCGTGATCCGTAGATCGATCTTGTTTGCCTTGCCTTGTCCTCCAGCATATCTCGCAAGTCTAGCATGTTTCCCTGTGCCTTGGTATTTTTAGAGCGACGCCGGGGTGCGGCTTGGGTGGAGGGCCGGGATGCCTCTCTGTCGCGGCCGCGAGGTGGCCAGTCGGCCGCATCATGCGCTGGTGATGTAGGCATAAGTGCTTCCTCCTCTAATCGGGGTAGCAGCCTACGCTTTGGATAGCTTTTGGAGGGGCGTTCGAGTTCGTACTCCTCGGCCGCAAGGACTTCAGCCCATCTCTCGGCTAGCAAGTCTTGATCAGCTCTAAGCTGCTGCTGTTTTTCTTAAGGCTACTTGCCGTGGCCATAAGCATGCGCTTAAAGCGCTCTTGTTCGACGGGATCCTCAGGCGCGACAAATTCGTTGTCGCCGAGGCTTGCTTCATCTTCGGAGGGGGGCATGTAATTATCATCCTCCTCCTCCTTGTCTGCCGCCCTCTGAGGGGGGCTGGCTTCTCCATCCTCTTGTGCTGAATCCTACTGGAGGGAGTTGTCTTCGGCACTGTCCGAGGTGTTATTATCTCCCGTGCCGGTGTCACCGTTTTTGCTTTGGCGGGACTTAGAGCGGCGCCGCTGACGCCGACGCTTAGTTTGCTTCTTTGAGGGACCATTCCTCGCTGTTCCTTCGCCATTGCCTTCTTTGGGTGTGTCCACCATGTATATGTCATATGATGAGGTGGCTTTCCAGTGCCCTATAGGTGCTGGTTCATGTTAAATCTCCTACATAAATGCGTCCATACGGTCGATGTCTTCGGAGTCGAAGTCGAGCATGTCGGTTAAGTCGTCGACAATGACTACGAAGTGGGTGGTGGGTGGGCGTCGAATTTCTTCGTCGTCCGAATCCCAACCCCGCCAGTCATAATCCGGCCGGGGCTCTCCTGACAAAGAGAGATACCTTAGTGAATTCAAGATGTCGCCGAAGGGCGAGTGCTGAAAGATATCCGCGGCGGTGAATTCCATGATCGGCGCCCAATCGGATTCGATTGGCAGGGGCGTGGAAGGTTCGGAGTCCGGAGACGAGTCCGGCACCTTGGAGTCACGGGCTTCGCGGAGGATAAATCTGGTATTCGGCTCGATCACCATAGAGGTTGCGGCCCCTGAGGCGGGGTCTAGCCACCCGTCCTCGGTCGGCGCGGTTGGCTCCGAGCTAAGGGTCAGAGCTAGCGCGGGCGCGGCCTCCAGGGCAATCGCTCGCGGCGAGTTAAGTCATGCCCATCGTGATAGTGCGGCGCGCTTCGTGGCCAGGCTCGAATCCATCAAGATCAAGTCTCCGCGGATGTCGGCCGTGTAATTCAAACTTCCAAATCTGACCTGATGGCCAGGCGTAGCTTTCAATCTTCTCTAGATGGCCTGCGAATTAGCCCGCAGCAAAGCCGCCGAATACGAAGATCTGTCCGGGAGAAAAGTCTCACCATGGACCGTGATCGCTGTTGATGATCGGAGGAGCCATCGGGCCTAAAGATGACGGACAGAGGAACTCTCAATGAAAGCACCAATGTCGGTGTCAAACCGGCGGATCTCGTGTAGGGGTCCCGAATCGTGCGTCTAGGCGGATGGTAACATGAGACAAGGGACACGATGTTTTTACCAGTGTTCGGGCCCTCTCGGTGGAGGTAAAACCCTACTCCTGCTTCATTAATATTTATGATATGGGTAGTACAAGAGTAGATCTACCACGAGATCAGAGAGGCTAAACCCGAGAAGCTAGCCTATGGTATGATTGTTGTTCGTCCTATGGACCTAAACCCTCCGATTTATATAGACACCAGAGAAGGCTAGGGTTACACAGAGTCGGTTACATTGGGAGGAACTCTACATATCCGTATCGCCAAGCTTTCCTTCCACGCCAAGGAAAGTCCCATCCGGACATGAGACGAAGTCTTCAATCTTGTATCTTCATAGTCCAAGAGTCCGGCCAAAGGTCATAGTCCGGCTATCCGGACACCCCCTAATCCAGGACTCCCTCAATCATGAATGAATTCAACAATATAACCAGCACCTAAAGCATTATTTTCATGATCTACAAGCATAGAAATTTTATGACTCTCCGCATAAGCAAACTTCTTCTCATTCGGAATAGTGGTAGCAAACTCAACAAAATAACTATCATATGATTGGAAATTAAAATCAAGATGACAAGTTTCATGGTTATCATTATTCTTTAAAGCATATGTGTCATCACAATAATCATCATAGATAGTAGGCATGCTTTCATCATAGTAAATTTGCTCATCAAATCTTGGGGGACAAAAAATATCATCTGCATCAAACATAGCTTCCCCAAGCGTGTGGCTTTGCATATCATTAGCATCATGGATATTCAAGGAATTCATACTAACAACATTGCAATCATGCTCATCATTCAAAGATTTACTGCCGAACATTTTATGGATTTCTTCTTCTAGTACTGGAGCACAATTTTGCTTTCCATCATATTCACGAAATATATTAAAAATATGAAGCGTATGAGACAAACTCAATTCCATTTTTTGGTAGTTTTATTTTATAAACTAAACTAGTGATAAAACAAGAAACAAAAAGATTCGATTGCAAGATCTAAAGATATACCTTCAAGCACGCACCTCCCCGGCAACGGCGCCAGAAAAGAGCTTGATGTCTACACAACCTTCTTCTTGTAGACATTGTTGGGCCTCCAAGTGCAGAGGTTTGTAGGACAGTAGCAAATTTCCCTCAAGTGGATGACCTAAGGTTTATCAATCCGTGGGAGGCGTAGGATGAAGATGGTCTCTCTCAAGCAACCCTGCAACCAAAGAACAAAGAGTCTCTTGTGTCCCCAACACACCCAATACAATGGTAAATTGTATAGGTGCACTAGTTCGGCGAAGAGATGGTGATACAAGTGCAATATGGATGGTAGATAAATGTTTTTGTAATCTGAAAATATAAAAACAGCAAGGTAACGAACGGTAAAAGTGAGCGTAAACGGTATTGCAATGCTAGGAAACAAGGCCTAGGGTTCATACTTTCATTAGTGCAAGTTCTCTCAACAATAATAACATAATTGGATCATATAATTATCCCTCAACATGCAACAAAGAGTCACTCCAAAGTCACTAATAGCGGAGAACGAACGAAGAGATTATGGTAGGGCATTTAAACCACCTAAAAGTTATTCTTTCCAATCAATCCATTGGGCTATTCCTATAAGTGTCACAAACAGCCCCAGAGTTCGTACAAGAATAACACCTTAAGATACAAATCAACCAAAACAGTAATGTCACCTAGATACTCCAATGTCACCTCAAGTATCCGTGGGCATGATTATACGATATGCATCACATAATCTCAGATTCATCTATTCAACCAACACATAGAACCTCAAAGAGTGCCCCAAAGTTTCTACCGGAGAATCACGACGAAAACGTGTGCCAACCCCTATGCATTAGTTCATGGGCGGAACCAGCAAGTTGATCACCAAAACATACATCAAGTGGCACGTGATACCCCATTGTCACCACTGATACGCACGGCAAGACATACATCAAGTGTTCTCAATTCTATAAAGACTCAATCCGATAAGATTACTTCAAAGGGGAAACTCAATTCATTACAAGAGAGTAGAGGGGGGAGAAGAAACATGAGATCCAACTACATTAGCAAAGCTCGCGATACATCAAGATCATGCCAAATGAAGAACACGAGAGAGAGAGAGAGAGACATCAAACACATAGCTACTGGTACATACCCTCAGCCCCGAGGGTGAACTACTCCCTCATCATGGAGAGCGCCGGGATGATGAAGATGGCCACCGGTGAGGGTTCCCCCCTCCGGCAGGGTGCCGGAACAGGGTCCCGATTGACTTTTGGTGGCTGTGGAGGCTTGCGGCGGCGGAACTCCCGATCTAGCTTCTCCGTTGATGTTTATAGGGTATATGGGAATATATAGGAGCCAGAAGTACGTCGGGGGAGCCACGGGCGCGCCCTAGGGGGTGGGCGCGCCCCCCACCCTCGTGGGCAGCTCCCGTATCTTCTGACGTGGGGTCCAAGTCCATCAGGTGGGTTTCCTTCCAAAAATAACTTCTCCAGTTGATTTCGTTCCGTTTCGACTCCGTTTGATATTCCTTTTCCTCGAAACACTGAAATAGGCAAAAAACAGCAAATCTGGGCTGGGCCTCCGGTTAATAGGTTAGTCCCAAAAGTAATATAAAAGTGTATAATGAAGCCCAATATTGCCCAAAACAGTAGATAATATAGCATGGAGCAATCAAAAATTATAGATACATTGGAGACGTATCAAGCACTGCTTCGCAAGGAGACGAGTACTGAGAGAGCTGCTTCTAGAGAGGAGGCTAAGCTGCAGCAACTGGTGGTAGACTCGAACACTCCATTGTATGATGGTTGCAATCCTGAGGTGACCCGCTTGAGTTTCACGCTCCAACTCCTGAAGACGAAGGCTAAAAACAAATGGACCGACACTAGCCTTGATGAGCATCTCAAGTACCTAAAGGATGTTCTTCCCGTGGGGAATCTATGTCCTACTAGTGTGGATGAGGCCAAGAAGATCGTGTGCCCTCTTGATCTTCTGCACGTTAGATACCATGCATGCATCAACTATTGCATAATTTATCGGAAGGAGCACGCTAAAAAAACAAGCTGTCCGGTGTGCAATGCTTCTCGATACAAGAAGGCCGGGAAGAAATGTCCCTAGAAAGTTGTATGGTACTTAGCGATCACTCCCGTCTCAAGCGGTGTTTTGTAGATCCCAAGGAAGCAAAGCTAATGCGCTGGCACGCGGAGAGGAAGAAGCCCGACGATGGAGATGACCCGAAGCTGAGACACGTCAAGGATGGAAACTAGTGGAGAGCGTTGAACGACTTCTATCGGTATTTCGAATGTGATGCAAGGAACATCATGCTCGGCGCGTGTACCAATGGCATGAATCCGTTTGGCAACCAGAACACCAACCATAGCACATGGACTGTGTTTGTATGGATGTACAACCCCCCCTGGTTGTGCATGAAGTCGAAGTACATTCACATGAACATGCTGATTCAAGGGCCGAAACAACCAGGAAATAATATTAATATGTATCTGGGCCTAATTCAAGAGGAATTATACACGTTATGGAAAACATCGGCCAAGACATGGGATGCCAGCAAAGGCGAGTATTTCTACATGAATGCCGCGCTGATCACGACGGTGCACGACTATCTCGGTTACAGATATGTCGCAGGCCAGGTGTGCCATGGATATTGCAGATGCATGCGGTGCATGGATGATACGACGTCTCAGCACCTAACGTCAAGGAAGATGGCGGGCCTGGGAAAATCGTGTACATGGTGCATAGAAGATGGCTCGAACCGGACGACCCATGGAGAAACCGTGGAGATCTATTCAATGGTCATGCTGAGCATCGAGGACCTCTACGTAAGCAGAGTGTCGCCGAAATCGATGAGCTGTTGAAAAACTAGAAGCAGTGCCCCGCGCCGGGAAAGACGATGAAAAAGGTGCCGGAGCCTCTGCTGAAGGTATGGAAGACAAGGTCTTTGTTCTGGGACTTGGAGTACTAGCACAAACTCGATACGCCTCATTGCCTTGATCAAATGCATATATGTAAGAATGTCCTTGAGAGCTTTCTCGCGACACTGATGAACATGCCGGATAAGACCAAGGATGGGTCGAAGGCAAGAAAAGACTTGCAAGATTTGAATATCAGGGAAGATCTGCACATGCTGCCCCGTAAAAAGTCAGACAAGACAGAGATGGAGATAGAGGCGCGGGAGAAGAAGGGCAAGAAAGTAAAGGAAGAGCATTATTGCCCCCTTCTTGCTTCACCTTAAGTCAGGCTGAGATCGATCAATTCTTTAAGTTCCTTACCAGAGTCAAAGTTAGTTCCGGTTACTGTGGCAAGATAAGCAGATATCTAGACATGGACAAGAAAAGGTTCAGCGGGATGAAGTCCCATGACTGTCATGTGATGATGACGCAGATACTACCTGTTGCCCTTAGAGGGATAATGGACAAGCTCGAAAAATGACACGCTTATTAGTCTCTGCAACTTTTTTGACGTCATCTCTCGAAAGTCGATCAGTGTGAAGAATTTCCAAAGGCTACAGGAAGAGATCGTTGTGATACAGAATGAGCTTGATATGTACTTCCCGCCCGCGTTCTTTGACGTGATGGTGCATCTGTGTGTCCATATTGTGGATGACATAATAGACCCGGGGCCGTCATTCCTGCACAACATGATGTCGTTTGACAGGATGAATGGGATCATCAAAGGATTCGTTCGTAACATGTCCCGTCCGGATTGAAGCATCGTCCATGGCTATCTGACACAAGAGTGCATCTATTTCTGCAAGAATTTCTATATGGTGCAGACCAGCCACCTGGTGTTGGTGTTGGTTTGCCCATTAACAAGCACGATGGGAGGCTCAAAGGAGAAGGTCACTCCAACAGTCGCAGGGAACTGCACATGGCATACTCAGATCGACACAGTGACTTTGACAGAGCAAACTTGGTAGTGCTAAAACACCTAGACGAGGTAGATCCTTTCATGGCACTGCACAAAGAAATTATCGCAAAGAAGTATCGTGACCGGGGGGTATGCAGGACGGACGCCGAAGTTACTAGAGAGCACAACTCCACTTTCCTGCATTGGTTCAAAGAGCATATTATTGCTAATTCCCCGGAGGAGGGATCTATGCACAGATTGCTCATATACGCCTTAGCACATGGCCCCTCGCCCAACCTCGTAACCTATCAGGCATATGATATCAATGGATACACGTTCTACACGGAGGCCAAAGTTATGGACAGTGATGATCAGAACTCAGGGGTGACGATGGAATGCATGATCGGCAGCGACAACGACGCAACTGATAGATTTTACGGAAGGGTTGAGGAGATCTGGGAGCTTGACTACTCTGGACTGCACAACACGACGATGTTCCGTGTCAGATGGGCTAAGAATGTCGAAAGAGGAAACCGGTGTTTCACTACCATACCTATACCCGACACCAAGAGCGCTACCATGAACGCTATCACAAAAAACGAGCCATGGGTACACGCTAAGCACGTGACACAATGCTTCTGCATAACCGACCCACGCAATCCCAGCCGTGTTGTCATGAGGAGAGGCAAAAGGAACATCATTGGAATGGATGGAGTCACCAACGAGGAAGACTACGACCAGTATGGCAACACAATGAGGGAAGATGATGAAGTATACGTCAAAAGAAGAATCAATACTACATTACCTAAGAAAAATCGTACTCCATGGAAAAGTAGAAGTCACAATGAGGGGCTCAATTATTCTTCAACGAATAAGAAAGGAAAGAAGCTCACTCAAAAACGAAAAACGTCAACGCTGAGGAACCGTATGTTATCGGTCAAATGATGTAATATATATGTTCCTACTTTGTATACACACTTAGCCATTATTATGCATATGTGTCAAATGATGTAATATATATCTTCCTATTTTGTATACATACTTAACCGTCAAATGATGCAATATATATCGCCTTCCCTTCGATCACTGCTCTCAGAAAAAAGAAAAGAAAAGTGAGAGAAAATAAATGAAAATATAAACAGGAAAACTGCTATATAGGTATTGGTTATAGCAGCAGCGCTTTTCTGAGAAAAGAGCTACAACTAGTCAAGGTAGCAGTAGTTGTTTCCGGTAAAACAGCTATAGCTACGTGGAGTAGCTATAGCGCGTTTTGATTAAACGCTCTACTACTATGCCCACTTAACCTCCAAAATCCCCACTCCTCTCTTCATCCCACCTCTTTTCCCCCAAATCCCCACACTCTCTCTTCCCCCATCGCGCCGCCCGAGCCCTGCCCACGCCGCGTCCCTGCGCTCGCCCACCACCCCGGCCCCAACCCCGGCCCGACCCCGGCTCCGGCCCCGGCGCTCGCCATCGTTCCCGACCCTGGCTCCGGCCTCGGCGCTCGACCCCGACTCCGACCCCGGCACCGACCCCTCCCAACCTCGGCTGTCTTCGGGCCTGCACCCTCTGTAAGCCCCCACCTCTCCTCCTCTCTCTGGTAGCTAGGGTTCTTTGGTTAATTTACTTAGGTTTTAGTTAGGGCAGATGGTTAATTAGGTTATATATTTAGTTATGAATTTAGCTAGGTTTTTCCTTCAAGTTCTATATTTTCTTCCGTTTATATGAAAATTTGAAGTGGGCATGTGATATGTGGACATGTGATGTTTTGGACATGTCATATTTGGAATTTAGACATGTCATTTGGAGATGATGATTATGTGCAGGGTAAATGATCTGAGTGGCCTATGTTACACCAGAATGTTGATTCATTTCCGTTCCATTGAATTTCAGGCACTCGATATGTCCATTTTTTTTAGCAAAGGTCATGCCGAAATTTTCCGTGAATTTTGGCATGACTTGTGCTAGATAGTAGGCATATCGAGTGATGGGAGTTGCTGGGAAACAACATTCCGGCAAACATAGATATTTGTTATGTCATTCCTCATTTTTTTTCATAGTTTCAGAATTAAACGAGGAGACTTAATCATAGGAAACATGTCGAACAACGAAGAAACTGGGCCTTCTGACCAAGATGTAGACGAGATGGATTATGATGGTGGACAAGAGTACCTCGACTTTTTGTCTGCTAAGAAAAATCAAGGTTTGCAGGTCGGCCTCGATGATGGTACTGACGCCGACATCGACCTCGACGGCGACGACACCGATGGCGGCGCCGAGGCTGGTGGGGAAGGTACCGGCGGGGAAGATACCGGCGGGGAAGGTACCAAAAAGTAGAAGCAGAGGATACGAAAACCTAACAAACTAGGGATTGGACGACTGGTGATCACAAAGATGGCACCTGGCAAGTTTGAGCCATTAGAGCCGGAAGAACCTCGCAAGTGCTATGGGAACCAAGTAGGATGCATCCTACGGAGGTCTTGCGAGCATCAACGACGATGACTTAAGGAGTAAAGAACATTTGAGTAGTTGCTCCTGACGAAGTTGCACAAGAGATTCAAGTTCCCCGGCCGGGATGGTAACATAGAACAACCGTGGGATGATCCGAAGATGAAAAAGTTAACAATCACACCATGGGCATGTTCAGCAATGATTTGGCCTCCTGGAAAGGGAGGGTGAAACGAACTATTGAGGCTGAGGAACCCCTGTCCAAGATTCTGGAGGAAAATCTGACACTTACGGAAGAGGAGTTTGGAAAGTTCAAGGACACTTGCGCTACCGAGGCAGCCAAGGCTAAGGCTGCAAAATTCAAGAGCCTTCAGCAAAGGAACACGGGGAAGCATCGCCTCGGAAGCCGTGGCTACCTTGGTAAAAGGCCATATGGGATAAGGAGGACGCGAAACGTGAAGTCGTGGGTATCCCAGACCCCTTCGCGAAGTTCACCAACACCTTGGAGCGTGACTTCATCAAGGCCCGCTACTGGACCAGATCACGAGGAGATTGATTAGACTACTGGTAATTATTCTTTTACCACCTTACATTTCGCTCCAAATCTAGTCGACTACACATTCCTAAGCGGTTCACGTTCCTTCTGCAGGAGAAGCAACACCTGCTTGCAGCCGAAAGCCCTACTTCTCCAATGAGGCCCAAGTGGGACACCCCTCTCAACCGGGCCTTGAACGAACTTAAGGGACTCCCTTTGGGCCAGCGGCCGCAAACTTAATCAAAGCCCAGAAGGTGGACGTGGGAAAGGGGGTGATAACGAAGCCCTTGGATCTCATGTTCCACAACCAGCCGATGCCCGCTGGGCACTTCAGGGTTACCTTGTCGAGTGTGACATCGGGGCACGAGGATTTGCCTCCTCCATCACGCCTAGGGGGAGAGGACGACGAGACCTCGCTGTAGATTGGAAGCTGCAAGGGTTGGGTGCTGCTATGGCCGAAGAATCTTCTTCAACTGGAGCCGGCCAAGAGCACACCAATAACAACACATCAACAAGCATGTATGAAGACCACCACCCCCCTACGCAATTACCAGCTCCTGTAGAGTCGGGTGAAAGCGGCGGACAACGAGATGAAGGGGGTGCAATAATACTGGCTGATGTAATCGGTCCCGTAGAAAAGAGAATGGACGATGAGACGGAGGAGACGGAGGACGCAATGGGTTTCCTCAATACAAACGCGTATGAGGGTGACTTAGATATGATGAGTCAACCATATGACGAATTGTGGTATCAGCATGCTAATGAGGATATGGATGATCTGCCCGGGCAGGAACGTCGTAGCAGGGATTGCAAGAAGTCTCTCTTCATGAAATCCTCACAGGACACGCCTGAAGATGCCGACTCAACACAGGGTCAACTAGCCGGGGGTCGTACAGTGCTTAGCCCGGCAACACTGGGGCAGGGGTTAAGGAAGGTTCTGGAAGGTGTGCCCAAGAAACAGTAGAGGAAGAGACCGGGGAAGATAGCTGCCATCAAACAAGTGATAACCCACAAGTATAGGGGATCGCAACAGTTTTCGAGGGTAGAGTTTTCAACCCAAATTTATTGATTCGACACAAGGGGAGCCAAAGAATATTATCAATTATTAGCAACTGGGTTGTCAATTCAGTCACACCTGGATAACTTAATATCTGCAGCAAAGTGTTTAGTAGCAAAGTAGTATGATAGTAGTGGTAACGGTAACAAAAGTAAAAGTAGCAAAAGTAATATTTTTGGTGTTTTGTAGTGATTGTAACAGTAGCAACGGGAAAGTAAATAAGCGAAGAACAATATGTGAAAAGCTCGTAGGCATGTAACAATCATAATCTAGGGTGACACAGAACTAGCTCCAATTCATCAATGTAATGTAGGCATGTATTCCGAATTTAGTCATAAGTGCTTGTGGAAAAGAACTTGCATGACATCTTTTGTCCTACCTTCCCGTGGCAGCGGGGTCCTAATGGAAACTAAGGGATATTAAGGCCTCCTTTTAATAGAGTACCGACCAAAGCATTAACACATAGTGAATACATGAACTCCTCAAACTACGGTCATCACCGGGAGTTGTCCCGATTATTGTCACTTCGGGGTTCCCAGATCATAACACATAGTAGGTGACTATAGACTTGCAAGATAGGATGAAGAACTCACATATATTCAGGAAAACATAATAGGTTCAGATCTGAAATCATGGCACTCGGGCCCTAGTGACAAGCATTAAGCATAGAAAACTCATAGCAACATCAATCTCAAAACATAGTGGATACTAGGGATCAAACCCTAACCAAACTAACTCGATTACATGATAGATCTCATCCAACCCATCACCGTCCAGCAAGCCTATGATGGAATTACTCACGAACATCATGAAATTGGTGATTGAGGATGGTTGATGATGACGACGGCGATGGATTCCCCTCTCCAGAGCCCCGAACGGACTCTAGATCAGCCCCTCCCTAGAGGTTTTAGGGCTTGGCGGCGGCTCCGAATCGTAAAACTCGATGAATCCTTCTCTCTGATTTTTTTCTCCTCGAACACGAATATATGCAGTTGGAGTTGAGGTCGGTGGAGCGTCAGGGGGCCCACGTGGCAGGGGGGCGCGCCCCCACCCTCGTGGACAGGGTGTGGGCCCCTGACATGGGTTCTTCTTCTAGTATTTTTAATATTTTCCAAAAATACGTTCCATGGAGTTTCAGGTCATTCCGATAACTTTAGTTTCTGCACATAAATAACACCATGGAAATCTGCTGAAAACAGCGTCAGTCCGGGTTAGTTCCATTCAAATCATGCAAGTTAGAGTCCAAAACAAGGGAAAAAGTGTTTGGAGAAGTAGATACGACGGAGACGTATCAACTCCCCCAAGCTAAAACCTTTGCTTGTCCTCAAGCAATTCAGTTGTAACTAAAGTGATAAAGAAAAACTTTTACAAACTCTGTTTGCTCTTGTTGTTGTAAATATTTAAAGCTAGCATTCAAGTTTTCAGCAAAGATTATGACTAACCACATTCGCAATAACATTTAGGTCTCATGTTTACTCATATCAATGGCATAATCAGCTAGCGAGCAATAATAATAAATCTCGGATGACAACACTTTCTCAAAACAATCATGATATGATATAACAAGATGGTATCTCGCTAGCCCTTTCTGTGACCACAAAACATAAATGCAGAGCACCTTTAAAGATCAAGGACTGACTAGACATTGTAATTCATGGTAAAAGAGATCCAGTTAGAGTCATACCCAATAAAAATTAATAGTAATGCATGCAAATGACAGCAGTGCTCTCTAGCTGGTGCTTTTCAATAAGAGGGTGATGAATCAGCATAAAAGTAAATAGATAGGCCCTTCACAGAGGGAAGCAGGGATTTGTAGAGGTGCCAGAGATCGATTTTGAAATAGAGATAAATAATATTTTGAGCGGCATAATTTCATTATCAACATAACAACCAAGAGATGGCGATATCTTCCATGCTACACACATTATAGGCGGTTCCCAAACGGAATGGTAAAGTTTATACTCCCCCTCCACCAACAAGCATCAATCCATGGCTTGCTCAAAACAACGAGTGCCTCCAACTAACAACAGTCCCAGGGAGAGTTTTGTTTGCAATTATTTTTATTTAGTTTGCATAAAGCATGGGACTGGGCATCCCGCTGACAAGCCATTTTCTGGTGAGTGAGGAGCGGAGTCCACTCCTCTTGAGAATAACCCGCCTAGCATGGAAGATACGGACAGCCCTAGTTGATACATGAGCTATTCGAGCATACAAACAGAATTTCATTTGAAGGTTTGGAGTTTGGCACATACAAATTTACTTGGAACGGCAGGTAGATACCACATATAGGAAGGTATAGTGGACTCATATGGTATAACTTTGGGGTTTATGGGATTGGATGCACAACCAGTATTCCTGCTTAGTACAAGTGAAGGCTAGCAAAAGACTGGGAAGCGACCAACTAGAGAGCGACAACAGTCATGAACATGCATTAAAATTAATGAACATTGCGTACAAGCATGAGTAGGATATAATCCACCATGAACATAAATATTGTGAAGGCTATGTTGATTTTGTTTCAACTACATGCGTAAACATGTGCCAAGTCGAGTCACTTAAATCATTCAAAGGAGGATACCACCCGGCTATACCACATCACAATCGTTTTAATAGCATGTTGGCACGCAAGGTAAACCATTATAAATCATAGCTAATCAAGCATGGCACGAGTAACAATAATCTCTAATTGTCATTGCAAACCTGTTTATTCATAATTAAGCTGAATCAGGAACGATGAACTAATCATATTTACAAAAAAAAGAGAGGTCGAGTTCATACCAGCTTCTCTCATCTCAGTCAGTCCATAATATATCGTCATAATTGCCTTTCACTTGCACGACCGAATGATGTGAATAATAATAAGAGTGCACGTGCATTGGACTAAGCTGGAATCTGCGAGCATTCAATAAACAGGAGAAGACAAGGCAATATGGGCTCTTGGTTAAATCAACAATAATGCATATAAGAGCCACTTCAACAATTTAATCATGGTCTTCTCCTATCGACCCCCAAATAAAAAGAAAAGAATAAAACTATTTACACGGGAAAGCTCCCATCAAGCAAAAGAAGAACGGGAAATCGTTTTGGGTTTTCCTTTTAATTATTAATACTACAACAAGAAAGTAAACTAGCTAAAGCTATTACTATTTTTTTCTTAAGGTTTATCAAACACACAACAAGAAAGCAAGAAAAAGAAAATAAACTAGCATGGATATTACAGTGAAAAAGTGTGAGCACCGACATCTAGCAATGAGTATGTGAACATAAATGTAATGTCGTTGAGAAATACGTACTCCCCAAAGCTTAGGCTTTTGGCCTAAGTTGGTTTATTGCCACGGATGGCCTGGCGGATATCCAAAGTTCTTTTTGGGGTCGTACTGAGATGAAGAAGACCCTGACTGCCACTGGTTGGCAATCATCTCCGGATCCCAATAATAGTTAGACCGTCGTGGAGGATCAAATTGTGGTTCCGGCTCTGTAGCTGATGTAGGGTTCCGGTAGGCGTGAATGGCTGCCAGCGAACGAGATACGGGCCTGCAGATAAGTCAAACAAGGAAGGAGCAGGCAAGGTAATAGTTTCAGGGTGATGTTTATCAAAGAACAATTTGTATTTAAGCGCCCCTTCCCTATTCTTAACAATAAAATTATGCGCTACCATACTATTATAATCTAGATAAACAGTGGGCAGCAATTTTTCTTCCTTTTCATAGTGCCTAATGGGTATGTTAAAATGCGTAGCTAGGCGTCAAGCATGGATACCTCCAAAGATGGGACCCTTTGTACGGTTCAGACTGAACCGTTTGGCAATAATACTGCCCATACTAATAATATTATCACAGAATAAACCATGGAACAAAATAATAATATCAGGAACACTAAGGTTTCCACAGTTTCCGCGACCAATAAAGCAACGACTAGCAAATATTGCAAAGTAGCGTAAAACAGGAAAATGTATGCTAGTGATTCTTGCATCGGAAACCTTCCTAGTTTCCCCTACAGTAATAGTGTCAATAAACCCGTCCACATCTTTACGATGTGGCTCCGCTAAACTACCCTCGAAAGGTATTTTGCAAACCTTGCAAAACTCATCTAGTGACATCTTCTTAACCACATCATATAAATGAAACTCTACTGAAGGAGGTGATTCCTTAGGATAATAGTAGAAATTTTGCACAAAAGTATTGGTGAGTAAGAGATATTGTTCGCGTTGGTCGCGGAGGAAGTCGGTGAGGCCTGCATTCTCAGCCAATTCATAAAAATCATCATAAATCCCGGCTTCTCTCAAGAAATCATTGGAAGGCCATTCACACGGCCGAACCTCCGTGGTGCGAGGCAGATTATATTTGGGCCTCTCTGCTTCTTCACCTTGTTTTTCCTTCGAGCTTCGGCTCAATGAGCCCCTCAAAAATCTCTTCATTATTTTCTGAAAAATTCTGAATTTTTTAGTAACTTCAAATAAAAGTGAGCCAAGCTCAACAAAATTGATAGCAACTACTCCTACAAGTGCCTAGAGACTATATCATGCATTAGAACTACTTGGAACCATATAATTTTGACATGCAAGCTCAATAACATGGTCACCTAGGCAGCACAAATTTTCAATGAACAAAGCACTAGAGCAAAAACTAATTGGACCAATGGAGGAGTCACATACGAAGGAACAATCTCCCCCAAGCAATTTTGTGAGAGGTGCTTTGAGCAAGGAGATCTAAAATTGCAGGAAAACGAGCTAGAACTCGTGCTTGAGCTGGATGGTGATTTTTTTGGGAGGAAGAAGAAGTGTGTGGGTGCAGGAATAAGTGGAGGGGAGCCACCATGGGCCCACGAGGCAGGGGGCGCGCCCTGTAGGGGTGGGCGCGCCCTGGACCCTCGTGGCCAGGTGCTTGCTCCCCCTGCTGTGTTCTCAGTGCCAGATATTCTCAAATATTCCAGAAAAAATCATATTTCAATTTCGGGGCATTTGGAGAACTTTTATTTTCGGGGTATTTTTATATTGCACGGATAAATCGGAAAATAGACAGAAAAATACTATTTTTACTTTATTTCAACTAAATAACAGAAAGTAAAAGAAGGCTACAGAAGGTTGTGCCTTCTAGTTTCATCCATCTCATGCTCATCAAAAGGAATCCACTAACAAGGTTGATCAAGTCTTGTTAACAAACTCATTCCGAATAACATGGAACCGGAGAAATTTTGAATAACACTATGTTACCTCAATGGGGATATGCACATCCCCAATAATAAGAATATCATATTTCTTCTTGACAGTAGGAAGAGGAAATTCAAAACCTCCAAAAATAATCGATGGAATTTTTCCAATAGAATTAATACTATGAACTTGAGGTTGTTTCCTTGGAAAGTGTACCATATGCTCATTACCATTAACATGAAAGGTGACATTGCCTTTGTTGCAATCTGTAACAGCCCTGCAGTATTCAAAAAGTTCTTCCAAGAATAATAGACATACTATCGTCCTCGGGAATATCAAGGATAACAAAGTCCGTTAAAATAGTAACGTTTGCAACCACAACAGGAACATCCTCACAAATACTGATAGGTATAGCAGTTGATTTATCGGCCATTTTCAAAGATATTTCAGTAGGTGTCAACTTATTCAAGCCAAGTCTACGATATAAATAGAGAGGCATAACACTAACACCGGCTCCAAGATCACATAAAGCAGTTTTAACATAGTTTCTTTTAATGGAGCATGGTATAGTGGGTACTCTTGGATCTCCTAGTTTTTTAGGTGTTCCACCCTTAAAAGTATAATTAGCAAGCATGGTGGAAATTTCAGCTTCCGGTATCTTTCTTTTATTAGTAACAATTTCTTTCATATACTTAGCATAAGGATTCATTTTGAGCATATCAATTAATCACATACGCAAAAACATAGGTCTAATCATTTCAGCAAAGCGCTCAAAATCCTCATCATCCTTTTTCTTGGATGGCTTAGGAGGAAAAGGCATGGGTTTCTGAACCCATGGCTCTCTTTCTTTACCGTGTTTCCTAGCAACAAAAGTCTCTCTTATCATAACGTTGATTCTTTGATTGTGGGTTATCAAGATCAACAGCAGGTTCAATCTCTACATCATTATCATTGCTAGGTTGAGCATCATCATGAACATCATTATTAATATTATCACTAGGTTCATGTTCATTACCAGATTGTGTTTCAGCATCACAAGTAGAAATATCATTTGGATTATCAGGTGGTTCAACAATAGGTTCACTAGAAGCATGCAAAGTCCTATCATTTCTTCTTCTTCTTCTTTTTAGAAGGACTAGGTGCATCTAAATTTTTTCTCTGAGAATCTTGCTCAATTCTCTTAGGGTGGCCTTCAGGATACAAAGGTTCCTGAGTCATTTTACCAGTTCTAGTAGCCACTCTAACAACATAATCATTATTCTTACTATTCAATTCATTGAGCAAATCATTTTGAGCTTTAAGTACTTGTTCTACTTGAGTGGTAACCATAGAAGCATGTTTACTAATGACTTTAAGTTCAACTTTAACATTAGCCATGTAATTACTCAAGTGCTCGAGCATATTTGAATTGTATTTCAATTGTCTACCAAAATAAGCATTGAAGTTTTCCTGTTCGACAATAAAATTGTCAAACTCATCTAAGCATTCTCTAGCAGACTTACAGTGAGGAATATCACTTTCATTAAATCTATAGAGAGAATTTACCTTTACTACCTGTGTCGGGTTATCAAGACCGTGAGTTTCTTCAATAGGTGATGGATTAAGATCATATGTTTCTTCCACAGGCGGTAAATTAAGACCATGTATCTATTCAATAGGAGGTAAATTCTTAACATCTTAAGCTTTAATACCTTTTTCTTTCATATATATATACTTGCCTCTTGCATATCTTCAGGACTGAGAAATAGTACACCCCTCTTCTTCGGAGTTGGTTTAGGAATAGGCTCAGGAGTTGGCTCAGGAAGTGTCCAATTATTTTCATTTGTCAACATATTATTCAATAGAATTTCAGCTTCATCCAAAGTGTTCTTTCCTGAAAATGTAACCAGCACAACTATCCAGGAAATCTCTGGAAGCATTGGTTAGTCCAGTATAAAAGATATCAAGTATTTCATGTTTCTTAAGAGGATGATCAGGCAAAGCATTAAGTAATTGGAGAAGCCTCCCCCAAGCTTGTGGGAGATTCTCTTCTTCAATTTGCACAAAATTATATATATATCCCTTAAAGCAGCTTGTTTCTTATGAGCAGGGAAATATTTAGCAGAGAAGTAATAAATCATATCCTGGGGACTACGCACACAACCAGGATCAAGAGAATTAAACCATATCTTAGCATCACCCTTTAATGAGAACGGAAATATTTTCAGGATATAAAAGTAGCGAGTTCTCTCGTCATTAGTGAACAGGGTGGATATATCATTCAATTTAGTAAGATGTGCCACAACAGTTTTAGATTCATAACCATGGAAAGGATCAGATTTAACCAATGTAATTATATATGGATCAATAGAGAATTCATAATCCTTATCAGCAACCCTGATAGGCGAAGTAGCAAAAGCAGGGTCAGGTTTCATTCTAGCATTAAGAGATTGTTGCTTCCATTTAGCTAATAACTTCTTAAGATCATATCTATCTCTGCAAGCAAAAATAGCTCTAGCAACTTCTTCATCCATAACATAACCCTCAGGAACAACAGGTAATTCATATTTATTAGGGGAAGAGTCTTCGTCATCACTTTATCAATATTATCAGTTTCAATAATTTCATTCTCTCTAGCACTAGCAAGTTGTTCATCAAGAAATTCACCAAGTGGCACAGTAGTATCAGGCATAGAAGTAGTTTCATCACAAGTATCATGCATAGCAGAAGTGGCATCATCAATAATATGCGACATATCAGAAATGAATAGCAGAAGCAGGTTTAGGTGTCGCAAGCTTTCTCAAAACAGAAGGTGAATCAAGTGCAGAGCTAGATGGCAGTTCCTTACCTCCCCTCGAAGTTGAGGGATAAATTGTTGTTTTAGCATCCTTCAAGTTCTTCATAGTGACCAGCATATATAAATCCCAAGTGACTCAAAGAATAGCGCTATGCTCCCCGGCAACGGCGCTAGAAAATAGTCTTGATAAGCCACAAGTATAGGGGATCGCAACAGTTTTCGAGGGTAGAGTATTCAACCCAAATTTATTGATTCGACACAAGGGGAGCCAAAGAATATTCTCAAGTATTAGCAACTGAGTTGTCAATTCAGCCACACCTGGATAACTTAATATCTGCAGCAAAGTATTTAGTAGCAAAGTAGTACGATAGTAGTGGTAACGGTAACAAAAGGAACAGTAGCAAAAGTAATATTTTTGGTGTTTTGTAGTGATTGTAACAATAGCAGCGAGAAAGTAAATAAGCGAAGAACAATATGTGAAAAGCTCGTAGGCAATGGATCGGTGATGGCAAATTATGCCGGATGCGGTTCATCATGTAACAATCATAACCTAGGGTGACACAGAACTAGCTCCAATTCAACAATGTAATGTAGGCATGTATTCCGAATATAGTCATATGTGCTTATGGAAAAGAACTTGCATGACATCTTTTGTCCTACCCTCTCGTGGCAGCGGGGTCCTAATGGAAACTAAGGGATATTAAGGCCTCCTTTTAATAGAGTACCGGACCAAAGCATTAACACATAGTGAATACATGAACTCCTCAAACTACGGTCATCACCGGGAGTGGTCCCGATTATTGTCACTTTGGGGTTGCCGGATCATAACACATAGTAGGTCACTATAGACTTGCAAGATAGGATCACGAACTCACATATATTCATGAAAACATAATAGGTTCAGAGCTGAAATCATGGCACTCGGGCCATAGTGACAAGCATTAAGCATAGCAAAGTCGTAGCAACATTAATCTCAGAACATAGTGGATACAAGGGATCAAACCCTAACAAAACTAACTCGATTACATGATAGATCTCATCCAACCCATCACCGTCCAGCAAACCTACGATGGAATTACTCACGCACGGCGGTGAGCATGATGAAATTGGTGATGGAGGATGGTTGATGATGACAACGGCGACGGTTTCCCCTCTCTGGAGCCCGAACGGACTCCAGATCAGCCCTCCCGAGAGGTTTTAGGGCTTGGCGGCGGCTCTGTATTGTAAAACGCGATGAATCCTTCTCTCTGATTTTTTTTCTCCCCGAACACGAATATATGGAGTTGGAGTTGATGTCGGTGGAGCGTCAGGGGGCCCACGAGGCAGGGGGCGCGCCCCCACCCTCGTGGACAGGGTGTGGGCCCCTGACATGGATTCTTCTTCCAGTATTTTTAATATTTTGCAAAAATACGTTCCGTGGAGTTTCAGGTTATTCCGAGAACTTTTGTTTCTGCACATAAACCACAACATGGAAAGTCTGCTGAAAACAACGTAAGTCCGGGTTAGTTCCATTCAAATCATGCAAGTTAGAGTCCAAAACAAGGGCAAAAGTGTTCGGAAAAGTAGATACAACGGAGACGTATCAACAAGCCAGAGCACATAGCATCCAGACGGTGGATTATGAAGAGCATATACCCGTGAAAGGTGCGGCCATGTTCCATCTCACGGACGAGCCAATGCTACCACCGAAACCGCTGTAGGCACTATCAGAATATCTCAGGAGACTGCACGACCATGTGTTGTCGACTGAGAAAAGCCTACTAGCCTCGAAGGATCCAGGATATCCGACATACGCGGCTCGTGTGCCTGAGGGGAAGTGCTACGTCGACAAATGGCCCGCGGAGGTGTTCTTCCTGCGGTTTGACCATATCTTTGAGTTGTTTCTGACAAGGTGGCTCGATTTTACAGTCGTCCGAATTTTTACACTACATATGAGCTCCGTCATGAAGAGAGAAGAAGTCTCGCAAATCTGTGTGGCGGATCCGTACTACATGCACGAGTCTTTCTCGAGTCTCGACGACTTTGAGCGTGAAACTCCTACGGAGTACCTCGAAAACTTCATGGTACAGAATAAGGACCAGGGAATTGTCCTCCTGCCTTATCATCCAAAGCAAGTCAATTCCGGACAACCCTTTCGTACACTTCAATCATTCCTTCTCGCTCATACGGAGAATAATTTGAGGTGTCTTTTCCCAAGAGCAACTTAAGGCCGTCCTTATCGTTTCTTACCCATGAGTCTCCCACGCCGTGTATTTCGACCCTACCAGAGACTACGAGAAGAAGGACTACACCCACATAATGAATATTCTAGATAATGCTCTCCAAGGCTTCAACATTAGAGGTGGCCACCTGTAGATCAGGAAACAAATGAACACGAAGTTGGGTTTCTCGCATAAAACTAACTTCTGCTGCATCCATGTCCCAAAACCAAGCACGAAAGATGGATTCTACCTCCTCTATCTCATGATTGAGTTCAACACGGATCACAAAAAGCTTCGTATGACAACCAGAAACGATGATCATATCCGCAAGTGGGTAGAATCTCATGGAGAAGCGGATTAGAAACTTAGAGATGACTTCTTTCGCATCCAAAGGGACATTGCGACGATCATCATGAAAGAAGTCGTCGATGAGAAGGGGATGTTCCACCACGGCCCTATATCGCGAGCTGACGTCCGAACTCGCATAGGCATGCAACGTCATGACCTCACGCCGTTCAAGAAGCTAGGGTCCATCCTTGATGATATGGAAGGATGGAACTTCTAGTGATGTACGATGTTGATGATGATATGTGTCGGTCGAACTTGTATACTTTTTGTAGCGATTAAACTTTGTGATGTCCATGGTCCCTGCCGAACTTGTGTAACACTACTTTGTTAGTTTGGGTACGATGACATGCGTACCTCTAGTTAATTAGTTTGCGTATACTATATGTTGCATCTAGTTGCTAACCTTTTCTTTTTCATGTTGCTCTAGTATTTTTTATTGCATATGATCGTATATTCTCTTGATGAAGATGCATCTCTAATAGGTACCTACATTCTTGATGGTGAAGGAATGATATGTCGTGTACGAAGGGAAGGTTCCGGGAGTGTACGACGAGTGGTATGAGTGTCAGGCGCAAGTGGTGGGGGTCTCGGGCGCCAGCCATAAAGGCTTCAAAAGAAGACAAGAAGCACAAGCTAGTTACTTGAGGTTCAGGCTAGCGCGAGAGAGGCCTCATAACCGCCGCCTCATGTATCAGAGATAGTTCCGCTATCACTCATAGTGATAGCACTTCTTGCGTATATCATTGTTTAGATTGATGACGTTATAGTTGCAAGTATTCTGAGACTTGCATGTATCGCTATTTTCGAGATGATGATGATGAGACTATTTGTATGTATATGCTATGATTACATTTGTGGTCTCGCAACCATTTGTATGTGTATGATGATGACATTTGTGTGTGCTAAAGATTCTTCTATAAAGCCTGTTCAAATACAAAACAAATATGCAGAAAAAAAATAAAAACTAATAAAATTAGCAGTAGCGAGTGGAGAAAGGTTAGCAGCAGCATACAACTAGCAGTAGCGCGGCTCAGCAAAGCGCGCTAGAGCTATTAGCAGTAGCGAGCTTTCACACAGCTCGCTGCTGCTACGCTTGTATAGCAGTAGCGCGGGCTGACACGCGCTGCTGCTACAGCTTAGCTGTAGCGCTGTATCAATAGCGCGGGTTCCCGTGCTACAGCTATACCTAGAACCCACGCTGCTGCTAGCCTTTTCCCTAGTATTGTGTAAGCGCCGGAAGGTGTGCTGTGGTGTAGAGTGACCTCCGCGTAGTACGCGTACAGCGAACCGGCCAGGTGCTCCCGATACACCTGATACACTGGATCAGCGCCCTCTAGATAGAGTCATCGCCACACGTTCTGAAGCAGGTGCGGTGATGTGTACGGGGCTGGCTCAGACTGGTACATGAATGGAACTGGAGCCATCTACATGTTAGTAATAACAATAGATAAAATGCACGCAATGCAACAATCAATTTCTACTACTACCGGCACTCAGACTAAGCTAACTACCGTTCATCTAGCGCATCGACGGTTTAGCGTGTCCTAGAGTCGGTGCGGCTCTGATAACAAGCATTGTGGCACCCCGACTCAGAGCAACCAGTTTACCTTGCATTGTCAGCCCAGAGATCAAGTCTTCTGGAAACACACAACAACTTGGTACAGAAAACAACTGCTTTATTTATGCTAGCGGAACATTGGTCTGATATTACATCAAGTAGCGAGTCCAAGCGGCACATACGGTGCGGCCAAACAGTATGTACATTATTTAATGAACATGAAAGGGGCCTCGATCACGATAACTACGTGGCAGCGGAATGACGACGAAGTGGTACGCCATAGCACAGGGACACCGATGTGGACACGATCTAGACACAGGAAGCTCTCCGATCCGATACAACTTGCCTGAAATCTGGCATGACATGCCAGGTCAGTACATTGAATGTACTTGCAAGCTCACAACAAACATAATCATAATGACAAACAATATCATGACAATTAATCATATTAAAGCAATGCAACATGATGCTACTGATGCAGTGAAATCACTTGTGCACTGAGTCACTCGGACTCTCTTCTCAGACAGGTTACCTCGTAACCGAGCGGTGATCATACCTGGATCACAAAGGAAACCACCATTTTGATTCCCACAACGATCACACTCGTGATCCCACCAGTCATCTCATAACTAGTGCCATCAATAAGCTTTTAGTGTGCATGATTATTTATTAATGTTGATCCATGGTGTGACTTACTTACGAGCTATGTCCATAACCGAGGAAGCGGCTATCGATAGATTAAATACACTCTACAAAGGTATCACACTTTACCCACACCACGGAACCCATGGCCTCATCATCCCATTCGGGTGGACGAACGACATTTCGACGATACCCTTCCATTGTCATGGCACTCTCCTGGCCACTCCGACCAACTCCCCATTGGGCTAAGTCATGGGTGGCCCTGTGCCTACCAAAGGCATCAACGGCCTGGCAAAAATGGTCCCAAACGGGGACAAGGTACCATAACAACAAATGGGCACACAAGGTTATGTCTGCTTATCGGGCCAGGGTACCGCACGCCCATAACCTTCCCTCGTTGGAGGCACCGGCGAGAGGCACGGCAATGGACCGAATCAAGACCTCCCCATAAAGGTAAATGTGGTCGCACTGGGAAAAACTCGATTCAGGGGCACCATGACTCGATCAACGTTATGTTCAAGTTGGATTAATATCAGGTTTACTTGAAGATAAAATACCTCGAGTCATCATATGCCATGATCATGCAACTATTCGACATGCAACACATACCACTCGAAGTGACAGATCAACATCATCAAAACTCTTTACTTGCACTACTCATCACTTAAAATTTACTGGTTCTACTTCACTGGTTCTGGGCATTCACCATTTTAATTATCCCATAATATATTAACATCATTTTTATCATAAAAGAATCTACCATAATTCAAGAAAGCATAATCACTTCAGTGGAAATTTCTTCTACTGACCTAAACTAGCTCATGCATTCAACCAGTACCATAATAAAGCAATTCAAGCATGGCAAAGTAACTAACACTACGCAATATTCATTTAAATAATTTAAATGCATGAAAATAACTCATATTCAAGTTGGAAAAATCATAGATATTGAAATGACACCATCCAACTGTTGGTGTGGCTTGCCTTAGTGCAGAGGAGGTTCACACTCCTCCTGGTGATCTTCAAGACAAGCTTCTCCCTCTGAAAATATTTAAAAACAGCAAAATAAAATATCAAGAACTACTCTGAAAATCACCAGAAATTCTAGACAACAAGGAAAAATCTCAACTTTGGGGTGCTTCTAGAACTTTTCAAAACAAACACAATGCAAAAAGAATCAACTCATTTGGACTTATAGTTTAAAAGTTATGGCTGGTCAAAGGTGCTGGTCAATTTTTTTAATTAAATTTGAATAAAACCAGGGGGTGACGTCGAAGACGTATTTGCCTAATACGTGTCCACTCGTACCGCTTCGGGGGTTGAGTGGAGAGGCTGACAGTGGGCCCTGCTGGTCAGGTGAGAAGGGAGGAGGAGAGAAACAGAGCGATGGCGGGGCTTCTCAAGAGCGTACGCCCTCGAGGAGCGGTCCTTGGGCAAAACCAGAGGGATATAAAGGAATAGGGGGTCGAGGCGCACCTGCATGTACCCGTGGATCGATGAGAGCTGGCCGGAGCAGATCGCAAACAGGCTCGCGAGCGGCGGCTGCGGTCGGGTCTCGCCGGAGAAGAAGAAGGCGGCGGATTGGGGTGGTCCTAAGGGCTGCATGAATGAAATATGCCCTACAGGCAATAATAAAGTGATTATTTATATTTCCTTATATCATGATAAATGTTTATTATTCATGCTAGAATTGTATTAACCAGAAATTTGATACATGTGTGGATACATAGACAAAACAATGTCACTAGTATGCCTCTACATGACTAGCTCGTTGAATCAAAGATGGTTAAGTTTCCTAGCCATAGACATGAGTTGTCATTTGATTAACGGGATCACATCATTAGAGAATGATGTGATTGACTTGACCCATTCCGTTAACTTAGTACTCAATCGTTTAGTATTTCTGCTATTGCTTTCTTCATGACTTATACATGTTCCTATGACTATGAGATTATGCAACTCCCGTTTACCGGAGGAGCACTTTGTGTGCTACCAAACGTCACAACGTAACTGTGTGATTATAAAGGTGCACTATAGGTGTCTCCGAAGGTACTTGTTGGCTTGGCGTATTTCGAGATTAGGATTTGTCACTCCGATTGTCGGAGAGGTATCTCTGGGCCCTCTCGGTAATGCACATCACTTAAGCCTTGCAAGCATTGCAACTAATGAGTTAGTTGCGGGATGATGTATTACGGAACTAGTAAAGAGACTTGCCGGTAACGAGATTGAACTAGGTATTGAGATACCGACGATCGAATCTCGGGCAAGTAACATAGCAATGACAAAGGAAACAACGTATGTTGTTATGCGGTTTGACCGATAATGATCTTCATAGAATATGTGGGAGCCAATATGAGCATCCAGGTTCCGCTATTGATTATTGACCGGAGACGTGTCTCGGTCATGTCTACATAGCTCTCGAACCCGTAGGGTCCGCACGCTTAAAGTTCGATGACGGTTATATTATCAGTTTATGTGATTTGATGTACCGAAGGTAGTTCGGAGTCCCGGATGAGATCGGGGACATGACGAGGAGTCTCGAAATGGTCGAGACGTAAAGATCGATATATTGGACGACTATATTCGGACATCGGAAAGGTTCCGAGTGGTTCGGGTATTTTTGGAGTACCAGGGAGTTACGGGAATACGGGGGAAGAAGTATATGGACCTTATTGGGCTTTAGGGGAGAGGGAGAGGCAGGTCGCGCCCCCATTGACTAGCCCGAATTGGACTAGGGGGAGGGGCGGCGCCCCCTCCTTCCTTCTCTTCCCTCTTCCCTTTCCTTGACTCCTACTCCTACTACATGGAAGGGGGGAATCCTACTCCCAGTGGGAGTAGGACTCCTCCAGGGTGCGCCATAGGGGTCGGCCCTCTCCCCCTCCTCCACTCCTTTATATACGGGGGTGGGGGGCACCCCAAAGAGACACAAGTTGATCACGTTGATCGTTCCTTAGCCGTGTGCGGTGCCCCCCTCCACCATATTCCACCTCGGTCATATCGTAGCGGTGCTTAGGCGAAGCCCTGCGTCGGTAGCAACATCATCACCGTCATCACGCCGTCGTGCTAACGAAACTCTCCTTCGACGCTCGGCTGGATTGGAGCTAGAAGGACGTCGTCGAGTTGAACGTGTGCATAACTCGGAGGTGCCGTGCGTTCGGTACTTGGATCGGTCGGATCGGGAAGACGTACGACTACGTCCTCTACATTGTGTCAACGCTTCTATTGCCGGTCTACGAGGGTACGTAGACAACACTCTCCCCTCTCGTTGCTATGCATCACCATGATCTTGCGTGTGCTTAGGAAATTTTTTAAAATTATTACGTTCCCCAACAGTGGTATCAGATCCAGGTTTTATGCGTTGATGTTATATGCACGAGTAGAACACAAGTGAGTTGTGGGTGATACAAGTCATACTGCTTACCAGCATGTCATACTTTGGTTCGGCGGTATTGTTGGATGAAGCGGCCCGGACCGACATTACGCGTACGCTTACGCGAGACTGGTTCTACCGACGTGCTTTGCACACAGGTGACTAGCGGGTGTCAGTTTCTCCAACTTTAGTTGAACCGAGTGTGGCTACGCCCGGTCCTTGCGAAGGTTAAAACAGCACCAACTTGACAAACTATCGTTGTGGTTTTGATGCCACTGGTGGAAAAACAGGCTTCCGTCCAGCCCCATAAGTCGCGAAGCTGTAGGAACCGCGACTAATGGGACCTTTAGTCGCGGTTCTGGAGGTGAACCGCGACCAAAGGCCTGGGCCTGTGGCGGCCAGGCGCGACGTGAGGTCTTTAGTCACGGTTTGCGGGACAACCGCGACTAAAGGCCTTGAGCACCTTTAGTCACGGTTTGCCGTGCCAACCGCAACTAAAGCCCTCCCTATATATACCCATCCAAAGCAGCCAACACTTAGCCATTTGGAGCCATTCTCTTCACAAGTGGGTGTAGGTTTGCTTTTGGCTCCGATTCTCGTCTTCTCCGATTCCGATTCTACTTTGTTCGTCTCTGCCGCGCCCTCGGCGCCGCCCGCCGTCGCCCTCGCCCTCGGCGCCGCGCCCGTCGCCCTCGCCTACAGCGCCGCGGCCCGACCTCGGTACTGCCGCCTCGCTCGCCCGCCCTCACGCCGCCCGACCGGCCTCCCTCGCCCACAGCGCGCCGCCTCGCTTCGCCCGCCGCCCGGCGAAGGTTTCTATAAAAGAAATAAAATAAAGCACAAAACAATACAAATTAAACAGAAAACAGGTTTAGGGGGGCTAAAACCCTAAACCTGTGGCGGCCTTTAGTCGCGGTTGGCGAAAGAACCGCGACTAAAGGTCCTCCGCCCGACGGCCGCTGGCGCCCACGTGGACGGGCCGTTAGTCGCGGTTCTTAAGCAGCCGCGACTAAAGGTGGGGGCATTAGTCGCGCTTATTTGGTCATGTTGCCCAACCGCGACTAATGGCAATTCGCGAACGCGACCAAAGGCCTTTTTCCACCACCGGTGTCGTAGGTCGAACGGTTCTTGCTCAGCCCGTAGCAGCCACGTAAAACTTGCAACAACAAAGTAGAGGACGTCTAACTTGTTTTTGCAGGGCATGTTGTGATGTGATATGGTCAAGACGTGATAAGATATAAGTTGTTGTATAAGATGATCATGTTTTGTCGAAGTTACCGGAAACTGGCAGAAGCCTTATGGTTGTCTCTTTATTGCATAAGATGCAAGCGCCAAAAATTGTTTTACTTTATCGCTATACGATAGCAATAGTTGCAAGAGCAATAGTTGGCGAGACGACCATATGACGACACATTGATATAGATCAAGATGATGGAGATCATGGTGTCATGCCGGTGACGATGGAAATCATGACGATGCTTTGGAGATGGAGATCAAAGGCACAAGATGATAATGGCCATATCATGTCACATATTTTGATTGCATATGATGTTTATCTTTTATACATCTTATTTTGCTTAGTTCGAATGTAGCTTCATAAGATGATCCCTTACTAAATTATCAAGGTACAAGTGTTCTCCCTGAGTATGCACCATTGTGAAAGTTCTTCGTGCTGAGACACCACGTGATGATCGGGTGTGATAGGCTCTACGTTCAAATACAACGGGTGCAAAACAGTTGCACACGCGAATACTCAAGGTTAAACTTGGACGAGCTAGCGTATAATGATATGGCCTCGGAACACGGAGACCGAAAGGTCGAGCGTGAATCATATATTAGATATGATCAACATAGTGATGTTCACCATTGAAACTACTCCATCTCACGTGATGATCGGACATGGTTTAGTTGATATGGATCACGTGATCACTCAGAGGATTAGAGGGATGTCTATCTAAGTGGGAGTTCTTAAGTAATATGATTAATTGAACTTTAATTTATCATGAACTTAGTCCTGATAGTATTTGCATAACTATGTTGTAGAACAATAGCTCGCGATGTTTCTCCCCGTTTATTTTGATATGTTCCTAGATAAAACTAAGTTGAAAGATGTTAGTAGCAATGGTGCGGACTGGGTCCGTGATCTCAGGTTTATCCTCATTGCTGCACAGAAGAATTATGTCCTTCATGCACCACTAGGTGACAGACCTATTGCAGGAGCATATGCAGACGTTATGAACGTTTGGGTAGCTCAATATGATGACTACTTGATAGTTTAGTGCACCATGCTTTACGTCTTAGAATCGGGACTTCAAAGACGTTTTGAACGTCATGGACCATATGAGATGTTCCAGGAGTTGAAGTTAATATTTCAAGCAAATACCCGAGTTGAGAGATATGAAGTCTCCGACAAGTTCTATAGCTAAAGGATGGAGGAGAATAGCTCAAGCAGTGAGCATGTGCTCAGATTATCTGGGTACTACAATCGCTTGAATCAAGTCGGAGTTAATCTTCCAGATAAAATAGTGATTTACAGAATTCTCTAATCACCATCACCAAGTTAGTAGAACTTCGTGATGAACTATAGTATGCAAGGGATGACGAAAAAAATACCCAAGCTCTTCGCGATGCTAAAACCGGCGAAGGTGGAAATCAAGAAAAACATCAAGTGTTGATGGTTGACAAAGACCACTGGTTTCAAGAAAAGGGGCAAAGGAAAGAAGGGGAACTTCAAGAAGAACAGCAAGCAAGTTGCCGCTCAAGTGAAGAAACCCAAGTCTGGACCTAAGCCTGAGACTAAGTGCTTCTACTGCAAAAAGGACTGGTCACTGGAAACGGAACTACCCCGAATAATTGGTGGATAAGAAGGATGGCAAAGTGAACAAAAGTATATTTGATATACATATTATTGATGTGTACTTTACAAGTGTTTATAGAAACCCCTCGGTATTTTATACTAGTTCAGTTGCTAAGAGTAGTAACTCGAAATGGGAGTTGCAAAATAAACAGAGACTAGTTAAGGGTGAAGTGACGATGTGTGTTGGAAGTGGTTCCAAGATTGATATGATCATCATCGCACACTCCCTATACTTTCGGGATTAGTGTTGAACCTATATAAGTGTTATTTGGTGTTTGCGCTGAGCATAAATATGATTTGATCATGTTTATTGCAAAACGGTTATTCATTTAAGTTAGAGAATAATTGTTGTTCTGTTTACATGAATAAAACCTTATATGGTTACACACCCAATGAAAATGGTTCGTTGGATCTCGATCGTAAGTGATACACATATTCATAATATTGAAGCCAAAAGATGCAAATTTAATAATGATAGTTCAACTTATTTGTGGCACTACCGTTTAGGTCATATTGGTGTAAAGCGCATGAAGAAACTCCATGCTGATGGGCTTTTGGAATCACTTGATTACGAATCATTTGATGCTTGTGAACCATGCCTCTTGGGCAAGATGACTAAAACGCTGTTCTCCGGAACAATGGAGCGAGCAACATATTTATTGGAAATCATACATACTGATGTATGTGGTCGGATGAATATTGACGCTCGCGGCGGGTATCATTATATTCTGACCTTCACAGATGATTTGAGCAGATATGGGTATATCTACTTAATGAAACACAAGTCTGAAACAGTTGAAAAGTTAAAAGGATTTCAGAGTGAAGTGGAGAATCATCGTAACAAGAAAATAAAGTTTCTATGATCTGATCGCAGAGACAAATATTTGAGTTGCGAGTTTGACCATCAATTAAAACAATGTGGAATACTTTCACAAATTCATGCCACCTGGAACACCATAGCGTAATGGTGTGTCTGAACGTCGTAAACGCACTTTATTAGATATAGTGCGAACTATGATGTCTCTTACTGATTTACCACTATCGTTTTGGGATTATGCATTAGAGATAACTGCATTCACGTTAAATAGGGCACCATCTAAATCCGTTGAGATGACACCGTATGAACTATGGTTTCGCAAGAAACCTAAGCTGTCGTTTCTTAAAGTTTGGGGCTGCGATGCTTATGTGAAAAAGTTTCATCCTGATAAGCTCAAACCCAAATCGGAGAAGTGCATCTTCATAGATACCCAAAAGAAACGTTTGGGTACATCTTCTATCACAGATCCAAAGGCAAGACATTTGTTGCTAAGAATGGATCCTTTCTAGAGAAGGAGTTTCTCTCGAAAGAAGTGAGTGGGAGGAAAGTAGAAACTTGATAAGGTAGTTGTACCTTCTCTTGAATTGGAAAGAAGTTCATCACAGAAATCATTTCCAGTGATGCTTACACCAATTAGTGAGGAAGCTAATGATGATGATCATGAAACTTCAGACCAAGTTACTACAAAAACCTTGTAGGTCAACCAGAGTAAGATCCGCACCAGAGTGGTATGGTAATCCTGTTCTGGAGGTCATGTTACTTGACCATGACGAACCTACAAACTATGAGGAAGCAGTGATGAGCCCAGATTCCGCGAAATGGCTAGAGGCCATGAAATGTGAGATGGTATCCATGTATGAGAACAAAGTATGGACTTTGGTGGACTTGCCCGATGATCATCAAGCCATAGAGAATTAATGGATATTCAAGAGGAAGCCAGATACTGATGGTAGTGTTACTATCTACAAAGTTCAAATTTTCGCAAAAGGTTTTCGACAAAGTTCAAAGAGTTGAATACGATGAGATTTTCTCACTCGTAGCGATGCTTAAGTCTGTCTGAATCATGTTAGTAGTTGCCACATTTTATGAAATCTGGCAAATGGATGTCAAAACTACATTCCTTAATGGATTTATTAAAGAAGAGTTGTATATGATGCAACCGGAAGGTTTTGGCAATCCTAAAGGTGCTAACAAAGTGTGCAAGCTTCAGCAATCCATCTATGGACTGGTGCAAGCATCTCGGAGTTGGAATATATGCTTTGATAGTGTGATCAAAGCATATGGTTTTATACAGACTTGCGGTGAAGCCTGTATTTACAAGAAAGTGAGTGGGAGCACTACAATATTTCTGATAAGTATATGTGAGTGACATATTGTTGATCGGAAATGATGTAGAATTTTCTGGAAAGTATAAAGGAGTATTTGAAAGGTGTTTTTCAAATAAATACCTCGGTGAAGTTGCTTACACATTGAGCATCAAGATCTATAGAGATAGAACAAGACGCTTGATAACTTTTTTCAATGAATACATACCTTGACAAGATTTTGAAGTTGTTCAAAATGGAACATTCAAAGAAGGAGTTCTTGCTTGTATTACAAGGTGTGAAGTTGAGTAAAGACTCAAAACCCGACCACGGCAGAAGATAGAGAGAGAATGAAAGTCATTCCATATGCCTTAGCCATAGGTTCTATAAAGTATGCCATGTTATGTACCAGACCTATTGTATACCCTGCCTTGAGTTTGGCAAGGGAGTACAATAGTGATCTAGGAATAGATCACTGGACGGCGGTGAAAATTATCCTTAGTGGAATATGGATATGTTTCTCGGTTATGGAGGTGACAAAAGGTTCGTCGTAAAGGGTTACGTCGATGCAAGTTTTGACACTAATCTGGATGAGTCTAAGTCTCAATCTGGATACATATTGAAGGTGGGAGCAATTAGCTAGAGTAGCTCCGTGCAGAGCATTGTTGACATAGAAATTTACAATATACATCCGGATCTGAATGTGTCACTCCCGTTGACTAAACTTCTCTCATAAGCAAAAACATGATCACACCTTAGTACTCTTTGGGTGTTAATCACATAGCGATGTGAACTAGATTATTGACTCTAGTAAACCCTTTGGGTGTCGATCACATAGCGATGTGAACTATGGGTGTTAATCACATGATGATGTGAACTATTGGTGTTAAATCACATGGCGATGTTAACTAGATTATTGACTCTAGTGCAAGTGGGAGACTGAAGGAAATATGCCCTAGAGGCAATAATAAAGTGATTGTTTATATTTCCTTATATCATGATAAATTTTTATTATTCTTGCTAGAATTGTATTAACCGGAAACTTGATACATGTGTGGATACATAGACAAAACAATGTGTCACTAGTATGCCTCTACTTGACTAGCTCGTTGAATCAAAGATAGTTAAGTTTCCTAGCCATAGACATGAGTTGTCATTTGATTAACAGGATCACATCATTAGAGAATGATGTGATTGACTTGACCCATTCCGTTAGCTTAGTACTCAATCGTTTAGTATTTCTGCTATTGCTTTCTTCATGACTTATACATGTTCCTATGACTATGAGATTATGCAACTCCCGTTTACTGGAGGAACACTTTGTGTGCTACCAAACGTCACAACGTAACTGGGTGATTATAAAGATGCTCTACAGGTGTCTCTGAAGGTACTTGTTGGGTTGGCGTATTTCGAGATTAGGATTTGTCACTCCGATTGTCGGAGAGGTATCTCTGGGCCCTCTCGGTAATGCACATCACTTAAGCCTTGCAAGCATTGCAACTAATGAGTTAGTTGCGGGATGATGTATTACGGAACGAGTAAAGAGACTTGCCGGTAACGAGATTGAACTAGGTATTGAGATCCCAACGATCGAATCTCGGGCAAGTAACATACCGATGACAAAGGGAACAACGTAGGTTGTTATGAGGTTTGACCGATAAAGATCTTTGTAGAATATGTGGGAGCCAATACGAGCGTCCTGGTTCCGCTATTGGTTATTGACCGAAGACGTGTCTCGGTCATGTCTACATAGTTCTCGAACCCGTAGGGTCCGCACGCTTAAAGTTAGATGACGGTTATATTATAAGTTTATGTGATTTGATGTACCGAGGGTAGTTCGGAGTCCCAGATTAGATCGGGGACATGACGAGGAGTCTCGAAATGGTCGAGACGTAAAGATCGATATATTGGACGACTATATTCGTACATCGGAAAGGGAGAGGCAGTATATGGGCCTTATTGGGCTTTAGGGAAGAGGGAGAGGCAGGCCGCGCGCCCCCCCATTGACTAGTCCGAATTGGACTAGGGGGAGGGGCGGCGCCGCCTCCTTCCTTTTCTTCCCTCTTCCCTTTCCTTGACTCCTACTCCTACTACTTGGAAGGGGGGAATCCTACTCCTGGTGGGAGTAGGACTCCTCCAGGGCGCGCCATAGGGGCCGGCCCTCTCCCCTTCCTCCACTCCTTTATATACGGGGGAGGGGGGCACCCCAAAGAGACACAAGTGGATCACGTTGATCGTTCCTTAGCCGTGTGCGGTGCCCCGCTCCACCATATTCCACCTCGGTCATATCGTAGCGGTGCTTAGGCGAAGCCCTACGTCGGTAGCAACATCATCACCATCATCACGCCGTCGTGCTGACGAAACTCTCCTTCGACGCTCGGCTGGATCGGAGCTAGAAGGACGTCATTGAGTTGAACGTGTGCAGAACTCAGAGGTGCCGTGTGTTTGGTACTTGGATCGGTCGGATCGGGAAGACGTATGACTACTTCCTCTACATTGTGTAAACGCTTCCGTTGCCGGTTTACGAGGGTACGTAGACAACACTCTCCCCTCTCGTTGCTATGCATCACCATGATCTTGCGTGTGCGTAGGAATTTTTTTGAAATTACGACGTTCCCCAACACTGCAGGGCGTCCAGGCGGCACCGGTAGACCTCCAGGGAGTTGCCTGAGCAGTCGCTTGAGCTCGAGGGGCACCAGCGCAAGGAAGAGGGCCGTGGGGGATCGCCGGCGAGCTCGGGTCGGGGACGGTGGCTAGAGGCTTGCCTGGCCGGGCTACGGCTATCCTACGGCTTTGTGGAGGTTGGGTGGTTGGTTTGGGATGCTCAGAGCGAAGGGAGGGGCTCGAATTTATAGCCAGAGGGGGAGAGGGGTACGTGGCTCCGCTGGAGCTCTCTGGAAGCCGGCGAGCGACGACGAACGGCATCATCAGGGGGTGGAGGGGCTCAGCGATCATGCGGGAGCTATGCAAGGGTGCGGACAAGCACAAGAGGCGGTGGAGGAGGAGGACAGAGGCACGGGGCGCACTGTGGCTTTTGGTCGCGACGTGCCCGTGCCCGCTGCAGCGTCTCTGGCGTCGGCGAGCGTCAGTGAGAGGTCAAGGGGGAAGAGACGGAGGTGGTGGTGCGGTGCGGCAGTCGTCGGCGAGCTTGGGCTCGATCTCGAGTGAAACAGAGACGATGGCGCCGCGCAGAGCGTGTCGGACGCGATGCTAGGGCCGTGTCCTCACGCTGTCACCATGCTGGCATGGTCAAAACGACGCCCGCTCATTGCCAAACCTTGTCCCTCGTGTTGTTCATGCAGTGTTTAGTCTAGGAGTGTTGATCACACACTAGCAGGCCGATCAGATATGACTTGAGCTTGTTGGCAAGTTTCTGGTCAGAAACTTGGTCGCCAAGTTTGGAGGGCTTCTGGAAGTGATTAGTGCTAAGCTTTTGGAGTTAAGGTTTATCTAGGAGGGTAATCAAGCTCAAGAAAATCCAGCCTCATTTGACCAAGGAAAAATACACTTGTTGTAGAAAATGCATTTCGAAGCTAGAATAGAAAAGATTTTCTGTAGAAAAAATATTCCAAATAAGTATGAAATATTTCTGCACAGGGAGGTGGGCCGTGGTTCAAGGAATATTTGAGAATTTTCTCAGATATTTAGGAGCAAGAAAAATGAGGGTTGCTTTGGAGCACAAGTTTCTGAATTGAGTTTCAGAAAGGAAATTAAATATTTTTCTTTTATGAAAAATATTCTTCGAGCTATTTTTGGGATTTTTCAGAGAAGGAAAGTTGAATGAGAGGTGGATGGGTCTCTTGGGTGAAAATCAAGGACATGCCCACGTGCTTAAGTCCATTTGAATTGATTCAAAAACCAAATTGGAAAGCAAGGGAAACAAAGTCCGGAAAAAGAGAGAAGGCAAAATCTAGGCTATCACATTTATATCAAAGAACCGCTCAGACGCCTCCCAGAAATGCAAAGCATGGTCACACTCCATCCAAGAATGAAACAAAGTTTCATTATCATTACCACACATGGGGCAATTCGGAATCTGCTTTAGATGTCGTCCGCGGAGCTCGCTATAGTTTGGTACGAAACCTTTGAGCACTCGCCACCAGAATACTCGAATCTTAGGAAGCACATTGAGCTTCCATAGTGCACGTCATATTCCTTCATCTCCAGTAGATGAACCCTCCGTCGTCGTCAGCTGTACCTTGGTTTGGATCGTCAGCCGGTAAGCTGACCGAACTGTGAAAATGCCAGACTTCTCCCGAGCCCATGCACATATATCTACCCCCCTACCCTCGCTCTTGGAATGGCCAAAATTGCATCTGCATCCGGGGAAAAAACACACTCCGGATGGTCTCCACATCCCATTGATTTGACACTAGATCAATTAAATCTGCCAATAGTTGTATAGAGTTCGGCTTGAGTGCTCCCATTGGAGTCATGGACGTGGTGCGGTCTATCCAATGGTCATGCCAAACCTCGGTCGTTGTTTCATCTCCCACTCGTCGAATAAGGCCCTTCTTGAGCATCTCCCTCCCTACAATGATAGCCTTCCATGTTCTAGATGCACTTTTAGGGCACCCCGCAGTAAGAAAATCCTCATTTGGGAAATATCTTCCCTCAAGGACACAGGCACACAAGCTGTTCGGATTATCAAGTATTCGCCATGCATGTTTGGCTAGCATCGCGTCATTGAAGGTTTCGAAATCCCGGAATCTGAGTCCCCCTTTTGACTTTGCAATGCACATCTTATCCCACGACTGCCAATGCATTCCCTTCTTATCAAGTGATCCAGCCCACCAATATTTTGACATGTTCATCGTCAATTTCTTGCACAAACCTTTTGTGAGTTTGAAACAACTCATAGAGAAGGCCGGTAAATCTTGGACCACTGACTTCAAGAGAACTTCTTTTGCACCACATGACATCTTCCTCTAGCACCAACCTTGCACCCTTGACCTCGACCGCTCATTAATTTTTCCTGCAGCTGTTGGAAGGCCAAGGTACTTCTCTGACATTGCCTCCCTGTTTATCTGGTGGGCAGTTTTGACACCCCTCTTAACTAACGCCCCACTGTTTGGGCTAAAATAAACCGAGCTATTCAGCTTATTTGCACTCTGTCCGCAGCCCACACTGTACTGTTCCAGAATCGCATTTAACCTGGTGGCACTTCTTGAGTCAGCGTTCGTAAAGATCAATCAATCGTCTGCAAATAGGAGATGCGAGATCCAAGGGGCAGAAATACTCATGCGAATGCCCCTGTCTATCCAACCAACATCATTGTTTTGAAGCATACAAGAAAGACCCTCCCCACATAAAATAAATAGGTCTGGCGATATAGGATATCCTTGCTGAAAGCCTCTTGAAGGTGAGAAAGCCGGTAACAAATCACCATTCACCTTCACTTGGAAGCTTATAGTGGTCACACATCTCATAATAAGAGAAACCCAACGTTCATGGAAGCCAAGTTTGTGCATTATGCCTTCCAGATACGGCCATTCAACTGGTCATATGCCTTAATCATATCAATCTTGACCACACACCATCCTTGCTTCCCCCTTTTCCTTTTCATAGAGTGAATGCATTCATAAGCCACTAGGATGTTGTCGGTAATCAACCGTCCTGGAACAAAAGCACTTTGTTCCTCTGCAATTATCTCATCAAGAATCTCCTTCAGGCGGTTAGCAAGTACTTTGGAGCAGATTTTGTATAGAACATTACACAAAGATATTGGTATATACTGTGTGATATTCTGCGGATTTCTCACCTTGGGTATAAGAACAATAATTCTGATGTTCACTGAGTCTGGCATTTGTCCTCCATTCAAGAATCTGAGGACAGCCGAAGTAACATCGGGCCCTATCAATTCCCAATGTTTCTGATAGAAACCACCGTGGGAGCCATCACATCCGGGCGCCTTTGTAGGCCCCATAGCAAACACATCAGCCTTTACTTCGTCCTCCCTAAGCGGCCTCAAGAGTCGTTCATTCATAGGTTCTGTAATTTTATGTGGAACGTGGTGAAGAACTGCTTCAGCATCCGTGTGTTCTTGTGCCGTCTAGAAGCCAGTATAAAACTGCTGTAGCTCGGCATGTATCTCTTCCTTGGTCTCGCACACTCAACCGTCCGCCGCTTGCAGACTTCGTATACGATTCCTACTCTTGCGAGCAGCCGCACGAGCTTGGAAAAAACCTGTATTGCGGTCGCCTGCTTTGAGCCAGTTCGCTCTCGATCTCTGACGAGCCATAATCCCTTCCTTGCGCAAGAGATCAGAGAGTTGGCGGCCTAAATCTTTTTCCTTCTTAGTCGGACCCCTAAAAAGTGAGCACGACCTCTCTTTTTCATATTCCTTGCGTACTTTCTTTATCTTCCTTCTTATATCTCCATATTTCTTCGATTTCTAGTATGTAAGATGAGTTTGCATGGTAGAAAGAGCCTCTTCTATACCTTGCAGGCCATGCATACCCGCACCCTGACGCCAGCCCTGCAGCAATGTGTCATCGTATGGTTTGTCCTTCTGCCAAGCTTCTTCGTATATGAATCTGCGACTGTGCCCGTCTACCCCCTGTGCCACCCTCTTCAACTTCACTGTAAGCAGACAATGATCAGATTTTGGCGTGAGCACATGCTTCACAACAGATGCCGAGTACCAAGACATCATTCCTGGGTGCACTAGGAAACTGTCAAGTCGAACTTTCACATTAGAATCACCATGTTGCATGTTATCCCAGGTGAAAGGGACTCCCTGGTACCCCAGGTCTTGTAGTTCACAATCATCAAGACACTGACGGAAACCATCCATTTGCCACTCCGGGCGATCATGGGCTCCAAAATACTCCGAATTATCTGTAAGTTCATTAAAATCGCCACCGCACAACCACGGTGCATGGCTTTGAGCTTTGAGCCAACGAAACAAGTTCCAGCTTTCCGTGCGTTCACTTCTCCTAGATTTTGCATAGAAGCCTGTAAACCCCCACACTTTATTGTCTCCACCAATGTTTTTGACCGTAACATCAATATGTTGATCTGAAAAAATTATTAAGAGTTACATCTACATCTTTTGACCAGAACAGAGCCAAACCGCCACTGAGTCCGGCGCTATTGACTGGATGACAACCCTCAAAGCCAAGCCTAGTTGTAAGATCACTAACTCGTCTCCCCTCGATCTTTGTCTCACATAAAAAGACCAGGGCGGGACCTTCCATCTTCACTAGATCGTGAAGCTCTCGAACTGTCTCCGGGTTCTTAAGCCCGCGACAGTTCCATGATAAGCAATTCATTGCAACCCACGCGGCTGATGCTCAGCCTCCACGCTACTCTTTGCGGCCTCCTCGTCTACTTTCTTCTTCTTGGAGTCACGGCTGTCATCTCTGGAATCCGACGACTCGTTCTCCTCATTCTGTCTCTTCCTGATCATGGTCTCATTGTCTTGCAGCAGCAAAGTGATGTTTCCCCGGCCATGCATATTCGTGTTATCCATATCAACACGGCGATAGACCGCATTGGGTCCACGCCCTCCTCGACTGCCTCGTCCATTCGTACTCCTACCTCGAGCATTGAATTGGTAAATAGTGTTCCTCACTTTGCCCTCGACTTGTTTCTCTGGCGAATTTACTTCCACACCTGGTTCAACTACCTCATCTACAGCTCCTGATTCCTTCTGTCTCCCACCGTCGCCGGTGCCCTCTTGTTTATATGTTGGTGCTCCGCCCGGACCCCTATTCTTACTTGACGAGTACCTCAGAGCCTCATGGTATGGGGTTCTCCCATATTCATCCCTTCCTGCATGTGTAGGACACATCAATTCTGCATGTCCCAACAGCCCACACGAGAAGCAGAAATAAGGCATGTTTTCATATTGTATTTCAAAGAATTCTGTCTCTTTAGTTCTTGCCTTCTCCAGTTGCACCCAACGAATCAATGGTTTATCCACTCTAATCCATGCTCTGAATCTCAGGCAATCTTCAAAAGCAAACCCTTTGACATCAGAATCCAGGCTTATCACCTCTCCCACCATGGCTGCTATACGCTTCGACAATGGCGGACAAAGCAAATTAAATGGAAGGTTTATCACCCGCACCCAAATCTTGATCTTTTCAAACTTGAGTTCCGAGGGACGCGATCTGATGTTGAACCTTTCTAAAACCAAACAATGTTTTCCAACCATCCATGAACCTCCATTGAAGATTCGATAACTATCACGTTTGTTCATAAAACTAGCCACAAAGACGTTCTCACCCGTCGGCCTGAAGTTCAGTCCCTTCGGATTTCCCCATGCGGGGCGAAGCGCCTCTACTATGGTGTTCACACGAAGCTTCCGATGTAGCACCTTTCCGATACGCGCATGACGCTCATCATCCTGCTGATCTTCCTGGTCATCAACGACCAATTTTGCTCTCTCCTTCTCTGTCAGGTCTAGCCGATTCATCATCTCTTCCACTATTTATGTCTCCTTTGCCTTTCCTCTCTTGCCTCCCATGGTGCTTGACTCCGCCATCTTCGCCCCAACCCCTACCCCGAACCCCTTCTCCTGCAGTGTCGCCAAGGGTGGGCAAGGATGCGAGGATCCCCCCTTGATCACCCCGAGCCAGCAAACTACAAGGATTAGACGTCACGGATGGCAGGACGCCGGCGAACAGCAAACCCCAGAACTCGCGCCCCCGAGATCGCCTCGTGCGCCGCCTGCCACTCGAAACCCTAGGAAAACGTTTCAGGGCGTTGTGATCGTGTGTGATCTGTATTTCGACTTGATCTCCATTTTTTTATGTGAATCGTTTTTTTTTTGAAACTATGTGAATCGTTTCTTACTTTGGCTGGGTACGGACACATATGGAACGGAGTCGAAACTGATTCCTACTCATGTAACCTCAGTACAAGTAACGGACACACACCGACATACGGACACGAAGTTCCAATCTTACCGATATATTCATATGGGGTTTGCTATATCTCAGTCGACTGAGGTTTAGTGAAGTCTCAGTCGACGAGATTAGCCGTACGATTTGATTTTGCTTTGATCGATCTGTTCTGTTGTGCTGATGTATTTCTTGTCCAGAACGTACTGGGCTTTGTCCCAGCGGGCACTGGACCTTCTACCGCTGCATTGCTTTCCTATCTGGGCCATGGGTTGTCGCTTGCAGTTCTTTATATTTTCTTTCTGTTTTTTTTATTTTCTCATAGGCCTTCCAAGTGAATACATTGTATTTTTCTTTATTTTTTATTGGGCAAGTGTTCACAATAAGAAGCTCACTAGGGCAGCTCAGTTTGTGTATTCACGTCTACTTTTATTCTTCCTTTTTATTTATTTTTTCTTTTCTATTTTAGTGTATTTAGTTATCATTTTTATTAAGCTATTTTTACATTTATTTATATTTATACTTTTTATTTTATTGAAATATGGACCATCTAAAAAATTGTAAAACAAACATTTTGGCACGCTTGAGCTATTTTTACTCTAACTTTGTTGATGTCTTTTCTACATGATTTTTTTGTTTACTATATTGCCTATTTCTTTTTATAGTTTTTGCTTTTCCATTTATGTATTACCAAAAATAGTTTAGTCATGTTTATATGTCTTATTCTTTTCTATGTCAGGTTGATAGAGAAACAATTGCTTTTTGTTTGTATTTTTACCACTAAAAAAATCATGTGTCCCATACGCGCAATTGTATTTATGGGAACCACGTGCAACTACAAGGGGGTAGAACGCCTGCACAACTGCCTGCATCCAAACTCACGGGCAACTGCAAGGAGTACAATGTGTTTGCAACTATGATGAGGTAGTGTGTGCGGGATGAGATAAGAAACATTCTTGATATGTGTCATTTTACAAAAAAATTATTTCTTTGTGTTTCTGAAATTTCTTCTTTCCCGACCTGGAAGTCGAGATCCAATGGAATAAGCAACTTTGGGCGTGTTCATTTTGCAAAATCTGTTGATTATGTGACTTTTTTTGTGGTCTTTACAAATGTTTTTTAGGCTAATGGACGGTCTTCCGGCCTTTTTGTTTTCAATTATTTGTTAAAAACTTGCTATTTTTATGTTTATTTGAAAACATTGCCTTCTAGTTTACAACTACATGTCTCTCGCTCACGTTTGTCTATCGGCAATGTCGGTGTGGTGGATTTTTTGACGATGAAACTGGTTTCATTGCTTGTTGGTAGATTCACTTAACTCGATAAATAAAGCTCTGTTTTTATGTGCCACCGTCAGGTGTCATTCAGATTTTTTTGCCTTTTTTGCTCTTTATTTAGAGGTTCTTTCCGGTAAAGATTGTTTTACAACTAGTAGTACTAAATTTCTTTTAGTAGGCCAAGAGACTGAAGATGAAGTGTGTTTGACCGTTGGATTGTACTGCAAGTAGTATTTTATCAACACATTTTTTTATGCTTGTACGTACTTATAGAGAAATTTTCACACCCCCTCTGTACATCCACTGTACAGAGAGTATAGTGCATTTTTTACACCCTCTGTTCATGAGTAGCTGACAAGATAGATGTGTTTTTAGTGTTTTTGCTAAGTTAATATTCTTTTTTGTTTTTAGGATATGAACCTCTTCTAGTTATATTTTTTTGACACATTTTTTCTTTTTTTAATCTGGTGAGTGCTATCATTTATACTGTTCTTTACTCGGATTTTTTTTGGTGTCTCAAGAAGTGCTTCTCTCATATCCCCTCATACACAATACTGAAGCCATCAGCAGGAGTGATTTAATTCACTTGTTTTGTTTTATTCTAGTCGACATTAGTACGTCGAAGAACATGATTTTGCTGAAACATTACATTCGCGAAGATCCATGTTTTTTAGGGTTATCTCTGAACTCAAATCCCCTCATATGTATTACTAGGCCATAACTAGGAGTTATATAGCCCTTTTGTTGGTTTTACTTGGTTGCAACTCGACTTCCAGTTTGTTGTGTGGGGAGAGGCGTCAGTTGCATGTCCTACAATGGGCACGCAACTGCATGTCTTCTAACTTGGTATCAACTAGGGGGGCCTTTTTTTTGTCAGAGGGGGCTGCGTCGAGAAAGATGGGGCTCAGTTGCATGTCTTACACTAGGCGCGCAACTGCATGTCTTCTAACTTGGTCGCAACTGCATGTCTTATAACTTCGTTACAACTCGACTTCCATTTTTGTTGTGCGGGGAGAGGCGCCAGTTGCATGTCCCACAATGGGCACGCAACTCCATGTCTTCTAACTTGGTCACAACTAGGAGGACCTTTGTTTTGTCGGAGGGGGCGGCGTCGAGAGAGATGGGGCCCAGTTGCATGCCTCACACTAGGCACGCAACTGCATGTCTTCTAACTTGGTCACAACTGCATGTCTTATAACTTGGTTGCAACTCGACATCCATTTTTGTTGCAATTGCATGTCTTTGAGCATGGTCACGGCTACATGTCTTATAACTTGGTTGCAACGTTAACTCAACTTCCATTTTTTGTTGTATGGGGAGAGGCACCAGTTGCATGTCCCACACTAGGCACACAACTGCATGTCTTCGACCATGGTCGCAACTGCATGTCTTATAACTTGGTTGCAACTCAACTTTCATTTTTGTTGTGCGGGGAGAGGCGCCAATTGCATGTCCCACAATGGGCACGCAGCTTCATGTCTTCTAACTTGGTTGCAACTGAGATGACCTTTCTTTTGTCGGAGGGGGGCGTCAAGAGAGATGGGGCCCAGTTGCATGCCCCACACTAGGCACGCAACTGCATGCCTTCTAACTTGGTCGCAACTGCATGTCTTATAACTTGGTTGCAACTCGACTTTCATTTTTGTTGTACCGGGAAGGGCGCCAGTTGCCTGTCCCACAACAGGCACGCAACTGCATGTCTTTGAGCATGGTCGCAACTGCATGTCTTATAACTTGGTTGCAACTCAACTTCCTTTTTTTGATGTATGGGGAGGGGCACCAGTTGCATGTCACCCACTAGGCACACAACAGCATGTCTTCGACCATGGTCGCAATTGCATGTCTTATAACTTGATTGCAACTCGACTTCCATTTTTATTGTGCGGGGAGAGGCGCTAGTTGCATGTCCCACACTAGGAGGACCTAGTCGCAACTGGGAGGACCATTGTTTTGTTGGAGGGGCGGTGTCGAGAGAGATGGGGCCCAGTTGCATGTCTCACACTAGGCACGCAACTGCATGTCTTCTAACTTGGTCGCAACTGCATGTCTTATAACTTGGTTGCAACTCAACTACCATTTTTTGTTGTACGGGGAGAGACACCAGTTGCATGTCCCACACCAGGCACGCAACTGCATGTCTTCGACCATGGTCGCAACTGGGCGGACCATTGTTATGTCGGAGGGGACGCCATTGAGAGAGATGGGGTTAGTTGCATGTCCCACAACGGGCACGCAACTGCATGTCTTCTAACTTGGTCGCAACTAGGGGGACCCTTGTTTTGTCGGAGGAGGCGGCAACGAGAGAGAGGTGTCCAGCTGCATTTCCGACTATACTCATGCAACCGCATGTCTTCTAGCATGGTCGTAACTTAGTGTCTTCTAACTTAGTTGCAACTAGGCGCCTTTGTTTTGTCGGAGGGGCGGCAACAAGAGAGAGGGGGGCAACTAGTCCTGAAATTGCAAGTGATGTCCCCTGGACTATAACTACATGTCTTTTTACAAACATTTTTTGCAACTAGACTTTTTTGCTTGGTCGAAAGGGGGGCAGCTCCCCCTGAATCCCCTACCCTCGCTATGTGTCACACGAGCACCATAACACTCCCATTTTCTGTCATGCCCACAAACACAAATCAAACACCCGATCTCACAACCAATTTGTGTTTTTTTCTTATTTTTTGAAATCATACACATTTTTTCCTTTTTATTTGAGCATTTTGTTTTTGCAAGGATGAAGATTTTTTTTTGTATCTTATTCTGACAGCGGAGCTCATTTTCTCAAAAAAAGGAGCATATTCAAGGAGAGAAGAGTTACTTGTCCAGATCCTCGGACACATTTTTAATGTTGTCATGAAGGGAGTTTGCCAGTAGGCACACAACTGCAAGCTTCGCCCTGACTGCAATTGCATGTCTTCCAATAGTTACGCAATTGCATGTGCGTCTTCTGATTGCAACTCCAACTTAGTACTGTTCTGTCTGCGTGAAGGAAGGCAATTGCAGGTGCTACTATGCACGCAAGTGCAAGGGTCGTCCGACTATAATTGCATGTCTTCAAACTCTTTATTGTTTTGTGAGGGATGAGGGAAGATTCAAATCCGTATTTTAAATATTTGCTAGCAAACTTAATTGTTTTTCTTTTTTTAATATTTGCCATAAGGTGGCACACACGTTGGCCACATGAGTTTCTTGTTCGTCTACCCAGTTGCACACATGTCAGCCGCATGCAATTGCATGCCCCCGATCGGACACAATTACATGTCATTCGCATGCAAATTACTTTTTTCCCTTCCAAAATAATATTGATACCCATTTGCACACTAGTCGGCCGTATATAGTTATTTATCGGTCACAGATAATTAAATTGTCTTCTTCTTCATATTTTGTTTATTTTTTATTTTTTTATTTGTTGCATTAAATATTTCTTTATCATTTAAAAATACAAAATATTTTTTTAAAAAAGATTAAAGGAAAACAAGATGACACAAAAGAAGGAACAGAGCAAAAGCAATGCTAGCATAAAAAATAAGAGCTACATTGTGCTGTGTAGCAATACACCAACGGGACAATATTCTAGCAACTCCAGTAAAATGCACAAATAAAAAAAATAAACCCAGGCACAATGAATGGACAATGTCAATCCAGCCCAACAGCAGCCCACATGGTGAGCCAACAAAGGCCAACGCTGGCCAACACAAAACAAAGAAACTGACTCCAGGCATGCGAACGGAGTTAAACCCGCGATCAAATTATATATGACGTCAGTCGACTTAGACTAAGATCTAGACAGACCCCTCAGGGTGGACGAAACGAGCGGTTTTTCAGACCGGCTCGTAGCCCGCTCGGTCCAAGCCGGCTCGGTCCTAGCCCGACGAAAAATACAGCCGGTCCGAGCTGCAGATTCCGGCCCGAAAATTCATCGGTCCGGTCCGGGCTTTCACCGAGCCAGCTCGCAGGACCGATGCATCGGCATGGCGGGAGCATAGCCGGAGCGCGGCGGGAGCACGGTGAGCACCGAGTGGGGCGTGGCTGGGGCTTGGCTGGGGCATGGCGGGGCTGTGGCGAGGGCGTAGCGGGGCTATGGTGGGTGCGTGGCGACCCAAGCGTGGCGGGGGCGCAAGAAAACTACCATCGTCTACGTCCGCCACCGCGGGGCTGTCGTCCGCGCGGCCACTAGACTCTCTGGCCCGGTAACCTTGTCCATTGGATGCGCCAGAGACTGATTAGTAGTCTCAGCCAAAAAAATCGATGTGGGAGGTCCTACGGTGCCGCATCGATCATCGTCCCTTTTGTCTCAGTTCACTGGCGGTCCGTCACTGTTGGGCTGCCATTGGTGATGTTCTTGGTTACTCTAGCTTCCTTTGGTTCTGTTGTAGCTTGCAGACATCTCGTGGATGAGCTGCGCTCCCTCTAGCCGGAGCAGCCGCCGTCGGAGCTCGAGTGCGCGCTCTGGCTTGTGTACTGGCCGGTCCTCTCGGTCCTCTCGGTCCGGCCCGGGCTTTGCCGCCGCCGGTCCGGTCCATAGAAACAGGACCGCCAGACTGGTCGATCCGGTCCGGCTCGGTCCGCCGGCGGCCGGTCCAAGTGACGGCTCGGTCAGGGACCGGACCGCCCCGGACCGTGTCCACCCTGACAGACCCCATCCATTGACACGCGCGCCACGCTTCCAATCCGCCGACCTTCCGCTCCGACCGCAGCAGGTCCCTGGACCAGGAGCCGGAAGGGTGGTGCTGGGCGTCGTTCCGTGTCAGTATTCCGCGGAAAAATAAGAAAACTCCGGCCGCCGCGCCATGTCAATTCCAGCGCCGCTGGAAGATGAGGACCTCCTCCGGGAGATCCTCCTCCGGCTGCCTCCGCTGCCGTCAACCCTCTCCCGTGCCTCCCTCGTATGCACGCGGTGGCGCCGCATCCTCTCCGATCCCCGCTTCCTGCGCCGTTTCAGCAGACGCTACCCGGAACCTCCTCTGCTAGGCTTCTTCAAAGAGTCTACCCCATATCCCTTCTTCATTCCTGTCCTGGACCCGCCCGATCGCATCCCTGCCGAGCGCTTCTTTCTGCCTGAGATCACGGGGGATTGGGAGTTCCTTGGCTGCCGCCGCGGCCTCGCCGTCATGCTCAGCGAGTCTCTGTGTGAGATCTTCGTGTGGGATCCCCTCAACGGCCAGCACCAGCAGCACCGCGTGCCTTTTCCACCGGAGCTCCGCGATGCCAAAAGGGAGAGTTTCTGTAGGTGCAGCGCCACGGTGATGTGTAGTGTTGATGATCAAGACGGGCATGTGCAGGAGGATTGCTTCTTGAACCCGGCCTTCAAAATTTCAAATTGGTCTTGATCTGCTCCCGTAGAGACCTGAAGACATCATTAGCTTGTGCCTACGAATCAGTGTCGGGTGTATGGGGGAATATTGTCTCAGCGTCGACTAGAAGGATGGTTATGAAGCCCAGCATCCTTATCAGGAGTGCAGTTTACTGGTTGCTGCATGGAGGTCAATCCTTGCATTTGATATTGAAAGGCAGACTCTTGCTGTCATCGAGACGCCCATAGATGCCCAACGTTGGTCCTTTCAGCTCTTACGGACAGATGAAGATAGCGTTCTTGGCCTCGCCGCTATGTCGAAACTGGGCATTCATATATGGGAGAGGAAACTCAACTCTGATGGTGTTGCCGGATGGGTGCTTCTGAAGAAAATCAATCAATTGGAGGGGATGTTGTCTAACGACTTCATGAATGAAGGGATGGTGGAGTATTTTTTTTTTTTAGAAAAGGAGGACGACCCCGGCCTCTGCATCTGGACGATGCATACGGCCATTTTATTAATTATTGACACAAGACCGTACAGAGTCATACAACAATAAGCTTAAAGCCACCAACTAAGCAACATCTGTCGCTATCCCTATCCAGTTGATGTAGGGGCGCTGAAAGTCTGGGCCTAATACCAAACAGACCTCGGAGCCAAACCTAACATCTAAGACTTGAGGTCCCAACCAGGACGCCTGCCGGGTATGGGCACCGACCAGTCCGGCGTACTTCTCAACCAGGACGCCTGCCGGGTATGAGGCCGCCGCAGCCACTTGCCACCAATCCATCTTCAGAGTTGTACTGTTGCATTAACCTTGCCCGGTCTAGTTGCCCCCGACGCCACCACGACTCCTGCACGAGTCCATCTCTGCACATCAGGCGCCGAGTCTCCACTGCGCCATGCCGCCGAGATCCGCCGTCATCAATGGACCAGATGAATCACCGCTCCTCCTCTTGTCCCCTCCAACCAGCACTTGCTCCAAAACGATGCCCCCATGAGGGAGAACGATACCGAAGGCACCGTCATCGTCCGATCCGGTAGACCCAGATCTAGGGTTTCCCCCGGAACTTCCCGATCAGGTTGATGTGACCTGCAACGACGATGCCTCCAGAAGGGAACGACGTCTGAGACGCCGCCATCGTCCGCCAAGACTGCAGTCAGGCGTGATTTTCAGCGGAAGCCACGTCTTCCCGACCTCGCGGCTGGCTGGAACCGAACGGAACCTCGCCACGAAAACGCATGTCGTCGTTGATACTCTGGCGGAGATCCGGCATCTCCTCACCGGTCCCTCCACGCGCCGCCGGTCGGCGGAAGGCCTCCCCGCGACGGATCCAAACGGGGCGTTGGATCCGCAGTGACCGCCGTCACCATCACGACCAGGACAGCCCACCCCGCCAGATGGGGCGCTGCCACCGCCGCCATCCATGCAGGGCCGCCGCTCCGCCGGCGATGGTGCTCCGGCCCCCACCGCACAGCCCGGATTCGCCGTCCCAGCCGCTGCCGATGAATCGCACGAGAGGAGCCGCCCCCACCACCTCAGATGGGATCCGCCGCATCCACCCGCCCAGAAACCTTCGGCACCGGGCCCGCCGCCACCGCAGCCCACGCCAGCAGCAGCGGCGGCAGGAGGAGGCGGTAAGGGGGAGCTAGCGGCGCTAGGGTTTTGGCGCTAGGATGGTGGGGTATGACGAGGAGTTAAATGTGGTGGTTTTGTCTACATACAGTGGTGACTTCATGTTGCACCTTGAGTCGATGCGGATCAGATTAATTACTAAATATAATCGCCGGGTTGACAGGATGCATTTTCCGTACAGAAATTTCTACACTGCGGGTAATACCTCCGTACCTCATGTGTAACAAGATTAATTCCAATTACTATTGATATGTGTTTGTTGTGTTAGTGTTCATCTTATTACAGGCCCCCTTGATATAAACAATACAGTGAAACCTAGTTACTCGTTTGGAAGATTGGAGCTTGTAATGTTTTCCCATTCATTGCATCTCCTTGCAAGACAATGTATGTCTTGATTTTTCTTGATATTAATCATCAACTCATAACAGCATATGTTTGAACATGCTCCTTCTTACCCCCTCTTCTTACATGTGAGGTAAGAAGGTAGGAGTAGTGATATGATTAACTCTTACCTTCTTACCAGACATGTAAAAAGAGGGGGTAAGAGGGAGCATGTTAAAATTTGCCATATTCTAATTATGTCTTCCACCTGACCTGACAGCAGATGTGGTATCATGTACTGTAGTTGTCACAAATGTATACATTGCATTCTCATGATCCAACTGCTCCATGTTTTTCATTGATTTATTGTGCTTCTTTTGATATAGGCAGGGGAAATGGGTGGATCCAAATCTCTAAACACAAGAGATCTGCTAATGTGCTATGTTGGTCTAATAGGTAAGGTAATTTATATTTTTGCTATGCGCGTGTTTTTTATGTCATGGTTACTTAAATATTAAGATAATGAATGATTTATTTTGGTTTAAGCTTCCAATGTATTAAGTTGATTAGCTTCTAAGCTATCCAGTTCTTCATTTATAAAAGGTGTGCCTTAAGTTAGACTACTAGTTATTAACAACTTGTTCATGATCTGTGTTGTCTTTGCATCATCATTTGTTCTTCTCAAGATGCTTATATGCATATTTTCCATACATGTCGCATAAGAGCCGGTATTTCTTCTTTTAATATTCTCCCTTTTTTTGGCTCATGTGCAGCTACTAGGCGTCATTGTTGATCATTCTCCTGTGAACGGTATCTTGCCACTAGTAGAAAACCAGCCTTTTGTCCCGGTTTGTGAGGGCCTTTTGTCCCGGTTTCTGAACCGGGACTAAAGGGTCGGTACTAATGCCCGGACCCTTTAGTCCCGGTTCAATCCAGAACCGGGACAGATAGGCCTCCACGTGGCCGGTGCGGCCAGCCCAGGCAGGGGGGCCTTTTGTCCCGGTTGGTGGCACCAACCGGGACCAATAGGCATCCACGCGTCAGCACTTCTATGTTTGAGGTTTTTGTTTTTTTTAAGGGGGGGGGGGGGGGGGGGTTTGGGGGTTTTGGGGGTTAATTTTGGTATTTCATATATTGTGTTAGCTATCTAATTAATAGAGAGAAGTGTCCTCTCTTATGTCCGTGCTTGGTTGACGCTACGTACTATACATACGTATAGAGGGGAATAGACACGCTAGCTAGCTAGCTAGTAAGCAAACGAAGGAAACAGAAGATCGTCATGAACATATATGCATACAGAGAGATGTGATATCGACCACCTCTCCTTCTCCGAGAGATTGGTCAACAACAAGTTGTCGTATATCTATCCGACACTAGCGGCTACATATATACAATAATTATCTCTTACAAAAATAATCTCCTAAATTACGGACGCATGGTGCACATAATATTCTCTATCTTCAGCGATCTCGTGGTCAAGAAAGAATGCCGCCAATTCCTCTTGAATTGCTCGCATGCGATCTGCTGGTAGGAGTTCATTCCGCATTTTAAACATCTAATTTGAAGAAGGGGGTCAATATATATATATATATATATATATATATATATATATATATATATATATATATATATATATATGTATGTATGAATGAATGAAAGTCAACACAAATGATGGTAATAAAATAAAATTGTGAATATTGTTATTTACGCACTTCATATTGTTAAATCGAGAGTAGCCCGCTACTTGAGATCGTGTGGCGGATGGACTCGCAAATGTAGTATCCACAGAAATCATTCCCTTGTTCCTGCCACAACCACTTTAGAAGAAATAGAGGTCAATCAAACTGATAAGCAAGAATGCCAAATTGTATTGATGAAACTAGCGCTTGAATCAGTAAGAGATGCGCGGAACATGCTACTATAGTACTTACTTTCGGGTGTCTAAATTCCAGCTTCTTCGGCAGTCCCGGAGCTTTTCTGGTGAATTTTCTCCAAGCCCTGCCAGACAAAGAAAACAATTACCTGATATCAGAAATGAACAAAGTTGCTGATATGGTGGATAATGATCGATTTAACTTACCTCTCGAGCATTTGAGTCGTTTCCGCCTACTCCTGGGGATCTTTTCGTCTAGAGTCCAAGACGGTTACTAGTCCCTGCTCAAGCCTAATCTCTAGGAGAATATAGTGGAAGCTGCGCACGCATGCATAACTCATCAATTACATTACTATAACCTGGACTAATATATAAGGGAAACCGTATATGCACAAGACAGTAACACTCACTTGAAGTTGTAAGGAAAGAGTATTATATCTTTGTTTTCATTTATTACCAACGATCGTAGCAAGTTGGCCTCGGCTTCTGCGGCACGATGTTCAACCTCATTTGCATCTATGAGATATGTGTTAATGAACCCAATATCACCGACTTGTCTTTTCTTCAATTCGGCGATCTTCAATCTGCATAATATAGTGAGGATAATTATAAATAGATGCAATGAAAGAGCTGACCTATATAGAGAGACTTAATGACAGAAGTAGTACTACTTACAAACAGTAGCAGGTGACCGTTGTTTTATCAAGGGCCAATTGATTGAAAAACTGAAAGAACTCCTCAAATGGAACAGGCAAGAGATCAATTCCAACGAGGTCATGCTCCCCTTTAACTCTCACATACAAAGTACTCCTCCCCCAGACTCTCTGCAGGTTTTCATGTACCAATCATGCAATCTTCGCATCATCGTTGTTAGCGATCTTTCATCTTTGACGAGAGGCTTCCCGTACTCGTATCTTTGAATCTGCACATCCAAGAAATCATAATGTACATCGTCGGGCAGGTAATCTCCAAAATTGCTATAACCGGGCACAATCCTCGGATCATTAGTGACGATGCCGCTAGGCACCTTGAGCGGGGGGAACGATTGCTTCTCTTGTTCGCCGAGCTGGGCAATTTGTTTCCCAGCTCGTCGTTCTTTCATCCTTTGATCACTGACAGCACTTCCCGACCGCTCCGCTTCGGCAAATGCCTTTCCGATAATGCGCTCATAGTTGCCTTTCGGCGGAGACTTGGGTGGTTTTGTCAGCGCAGCCAGAGTGCGCTTCGCTTTCACCGGATCTACCTTCTCCTTCGGAGGTGGATGTCTCTGTGCGTTCAACCCTTTAAACCAGTCCTCCACTTCGGTTCACGCGATCTTCGCGTTCTCCTGCGGGGTCATCTCATATGGTAACTTCTCTGGAGTCTTCAGAGAAGGACCGAATCTGTATGTCCTCCCGCCTTTGGCTACACTGCTAGACGCCGGCAGAGCAGACGGAGCGGCTGTCTTCTTTAATTGCTTACGAGGCGGAGGAGAAGGACTACGACGCGCCGGAGCGGCGGCGGGTATCTTCTGCCCTTGCTGACGAGGCGGAGAAGGAGGAGGCTGGCTGCTCGGGCGCGCCGGCGCAGGCGGAGAAGGAGGCGGAGTGCCACCACGCGCTGGAGAAGGAGGCCGATAGCCCTGATCGTCACTCGCCGGAGGAGGAGGCGGTGGAGGAGGCGGAGTGCCCTGACTCGCCGGAGGAGGAGGAGGAGGCGGAGGCGTCCAGTTCAGAAGCTTGATGAGCTCCTTCCGCCATAGGCATGGAGTCTTCAAAGAAGAACCCAGCCTAGTCTCCCCTTCACGGTAGGGTGGTCAAGCGGGAGGTCCTCAAATCCCTCCGTTATTTCGTCCACCATCACCCTAGCATATCCTTCTGGAATCTGCCGGCAGTGAAAAGTTGCGCCGGGTTCATTAGGAAAAACAGAGCCAGCAGCCGCCTTGACCTTCAAATCCATCCATTGCGTCATAAGGTGGCAATTTTGAGGCTCCGTGATAGCATCCACGGGATAGCTGGCAGGAGCCGTCAAGACATGCTCCGGCTGAAGCAGCTCAGTGGAAGCCACGCTGCTTCTCCGCTGAGATGGAGGGGTAGCTTCGGGGGAAGCTTCTGCAGTTCGTTTGCTGCGATTTGCTTCTCGTTCCTCTATCCCTTGTACCCTTGCCTTCAGCGCCTGCAGTTCGGTCTGCTGCGCTTTCTTCCTCCTCTCCTGTGATTTGTAACCGCCTGCGTCCGGAAAACCTGCCTTCCACGGAAGGGAGCCTGGCGTGCCTCGTGTCCGTCCAGGGTGCTCAGGATTTCCGAGGGCCTTTGTGAGCTCGTCGTTCTCCCTGTCTGGAAGGAACTTCCCTTTCTGCGCTGCATCGATATAGTACCGAAGCTGCTTGAAGGGTATGTCAAGTTGCTCGTCCGTCCATCTGCACTTCCCTGTTACAGGGTCCCAGGATCCGCCAGCCCCGAAGAACCAAAGTCCGCAGCAGTGCAGCGATTCATTGTCTCTGGTTTGATCCCTTTATGAAGCAGATCAGTCTCAGCCTTGTCCCACTTAGGCCGGGCTTTGAGGTAGCCACCTGACCCCGTGCGATGGTGAAGCTTCTTCTTCGCAGCATTTTTCTTGTTTGTCTCCGACATCTTCTTACTCTTATCCGATGTCTTGTGGGCCACAAATGCGGGCCACTGATCTCTGATCTTCTCAAATCTGCCGATGAATTGTGGTGTCTCTTCTTTGTCGACAAACTTTTTCAGGTCATTCTTCCACCTCCTGAATAGGTCTGCCATCTTCTTAAGAGCAGCAGACTTGATTAATGGCTCTATAACTGGCTTCTCCGGGTCCTCCTCTGGCGGTAGGGTGAAATTTGACTGCATCTCAGCCCAAAGATCTTCCTTCTACATATCATTGACATAAGACACCTGAGGGTCTTCTTTAGCCGGCTTAAACCATTGGTGGATGCTGATCGGGATCTTGTCCCTAACAAGAACCCCGCACTGAGCAACAAATGCGTTCTTTGTCCGGATGGGTTCAATCGGTTGGCCGTCGCGCGATTCTTTGTGATCTCAAACCTTTCATCCGCGCGCAACTTTCTCTTCGGGCCTCGTCTCTTTACCGAAGTTGTGCTCGATCCGGAGGGCTAGAAAAAAGAAGAAAGATGAGAGTTAATTAATACGTGTACATACCAAAACAATGAATAATGCATCAATTAGCTAGTCTCAGCACAGGCTTAACTAATATATTTACCTGGCCGGACTCTGTTCGGTCACCGGAGTCGTCACCCTGTTCTTCAGGACCTGCTTCTTCACCCTGCTGTTCTTCCGGAGCTGCTTCTTCACCCTGCTGTTCTTCCGGAGCTGCTTCTTCATCCTGCTCATCTTCCAGATCATCATTGTTGGGGATACAACTACTGAGTGTGAACCGCCCCGGAGGGGCCGGTTTACCCTCGACCATAATTCAGGCCCACGGAGGAGGCCTGGAGCCCAGAGGCGAATTAAGGTCCAGTTATGTAAACCGCCTTAGTATTGTAACTTGTGTTGTAAGTTAAGAAAGAAGAGACCGAGCCGGACGCTTGTATGAGCCGGATCGGGACTCTCAGAGGCGGCCGAGCGTCAACCCGTGCATATAAGGGGCGACCGGCGGCGAAGTTAAAGACAGAGAATTTGAGGCTAAGGCAAAGCTATTGCTCCCTAGTCGCCGAAACCATATCAATCACATCACAACTGGACGTAGGTTTTTACCTTCATCGAAGGGGCCGAACCAGTTATAATCCCGTGTCTTGTGTCCGCTTTAACCCCTCTAGGTTAACCCGTACGATGGCCCTACGACTAAGTCCTTTCATGAGGACATCTGCCGTGACAATTCCACGACAGTTGGCGCCCACCGTGGGGCTATCGCCACGATGGTTTGATGATCTTAGAGGGCAAGTTCGAAGGAATCGAAGGCTATGCAATGGGCGGATGACTAAGAGTCGTCATGACAAGCTCTACATCGACGGTGCGGACTGGGGCCCCGAGGCGGCTCGATTGAGTACTGGTACCGGGTCCCCTTTGGCGGCATACACGTGTTCATCGGCAAGATCGGCGAGCGTGGCCTGGGCGGACGTCTGCTGCCCGACCTCGTCGAGGCGGCTCAGCGGGCGAAGAAGAGTCCTGCCACAGCTAAACCGGCGGTCGGGCATGTTTTTCGTGGGAGTCGTCCACGGAGGCTACGAGGACGGATCAGCATCTGGTGACGAAACTGTTGTCTACTCTGGCGGCAGAATCGTCGGCGGAGAAACGAGTCTCTATACCAGCTGCGGGATGGCCAGATCGGGGCTGTTCCGGCGGTGAGAGTATTCCGGACCCCTTGATCTACCCAACCGGGTTGGGATCTTCATGGCGATGCATGGCGGCGCTTCACTCTTCGACCGCGTCGCACTGGTCGACGGTTCAACATCGGAGATGGCAGCAGGGGAATGAGGCCTTGTGCGCCCACCGGCTCAAGATTTGTCAGAGCTTTTCGACGCATTGGCTGTGCTCATGGCAGAGGCTAATCCGCCGGATCAGGACCTGCAGTAGCGGAGATTGCAAAGGTGAGGAACAGATCGCTAATGCTAAAGCGGACTGGCAGCCGTGGGCGAAAGGATGGCGGCGAACGAGCCGCTTTGGATGCGCGAGCTTATAGGCTCGGTGGACGGGCGCATCACGCGAAGTCATGAAAAGGAAGTACAGAGTCCCGTTTACCTTCAGTTTTGAGGAAGGGAGCTTTTCAATACCCAGGGCAGGGACGGTAATCCGCCGCCGTTGGTAAACCGGCCGGAAGCACACAGGGCGGCCGCGCAGTTCAGCCCGTGTGATAGATCTACCTCGCCATCATACCGCAGTGCGCCCGGACCGTGCAGACACCTCCGGTCACTACTCCAACCCGATGGATAACCTCGTGGCGGCTGCGACACGGTTGGAAGCGATTCAATCGAAGGCGATTCACCACAGGCGGTAGAGACACGCCGGGTTAAGGAAGCTCCTCAGACGGCCACAGCTCGGCAAGAAGCGTATTCATACAGTCGGGATCGGATCAACTCCACCCCCCGCCCAAGCCGGAGCTATAGCCGACGCGTCGACGAGCCAGCCGTGTCAAGCAATGCGCAGCGTGATCCGCCTCGCGGCAACAATCCGGCGGGCGGCTTTGAGGATGCTCAAGTGGTAGTGGACCGCGCCGAGAACGTGGGGAGGCCGAGTTAGCGGCACAAGCGGAGGATCATCCACCCGCGCGGTTCGTCAGGACCATCTTGAACCAGGGTCACGTCTGGCTCTTTGGGGGTGCCTTGCCTCGTCCCCGCTTTACGCAACGTGCGCTTGCCCAAGGACTTCAAGGGGCCGCGCAAGGTGCCAAATTATACTGCCGATTTGGCTCCGGAAGCATGGATAGAAAGCTATGAGATGGCCATCGAGATGCTAGATGTGGATGAAGCCGCATGTGCGAAGTACTTCACAATGATGCTGGAAGGTACGGCCCGGACTTGGTTGAAAAATTTGCCGCCCAACTCTATCAGCTCGTGGACCCAGTTGCGAACCCGATTCATTCAAAATTTCAAAGACACCTGTAAACAGCCCATGTCTGTGGTGGATTTAGCAGCTTGTGTCCAGGCGGAGGGAGAATCCACAACCCATTGGGTGCGCCAGCGTTTGGAAGTTTACATTCTTGAGACGGATCAACCCTGATTCCGCGATCTTGACCTTGGAAGCCAATTGCGGTTCGAGCCATTGAAATTGAAGCTGGGCCGCATGAAGCGTTTTTGCCATGACATGGGCACTCTAATGGGCGTTTTTGTAAAGTACGCTGATTCTGATAGTACCAAGGATCCCGAATCTGAGAATGACGAAGTGGGGAAGGGAAAACAGAACGACAACTCCAGGGGCCAGCAGCATCATTCGGCGGGCAATGGAGGGAACAAGCGTAGTTTAACGACAACATGGGCTTTGTGGCCAACACCAACGCGCAGGACAAGAGTCAGCGGCGCAGGGGTAGGCAATCAAACCGGGGCGGTCACAATCCGGATCATTTGAATTTCATATTGAATCAACCTTGTCCGAAGCATGGGACGAAGGAGGCACCGGCGAACCACCTTTGGAAGGATTGTTATATTATGCAGGAGTTCAAAAACTCCAACTCTTTCCGGTATGATCAAGGGCCCGGTGGCGGTTCGAGTCCGCCCGGTTCTGATGGAGGAAATTCCGGCCCAGGATTCGGTGGTAATCCGGCGGGCAAGGCAATCAGAATAATCAAGGTAATCGAACAGTCGAACAATCGGAACCAAGGGGCTACAATCAACAACAGCAGCGGTCGGGTTATCAATGTAACCCAAAGCGGTTGAGCAGTGGGCGATACCACGTCTTTACCACCAGCTTGGACAGGCGAGACCGAAAGCTTCGAGCGGGCGGTCGGTGTTGTTGAACCGGCTGCGCTGCATTACCTCGCTGGTCCGAGCAACCAATCGTGTGGAAGCGAGAGGACCATCCTCCCGGGTTTACAATCCGGGTCGATTAACCCTGGTGGTGGCACCCGGTGGGAGGGTACAAGTTTACCAAGGTTCTTATGGATGGAGGAAGCAGCATCAACATCCTATACTACGAGACCTTCCGGTATGGGGTTGTGGATAGGCATCTTAGGCCATCCAGACACAGTGTTTCACGGAGTGGTGCACAGCAAGTCGGCGTACCGGTCGGTAAGATAGCTCTGGAGGTGACCTTTGGGGACGAACATGACTCGGATCGAAACATTGACATTTGAGGTGGTGAAAATTCAAAGCCCGTACCACGCCCTCTTTGGGCGGCCGGCTTATGCTAAGTTTATGGCACGGCCTGTTATGTTTACTTACAGCTGAAAATGCCGGGTCACAAAGGAGCGATAACGGTTCATGGGAGCCGCGGATCGCTTTGGAGTGCGAGGAAGGTGATGCGTCTTCTGCGAGTCGGTTTGTGCCACTGAAGAGCTAAAATACTATAAGGACAATGTTGATCCGGCGGATATGACCCCTTTGAAGAAGCCAACTACGGAGCATGATCCGGACTTGAAGTTCAAATCGGCGGCCGAGACGAAACTTGTTGATTTTGTGCCCGGCGATTTGTCCAAGCAGTTCACCATCAGTGCCAACTTGGATCCTAAATAGGAAAGCGCGCCCATCGAGTTCATCCGTGAGAATCGGGACATTTTTGCATGGAAGCCTTCTGACATGCCAGGTGTACCGAGGGAACTCGCTGAGCACACTCTTAATGTTGACCCGAAATACAAACCCGGTAAAGCAGTTTCTTCGCCGGTTTAATGAGGAAAGGCGCAAGGCCATCGGAGAAGAAGTTGCTAGGCTCTTGGCAGCAGGGTTTATCGTCGAAGTCTTTCATCCAGAGTGGCTTGCTAACCCGGTGTTGGTCCTTAAGAAGAATGGCACTTGGAACATGTGTGTGGATTACACGGATCTTAACAAGGCCTGTCCAGCAGATCCTTTCGCCCTCCCCCGCATTGACCAGATTATTGATGCTACGGCGGGTTGTGAGCGTTTGAGCTTTTTGGATGCCTACTCCGGTTATCATCAGATCAAGATGGCAGTTAAGGACCAGGAGAAGACGGCGTTTATCACCCCCTTTGGAGCCTTCTGCTATGTATCTATGCCTTTTGGGCTCAAGAGCGCCCAAGCAACTTATCAGCGTTGCGTTCAGAGTTGCTTGCATGAACAGATCGGCCGTAACGTGCATGCTTATGTGGATGATATCGTGGTTAAGTCAAGGAAGAAGGAAACCTTGATTGAGGATCTAAAGGAAACCTTTGGCAACTTGCGGGTGTACAAGATGATGCTCAACCCGGCCAAGTGCGTTTTTGGTGTTCCGGCGAGCAAGTTATTGGGTTTCTCGTGTCCAGCGAGGATCGAAGCTAATCCGGAAAAAATTACGGCCATCACCTCCTTGGCTAAGCGAAGTGCATCAATGACGTCCAGCATTTGGCAGGCGGATTACTCGCTAAGCGGTTTATCGGCCGTCTGGCGAGAAGGCCATTCCTTTGTACCGGATGTTGAAGAAAAGCGGATCGGTTTATGCAGAGTTCACGGCGATGAAGCATTGGAGGATTTGAAGCAGCGGTTGGCCAACCCGCGGTTCTAGCCGCCCCATTGACAAAGAGCTGCTGCTATATGTTGCTGCTAATGCCGGGGCGATTAAGCGTGGCTATCGTGGTGGAAGCGGAAGGAGGCAGGAAGGAGTATCCGGTTCAACGACGGTTTATTACATCAGCGAGGTCCTCATTGAGTCTAAGCGAAGATATCCGCATTGGCGAGAAGCTGGTATCTGAGGTTTTTATGGCAAGCGGAAGCTAAAGCAATATTTCCAAGGGCACCCCATCACGATTGGTCGATTCGGCTCCCTTGGGCGATATCATACAGAACCGGAAGCGGCGGCGGATTGCTAAGTGGGCTATAGAACTTGGGCGCACGGTTTAAGGTATGTGCCTCGGACGGCCGTCAAATCTCGAGCACTTGTGGATTTCATTAATGATTGGGCCGGAGTTACAAGAGGCCGAAGAGAAGCGGATCATACCTATTGGACCATCCACTTTGATGGGTCGAGGCGGTTGGAGGCTCGGGGGCTGGAGTCGTATTAACTTCCCACGAGGTGACAAGTTACATTCGTTCTCCGCTTAATGTTCCCTTGTACTAACAATGCAGCTGAGTATGAGGCTTTGCTCCATGGTCTCCGAATGCCTAAGGAAATGAATCTTAGCCGGGTTAAATGCTTTGGTGACTCGGACTTGGTGGCCCAGCAAGTATCAGGTACTTGGGATTCCAAAGATCCACTCATGGCTGCATATCGTCGGGAGGTGGATGTTGTTGCGGGACATTTTAAAGGATATCGAATTGGACCATGTGGATGCGTCGGAAGAATGAAGCGGTTGATGCTTTAAGCGGCTGGGCTCTCAACGTAAACGGTCCCGCCCAACGTCTTCCTTGATGTCTTGCACAATCCGTCGATTAAGCTTCTGATGAAATTGATTTGGCCATCCCTGATCCGGAGGCTCAATTGGTGGCGGCCCTGCATGTCATTCCGGATTGGGCGGCTCCCTTATTTGGCATACATGAACGGGCGAGTTACGAGAAGATGAGGCGATGGCGGCCGGCAGATAGTTCGGCGGTCTAAGTCTATGACCATTGTTAATGGCGAGTTGCACCGTTGCGATGTGTCGAGTGTTTCAGCGTTGTGTGTCCCCGAAGAGGGCTGTGAGATATTGCGAGAGATCCATGAAGGGATTGTGGTCACCATGCGGTTCAAAATCCTTGGCGGCCAAAGCGTTCCGCCATGGTTTCTATTGGTTGACTGCCCATCTTGATGCGGAGGATCTGGTCGACGGTGTGATGGTTGCCAAAAGTTCTCGAGCGTGCTCATGTGCCAGCCCAAGAATTGAGGATGATTCCAATTACTTGGCCGTTTGCGACTTGGGGGCTGGATATGGTTAGACCTTTCAAAAGGTCCAAGGACAAAAGACCCACCTGTTGGTGGCGGTTGATAAATTTACCAAGTGGGTTGAAGCGAGCACATTAGCAAGTGTGATGCGGCCCGCGGCGATTCGATTCATCAAAAGGTGATTTTCGGTTTGGGTTTCCGCACGGTATCATCACGGACAATGGCACCAATTTGTCCAAAGGAGCTATGAAGGAATTTTGTGAGCGAGCACATCCGGCTTGATGTTTCTTCCGTAGCCCACCCGCAATCCAATGGTCAAGCGGAACGAGCTAATCAGGAGATCTTGAGCGGTATCAAACGCGACTTATGGTCCCTTTAGAGAGGGCGGCGGGCTGTTGGGTGGAAGAGCTACCATTGGTGATATGGAGTATAAATACTACCCCAACCGATCCACGGATACACGCCGTTCTTTATGGTCTATGGGCCGGGCGGTCCTTCCCAGCGATATCCGTCATGACTTCGCCTCGGTGGCAGCTTATGTTGAGGCGGAATAGCGAGGCAGCACGGCAAGGCGATTTGGATCATTTGGATGAAGAGCGCGATATGGCAGCTGCTCGTTCGGCGGTTTACCAGCCAGGATCTTCGTCGGTATCACACGGCGGGTTAAAACCAGAACCTTTCGGAAGGAGACTTAGTGCTGCGGCTCGTTCAAGACCGGAAAGATATGCACAAGCTATCCCCACCTTGGGAGGGGCCTTTTGTGGTCAGCAAGAATCTATACAACGGGTCCTACTATCGATTGATGTTCGAGGCGAAAGGACTCACGCCGTCGGAGGAGGAGACCAACGAGCCATGGAACATAGCTCATCTTGACCTTATTATACACGAGCCATTGGCTCCACTTATGTACATATTAAGACAATGTATATATTATGAATAAAGGCAATAAACCGGATCCTCGGCTAAGCGGGGTATCATTACGTATAAAAGACTGGTTTGGGTACATGGAGATCTTTGTCGTGAAGCGGCCTCGGTTTAACCCTTGGCCTTGCTTTTTCAGAAATTTTTGTCACTTGGGGGCTTGGTCGTGTCCGAACCAATGCAACATCTTTTAGCGGTAAAGCCACCAGATCATTTGGGGACATGGTCACGTCTGAACCGATCACGCCTCTTGGTCGACCCTAAGGCCATAGAATCACTTGGGGCTTTGGTGAACCCGAACCATTGCAATGCCACTTGATCGGCATCATGCCATGAGTTCATTTGGGGACCTGGCTGACTTGAACCATCGCTACACCTTATAGGGGGCTTGGTCCTGTCCGACCATGGTAACACCATCTGATCCGGCTCAGTTCAGCCTTTTCTTGCAAGACGATTTTTATCAGTGCTTTTGCTTCCATGTGGTCTTTATACCAATCATTTGGCTTTTGTTGGCCTTCTTAAACCGACAAAACTCTTTAAACCGGATTTACATTGTCAGAATTCGGTACATTTTTTATCCGGCGATTTTGTTCCGGTTTGATTTTCTGTTAACATCCCATTATGGAGTAACAGGGGGCTTATCATGCCCGACACGATTTACACAGTAAATCGGTATTATACACACAGGGATTGTTCTCTGTTGACGGTGATGGTTTATAAAGCCTCCGCTTGAGTTAGCTAAAAAAGCCAATGGGTGCCCCACCTTTGGCGGTATGTTTGTATCACACAATTTTGATCGTATACCTCGATATTTTCTTATATACATATATTGGCATCACAATCCGGCTAGAGGCACAAGCCGCCATGGCGGTTTAAGAATTTGTGATTGCAGGCAAAATATGAAGGATTCACTACTTCAAAACCAAAGTATCCAGCACCGCCATGCAAAAGTTTACAGACTGAGGTTGTAACGGCATTGTTCAAAATAAAGTACTGACTTTTGAGGCCCGGCGTTTCATGTAGGGTTATGCCTTGAAGCTTTGGATGCGTCACCCAGCTTGACGAATTACGCTGCTTCGCCGGGTTGCCGCGAGGTAGAGGGGGCGCCTGACGTCGGTTCAACTTCTTCTTCTTCCTCACCCAAAGCCCGGAAGTCATTGGTAGACCAGTCAATCCGGGTTAAGGCACGAAAAACAGCTTCTTCACTTATCAGCTCAGCGGATCAACGTCGAGGGCATAAGTGTGCTTCTACGGATTGGGGAATAAGGCTCTGCACTTCAGGGATGACAAACTCCACCCGCTTGTTGTTGGCATCATAAAAGGAAGCGGTGAACCGTCGAGTTAACCGTCTGCCAGTTGACTCGCCAGCGGACGCATTTCCTTCGTGATCCGTTTCAGGGTGTCGTTATCGAAGGCTTCACCATTCTCTTGAGCACTGGGGAAACCTTTGGCTATGTCAGCCGGATCAAGATCTGCTATCCACGCCTTGGCGCGCGTCCGAAACCCGATGAGTGCTAGCCCGAGCAGCGGATCGCTTCAACTCTTCAAGCTGCCCGGAATCATGGACAACCGGTCCGGGGTTTCTCTGATCGAGGACGGCGCCGTGTTGTCGTATGATGTAGCACATATGGCTCGCTGGGCGCCGGTATACAGCTGCTCAATCAGCGTATAAGCGGCCTTGAGTTTCTTCCGCACATCAGAGCCCATATGTGCAATACGCTTGTCTGCACCGGTTTAAGACAACTCAGGATAAACCGGCGGAAAAATCAAAATTAAGATAGTCAGTGCATAGTTTCTTACCAAAGACGGCAGAGGTCATGGCATGCACTTGGCGCTTGAGTCCGGTAAGTTCATCCGTCACCGGTTTAAGGGCTGCTTCAGCTTCTTCCGCCCGCTTTATTAAACCGTCTTTCTCGGTGTCCCAGTTGACCCGCTCGGATTTATACCACTCCTTCAGCTGTTCCATGGTGGTCAGGGCGGTTTTTAACTCATCCTTGGCTTTGGTGGCTTCTGCCATTTGAGTTTCAGTTGGCTCGAAGATCCTTGAGTTACCGCAGTTCTTTGGTATATTTCATTCTGATGACAAAGGGAGCATGTTAGTTGTTTCATTATACAAGTCCCAAGCTCAATACAAGTATTCAACTTGGCACTTGGGGGCTAATGGCTAGATGATCTCAGTTTGCTATGAGGAGACACACCTTAAGTCCCGGTTTAACTTTACAAAGTTAAACCGACCCTTGGGGGCTACTATACAGTTAAAGTACAAGAAAGGTCAACTCATTACCTCATAGCGGTCCTTCATGCGATTTACTAGACCCGGCTTCAAAGTCACGGCTTGTGTAAAGCGGTTCGAGAAGCAGGAATGAAGTTCTTAGGCAGAGAAATTGTCGTAGCCGACATATTAGTCTTCCCTTGTCTTTGCTCATAGTAGTGGAACCTTCCTTGATCTGTGCTTTGTTAAAGCGACGGTTGGCTAGGAGCGGTGTAGCCGATTACACTGTCACAATAACATCGTCGTTTTCAGCCGTCTTCTTTGGGCTTGATGTCGTCTTGCTCTGGCTCGGCGGTTCAACAATCACGACCCGCTCTGTGGACGGGTTTGATGGAGCAGGCTGCGAGGTTTCCACTTGGACCTCCGGTTCAACTTCTGGCGGGTCAGCAGTGTCGTCATTGTACAACTCGCCAGAGCTATCTTTGGCGGCTTGAGTTGTCGTGGGTTTGTTACGGGGTTTTTCCGGATCAGCATCCATGATAGGGTCAAGGGTTTTCGCTTTCTTACTCAAGCGAGCCTTGGTGCTGCAATATTCAGAATGGAATTAAGACAAATTGGACAAAGCAATTGTAAACCGAATTGACGGGACAGCGGTTGCGTACCCTGCAGCAACTTTAAGCGGAGGCAGTTGTGTGGTTGATGAACCACCGGACGAACCGGAAGAGGCCTGATAATTTGGGTCAGATGGATTGAGAGGACATCGGAAGAAACCCTTTAAGGGATAACGCTTTTCAGGAGAGCAAGTCACCTCTGGACGATGCTTCCGGGTTGGTGTGTCTGGTAAACCGGATGAGGTAATCCGTTGACCACTGTGCCGGGTTGTACGGCGCTCTTCGGCCTGCTGTGTCTTCAAATAAGTAGAGGAATGAGATTTTTTCACTTTCCGAACGGCGCGGCGAATTCTTTTAACCGACACGAGGTCGGAGTCGGAAGAAAGAAGGATTACCTCAACATGGTCGGCATGGCTGGCTTCAGCATCATCCTGGGAGTTAGATTTATCAGTACTGGGAGAAATAGAGGGATAAATCATAAGAAGAAACACAAAGAGGAGAGCCGGTTTACGGCGGCTCCCTCGTAAGGATATCAAGTTTTACCTCAGCTTCAGATTCTTCATCTCCCGGCAGATCAGAAGACCCGACGGTTTTCTTGCCGGCCTTTTTGGTAGCTTTGGACTTTATACGCGGAGCTCGGGCCGGTTTGGTCCGTCTCTAGAAGGAGCTGTCAGCCTGCGTGGTAGCAAGGATTAATGAATATCAACAAAATATTAAAGGCCCAAAAAGCGGTGAGCAAAGCCTTACCGCAGGCGGCGGGTTGGCAACACAGAACGGAGCCAATCCGGTTAGGCTGCAGACGGAGATTGGTTCATCAAGCATCTTCTTTACAGCCTCTGTGACCTCAAATTCAGTTATTGGTAACTCGTGACGCCTCTGAGGGTCTTTGAGGCTGCCAGTATACTCGTGCATCAATCCGGGCCGGCGGCTCAAGGGCAAGATGCCCCAAGAAACCCAGCATCGCACAAGGTCCACACCAGTTAGTCCATTGGCCATCGAGCTCGGAGTTTTATGATGCAGGGTGCAAAGTTCTTCCGTTCATGGCGGTTAAGCGTAAATGCAGCGGATGGTTGTTCTTTGAGCCGGTGAGGGCGGTAACCCGGCAAAGGGATTCTCGTTGGCAGGGCGGTGTTACGGCAATAGAACCAGGTTTGGTTCCAATCCTTTGGATGGCTGTGGTGTTTGGCGTGAGGAAAATCCGCTTCTTTCCTTTTACGGATTGAAAGCGCCGCCTAGTTACGTGTTGGGACCATCGAGAAAACTCCGTCTGGCGGTTCAAGTGGAAGAAATCCCGGAATAGCTCCACGGAGGGTTCTTCACGAAGATAGACTTCACGAAGACTTGAAAGTTGCATATGTTTGACACCGAGTTCGGGCCGATATCCTGCGGATGGAGTTGCAAACTTGCAAGGGCGTCCGGAAAAATTTTGAACGGTAGGCAGAACCCCGGTCTAAGTGGTGCATAAACACAATTACTTCTCCCTCTTTTGGCTCGGGAGGAAACTCGCCATCCGGAACACGCCACTGGAGGACATTTTTTGGAGCCAAACCGCCATTGGTGACATAGCTGTTGAGTTGCGTTTGATGATTTTGGCCGGACCCAATTGCAGGCTGAAAATTGAGGAGCCATTCCGGAAGACTAAGCTGTGAAAGAAAGGAGAAAGCGGTTCACCATTAAGCAGTTCGGGCATATTATGCATTGTTAAACCCGGCGATTCAGCGGCCGGCTTCCCATTCGGTTTAGCGAGGACTAATGGAGTAGCGGATTAGCTATCAAAAGTTAAACCGCCGAATAAGGCATAATTGAAAAATCTACTAAGTGTGGACAGAAACAGGTTTCACATGCGAATGGAAATAATCGAGATCTACCGAAGTTCCAGTAAGAAAAACCTTCACGACCTATGCAGAGAGTAGGAGGGTTCGGGTATTCTAAAACTCGAGGATCTACGAAAAAAAGCGATGCATAAAGAATTAATTGGGTGGCGGGGCAGCCACTTGCACGAGATGTGCTTGATGCAGCTGAGCCGTCTGGCCATGGTAGAACAAGTATGAAGAACTGGTATGAACACCTCTGAGCTATGAGGCGAACAGAGTTTTCGGATGAGATCTAGGGTTTGAAAGAAACCTTACAGCGGCGGAAACGCGGAGAACCTTTGGAACTCTGGTATGATCGAGGTTGATGCAGCGGCCTGGCGCTGACGCGGTGGTCGAAGGTCAGAAGCGACGGCGGAGCTTCAGGGCTGGGGCGTCGCGAGGAAGGAGAAGAGCGGAAGAAGAAGAAGAAAGGCCCGACCGGTCTATTTATAAGGGACGGAGCAATCAGCGGTAGCGAGAATCGAGGAGTCAAAAGCGGCCAGACGGTGCAGCGGCCGCCTCGATTTCCGGAATGGCATTAAATGCAGGGAATCTTACTGTTTGGATTTCTTTATTAAAGATGACGTCAGGACGCCCTGACACGCGGATCGGAAGATGACATCACGGCGGTTTAAGCAGCTGGCGGTTTACAAAATGTGAAAGGAGATCAAAGAATTTCCTGAAGGTGTGAAGATTAACATGAACCGGTTCAAGTCAATCTGGGGCCTAATGTTGGGGATACAACTACTGAGTGTGAACCGCCCCGGAGGGGCCGGTTTACCCTCGACCATAATTCAGGCCCACGGAGGAGGCCTGGAGCCCAGAGGCAAATTAAGGTCCAGTTATGTAAACCGCCTTTGTATTGTAACTTGTGTTGTAAGTTAAGAAAGAAGAGACCGAGCCGGACGCTTGTATGAGCCGGATCGGGACTCTGTAGGCCGGCCGGGCGTCAACCCGTGCATATAAGGGGATGACCCGACGGCGAGTTAGGGACAGAGAATTTGAGGCTAAGGCAAAGCTATTGCTCCCTAGTCGCCGAAACCATATCAATCACATCACAACTGGACGTAGGTTTTTATCTTCATCGAAGGGGCCGAACCAGTATAATCCCGTGTCTTGTGTCCGCTTTAACCCCTCTAGGTTAACCCGTACGATGGCCCTACGACTAAGTCCTTTCATGAGGACATCTGCCGTTACAATTCCACGACAATCATTGTCGTTAATAAAAGACTCCATGACATTACCTCCGCCTAAGATTATGTTCCGCAAACTCTATTCTGCTTGCTCGTCTCGTCCGTGCTCCATTGTTTCTGCAAATATATATTACAACATGGCAATTATTAGTTTGGGTGTCCTCGAGAGTCTTCACTGTCGAAGTTATCCGGGAGGGGGTAATATCGACAACGATGAGATACATACACCGGAAAATAATGTTATCGGGGAGGGGGTATATCGACCCCCCGCCCCCCACGTGTTGAAGGTTATCGGGAGGGGGTTATATCGACAACGACGACATATGCATACACGGGAAAATAATGTTATCGGGGAGGGGGTATATCGACCCCCCGCCCCACACGTGTTGAAGTTATCGGGAGGGGGTTATATCAACAACGACGACATATGCATACACAGGAAAATAATGTTATCGGGGAGGGGGTATATCGACCCCCCGCCCCCACGTGTTGAAGTTATCGGGAGGGGGTTATATCGACAACGACGACATACGCATAGACGGGAAAATAATGTTATCGGGCAGGGGGTATATCGACCCCCCCCCCCACGTGTTGAAGTTATCAGGAGGGATATATTTTGTGACGCCCGGATAATTAGACTACAGTAATTCCCTGCTAATGATGCCACGTCACCGATGTCACTATAGTTAATCTCGTGATGGTTCAAAAACGATTCGAATTCAAATTCGAAATCAAGCAAACAATAAAAGTTTTCTAATGTTAAAACTAAATTGTTCGGAGTGAGCTAAATAATGCATAGGTAATTATGGTGGAGAAACCACACTTTTCTAAAATATTTAAATACTCTAAAATGAATAAAACAATAGCAGATACAGTTATTTAAATGCTTTAAAAATGATAAACATTTTCAAAACTAAATTGTTATAAATATTAAACTATTGTGGCAGTGGCATAATTTGTAAAATCTATTTAGGTGCCACTTTGGTAATTTACTAAAACTAAAATAAAAGGAAACTAAAAGAAACCAAAAACAGCAAATAAAAATAAGAAAAGAGAAAGACAAACAAAATAAAAATAAAAGTGAAAGAACCCCCGCTTCCCCCACTGGGTCTCGACCCAGCCGCCCCAGTCGGCCACCCCACCAGGCCGGCCCAATCTGGCAAAGGCCAACCGGCCAACCCACCCCCGCTCCCTTATCCACCCCCTCGAAACCCTAACTACACCTCCCCACTCGCACCCCACCCCACGATCCCCTTCCCCCCATCATGAAGCGGGATCGAGATCGGGCCGCCGCCCGATCGCCGTCGCCCAAGTCCCGTCGTCACTCCCCGGCCGCCGCCGCCCTTCCCGTCGCCGGATCGTCGTCGCCCCGTCCTCATCCCCCTCCCCGACCCAGAACTAGTTCGGGGCACGACCTCGACGCCGCCCCGAACCGCCGTCGCCGAGCGCCATTCGCTGGAGCTCCTCCGTCGTCGCCGGATCTCGCGTCTCCGTCCTCCTCCCCGCGCACTGCTGCCACGTACCCTACGAACGCCCGTGAGGCCCTCCCTCCTCCTCTTCCTCACACCAAGCTGGTCACCATCGCAGCGGACACCGCGCCCCTCGTTCGCTCCCGAGCACGCGTCGGCCCGCTCCCTACCTTGTTCTGCTCACTCCATGGCCGCCCCGTGCGCGTTCCCAACTGCACGCCCACGCGTCTGCCAGACCCCGGCCAAGTCCTGTACCACGCCCGTATGACGGCCGTGCTTTAAACGCCGCCACCACCAGCGTCGCGACCGTCGCTTCCGCCTTCAGCCGGCGTTCACGTGCTCCCCACCTGCTCCGTTGAACCTGCTTTGTTGGCGCCGAAGGCATGCGCGCTCACCTTGCCGTGGCCAGCCCCCCTGCACGGCCCCTGCCGGGTCCGCTTGGCGTCTTGCCCGAGCAAAACAGGTCTTTGGGCACCGATCGCCCATTCACCCACTGCCCGCTAGGCTCCCCTAGAGCCTATGACATATGGACCCCACGGCAAAAAAATATATAAAAAAAGAATTAATTAATAATTTATTTAATTAATTAAATTAGTTAAACTATTTAATTGTAGTTAATAAACCTAATCATTTTAGTTAGACTAACTAAACCTAATTAGTTAGTCTTAGACAATGACAACCGGGACCCACGCATTAGTTTGACCAAGTCAACTGACTGTTGACCGCTGACATCACCCTGACATCAGGCTGACGTCATAATTGCATTTTCTAATTTAATTAAATCTGTTAATTCTAAGAATGATTTAAATCTTTAAAAATTAATATAAAATAATCCGTAACCCGGATGAAAATACTTTGTACATGAAAGTTGCTCGAGCAGCGAGGCGATTCCGGATACATAACCCGTTAAATCCGCCACACCCCTAACCTATCGAACTGCAACTTTCCCCTCCGGCTCCTCTGCTTGGCGAAACACCGGGAATACTTTCCGGATGTTTCCCCCTTCACCAGTATCACCACATACCGCGTTAGACACGCCCTAGCATCACGCTTTGCTTTGTCATGCATCGTCATGCATCTGCTTGCTTAAATATTCATTGTTTCTTCCCCTCTTCTTCCGCTAGACACCGAGACCGGCCTTCTGCTGCTGCCCGGTTCGACTACGGAGTTGTGACCCCTCTCTCTTGCGAGCAACCAGGCAAGCCCCCCTTGATTACGGATATCGCCTATTCTACTCTATCTTGCTTGTATTAGAGTAGTGTAGCATATTCTTGCTTTCCTTTATACCTATCACGATGCATAGCTTGTCCTTGCTACTCTTGTTGTTACCTCTACACCGCAATCCTACATGCTTAGTATAGGATGCTAGTATTTCCATCTGTGGCCCTACATTCTTGTCCGTCTGCATGCTATACTATCGGGCCGTGATCACTCGGGAGGTGATCACGGGTATATACTATATACTTTATACATGATACATGTGGTGCTTAAAATCGGCTCGGCTCGAGGAGCACCCATGAGTGATTCACGCAGTTGGGGGCTGAAAGGACCTTTGTCCCGACGGCCCTCTGGATGGATCTTTGTGGCGGGCGGCAGGCGAGGTTGAGACCGCCTAGGAGAGAGGTGGGCCTGGCCCTGTTAGCGTTCGCGGATACTTAACACACTTAACGAGATCTTGGTATTTGATCTGAGTCTGGCTACGGGCCTATACGCACTAACCAACTACGTGGGAAATATATGGGCACTCGGCGTCGTGGTATCAGCCGAAGCATTTCGTGACGTCGAGAGGCGGCGGCGCGGATTGGACTGAACGCCACTAGGCTAGGTCTGCTTCGATCAGCGTCGCATAGCGTGCAGGTGTGCTCGAGGCGATGGGCCCGGACCCTGTCTTGCGCTTAGGTTTAGACCGGCGTGCTGACCTCTCTGTTATGCCTAGGTGGGGCTGCGACGTGTTGATCTTCTGCGGCGGGCATGACCCGGGAAAAGTGTGTCCGGCCAATTGGGATCAAGCGTGTTGGGTTATGTGGTGCAACCCTGCAGGGAAGTTTAATCTATTCGAATAGCCGTGATCTTCGGTAACAGGACGACTTGGAGTTGTACCTTGACCTTATGACAACTAGAACCATATACTTAATAAAACACACCCTTCCAAGTGCCAGATATAACCCGGTGGTCGCTCTCTCTCAAGGTTATGAGGAGGGGATCGCCGGGTAGGATTATTGCTATGTGATGCTACTTGGAGGACTTCAGTTTGCTCTCTTCTACATGTTGCAAGGCGGAGGCTGCCAGAAGCGTAGTCTTCGGCAGGATTAGATATCCCCCTCTTATTCTGGCATTCTGCAGTTTAGTCCACTGATATGGCCCTTTACACATATATCCATGCATATGTAGTGTATCTCCTTGCTTGCGAGTACTTTGGATGAGTACTCACGGTTGCCTTGTTCCCCTTTTCCCCCCTATCTCTACTCGGTTGCTGCAACTGCACGATGGAGCCCATGAGCGGGCATACACCGTCGATGGCGACTACTACACGGAGGTGCCTACTACTACGTGCAGCCCGCTGACGGCGACCAGAAGTAGTTAGGAGGATCCCAGGCAGGAGGCCCGCGCCTCTTTCGATCTGTATCCCAGTTTGTGCTAGCCTTCTTAAGGCAAACTTGTTTAACTTATGTCTGTACTCAGATATTGTTGCTTCCGCTGACTCGTCTATGATCGAGCACTTGTATTCGAGACGTCGAGGCCCCTGGCTTGTATTATGATGCTTGTATGACTTATTTATGTTTTAGAGTTGTGTTGTGATATCTTCCCGTGAGTCCCTGATCTTGATCGTACACATTTGCGTGCATGATTAGTGTATGATTGAATCGGTGGCGTCACAAGTTGGTATCAGAGCCGACTGCCTGTAGGAATCCCCCTTTCCAACTCCTTGGCCGAAGTCGAGTCTAGACATTACAAAACTTTTACTAACATGGTTGTGTGTCTTACGGGCCCACGTCGCCATTTGGGTGGTATTAGGATCTTTTATTCCTCGACCTATACTCTGGGACTCTGATCTCTCCTCTATTCGGGTTAAATGAATTTAGCTAAAACTAACTTTAGGTTCTCGAAAATACTTTCTCCCGGAGGGCCCCTCACTCCAGATGATCGCTTGCTGCACCAGAAGATTCCGAAGATCCTCTCCGAGGTTTTCCCGAGACCCTTGTGCACACCGACTTTACAATCCCCTACCACCGATATACCCTTATGGATAACTACCTACAAATGTCGTTCATACCTTCATCCTCAGTTGCTCCTATTATTACAAGATGCCCTAAATTGCTGTCCATTGTTCAGAAAATCCTTTAAACTTACTGCCTTGTCGTTCTTTACCACATGAATATCCCTATTGAAAATTCCTTGCACTTATTGAATATCTGTTCATCCCCAGTTGTTCGTATGCTTCATAAGATACTCTGAAATACTATCCGACCTTCTGAGCATCCTTTTCAAACTATTGCTCTACAAATACTTGTATGCTTACATTATGGGTGCTCCCATATCACTAGCAATATTCACTAGTATCTTTTGACACCGTCATTTTGATCCTAATTGATTCAACATGTGTGCCAATGCACACAATCATCAATCAACCCTTCTAAATTATCTTTCCGACTCAGACGTCATTTTGAACATGAGCTGGTTCTCGACCAAACTATTTGTCGACAATTGTGCCTCTGGTGTATCCAACTTATCCATCCTTGATCAGAGCGTCTGCTTTTGATCCTTTGTTTTGGAAATCATAATTCCTTTGTTATCTAAGCATCGAATTATTCAGATGTTCTATAATATGATGCCCGTGCATTCTTTCTTCCTCTGATTGAGTACGGATACTCATATCAGCTCCGTTGAGGATCGCCAGATCCATTGTTGGATTTCATCCGACACCGTCCTTCATATTCAAATAACCTTTTGAGCTTTTCCACGGGTATATAATGCCTTTGGTAAATTGTATCCTCTGCTTTGTCAACCATGCTCTACTTTCGAGCTGGTGATAATCACTCCTGATGTTTGTGGTATATGTTCCTAAGATGCCCCTATGGGTTGAACCTATGCCTTCCCTAACCGTATGCACCCGAGAGTTTTCACGGGTCATACTCATCTGGTATTTCACCAGGTAAAACTTTCAACACTAATGCCATTATCCAAACGAGAAGTGAATGAAAGGTTATGCATTGGAGAAGTGGGAGTCGACCTTGAACTTGTGTTCATGCCCATGGACACGATGTAGATCTTATCATTAAAGATTCCCTTAAATTAATTATTCCTTGGTATAAGTTCATCTTATATCTGGGATCTGGCCTTTTGCAATCGTGGTTCCGACCATGTTCTCTTTTAAATACCATTTCTCGTGCAAGGTTAAGCACTTGACTTCTATAGAGCAATACCCCAGTCCAACCTCTACTTTGATCTGTCATCGAGTATTACCCCCCTGGTATCTCGAGATTATCATGGAACTGCATAACATCTTATGAGTTCTTCATCAAGTGCTACATTCCCACTGATTCCAATTTTTCACGGGCTCTGAGTTATTAAAAACTCAAAGACACCAATAACTGAACCGAGTCCGCACTACGGTTCAACAACTCTTCAGTAAGCTTCTATAAGTACGAGTTTGTACCCGATCACATCATTCCTAGCCTGATCGGCTATATCATTATCATGCTAAATTTTAAGCGTACTACGGGTCCTTCTTCCCGGAGCACAAATTTCGACGGTGAGCTAATCTTACAATCAATCTTCCACGTCATATCGTATGTCCTTGAACAGCAAGCTTGCTTTCGATTTCGTGTCGTACCCATGGTTCCAATAACTTTTTGCTTCATCATTCCGTTGACTTGGTGTCGCCGATCGATCGATTACATCTTCTAAAACCTCTCGACAAATGTGTCGTGATCATCATCAACATTCTCGAGGCCTTCCAAGATATCTATCGAATTCTTGATGAGAAATAGCATCCTTTGCCCTCGATGATTTGGGTTAACATCCACAACATTATTGCATTCCCTCCAACACAAAACTTGTTCTTGTTTTGTGTTGTACCTTGAGTTCCATGCTATCTTGTGATCATCGACGACATCCGCAACATGCAACTCCAATATCATCTTCTCCTCCTCAATTTTTTTTATTTTTTCCTTCAAGAATTTTTTTTCTTCTTCAACTAAATTTAACCTCTCAACAATAGGGTCGGTTGGAATTTCCGGTTCACATACCTCCTAGATAAATAAAATCTATGTCACGTTGGTCGGCATAATTTTCATAAACAATAAATGAATCAATAGTTATAAAGATAATATATACCACATCGGAATCATAGACAGGGCCGAGGGCCGAAGGCGGATACCAAAACCATCGCACTATATAATAACAAGCAATAAAATAGTAAGAAAATTAGACAAGTACTTTCAGAAAGAATATAAGAACAAGAGGCTCACCACGTTGGTGCCGGGCGACGAGATCGGCGCGGCAATTGACGGCGGTGAAGAGGCAGAATGGGGACGTGACCGGCCGCTAAACCTAGACAAATCTCGAGGAAAATGGAGCTTCGAGGTCGAGCTTCGAGAGGAGAAAGCTTAACTAGTGTGGCTCGGGCATTTCATCGAACACCTCATGTGCATAGGAGGTGAGCTAGAGCACCATAAATCCCTGCCCTCGCCGGCCAGTGAAAAACAGAGCACTGGAGTGCTTTGCTTTCCATGAGCGAGGGTATATAAACACCTCATTGGTCCCGGTTCGTGGCATGAACCGGGACTAAAGGGAAGCCAGTGGTCCCGGTTCAGGCCACCAACCGGGACCAATGGTGGTGGGCCAGGAGCCAGGCCAATTGTTCCAGGTTCGTCCCACCAACCGGGACCAAAAGGTCCAGACGAACTGGGACCAATGGCCCACGATGCCCGGCCGGCCCCCTGGGCTCACGAACCGGGACCAATGCACCCATTGGTCCCGGTTCTGGACTGAACCGGGACTAATGGGCTTTTCCGGCCTGAACCTTTGCCCCTTTTTCTACTAGTGTGCCTTATAGTTAGATTCACTGTTTGGTCTAATATGCGGAATGTGTGCCTACTTCATAACAATTCAGTTATGGCCGCGGATGTTTTACTTATTCGAGCTTCATGGATGTTTCAGTTTTCTTAGATGCTATTATGTATTCAGCAAGATGTCATCACACTTTTTTTTGTATCTACGAATATTTATTTTTTCTACTTCAACTATAAAATTAAAACAGTGGATGTGCCATTTTTACACTATATTCCATGAATATTTTTATCTAATCCCTATACAATTTTGGGATGAATGTTTACCCACTGCAATGTTTAAACGGAATTCCCCTGTACAAATTCTGTTCAGTCCTGGCCAAGTAAACAACATTAAAGTAGATATCAATTAAGAAGAATATGAGACAAACCATGACATGGATTAGAGTGACAAATGGAGTTCCACTCGAACCCCATGGTGATCAAGACCCTGTTGGGAACAAACCCCTGAAACCGAACATGGCCAAGGAAACTTCTACGATCCAAAAAATAAAGTACACTGTGGAAAAATAACTAAGAAAAAGGAAACTGTGCATAGGTAGCCTGGATATGTTGACAGCATTGAGAACTAAGAAAAACGAAACTGTGCACTAGGTGATTTTCGGCCACTTAAAATGGGCAAAACGCCCTTTGATATGATATAGCGTGCAAATGAGCTCCAAAAGGGATGCAAGTTGGCATGGTGTCTTCGCACCCTTTTAGGATGTGATCAAAAATTGAGAGTGTTATGGTAAACAATTGTTGCTCCTCATGTACAAACCGAACACTCTCAAATGAAGTGTAAGTGTTTGAGACGTAAACCGCCGCTTTTCTCACTCAAGTCCACTTTAATATCCTTTGGACTTCAAACTTTTCTATGATTAACACACAATATTCAAAGCGGCAGGACCAAATTTGAGAGTATTTTATGTTCAGTAAACATGGTTTTTAGGATTTTTTTGGACAAAAGATATCTTTGGCGGGCGTCCACTATTGCCAGCCATAGCTAACATTTTGAAATTTTGGAATATTGGGCGTGGTTACCAATATAATTAAGGTTGTGGTGGGCATATTTTTTGCCCAACACTGGTGGAAGACAAACAAGTGGCGGCCCCCAAATACATATTTGTCATCGCCGTTTTTAGCCCACGAGCAAATTTGGAAGAGTTTATGAGTGGTGGGTCTTATAAGTTGGATGTGCAGTGGCGGGTGCTCATTTCTACCTGCCACTGCCCCTGGGGTTGGCCGCATGGGCCTCCTGGCCACCGTCTTTCGTCGATTCTTTCACGTATAAATCCTATAATTTCCAAAACCCTTTGTACCATTTTTTGGCAATTTTTTCCGCCACTGCACGTTCCTATTCCGGGGAGATCCAATCTGGAGGCTTGTTCAGGCACCCTACCGAAGGGGGAATCCATCACCGGAGTCAGGTTCATCAACCTTGCTTCATGAAATACCATGTTTGAGTATTTTACTTAGGACCTTAGGGTCCATAGCAGTAGCTAGATGGCATCCCACTAGTAGAAAAACTACCTTACGTGAGACACATTAGTCCCGGTTTGTAAATGAATCGGCATTAATGGTACCATTAGTCCAGGTTCAAACGGCTATGCATTAGTCCCGGTTCATTTGTGACCTATATTACGAGTTGGTGGCTCCAACCGGTACTAAAGACGCCCCCCCCTTAGTACCGGTTGGAGCCACCAACCGGTAGTAAAGGTGGTGCGCTGCCACCCGCAATGCACAATGTTTAGTCCCACCTCGCTAGTTGAGAGGAGCTCGCACCAGTTTATAAGCCCCGCCGCGGCTACCATGTCGAGCTCCTTTCTAAGCAGGCCTTTGTGGTCCTATTGCAAGTCTTCTGCCCTGTGGGGCCTACTGGTCCGTACGGGCATGCACCCTGGCCCAACTAGAGGTTGGGTTTCTAGTCGTATGCAGGCAGTGCAGGCCCAGTAGGCGGGCTTTTTTTTCCTTTATTTCAAAAAAAATCAAAAAATCCCCCCAGACCACAGCGCGCCTCGTGCCATGTGGTGGGCCTTTGGTCCCGATTCGTGTTGAACCGGGACTAAAGGGGGGGGGGCTTTAGTCCCCATCCTTTAGTGCCGGTTCCAGAACCGGTACTAAAGGTCCTTACGAACCGGTACTAAAAGTTGTTTTTCTACTAGTGTCCTCTCTCCGTTGTGATTCAATACTAAGTTTCCTTGTGCTACCTCACATGATCGGGATCGGTGGTTGTGTTTGATGAGATATGATGAATTGCCACTTTATGATTAGAGTGTTCACTGAATTATATTGAATCTTTTGAAGTTTATTTGTTGCATAATGAAGTAGGCATGTATGCTTTCCGATCTATTTATCTTCTTTGGCCAGATTGATTGGCAGTTCTTCAAAGGGAGTTGTGTATGGTAGTGCGTTCAATCTTGCGGTGATTTATATCCCCATGATAGAAAAGGACAATACATGTATTCTATTGTTTCTACTAAGGATAAAACGATGGTTCCTTTATCACACTTGGATGATAGTTCTGTTGTCTACATTATGTCATCATCCTTATTGCGATGCTCTGTTCGTTGCAAACTTAATACCTCGAGATGCATGTCGGATAGGGGCCTTTAGGTGGAGCATTAGTTGTACATGTAGTTGGATTAAGCTTCTACATATCATCGATGTAATGCCTATGCAACATTATGTAATGAATGCTCATAGTCATAAATATATATATTGCAATTTAATTGCCGCCCAACTATAATTTGTTCACCACACCACATTTATCTGCTTGGAGAGATGCCTCTAGTGACCCTGAGTGTCGCTCACCTCGCATGCCCACATCGATGGGCCTGCTTAAAACATTGGGAACCAAGGATTTTTTGTTGTTGTTGCAAAACTCCTAATGGTCCAATAAATCTTGATTCTCAATCGAGGGAAATATTTATTGCCAGGTTACTTCACCCTCACACTTGGGGTTACCCAACCACTCTTACGAGAGAGCAAGCAAGATTTCTGGCGTCGTTGTCGGGGAGTTTCTTCCACACACAAAAAGGTATTATGCACAACCACGTTACTTACTTGTTATTTGTCTTGTCTATTTACTTTTTATTTACAATTAGTTTTCTTACCAAAAATATTTTAGCATGCTATCTTTTATCGTGTTATATCAACTTTATTGACAAAAAAACTATAAAGATGGATATTGACTCTACAATTCCTAAACTTATTTATACACTTTGAACCAATAGCTAATAATGAAGAGGTTTCTTGTGGTTTCTTCTTGCATAATTAAGTAGTCATACATGCTCTATGGTCTATTTGTCTTCTCTGGCCAAGTTTTGTGAGTAGTTGTTTAGAGACAGCTTTGTATGATAGTGGGTTCAATCTTGTGGCGGCCTATATCCGAGTGGCAATAAGGGACAAGACACGTATTGTATTATTGCTACTAAGGATAAAATGATGGTTTCTTTATCACACATGGATGATAGTTTTGTTGTCTACATTATATCATCATGCTTATTGCAATATTCTATTTGTTATGAACTTAATACCTCGAGACGCATACTTGATTGCGGTCTTTGGGTGGAGTATTAGTTGTCACTAGTAGAAAAAGGGGCTATCGTTGAGGCCTGTTTTGCCCATTAGTCCCGGTTCAATCCAGAACCGGGACTAATGTGAGCATTTATCCCGGTTCGTGAGCCCAAGGGGCCGGCCGGGCCACGTGGGCCATTGGTCCCGGTTCGTCCGGACCTTTTGGTCCCGGTTGGTGGGACGAACGGGACCAATGGTCTGGCTCTGGCCCACCACTATTGGTCGGTTGGTGGCATGAACCGGGACCAAAGGCTTCCCTTTAGTCCTGGCTCATGCCACCAACCGGGGCTAATGGTGCTGCCTATATATAGCCCCTCGCGCATAAGAGCAGAGCACACTGCTTGCTTTTTTTTTTCTGGCCGAGGGAGAGGGGGCTTGGTGGTGCTCTAGCTCACCTCCTATGCACACAAGGTGTTCGATGGAATGCCCGAGCCACACTACTTAAGCTTTCTCCTCTCCAAGCTCGACCTCTAACCTCCATTTTCCTCAATATTTGTCTAGGTTTAGCGGTCCGTCACGCCTCGTCCCGTCTTCACCGCCGTCGATCACCGCGCCCGATCTCATCGCCAAGACCACTGTGGTGAGCCTGTTGTTCTTATCTTCTTTCTTAAAGGAAAAATATTCTTACTTGTATTATTTTCTTACTTTTATTATTGCATCTTATATAGTGCGATGGTTTTGGTATCCGCCCCCGTCGGCCCTCGTCCTGTCTATGATTCGGATGTGGTATATATTATCTTTTCATAACTATTGGTTCATTTATTGTTTATGAAAATTAAGCCGACCAAGGTGACATAGATTTTATTTATCTAGGAGGTTGTTGAACCGGAAATTCCAACCGACCCTATTGTCGAGAGGTTAAATTTAGTTGAAGAAGAAAACAATTTCTTGAAGGAAAATTTAAAAAAACTTGAGGAGGAGAAGATGATATTGGAGTTGCATGTTGCGGATGTAAATGTCGATGATCACAAGATCAAGATGGATGCAATGCGCTTGAAGATGAGAAAGATTAGAAAATATGCCATTCATACCGAGGCTTGGTATCATTATGCCGTTGGATCAGTTGTTACCTTGGTTGCGATTATGATCGTATTTGTTTTCACATTGAAATGTTTTACATAGTTTCAATGTATGGTTTAATTAATTTAGATGCTCTGCGAGCTTTATGTTGTTAGATGAGAACTATGTATGTACTTTGGTTTTTGTGTGATGATGAACTTCTATTAATTTGGTCATTTAATTATCTATTCATGATGTTCTGTAATGATTTTTGACACACTTAATTATATATAATGCACGCAGATGAACCGGCAATGGATGTACTGTGACAGACACACCTCCGAGTACATTAAGGGCGTGCATGCTTTTCTCGAAGTGGCTGAGGCAAACAAGCAGAATGGTTTTATGTGTTGTCCATGCCCTATATGTAGAATCTGAAGTCTTACTCGACGGAAAATCCTTCACACCCACACCTTTACAAAGGGTTTCATGCCACACTATAATGTTTGGGACGAGGCACGGAGAAATAGGGGTTATGATGGAAGGCGGCGAGGAAGAAGAGTACGATGACAACTATGTGCCCCCTGAATACGGTGATGCTATTGAACATCAAGTTGCACCAGACGATGTGCACGATGGTGCTGCAACGGGCGAAGCTGCTGAAGATCAAGATGAACCAGACGATGTGCCCCATGATGATGATTTCCGCCGGGTCATTGTCGATGCAAGGACACAATGCGAAAGTCAAAAGGAGAAGCTGAAGTTCGATCGCATGTTAGAGGATCACAAAAAGGGTTGTACCCCAATTGCGAAGATGGCAACACAAAGCTCGGTACCGTACTCGAATTGCTGCGATGGAAGGCGGAGAATGCTGTGCACGATAAAGGATTTGAGAAGCTCTTGAAAATAATGAAGAAGAAGCTTCCAAAGGATAACGAATTGCCCGACAGTACATACGCGGCAAAGAAGGTCGTCGCCCTCTAGGATTGGAGGTGGAGAAGATACATGCATGCCCTAATGACTGCATCCTCTACCGTGGTGCCTACAAGGATCTGAGCGCATGCGGTATGCGGTGCATTGCGATATAAGATCGAACGAGATGACCACAGTGATGTTGACGGCGAGCCTCCGGGAAGAGGGTTCCTGCGAAGGTGATGTGGTATGCTCCTATAATACCCACGGTTGAAACGTCTGCTCGTAAAAGCGGAGAGCATGCCAAGTTGATGCGATGGCACAGTGAGGACCGTAAGAAAGGCGGGAAGTTGAGAGCACCCGGCCGGGTCGCGATGGAGAAAAATCGAGAGAGAAATCTGGGATGAGTTTGCAAAGGACCCAAGGAACGTATGGTTTGCTTTAAGCGCGGATGGCATTAATCCTTTCGGGGAAGCAGAGCAGCAATCACAGCACTGGCCCGTGACTCTATGTATGTATAACCTTCCTCCTTGGATGTGCATGAAGCGGAAGTTCATTATGATGCCGGTTCTCATCCAAGGCCCTAAGCAACCGGCAGCGACATTGATGTGTACCTAAGGCCATTAGTTGAGGAACTTTTACAGCTGTGGAATGGAAGCGGTGTACGTCGTGGGATGAGCACAAAAGGAGGAATTTGACCTGAAGGCGTTGCTGTTCGTGACAATCAACGATTGGCCCGCTCTCGATAACCTTCGGGATAGACAAACAAGGGATACCACACATGCACGCACTGTTTACTTGACACCGATAGTATATACCAGGAAGCTGCGGGAAGAATGTGTACACAGGCCGCCGTCGATTTCTTCCGACCAACCATCAATGTCGAAAGAAAGGCAAGCATTTCAAAGCGAGGCAGATCACGGAAGAAGCCCGCCATGCGTACCGGTGATCACGCATTTGCTATGGTCAATGATTTACACGTAATCTTTGGAAAGGGTCGGCGGACTAGCTGTTCGAATGACGCCGAGAATCACGCACCCATGTGGAAGAAGAAATCTATATTTTGGGACCTACCCTCTTTGGAAAGACCTAGAGGTCCGCTCTTGATCGGCGTGATGCACGCGAGGAAGAACCTTTGCGTGAACCTGCTAGGCTTCTTGGGCATGTATGGGAAGACAAAAGATACACACGAGGCACGAGAGGACCTGCAACGCTTGCACGAAAAAGAGGGCATGCCTCCGAAGCGGTATGAAGGTCCCGCCAGCCACGCTCTTCACGAAAGAAGAGAAAGAAATATTCTTTCAATGCCTGCTCGATATGAAGGTCGGCCCGGCTTCTAAATCGAATATAAAGGGAATAATAAATATGTCGAGAGAAAAAGTTCCGGAACCTAAAGTCTCATGACTGCCACGTGATTATGACACAACTGCTTCCGGTTGCATTGAGAGGGCTTCTACCGAAAGCGTCCGATTAGCCATTGTGAAGCTATGTGCATTCCTCAATGCAATATCTCAGAAGGTGATCGATCCGGAAATCGTACCAACGCTAAGGAGTGATGTGGCGCAATGTCTTGTCAGTTTCGAGCTGGTGTTCCCACCATCCTTCTTCAATATCATGACACACCTCCTAGTTCATCTAGTCGACGAGATTGTCATTCTGGGGGCCGTATTTCTACACAATATGTACCCCTTTGAGAGGTTCATGGGAGTCCTAAAGAAATATGTTAAATAATCGTGCTAGGCGAGAAGGAAGCATCTCCATGGGCCATCAAAGCGAGAGGATGTCATCGGGTTTTGTGTTGACTTCATTCCTGGTCTTAATAAGATAGGTCTCCCTAAATCGCGGTATGAGGGGAGACCCATTTGGAAAAACGCGCTTGGAAGAGACTCAATAATATCCGAGGGACGGATATTCTTGGTCTCAAGCACACTACAGTTCTCTGAGAACTCTACCTTGGTGACCCGTATGTCGATGAACACAAGAATGTCTACGCTCCAAACACACGGGCTGTGCGACGACGGATTACATGTGAACACATCGGGACTTTCAGCAGTTGGTTGGAAACACGTCTCGATGGTGACAGCACTGTTTGTGATGAGTTGTACTTGTTGTCGAGGACCATCTTCGACTGTAATGATTTGGAAAGGATCTGAGATAAATGGGAATACATTTTACATGATTGACCAAGATGAAATGAGCACCAACCAAAACAGCGGTGTCCGCTTTGATGCAGCAACCGACAAGGAAATGACACATATTATGGTTACATAGTAGACATATGGGAACTTGACTATGGAGTAGATTTTAAGGTCCCTTTGTTTAAGTGCAAGTGGGTCAATCTGTCAGAGGCGGGGTGCAGGTAGACCCACGATGCGGAATGACAACAGTGGATCTGATAAATCTTGGGTACATTGACGAACCGTTCGTCCTAGCCAATGATGTGGCACAGGTTATCTATGTGAAGGACATGTCTACCAGACCGAGGAAAAGAAAAGATAAGGAAGCGAATACATCATACAATGAGCCAAAGCGCCACATAGTTCTTTCAGGAAAAGGACATCCACAGGAGTGGAGGGCAAGATGGACATGTCTCAAGAGTATGAAAAGTTTCATGAAATTCCCCTTCAAAGTCAAGGCTGACCCAAGCATCCTGATAAGCGATGAAGATTATCCATGGTTACGGCGCAATAAGCAAAGCGACACAAGCGAAGACACAGTGAAGACTTTCTCCCGCAACTATTATGATGATACCATGCCAACTTTGTAACACACGAGTATGATACCATTGTCCGTTTTGTTCATGAACATACTATGCCAACTTTGAGAACCTCGCCAACGAAGGGCGCTCACACGGTTTATAAGCCCGTCCCTCTACGCCTTGTTGAGCTCACAAACTTGTGATTCACACAAATTTCAAAGAATTCAAATTTTATAAAACTAATGGCACAAACAGAAAGTTTATAATTGTTCTAAAACAAATGGCACTAACAGAAAGTTTATAATTTTGCTGACCTAAAAGCAAAAAGAATTAAAAAATAAAGCAAAAACCAAAAGAAAATAAATAATGCAGGAAACAAAACAAAAAACTTGAAAAAATAATAATAATAGCAACAATAAGCATTTTGTTGTAAGTAGAAACAAAATAAAATAAATAAAGCAACAAAGAAAACAAAAAAGTGTTTTTGAATTTTTAAAACTAATGGCACAAACAGAAAGTTTATATTTTTCTAGAACTAAAAGCACTAACAGAAAGTTTATAATTTTGCTGACCTAAAAGCAAAAATAATTAAAAATAAAGCAAAAACCAAAAGAAAATAAATAATGCAGAAAACAAAACAAAAAAACTTGAAAAAATAAAAATAGCAACAATAAGTATTTTGTTGTAAGTAGAAACAAAATAAAATAAATAAAGCAACAAAGAAAACAAAAAAGTGTTTTCAAATTTTAAAACTAATGGCACTAATAGAAAGTTTATATTTTTCTAAAACTAAAAGCAAAAAAGAAATAAAATATAAAGCAAAAAAACTGCCACCTACTAGGCCCCACGGCCTGAATACGACTAGAAACCCTACATGGGCGAGATTCAGGCCCTTGAGAGGCCCAATAGGCCTTGGCAGTAGCATGATTGGGCCCAGCCTGCATTTGAGAGGAGCTCGAAGGGGGCCTTGACACCAGCGCTTATAAACCAGTGCAGCGCCTTCAACTAGCGAGGTGGGACTAAACATTTGGCGGGGCAGCACAGGCCTTTGGTCGGTTGGTGGCACCAACCGAGACTAAAGGGGGTTTAGTCGGTTCGTAGCACGACCGGGACTAATGCCCCCTTTAGTCCCGGTTGGTGCCACCAACCAAAAACGCCGCTTCCCGCCCTTTGGGCTGCTGAAATTTGGCCTTTGGTCCGGTTGGTGGCACCAACCGGGACTAAAGGGGGCATTAGTCCCGGGTCGTGCCTGAACCGACTAATGCCCTGCTATATAAGAGAACACTTGGGAAATTTCAGATTCATCGCCCATTTGCCCCAACCTCCCCGGCGCCGCCAGGCTGCCCAACGCCTCGACGCTGCCGCGTCGCCCACGCCGTCGTCACCATCGCCGTCGCCCGCGCCACGTTATCGCCGCCGTCGCCGCGCCGTCGTCGCCGCCGTCTACCCCGCCGTCGTCGCCGCACCGCATCTGCCCCAACGTCGTCGCCCTGCCTCGTCGTGGCCGTCCCGCCCCGTCGCCCGCGCCCTGCCCGTCGCCGCCCTGCCACCAGCGACCTCGCCCGACCTCGCCGTCGCCGCCCCTGCCTCCCGACCTCGCCGTCGCCTCCGCCTCCCGACCTCGCCGTCGCCTCCGCCTCCCGACCTCGCCGACCTCGCCGTCGCCGCCCCTGCCTCCCGACCTGCGCCGTCGCCTCCGCCTCCCGACCTCGCCGTCGCCTCCGCCTCCCCGCCCCGTCGCCCGCGACCTCCCGTCGCCTCCGCCCTGATGAGCCCAGCACCTGCCCTGCCCCCTTGCCGCCATGATTTTTTTGCATATATATATTGATGTATATATATTGATGTATGGATATATGGATATATGCATATATATACACCTGCCCTGTTGATCTAATGTTTTTTTCATGTATATATATTGATGTATGGATATATGTATGATGCTTTTTGCATATGTGTTGATCTAATGTTTTTTTCTGCATATATATGTGATGTTTTTATTTTGTTTTCTGCATATATATGTATGATGCTTTTTATTTTGTTTTCATATGTATGATGCTTTTATTTTGTTCATGAGAGAGGCGGGGCGTCGAGGAAGTTGTACTGTTTACAGTTAGGGTCGTCGAGGAAGAATGAAAATAAGGAAAAAGAATAAAAGAGGAAGAAGGAAGAAGGAGAAGAAGAGGAGAAAAAATAAGAAGAGGAAGTAGAAGAAAAAGGAGAAGAAGAAGGAATAGAGGAGAAGAAAAAAATTTCTTCTTCTCCTCTTTTCCTTCTTCTTCTCCTCTCTTTTTTTCTTCTATTTTTTCATCTTCTTTCTTCTTCTTCTCTTTTTTCTTCTTCTCCTTTCTTCTTCTTCTTCTTCTTCTTCTTCTTCTTTTTATCGGGAGCGAGGGTGTCGAGGATCGCTGAGGGGTCGGCGGTCGGGAACTAGAGGCTAGAGGGTCGAGAGGGTCACGGAGGGGTCGAGGGTCGTCGAGGCGGTCGAGGTCAATGTTTTGAGGGTCGAGGGTCGTCGAGGCGGTCGAGGTTCGATGCACAAGGGTTTGAGGGTTCGAGGTTCTAGGGTCGAGGTTCGAGGGTTCTAGGGTTTGTGGGTTCTAGGTTCGAGGGTTCGAGGGTTCTAGGATCCGAAGGAAGAAGGAAGAAGAAGAAGAAAAAGAATGAGAGCAAAAAGAAGAAAAAGAAGAGGAGAAGAAGAAAGGAATAGAGGAGAAGAAGAAAAAATAGAATTTTTTTCTATTTTTTCTTCTTCTCCTCTTTTTTTTTCTTCTTTTTTTCTTCTTCTTCTTCCTTCTTCCTTCTTCCTCTTTTCTTCCTTTTCCTTATTTTCCCATGTATATGTATGTTGCATCGTTGTCGATATAACGAGGGTGTCGAGGATCGCCGAGGGGTCGAGGGTCGGGAACTAGGGTAGAGGGTCGAGGGTCGTTAAGGGGTCAAGGGTCGAAGGTTTCAGGTCGAGGTCCCTATAGTGTCAAAGTATTGAAGAAATCCATGGCTTCATCATTAGCCGGAAGTAACCATGGCATGATGGTGCAGTCCTCCAAAGTTGTTACGGAATGGAGTCCGGATAGGATAATTTGCCTTTTGCTGAACTTTGTACCAAAAAGCGGGTATCCTATCTGGGACTCCGTTCCAAAACAACTTTGGAGAGCTTCGTACCATCATGCACCTGTTACGTTCGCCTAATGATGAAGACATGGTTTTGTTGAATCCTTTGACACTAGGCAACCTCCTGACCCCTCGGCGATCTTCGACCCCTTGACCCTCGACCGCTCGGCGATCCACGACCCTCTACCCTACTTGTGGGACATAGATGTACTGTTCAACGCCGACCCCCTCCCGATAGCTTCAACACGTGGGGGGGGTCGATATTACGTACCCCCTCCTAGCTTGAAGCGTTCTCGAGGCCACCCCTAACCCTTGAAGCGTTGTCGAGGCCACCCCAAACCCTAGAGAAGCAGCGTCGAGGCCACTAATATGATTCCTTATTGTGATTAGCTAGCTAGTTCTACGTTGGCACTAATATATCCATATCTGTCATGTTTGAATAATAATTGCCATGTTGTAAATATTTGTAGAAACTATGGACACCCCGAGACGAAGCACAAGAAGCGTTGTTGAGGGACATAATCGCACACGGAAGTGATGCCGTCTCCTCGATGATGTTTCTCAACGTCGATAACGATGGTCTGGAAGGAGAGGGTGAAGAAGCAGCTGGCTATGATTTACATGGCTCCGATGACCCAATGCGGTGCAAGAAGTAGACCGTGAGGACGGCTCCGGTGATCACCAAACCGAGTCCGGCCAGGTATATATATTAGTTAAGCTTTGTCTTTGACTAGCTCTCGTCTTTGTTTTGGTATATATATATGTACACATATTAATTAACTCTTGTATTTGTTCTTTTTTATATCCCTCAGGATCGAGCACAACTACGGTAAAGAGACGAGGCCCGAAGAAAAAAATCAGCTCTGATGAAAAGTTTGAGATCATACAAATCGCGCTGACGGCCAACCGATTGAACCCTACCGGACAAAGAAGGCATTTGTTGCTCGGTCACGGGGTTACGGTTAGGGACAAGATCCCTATCAGCTTCCACCAATTGTATAAGCCTAAGAAAGAAGACACTGAGGTTTCTTATGTCAATGATATGCAGAAAAATGATCTTTGGACTGAGCTGAAGTAAAATTTTACCCTACCGCCAGAGGATGATCCGGAGAAGCCAGTAATAGAGCCATTAATCAAGTCTTTTGCTCTTAAGAAGATGGCAGAACTATTCAGGAATTGGAAGAAAGACCTCAATCATTATGTCGAAAAAATGAGACACCAGAATTCACGGGCAAATATGAGAAGATCGGAGATGGTGGCCCGCATTTGTGGCCTACAAGACATCGGAAAAGAGTAAAAAGATGTCAGCGACAAACAAGAGAAATGCTGCGAAGAAGAAGCTTCATCATCGCCATACGAGGTCGTGTAGCCACCTCATAGCCCAGCCTAAGTGGTCCAAGGCTGAGAATGATCTGCTTGATAAAGGGATCGAACCGAGACAATGAACTGGCGAGACCGTTGCGGACTTGGTTCTTGAGGCGGCGGATCCTTGGACCCTATAACGGGAAGTGCATTTGGACGGACGAACAATTGGACATACCAGTCAAGAGGCTTAAGCATTATATCGAAGCAGCGCAGCAAGGGAAGTTCGTTCGAGACGGGGAGAAGGACGAGCTCACAATGGCCCTCGGGAATCCTGAGCACCACTGGACGGACACGAGGCACGCCGAGCTCCCTTTCGTGGAAGGCTGGATTTCGGGGCCGGGGTTACAAAACCCATGAGAGGAGGAAGAAAGCTGGAGCAGAGCCTAATGCAGGCGCTGCACGAAAGGGTAATGGGGCTAGAGGAACGAGAAGAGGAGCGAGAAGCAGCCGATCACAACAAGCGACCTGCGAAGCTTCCCCGAAGCTACCCCGCCATCTCGGCGGAGAAGCAGCGTGGCTTCCACCGAGCTGCTTCAGCGAGCAACATGCCTTGACGGCTCCTGCCAGCTATCCCGTGGATGCTATCACGGATGCTGAAAGTTGCCACCTTATGGCGCAATGGAGCAATTTAAAGGTCAAGGCGGCTGTTGGCTCTGTTATCCCACTAAACCCGACTCAACTTTTCACCGCCGGCCGATTCCGAAGGATATGCTAAGGTGATGGTCGATGAAATAATGGAGGATTTGAGGAGCTCGGCTTGACCACCCTACCGGTGAAGGAGAGTATCGGCTGGGTTACCTCTGAAGACTCCATGCCTATGGCGGAAGGATCTCATCAACCTTCCGAACTGGGCGCCTCCGCCTCCTCCTCCTCCTCTGGCGAGTCGGGGCACTCCGCCTCCTCCACCGCCTCCTCCTCCTCCTCCAGTGAGTCAGGCACTCCGCTTCCTCCACCGCCTCCTCCTCCGGTGAGTGACGATCAGGGCACTCGGCCGGCTCCTTCTCCGGCGCGTGGCGGCACTCCGTCTCCTTCTCCGCCTGCACCGGCGCGTCCAGGCAGCCAGCCTCCTCCTTCTCCGCCTCGTCGGCAAGAGGCGGAAGAGACCCGCCGCCGATCCGGCTGCTCCGGCGTCGTAGTCCTTCTCCTCCGCCTCGTAAGCAAGGAAAGAAGACATCCGCTCCGTCTGCTCTGCCGGCGTCTAGCAATCTTGCCAAAGGCGGGAGGAGATACAGATTCGGTCCTTCTCTGAAGACTCGGAGAAGTTACCGTCTGAGGAAGCGAGGAGGAAAGCGAAGATCGCGTGGGCCGAAGTGGATGACTGGTTTCAAGGGTTGAAAGCAAAGAGACATCCACCTCCGGAGGAGAAGGTAGATCCGGTCAAAGCGAAGCGCACTCGCTGCCCCGACAAGACCACCCAAGTCTCCGCGAAAGGCAACTATGAGCGCATTATTGGAAAGGCATTTGCCGAGGCGGAGAGATCGGGAAGTACTGTCGGTGATCAAAGGATGAAAGAACGACGAGCTGGGAAACAAATTGCCCAGCTCGGCGAACAAGCGAAGGAATCGTGCCCCCGCTCAAGGTGCTGCTAGCGACATCGTCGATCCGAGGATGGTGCCCGGTTATGGCAATCCTGAAGATTACTTGCCCGACGATGTACAATTTGATTTCTTGGAGGTGCAGATACAAAGATACGAGTACGGGAAGCCTCTCGTCAAAGATGAAAGCTCTCTAACAACGATGATGCGAAGATTGCATGATTGGTACATGAAAACCTGCAAAGAGTCTCGACGGGAGGAATACTTTGTATTTGAGAGTTAAAAGGAGCATGACCTCCTTGGAATTGAACTGTTGCCTATTCCATTTGAGGAGTTCTATCAGTTTTTCAATCAATTGGCCATCGATAAAGCAACGGTCACCTTCTACTGTCTGTAAGTAGTACTACTTCTGTCATTAAGTATCTCTATATAACTCAGCTCTTTCATTGCGTGTATTTATAAATATCCTCACTATATTATGCAGATTGAAGATCGCAGAAATGAAGAAAAAACAAGTGGGTGATATTGGGTTCATTAACACATATCTCATCGATGCAAATGAGGTTAAATATCGTGCCAAGGAAACCGAGGCCAACTTGCTACGATCGTTGGAAATAAATGAACACAAAAATACAATACTCTTTCCTTACAACTACACGTGAGTGTTCTTGTCTTGTGGCATATTCGGTTTCCCTTATTTAGTCCAGGTTATAGAAATGTAATATTGATGAGTTATGCATGCGCGCAGGTTCCACTATATTCTCCTAGAGATTAAGCTTGAGCAGGAGTAGTAACTGTCTTAGACTCGAGACGAAAAGATCCCAAGGAGTATGCGGAAATGACTGAAATGCTCGAGAAGTAAGTTAAATCGATCATTATCCACCATATCAGCAACTTTGTTCATTTCTGATATCAAGAAATTGTTTTCTTTGTATGGCAGGGCTTGGGGAAAATTCACCAAAAAGCTCCGGGACTACCAAGAAGCTGCAATTTAGACACCAAAGTAAGTACCATATAGTAGCATATTCCACGCGCATCTCCTAGTGATTCAAGCGCTAGTTTCATCAATACCATTTAGCATGTGCTTGCTATATATAATTATCAGTTTGATTGACCTCTGTTTCTTGTAAAGTGGTTGTGGCAGGAACAAGGGAATGATTTACGTGGATACTACGTTTGCGAGTCCATCCATGAGACGACCTGTGAGAGGGCTACTCCGAAAAACAATTTGAAGTGCGTAAATAAAAATATTCACAATTTTATTTTATTACCATCATTTGTGTTGAGTTTCATTCATATATATATATATATATATATATATATATATATATATGTATGTATTTACACCGTTCTTAAAATTATATGTTTCAAATGGATGAACTCCTAGCACCAGATCGCATGCGAGCAATTCAAGAGGAATTGGCGGCATTCTTTATTGACTATGTGATCGCTGAAGGCGGGGAATACTATGTGGACCACGCTAGCGTCCGTATTGTAAAAGATAATTATTGTATATATGTAGCCGGTAGTGTCGGATAGATATACGAGAACTTGTTGTTCGACCAATCTCTCGGAGAAGGAGAGGTGGTCGATATCACTTCTCTCTGTATGCATATATATGTTCATGACGATCTTCGGTTTGCTTAATTACTAGCTAGCTAGCATGTCTAGTTAGTCCTCTCTATACGTATGTATAGTACGTAGCGTCGACCAAGCACGGACAAAAGAAAGGACACTTTTCTCTATTAATTACCTAGCTATAGCACAATATATGAAACCCCTAAATTAACCCCCAAAACCCCCAAACCCCCCCTCTTTTGAAAAAAAAACAAAAACCAAAGCCAAAGAATTGATGACGCGTGGATGCCTATTGGTCCCGGTTGGTGCCACCAACGGGACCAAAGGCCTCTACTGGGCTCGTGACTGGCCACGTGGAGGCCCATCTGTCCCGGTTCTGGATAGAACCGGGACTAAAGGGTGAGGGTATTAGTACGGACCCTTTAGTCCCGGTTCACGAACCGGGACTAAAGGCCATTATGAACCGGGACTATAGGCCCTTTTTCTACTAGTGTGTAGATGTAGTTGGATAACGATCTACAAACGTAATTGATAACCCACAAGTGCAGGGGATCGCAACAGCTTTCGAGGGTAGTATTTAACCCAAATTTATTGATTCGACACAAGGGGAGCCAAAGAATATTCTCAAGTATTAGCAGCTGAGTTGTCAATTCAACCACACCTGGAAACTTAATATCTGCAGCAAAGTGTTTAGTAGCAAAGTAGTATGATAGTGGTGGTAACGGTAACAAAAGTAACAGAAGCAAAAATAATGTATCGGCCATAACCTAGGGTGACACAGAACTAGTTCCAGTTCATCAATATAATGTAGGCATGTATTCCGAATATAGTCATACGTGCTTATGGAAAAGAACTTGCATGACATCTTTTGTCCTACCCTCCCGTGGCAGCGGGGTCCTAATGGAAACTAAGGGATATTAATGCCTCCTTTTAATAGAGAACCGGAACAAAGCATTAGCACATAGTGAATACATGAACTCCTCAAACTATGGTCATCACCGGGAGTGGTCCCGATTATTGTCACTTCGGGGTTGTCGGATCATAACACATAGTAGGTGACTATAGACTTGCAAGATAGGATCAAGAACTCACATATATTCATGAAAACATAATAGGTTCAGATCTGAAATCATGGCACTTGGGCCCTAGTGACAAGCATTAAGCATAGCAAAGTCATAGCAACGTCAATCTCAGAACATAGTGGATACTAGGGATCAAACCCTAACAAAACTAACTCGATTACATGATAGATCTCATCCAACCCATCACCGGCTAGCAAGCCTATGATGCACGGCGGTGAGCATCATGAAATTGGTGGTGGAGGATGGTTGATGATGATGACGGCGACGGATTCCCCTCTCCGGAGCCCCGACCGGACTCCAGATAAGCCCTCCCGAGAGGTTCTAGGGCTTGGAGGCGGCTTCGTCTCGTAAAACGTGATTCTTTCTTCTCTCCTATTTTTTCTCCCCGAAACCAAATATATGGAAGTGGAATTGGCGTCGGAGGAGCTCCAGGGGGGCCACGAGGTAGGGGGGCGCGCCCTAGGGGGGGCGCCCCCCACCCTCGTGGACAGGGTGTGGGCCCCCTGGACTTCATCTTTTATGAGGATTTTTCATTATTCATTATAAGATGTTCCGTGGAGTTTCAGGACTTTCCGAGAACTTTTACTTTCTGCACATAAAACAACATCATGGCAATTCTGCTGAAAACAGCGTCAGTCCGGGTTAGTTCCATTCAAATCATACAAATTAGAGACCGAAAGAAGGGCAAAAGTGTTTGGAAAAGTAGATACGACGGAGATGTATCAACTCCCCCAAGCTTAAACCCTTGCTTGTCCTCAAGCAATTCAGTTGGCCAACTGAAAGAGAAAAAGAAAAACTTTTACAAACTCTGTTTGCTCTTGTTGTTGTAAATATGTCAAACTAGCATTCAAGTTTTCAGCAAAGATTATGACTAACCACATTTGCAATAATTCTCAGGTCTCAAGTTTACTCATATCAATAGCATAATCAACTAGCGAGCAATAATAATAAACCTCGGATGACAACACTTTCTGAAAACAATCATAATATGATATAACAAGATGGTACCTCGCTAGCCCTTTACGAGACCGCCAAAACATAAATGCAGAGCACCTTCAAAGATCAAGGACTGACTAGACATTGTAATTCATGGTAAAAGAGATCCGATCATAGTCACACCCAACATAAATTAACAATCATACGTGCAAATGACAGTTGTGCTCTCCAGCTACTGCTTTTTAATAAGAGGGTGATGACTCAACATAAATGTAAATAGATAGGCCCTTCGCAGAGGGAAGCAGGGATTTGTAGAGGTGCCAGAGCTCGGTTTTGAGATAGAGATAAATGATATTTTGACCGGTATACTTTCATTGTCAACATAACAACTAAGAGATGGTGATATCTTCCATGTCACACACATTATAGGCGGTTCCCAAACAGAATGGTAAAGTTTTTACTCCCCCTCCACCAACAAGCATGAATCCATGACTTGCTCGAAACAACGAGTGTCTCCAACATACATCAGGTCCCAGGGGGAGTTTTGTTTGCAATTAATTTTGATTTAGTTTTCATAAAGCATGGGACTGAGCATCCCGATGACCAGCCATTTTCTCGTGAGTGAGGAGCGGAGTCCACTCCTCTTGAGAATAACCCGCCTAACATGGAAGATAAGGACAGCCATAGTTGATACATGAGTTATTCGAGCATACAAAACAGAATGTTTATTTGAAGGTTTAGAGTTTGGCACATACAAATTTACTTGGAACAGCAGGTAGATACCGCATATAGGAAGGTACAGTGGACTCATATGGAATAACTTTGGGGTTTGAGGGATTGGATGGACAAGCAGTATCCCCGCTTAGTACAGGTGAAGGCTAGCAAAAGACTGGGAAGCGATCAACTAGAGAGCGACAACAGCCATGTACATGCATTAAAATTAATAACATTGGATGCAAGCATGAGTAGGATATAATCCACCGTGAACATAAATATCATGAAGGCTACGTTGATTTGTTTCAACTACATGTGTAAACATGTGCCAAGTCAAGTCACTTAAATCATTCAAAGGAGGATACCACCCCATCATACCACATCATAATCATCTCAATAGCATGTTGTACATAAGGTAAATCATTATAACTCATAGCTAATCAAGCATGGCATAAGCAACTATGATCTCCAATTGTCACTGCAAACAGGTTTATCCATAATAAGTTGAATCAAAAACGACGAGCTCATCATATTTACGAAAACAAAAGAGGTCGAGTTCATACCAGTCTTTCCCATCTCAGTCAATTCATCGTATATCATCATAATTGCCTTTCACTTGCACGACCGAACGATGTGAATAATAATAAGCATGCACGTGCATTGGACTAAGCTGGAATCTGCGAGCATTCAATTCAAGGTAGAAGACAAGGTAATATGGCTCACAGTTAAATCAACAATAATGCATATAAGAGCTACTTCAGCAATTTAATCATGGTCTTCTCCTATCGACCCCCAAAGAAAAGAAAAGAAAATAAAAACTATTCACATGGGAAAATCCCAACAAGCAAAAGAAGGGCTGGAAATATTTTTGAGTTTTCATTTTAATTACTACTACAGCAAGGAAAGTAAACTACTACTAATAAAAAAATTAAAGTTTATTAAACATACAAGAAGAAAGCAGGAAAAAGAAAATAAACTAACATGGATGGTACAATGAAAGAGTATGAGCACCGACATCTAGCAATGAGTGTGTGAACATAAATGTAATGTCGGTGAGAAATACATACTCCCCTAAGCTTAGGCTTTTGACCTAAGTTGGTTTATTGCCAGGTGTAGCCTGGCGGATATCCGTAGGTGTAGCTGGGGTTGTACTGCGATGAAGAGTAGCTAGGATCATACTGTGATGAAGAAGACTCTGACTGCCATTGGCTGGCAGTCGTCTCCGGATCCCAAGAATAAACAGATTGTCGTGGAGGCTCATCTTGTGGTTCCGGTTCCGGGGCTGGTGCAGGATTCTTGTAAGCTTGGACAGCAGCCCACGTAACGAGATAAGGACCTTCAAAATCAAACAAAGAAGGAGCAGGCAAGGTAATAGTTTCAGGATGATGTTTATGAAAGAACAATTTATATTTGAGCTCTCCATTCCTGCCCTTAACAATAAAATCATGCGCTAGCATACTCTTATAATCTAGGTAAGCATTAGGCAACAATTTTTCTTATTTCTCATAATGCCTAATAGCTATGTTAAAATGTGCGGCTAGGCGTGAGGCATAAATACCTCCAAAGATGGGGCCTTTAGTACGGTCCATACTTAACCGTCTAGCTATAATTCCGCCCATCTTGACAAGTGTTATCGCGGTATAAATCATGGAACAAAATAATAATATCAGGAACTCTTAGGTTCCCGCAGTTCCATCTAACAATTAAGCATCGACTAGCAAATTAGTATAAGTAGCGCAATACATTAAAATTTATGCTATTGATTCTTGCATCAGAAACCTTCCTGGTTTCTCCTATAGAAATATCGTTAACGAACGCGTCCACCTCATGACAGTGTGGTTCGTCTAAAGTACCCTCAGGGGGTATATTGCAGATAGCACAAAATTCAGCTAATGGTATCTTCTTCTTAACGTCATATAAATGAAACTCTACTGAAGGAGGTGATTCCTTAGGGAAAAAGTAGAAGTTTTGCACAAAAGTATTTGTGAGTAAGAGATCTTGAGGGCGTTGGTCGCGGACGAAGTTGGTGAGGCCAGCATTCTCAATTAATGAATAGAAGTTCTCATAAATCCCAGCCTCTCTCAAGAAATTATCAGAAGGCCATTCACACGGCCGAATCTCCGCTGTATGAGGAAAATTATATTTGGGCCTCTGCGCTTCTTCGTTTTGTTCGTCCTTTGAGCTTCGGCTAGATGAGCCCCTCAAAAGCCTCTTCATTATTATTATATTTCCTCTGAAATAAATCTGAGATTTTTAGTAACTTCAAAATAAAAGTGAACCAAACTCAATAAAACTGATAGCAACTACTCCTTCAAGTGCCTAGAGCCTATATCAAGCATTAGAACTACTTTGAACCATATAAATTTGACATGCAAGCTCAAGAACATGGTCACCTATGCAGCACAAATTTGCAAAGAATAAAGCACTAGAACAAAAACTAATTGGACCCATGGAGGAGTCACATACCAAGGAACAAACTCCCCAAGCAGTTTTGCGAGAGGTGCTTTGAGCAAGGAGATCGAAAATCACAGCAAACGTGGCTGGAACTCGTGCTTGTTGGTTTTTCGGGTTTGTGGGAGGAAGAGGAAGAAGATGGGTGCAGGAATAAGTGGAGGAGGGCCACCGTGGGCCCACGAGGTAGGGGGCGCGCCCTAGGGTGAAGCGCCCACGACCTCGTGGCCAGGTGGCAGCTCTTCCGGCTGTAATTTTTGCACTATAAATCCTCAAATATTCCCGGAAAAATCATATTAAATTGGCATGGCATTCTGCGGACTTTTATTTTCGGGATATTTTTATATCGCACAGATAAGGCAGGAGACAGACAGAAAAATACTATTTTACTTTATTTCAACTAAATAACAGAAGATATAGAGAGGGTACAGAAGGTTGTGCTTCTAGTTTCATCCATATCATGCTCATAAAAAAGAATCCACTAACAATGTTGATCAAGTTTTGTTAACAGACTCATTCCGATAATCATGGAGCCGGAGAAGTTTCGAATAACACTAAGTTACCTCAACGGGGATATGCACATCCCCTACAATAAGAATATCATATTTCTTATTGACAGTAGGTAGAGGAAATTCAAAACCTCCAAATATAATCGATGGAATTTTTCAAATAGAATTGATGCTATAAACTTGAGGTTGTTTCCTCGGAAAGTGTACCGTATGCTCATTACCATTAACATGAAAAGTGACATTGCCTTTGTTGCAATCAATAACAGCCCCTGCAGTATTAAGAAAAAGGTCTCCCAAGAATAATGGACATACTATCGTCCTCAGGAATATCAAGAATAACAAAGTCTGTTAAAATAGTAACGTTTGCAACCACAACAGGCACGCCCTCACAAATACCGACAGGTACAGCAGTTGATTTATCGGCCATTTGCAAAGATATTTCAGTAGGTGTCAACTTACTCAAGTCAAGTCTACGATATAAAGAGAGAGGCATAACACTAACACCAGCACCAAGATCACATAGAGCAGTTTTAATATAATTTCTTTTAATGGAGCATGGTATAGTAGGCACTCCTGGGTCTCCAAGTTTCTTTGGTATTCCACCTTTAAAAGTATAATTAGCAAGCATGGTGGAAATTTCAGCTTCCGGTATCTTTCTTTTATTAGTTATGATGTCCTTCATATACTTAGCATAAGGATTTGTTTAAGCACATCAGTTAAGCGCATACATAAGAAGATAGGTCTAATCATTTCAGCAAAGCGCTCAAAATCCTCATCATCCTTTTTCTTGGATGGTTTGGGAGGAAAAGGCATAGGTTTCTGAACCCATGGTTATGTTTCTTTACTGTGCTTCCTAGCAACAAAATCTCTCTTATCATAATGTTGATTCTTTGATTGTGGGTTATCAAGATCAACAGCAGGTTCAGTTTCTACATCATTATCATTACTAGGTTGAGCATCATCATGAACATCATTATAATTATTACTAGGTTCATGTTCATCACCATATTGTGTTTCAGCATCAGACATAGATATATCGTTTGGATTCTCAGGTGTTTCAGCAATAGGTTCACTAGAAGTTTGCAAGGTTCTATCATTTTTCTTTTTCTTCCTTTTGGAAGAACTAGGTACATCAATATCATTTCTCTGAGAATCTTGCTCAATTCTCCTAGGGTGGCCTTCAGAATACAAAGGTTCCTGAGTCATTCTACCAGTTCTAGTAGCCACTCTAACAGCATAATCATTTTTCTTACTATTCATTTCATCGAGTAATTCTTTTTGAGCTTTAAGTACTTGTTCTACTTGGGTGGTAACCATAGAAGCATGCTTACTAAGAAGTCTAAGTTCACCTCTAACATCAGCCATATAATCACCCAATTGTTTAATCATATAACTATTTTGTTTTAATTGTCTACCAAAATAAACATTGAAATCATCTTGCTTGAACCTAAAGTTATCAAATTCATCCAAGCACTGGCTAGCAATTTTAGTTGGAGGGACTTCAGCTCTATCATATCTATAGAGGAATTTACCTTCACTACCTGTGTCGGGATATCGGGAGGTTCTTCAATAAATAAAGGATTGAGATCATATGTTTCTTCAACAAAGTGATGAAATTAAGACCATGTAATACTTCAATAGCTGGTAAATACTTAACATATACAGATTTAATAACTTTTTCTATCATAGAATACTTTTCCACTTGCATATCTTCACGACTGAGAAATAGAACACCACTCTTCTTCAGAGTTGGTTTAGGAATAGGATCATTAATTGGAGCAGGAGATGGCTCAGGAACTGGCTCAGGAGGTGCCCAATTATTTTCATTTGTCAACATATTATTCAATAAAATTTTAGCTTCATCTGGTGTTCTTTCCCTGAAAAGAGAACTAGCACAACTATCCAAGTGGTCCTTGGAAGTATCGGTTAGCCCATTATAAAAGATATCAAGTATTTCAGGTTTCTTAAGAGGATGATCAGTAAAGCATTAAGTAACTTGAGAAGCCTCCCCCAAGCTTGTGGGAGACTCTCTTCTTCAATTTGCACAAAATTGAAATTTCCTTTAAAGCAGCTTGTTTCTTGTGAGTAGGGAAATATTTAGCAAAAAAGTAGTAAATCATATCCTGGGGACTACGGACACAACGAGGATCAAGAGAATTAAACCATATCTTAGCATCACCCTTTAATGAGAACAGAAATATTTTGAGGATATAAAAGTAGCGTGATCTCTCATCATTAGTAAATAGGGCGGCTATATCATTTAATTTAGTAAGATGTGCGCCACAACAGTTTCAGATTCATAGCCATAAAAAGGATCAGATTCAACCAAAGTAATTATATCAGGATCAACAGAGAATTCATAGTACTTATCGGCTACACAAATAGGTGAGGTTGCAAAAGCAGGGTCTGGTCTCATTCTATCTCTAAGAGACTCCTTACTCCATTTAACTAATAACCTCTTAAGCTCATAACGATCTTTGCAAGCTAAGATTGCTACAGAAGATTCAGCATCAAATAAATAACCAGCAGGAATAGCAGGCATATGTTCATCATCATTTTCATCAATATTATCATCATCGGTTTCAATAATTTCTCTCTCTCTAGCCCTAGCAATTTTTCCCTCGAGAAATTCACTAAGGGGCACAGTAGTATCAAGCATAGAAGTAGTTTCATCATAAGTATCATGCATAGCAGAAGTGGCATCATCAATAACATGCGACATATCGGAACGAATAGCAGAAGCGGGTTTAGGTGTCGCAAGCTTACTCATAACAGAAGGTGAATCATGTGCAGAGCTAGATGGAAGTTCCTTACCTCCCCTCGTAGTTGAGGGATAAATTGTTGTCTTAGCGTCTTTCAAATTCTTCATACTGTCCAGCAGATATAAATCCCCAGTGACCCAAAGAATAGAGCTATGCTCCCCGGCAACGGGGCCAGAAATTTGTCTTGATAACCCACAAGTGTAGGGGATCGCAACAGCTTTCGAGGGTAGTATTTAACCCAAATTTATTAATTCGACACAGGGGAGACAAAGAATATTCTCAAGTATTAGCAGCTGAGTTGTCAATTCAACCACACCTGGAAACTTAATATCTGCAGCAAAGTGTTTAGTAGCAAAGTAGTATGATAGTGGTGGTAACGGTAACAAAAGTAACAGAAGCAAAAGTAATGTTTTTGGTATTTTGTAGTGGTTGTAATAGTAGCAACGGAAAAGTAAATAAGCGTAAACCAGTATATGGAAAACTCGTAGGCACCGGATCAGTGATGGATAATTATGTCGGATGCGGTTCATCATGTATCGGTCATAACCTAGGGTGACATAGAACTAGCTCTAGTTCATCAATATAATGTAGGCATGTATTCCGAATATAGTCATACGTGCTTATGGAAAAGAACTTGCATGACATCTTTTGTTCTACCCTCCTGTGGCAGCGGGGTCCTAATGGAAACTAAGGGATATTAAGGCCTCCTTTTAATAGAGAACCGGAACAAAGCATTAGCACATAGTGAATACATGAACTCCTCAAACTATGGTCATCGCCGGGAGTGGTCCCAGTTATTGTCACTTCGGGGTTGCCGGATCATAACACATAGTAGGTGACTATAGACATGCAAGATAGGATCAAGACCTCACATATATTCATGAAAACATAATAGGTTCAGATCTGAGATCATGGCACTCGGGCCCTAGTGACAAGCATTAAGCATAGCAAAGTCATAGCAACATCAATCTCATAACATAGTGGATACTAGGGATCAAACCCTAACAAAACTAACTCGATTACCTGATAGATCTCATGCAACCCATCACCGGCCAGCAAGCCTACGATGGAATTACTCACGCACGGCGGTGAGCATCATGAAATTTGTGATGGAGGATGGTTGATGATGACAACGGCGACGGATTCCCCTCTCCGGAGCCCTGATCGGACTCCAGATCAGCCCTCCCGAGAGGTTCTAGGGCTTGGCGGCGGCTAGGTATCGTAAAACGTGATTCTTTCTTCTCTCCTATTTTTTTCTCCCCGAAACCAAACATATGGACGTGGAATTGGCGTCGGAGGAGCTCCAGGGGGCCCATGAGGTAGGGGGGCGCGCCCTAGGGGGTGGCGCCCCCCACCCTCGTGGACAGGGTGTGGGCCCCCTGGACTTCATATTTTGCGAGGATTTTTCATTATTGATTATAAGATTTTACGTGGAGTTTCAGGACTTTCGAGAACTTTTACTTTACGCACATAAAACAACATCATGGCAATTCAGCTGAAAACAGCGTCAGTCCGGGTTTGTTCCATTCAAATCATACAAATTAGAGACCAAAACAAGGGCAAAAGTGTTTGGAAAAGTAGATACGAGTGAGACGTATCAGTAATGCGTATAAAATATTGTGCCATGAATGATAATAGTCATAAATATAAACATTACTATTTAATCGCTGCCTAACTATAATTGTATTCACCACAACACATTTATCTTGCTTGGAGAGAAGCCTCTAGTGATGTTATGGCCCCAGGTCTATTTTCCATTAATTGCAATCACCGTTATTATTTACTTCTTTGTTGATATGCTTTTATTATTTTATATATCTACCAATTCCTACCATACCATACAATTTACCGTTGTAACTAGCAGGACAAGAAGCTTGACAAAGCATTCTTGAAGTGATGGGGGCAATTTTGTTTTGTGTGTTGTGTGCAGGAACTGATCATTAGCCGTTCTGGAAGAAATTGCTATTTTTATTTGTCTAGCATTGTGCTTGGCTAGGGTTCTCCATTGATTACTAACTGCTTGCTTCTATAGTAGAGATCTAGATGGCATACATGGCATAACCAAACACATGTGCACTTCCTTAGTCTCCCTATCATTTTTAGGATCCTCAATACGTACTGCCCAACTACTTCATTAGAGGCACATGATGTTAAATTGCTCAGTCCATTGTATGAAAGATACATCAGTTGATGAGAATATATCCAGTCCAAGGATCTTATTGAGGCTTGCATCTATGCATGCTACCAACAAAATAGTTCAATTGCTTGCTTGCTTGAGGCATCATCAAATTGCTTGTTTATCATGCACTTAATGAGTTGCCCAAATTGTGCTACCCATTTTAGTGTACTTGAATAATATATGGTGCCATAAATAATTGCCTTAGCATTTCATTAGTCTCCCAAAGTGTGCATGAAGCCCTAAAGTCCATTACCCAATTGTCCTGCTAGTTTATATGAGGCTAACAATCTATATATAACTGCTCGTTTAATACCAATGGTGTGAATGAGTATGCAACAAATGGTTTAATTCCTTGTTTATCCGAGCCATACTTTATTTACTTGTGCATGCAGGCATCTTGTATTTGTTTGTCTGCATCATTATTGACTGAGTTGGCTAATGATCTAAATAGGTTTGTTTGTTGTAGTGGATTTGTATGAACTCATCTATGCCAAAAAGAAATTCATGCACTACTATGGAAAACCCTAGTAGTAGCGCTGGTTTTAGAGCTACTAGTACCGCTTGTACAAGCGCTACCAGTAAGGCACTACAGCTAACTGGTAGCAGTAGCGCTGGTAAAACCTAGTTAGCAGTAGCACTCTTGTTGGAAAAGCGTTGCTGATAGAGATAAGTAGCAGTAGCGTTTCTTCTGAAAAGCGCTACTGCTTAGTTTTCCTGTTTTTTTAATTGCAGCTTATTTTCGCGGTATTTATATATGTTTTATATACAGTACTTTCATCATATGATTTTATGACCATAATTAGTCAGTATATACAACAGTGTGTGAAAGGTGGATTAGGTTCAAGTGGACCTAATCCACCTTCATTTCACACACTGTTGTATATACTAAGGTGGATTAGGTTCAAGTGGAGGCAACAAGTGGTGCACCACATGTTGCCTCCACTTGAATCTAATCCGCCTACACAAGATATTTAATCATCATCATAGTCATTACGACCAACACTAGATATTTAATCATCATAGTCATAGTGTAGCACATCATCATCTTCAAACTCATTCTGGATTGCTAATCACCACCAACACTAGCTACGGTAGCTATCTAATCACCACCAACACAATAATAATCATCATAGTCATTACCACCAACACTAGCTATTTAATCATCAGGTATAGTGTAGCACATCATCATCTTCAAACTCATTCTCGCTAGCTAATCACTCTTGTTGCTCTCTATCAGGTAAAATAGCATAGAACATGTGTAGCACTCCTGCTTCATCATATTGGAGCATGCAGATGAACGTGTCACCTAATTGTGAGCTGCGCTTCTGATTGCTGCCCCCTAGTACTTCTATGCGATCCTTCACAATTTTGCTCCAATCTTTGACTATTAAGACTTGCTCACTTTTAGAAATCCTAAATGCACTCATCTGCAATGTAGGATGTCTTGGCCGGAAGCTAACCATTTTCTTGCGACCTTTAGCCTCGATTCAATGAGGCACAACAATCATCAGGATTCCCTGTTGAAGAACATCGTAGAAACATACTTAGCAATGAAGTTTAGCTTAAAAAATAATGTATGCAAAAGATGCACTGAGGACAAATAGTAAAAATCTTACCATCTTTCCTAAATAGATGTGACCGTAGTTCAATACGCATGCTAGTGGTTGCACGTTTTGAGTACTAAGATTTTGAAATCCAGGAAAATAATTTGTCTTGACAATATCAAGATCCTCAAGCCATGAAACATAATGACTTATCTCCTCGCAGTTTAGTTCAGCCCCGTGACAGTAGTAGGTCATGTCTACCAAGCGCAGGTTGATACATCGATTTTGCATATTGATTTTATATTTATATTTATTGCATTATGGGCTGTTATTACACATTATGTCACAATACTTATGCCTATTCTCTCTTATTTTACAAGGTTTACATGAAGAGGGAGAATGCCGGCAGCTGGAATTCTGGGCTGGAAAAGGAGCAAATATTATAGACCTATTCTGCACAACTCCAAAAGTCCAGAGACTTCATGGGAGCACGTTTTGGAATATATATAAAATACTGTAGAAAGAATCAACCAGAGGGGGCCCACACCCTGGCCACGAGGGTGGGGGCGTGCCCTACCTTCCTGGGCGCGCCCCCTGGAAGGCCTCCGGTGCCCATCTTCTGCTATATGAAGTCTTTCGTCCGAGAAAAATCATAAGCAAGCTTTCGGGACGAAACACTGCCGCCACGAGGCGGAACCTTGGCGGAACCAATCTAGGGCTCCGACAGAGCTGTTCTGCCGGGGAAACATCCCTCCGGGAGGGAGAAATCATCACCATCGTCATCAGCATCGATCCTCTCATCGGGAGGGCACTACTAGAGAAAACCCTAGTAGTAGCGCGGGTTTTGAGGCTATCAGTAGCGCGGGCAGCCGCGCTACCAATAAGGCGCTATACCTAACTGTTAGTAGAAGCGCGGTTTGTACCCGCGCTACTACTATTGACTATATCAGCAGCGCTTTTCTGGAACGCGCTACTATTAATTAGCTGTAGCGATTTCCTAGCCCAGCCATCGCTATATCTTTCATCATTTCCCCGCTTCCTACCCGTTTCAGCTTCAATAAACTGCAATTTACACGATACTAGGTACTACTAGATATCAATTTCATAAAGCATTATAGGTACTAGGTACTATTTCTCGGTTCCAAATTACTGCGTCGTGGTTTTAGTTCAAATTTGAACTGAAACCACGACAATAATTTGGAACGGAGGGAGTACTAGATAACAATTTCATATGTACTCAACATGCATCCTCAAGCAGTACTAGGTGATATCAACGACGATCATCATATATAGTTCTAGATGATATCGACGACGATCATCATATGTAGTTCTACATGATATCGACGACGATCATCATATGTAGTTCTAGATGATATAGCCACACACACACATATATGTAGTTCTAGATGATATCGACGACGATCATCATCCTCAAGCCTGGGCGATGGGTGTTCCTGATAGTAATTTGGATGGCCTGTCCAACATGAAGATTCTTGCCAACGAGGAATCTCTTCCACCCAACCGAGTTTAAGTGTGTGCGACCGTCTGTGTCCATGTGGTAAGTACAGGTGGTGACGGAGCCCCTTGCGGTAAGGCGTAGTCCAGCTGAGCCTTCTTCATCAGGCTCGATACCACAACTCACAGATAGGTTCTTTGGCAATTTCTGAATAAGAAAAACATATCAATTAATAAATAGCCTCGCATATACTCTTGCCAATATATTTCTATTAAGTCTAAATTTCGACACTATCAAAAGACAAAGTACTACGCATTTGTACTAATTAATCATGAATTCTACTAATAAGTACATATGGATTATCTACACTTTAATAGTTCATTGGATTCTACACTAATAAGCATGTGATCAGACTCTACACTAAAGCATATCATTGACTAGATTCCCCAAAGCATAGAATTGGACTCTACACTAAGCATATCATCGGATTCACTAAGCATATCATCGGATAATTTGCATTTGTACGTATAACAATAAAGCATATATATATATCATCAAATTACTACAGTCAGTATAACATACCATTTCATGCCGATCGACCATGGTACTTGTCAGGCGGGTCACGAATGGCACCCCGACAAAGTCATCACGTGGCCGAATTATGTCCCATAGGTTGCACACCTCCTCCTCGCTCAGCCTCATTCTTTGAGCTACGATGGCTTCATGAAGTGGGTTCTCATAATATTCATCGAGTGGGTTCTCATTATCTTCATCATCTTCATCATCTTCGTCATCTTCATCATCTTCCACCAGGTTGAGATAAATGACAGCCAGCTTGGGTCTTTCTGCTCTGAAGGAGAAGCTGATCAACTCACCACCAGTAAGACGCATGTGGGTGAGGAAACGGGCCCATCCATCTCCTCCAATCTGCGACATATTGTGTCCTTTCTCGACCTCCATAGTGTATGGCCCCAGAGCCTCAAATGTCACAAAGGTGTCTCCGTCGACTTGTTGAATTTCAACCTCACATTGCATGGGACGATCTGTGTAAAAAAAGCAAAATGACACAATGCAGTAATGCTAACACTAAAAATAAAATAGTTGTTACATTTCATCTAATTTCTTACCGCCGCATGGCGAAAACTCGGCTGGAAGTAGATGTCAAACAGCTTGCCAGTTGCAAAGTTGCTGGCGCACCTTGACTTGCACAGTCGACATAGTGGTGGTGGTGGTGGCGCCATTTTCCTAAAGCAATATGAGCAAAGGATTAACGATCCACTTCACAGGAAAGAAAAATAGTAGCATGTGATATTTTTGGTTCTTCCGCGAGAAGCAATTTGATGGACAATTATAATCCTAAGATCTAGTAACATATTAGATGACAAGGTACCACCTACCAAAGCATTTCGGTGGCACCTATTGCTGAAAAAACTTTTCACAAATATCTACCAAATCAGGTTACCACCTACCAAGACATTTCATCTAATTTGGCCCCTATTGCCTAAGATAATTGATTAAAAAAAGTGGAAAATTTAACTAAATTGGCACCTACATTTTGCCAAAAAGTAACTTATTACAAAAAACAAAAGCATCTACCTATCCATGTATAGAAAAAATAATAGTAAAATGGTGCATACTAAATCAACTAGCCTAGTAAATCCACTAGCATAATAAATCAACTAAATCAAAATGTTCTAAATCAACTAAATCAACTAGCCTACTAAAATTAACTAAATCAAAATGTTCTAAATCAACTAGCCTACTAAATCAACTAAATCAAAATGTTCTAAATCAACTAAATCAACTAGCCTACTAAATCAATTAAATCAAAATGTTGCATATGAACTAGCCTACTAAATCAAAATGTAGCAGGGAGGAGGGAGAAGGAGGTGCGACTCGAGTAGGGAGAAGAGAGTAGGACGGAGGAGGAAGGCGGAGCGAGGAGGGGCCAGCCGGCGACAAGCGGAGGGAGGACGGAGGAGGAAGGCGGAGCGAGGAGGGGCCGGCCAGCGGCGAGTGGAGAGAAGACGGAGGAGGAGGCCGGTACCGAGTCCAGCGAAGAGGAGGAGGAGACGGCGGCGCAGAGGGAGGAGGGGCGACGGGGGAGGACCGGCGCGGGGGATTGAGGGGGAGATCCAGTGAGTGTGTGAGTGTGAGTGGATCGGATAGAGGAGAGTGGGGGTGGCAGATGGAATGGCTTAGCAGTAGCGCGCTATAGAGAAAGGCGCTACAGCTAAACTACCTAGCAGTAGCGCCTTTCACAAAGAACGCGCTACTGCTATGTGTCAGCATGTAAAAATAGACATCAAAAATACATTGATCATCAACGATCTTTTTGTGTACAATCTGATTTGTTAATATGTGTCCTCACCGGTTTAGGAACCGGTGAAGACTCATATTGCGGCCACAAATTCTACCCATAGAGTTGAATGAAGACCAAGTGCTTGTCAAAGTTTGAGAAGTAACATATTTAAGGTGGTAGAAACTCTCTTCACGCAGCGAGGTGGGACTAAATTTTTGTAGTAAACTTAGCAGTAGTGCTTATTGGTGAAATGCGCTGCTGCTATGATCCGTAGTAGTAGTGTTGTTCGTGCAAACGCGTTGCTGCTAGAACTAGCCTCGTGGCGGCGTCGTGGGAATTATAGCGTCTTAGAGCGGGCGCGCTACTGCTATATTTATTTCACCAGCGAGTTTTGTTTGCGCGCGCTACTGCTACGTAGCAGCAGCGCCTCATTTTAAAGCGCGATGCTGGTAAGGTTCTGTGTATAGGCTTTTCCCTAGTAGTGGGGGGCCAATCTCCATCAACATCTTCACCATCACCATGTCCTCTAAAACCCTAGTTCATCTCTTGTATCCAATCTTTGTCCCAAAGCCTCAGATTGGTACATGTGGGTTGCTAGTAGTGTTGATTACTCCTTATAGTTGATGCTCGTTGGTTTATTTGGTGGAAGATCATATGTTCAGATCCTTTATGCATATTAATACCCCTCTGATTATGAACATGAATATGATTTGTGAGTAGTTACGTTTGTTCCTGAGGACATGGGACAAGTCTTGCTATAAGTAGTCATGTGAATTTGGTATTCGTTCGATATTTTGATGAGATGTATTTTGTCTCTCCTCTAGTGGTGTTATGTGAACGTCGACTACATGACACTTTACCATTGTTTGGGCCTAGAGGAAGGCATTGGGAAGTAATAAGTAGATGATGGGTTGCTAGAGTGATGTAAGCTTAAACCCTAGTTTATGAGTTGCTTCGTCAGGGGCTGATTTGGATCCATATGTTTCAAGCTATGGTTAGGTTTACCTTAATACTTCTTTTGTAGTTGCGGATGCTTGCAATAGGGGTTAATCATAAGTGGGATGCTTGTCCAAGGAAGGGCAGCACCCAAGCACCGGTCCACCCACATACCAAATTATCAAAGTAACGAACACGAATCATATGAGCGTGATGAAAACTAGCTTGATGATAATTCCCATGTGTCCTCGGGAGCGTTTTCCTTTATATAAGAGTTTGTCCAGGCTTGTCCTTTGTAAATCAATACAGTCAAAGATGGTCCCCTGGACAACAAGTACAACTCATCACAAACAGTGTTGTCACCTCTGAGACGTGTTTCCATCCAACTACTGAAAGTCCTGATGTGTTCAAATGTAATCCAGTCGACCGCCTTTGCTCCGGGTGTTTGGAGCGCAGACTGTTCTTGTGTTCATCGACATACGGGGTCACCAAGGTAGAGTTCTGTAGAACTGTGTAGTGTTCTTGAGACCAAGAATATCCGTCCCTGCATATTATTGAGTCCCCTCCAAGCCTGCCTTTTCCAGTCAGTCTCCCCTCATACCGCAATTTAGGGAGACCTATATTCTTAAGGCCATGAATGAAGTCAACACAAAACCCGATGACATCCTCTGTTTGATGGCCCATGCAGATGCTTCCTTCTGGCCTAGCGCGGTTACGGACATATTTCTTTAGGACTCCCATGAACCTCTCAAAGGGGAACATATTGTGTAGAAATACGGACCCCAGAATGACAATCTCGTCGACTAGATGAACTAGGACGTGCGTCATGATATTGAAGAAGGATGGTGGGCACACCAGCTCAAAACTGACAAGACATTGCGCCACATCACTCCTTAGCCTTGGTATGATTTCTGGATCGATCACTTTCTGAGAGATTGCATTGAGGAATGCACATAGCTTCACAATGGCTAATCGGACGTTTTTCGGTACAAGCCCCCTCAATGCAACCGGAAGCAGTTGCGTCATAATCACATGGCAGTCATGAGACTTTAGGTTCTGAAACTTTTACTCTGGCATATTTATTATTCCCTTTATATTCGACGAGAAGCCAGTCGGGACCTTCATACTGAGCAGGCATTCAAAGAAAATTTCTTTCTCTTCTTTCGTAAGAGCATAGCCGCGGGACCTTCATACCGCTTTGCCGGAGGCATGCCGTCTTTTTCGTGCAAACGTTGCAGGTCCTCCCGTGCCTCAGGTGTATCTTTTGTCTTCCAATACACGCCCAAGAAGCCTAGCAGGTTCACACAAAGGTTCTTCGTCACGTGCATCACGTCGATTGAAGAGCGGACCTCTAGGTCTTTCCAGTATGGTAGGTCGAAGAATATAGATTTCTTCTTCCACATGGGTGCGCGTCCCTCAGCGTCATTCGGAACAGCTAGTCCGCCGGGACCCTTTTCAAAGATTACGTGTAAATCATTGACCATAGCAAGTACGTGATCACCGGTACGCATGGCGGGCTTCTTCCGGTGATCTGCCTCGCCTTTGAAATGCTTGCCTTTCTTTCGATGTTGATGGATGGTCGGGAGAAATCGACGATGGCCCACGTACACATTCTTCCTGCATCTGTCCAGGTATATACTTTCGGTGTCATCCAAACAGTGCGTGCATGCGTGGTATCCCTTGTTTGTCTGTCCTGAAAGGTTACTGAGAGCGGGCCAATCGTTGATGGTCACGAACAGCAATGCCTTTAGGTTAAATTCCTCCTGTCTGTGTTCATCCCACATACGTACACCGTTTCCATTCCACATCTGTAAAAGTTCTTCAACTAATGGCCTTAGGTACACATCAATGTCGTTGCCGGGTTGCTTAGGGCCTTGGATGAGAACTGGCATCATAATGAACTTCCGCTTCATGCACATCCAAGGAGGAAGGTTATACATACATAGAGTCACTGGCCAGGTGCTGTGATTGCTGCTCTGCTCCCCGAAAGGATTAATGCCATCCGCGCTTAAAGCAAACAATACGTTCCTTGGGTCCTTTACAAAGTCATCCTAGTACTTTCTCTCGATTTTTCTCCACTGCGACCCGTCAGCGGGTGCTCTCAACTTCCCGTCTTTCTTACGGTCCTCACTGTGCCATCGCATCAACTTGGCATGCTCTCCGTTTCTGAACAGACGTTTCAACCGTGGTATTATAGGAGCATACCACATCACCTTCGCAGGAACCCTCTTCCTGTGGGGCTCGCCGTCAAGATCACCAGGGTCATCTCGTCTGATCTTATACCGCAATGCACCGCATACCGGGCATGCGTTCAGATCCTTGTATGCACCGCGGTAGAGGATGCAGTCATTAGGGCATGCTTGTATCTTCTGCACCTCCAATCCTAGAGGGCATACGACCTTTGTTGCGTATGTAGTGTCGGGAATTCGTTATCCTGTGGAAGCTTCTTATTCAATATTTTCAGAAGCTTCTCAAATCCTTTGTCAGGCACAGCATTCTCTGCCTTCCACTGCAGCAATTCCAGTACGGTACCGAGCTTTGTGTTGCCATCTTCGCAATTGGGATACAACCTTTTTTTTTATCCTCAAACATGCGATCGAACTTCAGCTTTTCCTTTTGACTTTCGCATTGCGTCCTTGCATCGACAATGACCCGGTGGAGATCATCATCATCGGGCACATCGTCTGGTTCCTCTTGATCTTCAGCAGCTTCACCCGTTGCAGCATCATTGGGCACATCGTCTGGTTCCTCTTGATCTTCACCAGCTCCCCCTGTTGCAGCATCACCGTATTCAGGGGGCACATAGTTGTCATCGTACTCTTCTTCTTCGCCGTCTTCCGTCATAACCCCTATTTCTCTGTGCCTTGTCCAAACATTATAGTGTGGCATGAAACCCTTGTAAAGCAGGTGGGCGTGAAGGATTTTCCGGTCAGAGTAAGACTTCGTATTCCCACAATTAGGGCAGGGAAAACACATAAAACCATTCTGCTTGTTTGCCTCAGCCGCTTCGAGAAATTCATGCACGCCCTTAATGTACTCGGAGGTGTGTCTGTCACCGTACATCCATTGCCGGTTCATCTGCGTGCGTTATATATAATTAAGTGTGTCAAAAACCATTACATAACATCATGAATAGATAATTAAGTGCAAATTAATAGAAGTTCATCATCACATTAAAACCAAAGTACATACATAGTTCTCATCTAACAACATAGAGCTCTCCAGAGCATCTAATTAATTAAACCATACATTGAAACTATGTAAAACATTTCAATGCGAAAACAAATGCGATCATAACCGCAACTAAGGTAACAATGGATCCAACGGCATAATCATACCAAGCCTCTGTATGAACGGCATATTTTCTAATCTTTCTAATCTTCAAGCACATTGCATCCATCTTGATCTTGTGATCATCGACGACATCCGCAACATGCAACTCCAATATCATCTTCTCCTCCTCAATTTTTTTTTATTTTTTCCTTCAAGAAATGTTTTTCTTCTTCAACTAAATTTAACCTCTCAACAATAGGGTCGGTTGGAATTTCCGGTTCACATACCTCCTAGATAAATAAAATCTATGTCACGTTGGTCGGCATAATTTTCATAAACAATAAATGAATCAATAGTTATAAAGATAATATATACCACATCGGAATCATAGACAGGACGAGGGCCGACGGGGGCGGATACCAAAACCATCGCACTATATAATAACAAGCAATAAAATAGTAAGAAAATTAGACAAGTACTTTCAGAAAGAATATAAGAACAAGAGGCTCACCACGGTGGTGCCGGCGACGAGATCGGCGCGGGCAATCGACGGCGGTGAAGACGGGAATGGGACGTGACCGGCCGCTAAACCTAGACAAATCTCGAGGAAAATGGAGCTTCGAGGTCGAGCTTCGAGAGGAGAAAGCTTAACTAGTGTGGCTCGGGCATTTCATCGAACACCTCATGTGCATAGGAGGTGAGCTAGAGCACCACAAATCCCTGCCCTCGCCCGGCCGGTGAAAAGCGAGCACTTTGGAGTGCTCACTCATGGCGAGGGTATATATAGGCACCTCATTGGTCCCGGTTCGTGGCATGAACCGGGACTAATCAAGCTTGATGGTCCCGGTTCAAGCCACCAACCGGGACCAATGGTGGTGGGCCAGGAGCCAGGCCCATTGGTCCCGGTTCGTCCCACCAACCGGGACCAAAAGGTCCAGACGAACCGGGACCAATGGCCCACGAGGCCCGGCCGGCCCCCTGGGCTCAAGAACCGGGACCAATGCACCCATTGGTCCCGGTTCTGGACTGAACCGGGATGGGCTTATCCGGCCTGAACCTTTGCCCCTTTTTCTACTAGTGTGCCTTATAGTTAGCTTCACTGTTTGGCCGCGGATGTTTTACTTATTCGAGCTTCATGGATGTTTCAGTTTTCTTAGATGCTATTATGTATTCAGCAAGATGTCATCACACTTTTTTTTGTATCTATGAATATTTATTTTTTCTACTTCAACTATAAAATTAAAACAGTGGATGTGCCATTTTTACACTATATTCCATGAATATTTTTATCTAATCCCTATACAATTTGGGGATGAATGTTTACCCACTGCAATGTTTAAACGGAATTCCCTGCATAAATTCTGTTCAGTCCTGGCCAAGTAAACAACATTAAAGTAGATATCAATTAAGAAGAATATGAGACAAACCATGACATGGATTAGAGTGACAAATGGAGTTCCACTCGAACCCCATGGTGATCAAGACCCTGTTGGGAACAAACCCCTGAAACCGAACATGGCCAAGAAACTTCTACGATCCAAAAAATAAAGTACACTGTGGAAAAATAACTAAGAAAAAGGAATTGTGCATAGGTAGCCTGGATATGTTGACAGCATTGAGAACTAAGAAAAAGGAAACTGTGCACTAGGTGATTTTCAGCCACTTAAAATGGGCAAAACGCCCTTTGATATGAAATAGTGTGCAAATGAGCTCCAAAAGGGATGCAACTTGGCATGGTGTCTTCGCACCCTTTTAGGATGTGATCAAAAATTGAGAGTGTTATGGTAAACAATTGTTGCTCCTCATGTACAAACCGAACACTCTCAAATGAAGTGTAAGTGTTTGAGACGTAAACCGCCGCTTTTCTCACTCAAGTCCACTTTAATATCCTTTGGACTTCAAACTTTTCTATGATTAACACACAATATTCAAAGCGGCAGGACCAAATTTGAGAGTATTTTATGTTCAGTAAACATGGTTTTTAGGATTTTATTGGACAAAAGATATCTTTGGCGGGCGTCCACTATTGCCAGCCATAGCTAACATTTTGAAATTTTGGAATATTGGGCGTGGTTACCAATATAATTAAGATTGTGGTGGGCATATTTTTTGCCCAACACTGGTGGAAGACAAACAAGTGGCGGCCCCCAAATACATATTTGTCATCGCCGTTTTTAGCCCGCGAGCAAATTTGGAAGAGTTTATGAGTGGCGGGTCTTATAAGTTGGATGTGCAGTGGCGGGTGCTCAGTTCTACACCTTACTTGCCCACAGGGTTGGCCGCATGGGCCTCCTGGCCACCGTCTTTCGTCGATTCTTTCATGTATAAATCCTATAATTTCCAAAACCCTTTGTACCATTTTTGGCAATTTTTTCCGCCACCGCACGTTCCTATTCCGGGGAGATCCAATCTGGAGGCTTGTTCAGGCACCCTACCGGAGGGGGAATCCATCACCGGAGTCAGGTTCATCAACCTTGCTTCATGAAATACCATGTTTGAGTATTTTACTTAGGACCTTAGGGTCCATAGCAGTAGCTAGATGGCATCCCACTAGTAGAAAAACTACCTTACGTGAGACACATTACTCCCGGTTTGTAAATGAGCCGGCATTAATGGTACCATTAGTCCAGGTTCAAATGGCTATCATTAGTCCCGGTTCATTTGTGACCTATATTACGGGTTGGTGGCTCCAACTGCACTAAAGACCCCCCTTTAGTACGGTTGGCCCCACCAACCGGTACTAAAGGTGGTGCGCTGCCACCCGCAATGCACAATGTTTAGTCCCACCTCGCTAGTTGAGAGGAGCTCGCACCAGTTTATAAGCCCCACCGCGGCTACCATGTCGAGCTCCTTTCTAAGAAGGCCTTTGTGGTCCTATTGCAAGTCTTCTGCCCTGTGGGGCCTACTGGTCCGTACGGGCATGCACCCTGGCCCAACTAGAGGTTGGGTTTCTAGTCGTATGCAGACAGTGCAGGCCTAGTAGGCGGGCTTTTTTCCCTTTATTTCAAAAAAAATCAAAAAAATCCCCCCAGACCACAGCGCGCCTCGTGCCATGTGGTGGGCCTTTGGTCCCGATTCGTGTTGAACCGGGACTAAAGGGTGGGGGGCTTTAGGCCCCATCCTTTAGTGTCGGTTCCAGAACCGGTACTAAAGGTCCTGACGAACCGGTACTAAAAGTTGTTTTTCTACTAGTGTCCTCTCTCCCTTGTGATTCAATACAAAGTTTCCTTGTGCTACCTCACATGATCGGGATCGGTGGTTGTGTTTGATGAGATATGATGAATTGCCACTTTATTATTAGAGTGTTCACTGAATTATATTGAATCTTTTGAAGTTTATTTGCTGCATAATGAAGTAGGCATGTATGCTTTCCGATCTATTTATCTTCTTTGGCCAGATTGATTGGTAGTTCTTCAAAGGGAGTTGTGTATGGTAGTGCGTTCAATCTTGCGGTGATTTATATCCCCATGACAGAAAAGGACAATACATGTATTCTATTGTTTCTACTAAGGATAAAACGATGGTTCCTTTATCACACTTGGATGATAGTTCTGTTGTCTACATTATGTCATCATCCTTATTGCGATGCTCTGTTCGTTGCAAACTTAATACCTCGAGATGCATGTCGGATAGCGGCCTTTAGGTGGAGCATTAGTTGTACATGTAGTTGGATTAAGCTTCTACATATCATCGATGTAATGCCTATGCAACTTTATGTAATGAATGCTCATAGTCATAAATATATATATTGCAATTTAATTGCCTCCCAACTATAATTTGTTCACCACACCACATTTATCTGCTTGGAGAGATGCCTCTAGTGACCCTGAGTGTCGCTCACCTCGCATGCCCACATCGATGGGCCTGCTTAAAACATTGGGCACCGAGGATTTTTTGTTGTTGTTGCAAAACTCCTAATGGTCCAATAAATCTTGATTCTCAATCGAGGGAAATATTTATTGCCAGGTTACTTCACCCTCACACTTGGGGTTACCCAACCACTCTTACAAGAGAGCAAGCAAGATTTCTGGCGTCGTTGTCGGGGAGTTTCTTCCACACACAAAAAGGTATTATGCACAACCACGTTACTTACTTGTTATTTGTCTTGTCTATTTACTTTTTATTTACAATTAGTTTTCTTACCAAAAATATTTTAGCATGCTATCTTTTATCGTGTTATATCAACTTTATTGACAAAAAAACTATAAAGATGGATATTGACTCTACAATTCCTAAACTTATTTATACACTTTGAACCAATAGCTAATAATGAAGAGGTTTCTTGTGGTTTCTTCTTGCATAATTAAGTAGTCATACATGCTCTATGGTCTATTTGTCTTCTCTGGCCAAGTTTTGTGAGTAGTTCTTTCGAGAGAGCTTTGTATGATAGTGGGTTCAATCTTGTGGCGGCCTATATCCGAGTGGTAATAAGGGACAAGACACGTAATGTATTATTGTTACTAAGGATAAAATGATGGTTTCTTTATCACACATGGATGATAGTTTTGTTGTCTACGTTATATCATCATGCTTATTGCAATATTCTATTTGTTATGAACTTAATACCTCGAGACGCATACTTGATTGCGGTCTTTGGGTGGAGTATTAGTTGTAGATGCAGTTGGATAATGATCTACAAACGTAATTGATAACCCACAAGTGTAGGGGATCGCAACAGCTTTCGAGGGTAGTATTTAACCCAAATTTATTGATTCGACACAAGGGGAGCCAAAGAATTTTCTCAAGTATTAGCAGCTGTGTTGTCAATTCAACCACACCTGGAAACTTAATATCTGCAGCAAAGTGTTTAGTAGCAAAGTAGTATGATAGTGGTGGTAACGGTAACAAAAGTAACAGAAGCAAAAGTAATGTTTTTGGTATTTTGTAGTGATTGTAATAGTAGCAACGGGAAAGTAAATAAGCGTAAACCAGTATATGGAAAACTCGTAGGCACCGGATCAACGGGAATGTAAATAAGCGTAAATCATGTATCGGTCATAACCTAGGGTGACACAGAACTACCTCCAGTTCATCAATATAATGTAGGCATGTATTCCGAATATAGTCATACGTGCTTATGGAAAAGAACTTGCATGACATCTTTTGTCCTACCCTCCCGTGGCAGCGGGGTCCTAATGGAAACTAAGGGATATTGATGCCTCATTTTAATAGAGAACCGGAACAAAGCATTAGCACATAGTGAATACATGAACTCCTCAAACTATGGTCATCACCTGGAGTGGTCCCGATTATTGTCACTTCGGGGTTGTCGGATCATAACACATAGTAGGTGACTATAGACTTGCAAGATAGGATCAAGAAGTCACATATATTCATGAAAACATAATAGGTTCAGATCTGAAATCATGGCACTCGGGCCCTAGTGACAAGCATTAAGCATAGCAAAGTCATAGCAACATCAATCTCAGAACATAGTGGATACTAGGGATCAAACCCTAACAAAACTAACTCGATTACATGATAGATCTCATCCAACCCATCACCGGCTAGCAAGCCTACGATGGAATTACTCATGCACGGCGGTGAGCATCATGAAATTGGTGATGGAGGATGGTTGATGATGACGACGGCGATGGATTCCCCTCTCCGGAGCCCCGATCGGACTCCAGATAAGCCCTCCTGATAGGTTCTAGGGCTTGGAGGCGGCTCCGTATCGTAAAACGTGATTCTTTCTTCTCTCCTATTTTTTTCTCCCCGAAACCAAATATATGGAAGTGGAATTGGCGTCGGAGGAGCTCCAGGGGGGCCACGAGGTAGGGGGGCGCGCCCTAGGGGGGGCGCCCCCCACCCTCGTGGACAGGGTCTGGGCCCCCTGGACTTCATCTTTTACGAGGATTTTTCATTATTCATTATAAGATGTTCCGTGGAGTTTCAGGACTTTCCGAGAACTTTTACTTTCTACACATAAAACAACATCATGGAAATTCTGCTGAAAACAGTGTCAGTCCGGGTTAGTTCCATTCAAATCATACAAATTAGAGACCAAAACAAGGGCAAAAGTGTTTGGAAAAGTAGATACACGGAGATGTATCAACTCCCCCAAGCTTAAACCCTTGCTTTTCCTCAAGCAATTCAGTTGGCAAACTGAAAGAGAAAAAGAAAAACTTTTACAAACTCTGTTTGGTCTTGTTGTTGTAAATATGTCAAACTAGCATTCAAGTTTTCAGCAAAGATTATGACTAACCACATTTGCAATAATTCTCAGGTCTCAAGTTTACTCATATCAATAGCATAATCAACTAGCGAGCAATAATAATAAACCTCGGATGACAACACTTTTTCAAAACAATCATAATATGATATAACAAGATGGTATCTCGCTAGCCCTTTCTGAGACCGCAAAACATAAATGCAGAGCACCTTCAAAGATCAAGGACTGACTAGACATTGTAATTCATGGTAAAAGAGATCCAGTCATAGTCACACCCAACATAAATTAACAATCATACGTGCAAATGACAGTTGTGCTCTCCAGCTACTGCTTTTTAATAAGAGGGTGATGACTCAACATAAAGGTAAATAGATAGGCCCTTCGCAGAGGGAAGCAGGGATTTGTAGGGGTGCCAGAGGTCAGTTTTGAAATAGAGATAAATGATATTTTGAGCGGTATACTTTCATTGTCAACATAACAACTAAGAGATGGTGATATCTTCCATGTCACACACATTATAGGCGGTTCCCAAACAGAATGGTAAAGTTTTTCCTCCCCCTCCACCAACAAGCATCAATCCATGACTTGCTCGAAACAACGAGTGTATCCAACATACATCAGGTCCCAGGGGGAGTTTTGTTTGCAATTAATTTTGATTTAGTTTGCATAAAGCATGGGACTGGGCATCCCGATGACCAGCCATTTTCTCGTGAGTGAGGAGCGGAGTCCACTCCTCTTGAGAATAACCCTCCTAACATGGAAGATAAGGACAGCCATAGTTGATACATGAGTTATTCGAGCATACAAAACAGAATGTTTATTTAAAGGTTTAGAGTTTGGCACATACAAATTTACTTGGAACAGCAGGTAGATACCGCATATAGGAAGGTACAGTGGACTCATATGGAATAACTTTGGGGTTTGAGGGATTGGATGCACAAGCAGTATTCCCGCTTAGTACAGGTGAAGGCTAGCAAAAGACTGGGAAGCGACCAACTAGAGAGCGACAACAGCCATGTACATGCATTAAAATTAATAACATTGGATGCAAGCATGAGTAGGATATAATCCACCGTGAACATAAATATCATGAAGGCTACGTTGATTTGTTTCAACTACATGTGTAAACATGTGCCAAGTCAAGTCACTTAAATCATTCAAAGGAGGATACCACCCCATCATACCACATCATAATCATCTCAATAGCATGTTGGCACGCAAGGTAAATCATTATAACTCATAGCTAATAAAGCATGGCATAAGCAACTATGATCTCTAATTGTCACTGCAAACAGGTTTATCCATAATAAGCTGAATCAAAAACGACGAGCTCATCATATTTACGAAAACAAAAGAGGTCGAGTTCATACCAGTCTTTCCCATCTCAGTCAATTCATCGTATATCATCATAATTGCCTTTCACTTGCACGACCGAACGATGTGAATAATAATAAGCGTGCACGTGCATTGGACTAAGCTGGAATCTGCGAGCATTCAATTCAAGGTAGAAGACAAGGTAATATGGCTCACAGTTAAATCAACAATAATGCATATAAGAGCCACTTCAGCAATTTAATCATGGTCTTCTCCTATCGACCCCCAAAGAAAAGAAAAGAAAATAAAAACTATTCACATGGGAAAGCTCCCAACAAGCAAAAGAAGAGCTGGAAATATTTTTGGGTTTTCATTTTAATTACTACTACAGCAAGGAAAGTAAACTACTACTAATAAAAAAATTAAAGTTTATTAAACACACAAGAAGAAAGCAGGAAAAAGAAAATAAACTAACATGGATGGTACAATGAAAGAGTATGAGCACCGACATCTAGCAATGAGTGTGTGAACATAAATGTAATGTCGGTGAGAAATATGTACTCCCCCAAGCTTAGGCTTTTGGCCTAAGTTGGTTTATTGCCAGGTGTAGCCTGGCGGATATCCGTAGGTGTAGCTGGGGTCGTACTGCGATGAAGAGTAGCTAGGATCATACTGTGATGAAGAAGACTCTGACTGCCATTGGCTGACAGTCGTCTCCGGATCCCAAGAATAAACAGATTGTCATGGAGGCTCATCTTGTGGTTCCGGTTCCGGGGCTGGTGCAGGATTCTTGTAAGCTTGGACAGCAGCCCACGTAACGAGATAAGGACCTTCAAAATCAAACAAAGAAGGAGCAGGCAAGGTAATAGTTTCAGGATGATGTTTATGAAAGAACAATTTATATTTGAGCTCTCCATTCCTGCCCTTAACAATAAAATCATGCGCTAGCATACTCTTATAATCTAGGTAAGCATTAGGCAACAATTTTTCTTATTTCTCATAATGCCTAATAGCTATGTTAAAATGTGCGGCTAGGCGTGAGGCATAAATACCTCCAAAGATGGGGCCTTTAGTACGGTTCATACTTAACCGTCTAGCTATAATTCCGCCCATACTGACAGTGTTATCGCGGTATAAATCATGGAACAAAATAATAATATCAGGAACACTAAGGTTCCCGCAGTTCCCGCGAACAATTAAGCATCGACTAGCAAATAAGGCAAAGTAGCGCAATACAGGAAAATGTATGCTAGTGATTCTTGCATCAGAAACCTTCCTGGTTTCTCCTATAGAAATATCGTTAACGAACGCCTCCACCTCATGACAGTGTGGTTCGTCTAAAGTACCCTCAGGGGGTATATTGCAGATAGCACAAAATTCAGCTAATGGTATCTTCTTCTTAACGTCATATAAATGAAACTCTACTGAAGGAGGTGATTCCTTAGGGAAAAAGTAGAAGTTTTGCACAAAAGTATTTGTGAGTAAGAGATACTGAGGACGTTGGTCGCGGACGAAGTTGGTGAGGCCAGCATTCTCAATTAATGAATAGAAGTTCTCATAAATCCCAGCCTCTCTCAAGAAATTATCAGAAGGCCATTCACACGGCCGAATCTCCGCTGTATGAGGAAAATTATATTTGGTCCTCTCAAGCTTCTTCGCTTTTGTTTGTCCTTTGAGCTTCGGCTAGATGAGCCCCTCAAAAGCCTCTTCATTATTATTATATTTCCTCTAAAATAAATCTGAGATTTTTAGTAACTTCAAAATAAAAGTGAACCAAACTCAATAAAACTGATAGCAACTACTCCTTCAAGTGCCTAGAGCCTATATCAAGCATTAGAACTACTTTGAACCATATAAATTTGACATGCAAGCTCAAGAACATGGTCACCTATGCAGCACAAATTTGCAAAGAATAAAGCACTAGAACAAAAACTAATTGGACCCATGGAGGAGTCACATACCAAGGAACAAACTCCCCAAGCAGTTTTGCGAGAGGTGCTTTGAGCAAGGAGATCGAAAATCACAGCAAACGTGGCTGGAACTCGTGCTTGTTGGTTTTTCGGGTTTGTGGGAGGAAGAGGAAGAAGATGGGTGCAGGAATAAGTGGAGGAGGGCCACCGTGGGCCCACGAGGTAGGGGGCGCGCCCTAGGATGGGGGCGTGCCCCTGACCCTCGTGGCCAGGTGGCAGCTCTTCTGGCTGTAATTTTTGCACTATAAATCCTCAAATATTCCCGGAAAAATCATATTAAATTGGCATGGCATTCTGCGGACTTTTATTTTCGGGATATTTTTATATCGCACAGATAAGGCAGGAGACAGACAGAAAAATACTATTTTACTTTATTTCAACTAAATAACAGAAGATATTGAGAGGGTACAGAAGGTTGTGCTTCTAGTTTCATCCATACAACACTAAGTTACCTCAACGGGGATATGCACATCCCCTACAATAAGAATATCATATTTCTTCTTGACAGTACGTAGAGGAAATTCAAAACCTCCAAATATAATCGATGGAATTTTTCCAATAGAATTGATGCTATAAACTTGAGGTTGTTTCCTCGGAAAGAGTACCGTATGCTCATTACCATTAACATGAAAAGTGACATTGCCTTTGTTGCAATCAATAACAGCCCCTGCAGTATTAAGAAAAAGGTCTCCCAAGAATAATGGACATACTATCGTCCTCAGGAATATCAACAATAACAAAGTCTGTTAAAATAGTAACGTTTGCAACCACAACAGGCAAGTCCTCACAAATACCGACAGGTACCGCAGTTGATTTATCGGCCATTTGCAAAGATATTTCAGTAGGTGTCAACTTACTCAAGTCAAGTCTACGATATAAAGAGAGAGGCATAACACTAACACCAGCACCAAGATCACATAGAGCAGTTTTAATATAATTTCTTTTAATGGAGCATGGTATAGTAGGCACTCCTGGGTCTCCAAGTTTCTTTGGTATTCCACCTTTAAAAGTATAATTAGCAAGCATGGTGGAAATTTCAGCTTCCGGTATCTTTCTTTTATTAGTTATGATGTCCTTCATATACTTAGCATAAGGATTTGTTTTAAGCACATCAGTTAAGCGCATACGTAAGAAGATAGGTCTAATCATTTCAGCAAAGCTCTCAAAATCCTCATCATCCTTTTTCTTGGATGGTTTGGGAGGAAAAGGCATAGGTTTCTGGACCCATGGTTCTCTTTCTTTACTGTGCTCCTAGCAACAAAATCTCTCTTATCATAACGTTGATTCTTTGATTGTGGGTTATCAAGATCAACAGCAGGTTCAATTTCTACATCATTATCATTACTAGGTTGAGCATCATCATGAACATCATTATAATTATTACTAGGTTCATGTTCATCACCATATTGTGTTTCAGCATCAGACATAGATATATCGTTTGGATTCTCGTGTGTTTCAGCAATAGGTTCACTAGAAGTTTGCAAGGTTCTATCATTTTTCTTTTTCTTCCTTTTGGAAGAACTAGGTACATCAATATCATTTCTCTGAGAATATTGCTCAATTCTCCTAGGGTGGCCTTCAGAATACAAAGGTTCCTGAGTCATTCTACCAGTTCTAGTAGCCACTCTAAGAGCATAATCATTTTTCTTACTATTCATTTCATCGAGTAATTCTTTTTGAGCTTTAAGTACTTGTACTACTTGGGTGGTGACCATAGAAGCATGCTTACTGACAAGTCTAAGTTCACCTCTAACATCAGCCATATAATCACCCAATTGTTTAATCATATAACTATTTTGTTTTAATTGTCTACCAAAATAAACATTGAAATCATCTTGCTTGAACCTAAAGTTATCAAATTCATCCAAGCACTGGCTAGCAATTTTAGTTGGAGGGACTTCAGCTCTATCATATCTATAGAGGGAATTTACCTTCACTACATGTGTCGGGATATCGGGAGGTTCTTCAATAAATAAAGGATTGAGATCATATGTTTCTTCAACAGGCGGTAAATTAAGACCATGTATTTCTTCAATAGGAGGTAAATTCTTAACATCTTCAGCTTTAATACCTTTTTCTTTCATAGATTTCTTTGCCTCTTGCATATCTTCACGACTGAGAAATAGAACACCTCTCTTCTTCGGAGTTGGTTTAGGAATAGGATCATTAATTGGAGCAGGAGATGGCTCAGGAACTGGCTCAGGAGGTGCCCAATTATTTTCATTTGTCAACATATTATTCAATAAAATTTTAGCTTCATCTGGTGTTCTTTCCCTGAAAAGAGAACTAGCACAACTATCCAAGTGGTCCTTGGAAGTATCGGTTAGCCCATTATAAAAGATATCAAGTATTTCAGGTTTCTTAAGAGGATGATCAGGCAAAGCATTAAGTAACTTGAGAAGCCTCCCCCAAGCTTGTGGGAGACTCTCTTCTTCAATTTGCACAAAATTGAAATTTCCTTTAAAGCAGCTTGTTTCTTGTGAGTAGGGAAATATTTAGCAAAAAAGTAGTAAATCATATCCTGGGGACTATGCACACAACGAGGATCAAGAGAATTAAACCATATCTTAGCATCACCCTTTAATGAGAACGGAAATATTTTGAGGATATAAAAGTAGCGCGATCTCTCATCATTAGTAAATAGGGCGGCTATATCATTTAATTTAGTAAGATGTGCCACAACAGTTTCAGATTCATAGCCATAAAAAGGATCAGATTCAACCAAAGTAATTATATCAGGATCAACAAAGAATTCATAGTCCTTATCGGCTACACAAATAGGTGAGGTTGCAAAAGCAGGGTCCGGTCTCATTCTATCTCTAAGAGACTCCTTACTCCATTTAACTAATAACCTCTTAAGCTCATAACGATCTTTGCAAGCTAAGATTGCTACAGAAGATTCAGCATCAAATAAATAACCAGCAGGAATAGCAGGCATATCTTCATCATCGTTTTCATCAATATTATCATCATCAGTTTCAATAATTTCTCTCTCTCTAGCCCTAGAAATTTTTCCCTCAAGAAATTCACTAAGGGGCACAGTAGTATCAAGCATAGAAGTAGTTTCATCATAAGTATCATGCATAGCAAAAGTGGCATCATCAATAACATGTGACATATCAGAACGAATAGCAGAAGCGGGTTTAGGTGTCGCAAGCTTACTCATAACGTAAGGTGAATCAAGTGCAGAGCTAGATGGCAGTTCCTTACCCCCCCTCGTAGTTGAGGGATAAATTGTTGTCTTAGCGTCTTTCAAATTCTTCATACTGTCCAGCAGATATAAATCCCAAGTGACTCAAAGAATAGAGCTATGCTCCCCGGCAACGGCGCCAGAAATTTGTCTTGATAACCCACAAGTGTAGGGGATCGCAACAGCTTTCGAGGGTAGTATTTAACCCAAATTTATTAATTCGACACAGGGGAGCCAAAGAATATTCTCAAGTATTAGCAGCTGAGTTGTCAATTCAACCACACCTGGAAACTTAATATCTGCAGCAAAGTGTTTAGTAGCAAAATAGTATGATAGTGGTGGTAACGGTAACAAAAGTAACAGAAGCAAAAGTAATGTTTTTGGTATTTTGTATTGGTTGTAATAGTAGCAACGGGAAAGTAAATAAGCGTAAACCAGTATATGGAAAACTCGTAGGCACCGGATCAGTGATGGATAATTATGTCGGATGCGGTTCATCATGTATCGGTCATAACCTAGGGTGACATAGAACTAGCTCCAGTTCATCAATATAATGTAGGCATGTATTCCGAATATAGTCATACGTGCTTACGGAAAAGAACTTGCATGACATCTTTTGTCCTACCCTCCCGTGGCAGCGGGGTCCTAATGGAAACTAAGGGATATTAATGCCTCCTTTTAATAGAGAACCGGAACAAAGCATTAGCACATAGTGAATACATGAACTCCTCAAACTATGGTCATCGCCGGGAGTGGTCCCGGTTATTGTCACTTCGGGGTTGCCGGATCATAACACATAGTAGGTGACTTTAGACATGCAAGATAGGATCAAGAACTCACATATATTCATGAAACAATAATAGGTTCAGATCTGAAATCATGGCACTCGGGCCCTAGTGACAAGCATTAAGCATAGCAAAGTCATAGCAACATCAATCTCAGAACATAGTGGATACTAGGGATCACACCCTAACAAAACTAACTCGATTACATGATAGATCTCATCCAACCCATCACCGCCAGCAAGCCTACGATGGAATTACTCACGCACGGCGGTGAGCATCATGAAATTGGTGATGGAGGATGGTTGATGATGACAACGGCGACGGATTCCCCTCTCCGGAGCCCCGATCGGACTCCAGATCAGCCCTCCCGAGAGGTTCTAGGGCTTGGCGGCGGCTCCGTATCGTAAAACGTGATTCTTTCTTCTCTCCTATTTTTTTCTCCCCGAAACCAAATATATGGAAGTGGAATTGGCGTCGGAGGAGCTCCAGGGGGCCCACGAGGTAGGGGGGCGCGCCCTAGGGGTGGCGCCCCCCACCCTCGTGGACAGCGTGTGGCCCCCTGGACTTCATCTTTTGCGAGGATTTTTCATTATTCATTATAAGATGTTCCGTGGAGTTTCAGGACTTTCCGAGAACTTTTACTTTCTGCACATAAAACAACATCATGGCAATTCAGCTGAAAACAACGTCAGTCCGGGTTAGTTCCATTCAAATCATACAAATTAGAGACCAAAACAAGGGCAAAAGTGTTTGGAAAAGTAGATACGACGGAGACGTATCAGTAATGCGTACAAAATATTGTGCCATCAATGATAATAGTCATAAATATAAACATTACTATTTAATCGCTGCCTAACTATAATTGTATTCACCATAACACATTTATCTTGCTTGGAGAGAAGCCTCTAGTGATGTTATGGCCCCAGGTCTATTTTCCATTAATTGCAATCACCGTTATTATTTACTTCTTTTGTTGATATGCTTTTATTATTTTATATATCTACCAATTCCTACCATACCATACAATTTACCGTTGTAACTAGCAGGACAAGAAGCTTGACAGCATTCTTGAAGTGATGGGGGCAATTTTGTTTTGTGTGTTGTGTGCAGGAACTGATCATTAGCCGTTACAGAAGAAATTGCTATTTTTATTTGTCTAGCATTGTGCTTGGCTAGGGTTCTCCATTGATTACTAACTGCTTGCTTCTATAGTAGAGATCTAGATGGCATACATGGCATAACCAAACACATGTGCACTTCCTTAGTCTCCCTATCATTTTTAGGATCCTCAATACGTACTGCCCGACTACTTCATTAGAGGCACATGATGTTAAATTGCTCAGTCCATTGTATGAACGATACATCAGTTGATGAGAATATATCCAGTCCAAGGATCTTATTGAGGCTTGCATCTATGCATGCTACCAACAAAATAGTTCAATTGCTTGCTTGCTTGAGGCATCATCAAATTGCTTGTTTATCATGCACTTAATGAGTTGCCCAAATTGTGCTACCCATTTTAGTGTACTTGAATAATATATGGTGCCATAAATAATTGCCTTAGCATTTCATTAGTCTCCCAAAGTGTGCATGAAGCCCTAAAGTCCATTACCCAATTGTCCTGCTAGTTTATATGAGGCTAACAATCTATATATAACTGCTCGTTTAATACCAATGGTGTGAATGAGTTTGCAACAAATGGTTTAATTCCTTGTTTATCCGAGCCATACTTTATTTACTTGTCTGTCTGAGGCATACTGTATTTGTTTGTCTGTCAGCTATTGACTGAGTTGGCTAATGATCTAAATAGGTTTGTTTGTTGTAGTGGATTTGTATGAACTCATCTATGCCAAAAAGAAATTCATGCACTACTAGGGAAAACCCTAGTAGTAGCGCTGGTTTTAGAGCTACTAGTACCGCTTGTACAAGCGCTACCAGTAAGGCACTACAGCTAACTGGTAGCAGTAGCGCTGGTAAAACCTAGTTAGCAGTAGCGCTCTTGTTGGAAAAGCGTTGCTGATAGAGATAAGTAGCAGTAGCGTTTCTTCTGAAAAGCGCTACTGCTTAGTTTTCCTGTTTTTTTAATTGCAGCTTATTTTCGCGGTATTTATATATGTTTTATATACAGTACTTTCATCATATGATTTTATGACCATAATTAGTCAGTATATACAACAGTGTGTGAAATGAAGGTGGATTAGGTTCAAGTGGACCTAATCCACCTTCATTTCACACACTGTTGTATATACTAAGGTGGATTAGGTTCAAGTGGAGGTTGCCTCCACTTGAATCTAATCCGCCTACACAAGATATTTAATCATCATCATAGTCATTACGACCAACACTAGCTATTTAATCATCATAGTCATAGTGTAGCACATCATCATCTTCAAACTCATTCTAGATTGCTAATCACCACCAACACTAGCTACGGTAGCTATCCAGTCACCAGCAACACAATAATAATCATCATAGTCATTACCGCCAACACTAGCTATTTAATCATCAGGTATAGTGTAGCACATCATCATCTTCAAACTCATTCTCGCTAGCTAATCACTCTTGTTGCTCTCTATCAGGTAAAATAGCATAGAACATGTGTAGCACTCCTGCTTCATCATATTGGAGCATGCAGATGAACGTGTCTCCTAATTGTGAGCTGCACTTCTGATTGCTACCCCCTGGTACTTCTATGCGATCCTTCACAATTTTGCTCCAGTCTTTGAATATTAGGACTTGCTCACTTTTAGAAATCCTAAATGCACTCATCTGCAATGTAGGATGTCTTGGCCGGAAGCTAACCATTTTCTTGTGACCTTTAGCCTCGATTCAATGAGGCACAACAATCATCGGGATTCCCTGTTGAAGAACATCGTAGTAACATACTTAGCAATGAAGTTTAGCTTAAAAAATAATGTATGCAGAAGATGCACTAAGGACAAATAGTAAAAATCTTACCATCTTTCCTAAATAGATGTGACCGTAGTTCAATACGCATGCTAGTAGTCGCACGTTTTGAGTACTAAGATTTTGAAATCCAGGAAAAGAATTTGTCTTGACAATATCAAGATCCTCAAGCCATGAAACATAATGACTTATCTCCTCGCAGTTTAGTTCAGCCCCATGACAGTAGTAGGTCATGTCTACCAAGCGCCGGATGATACATCCATTTTGCATCATGCTTTTATATTGATATTTATTACATTATGGGCTGTTATTACACATTGTGTCACAATACTTATGCCTATTCTCTCTCATTTTACAAGGTTAACATGAAGAGGGAGAATGCCGGCAGCTGGAATTCTGGGCTGGAAAAGGAGCAAATATTATAGACCTATTCTGCAGAACTCCAAAAGTCCAGAGACTTCATGGGAGCATGTTTTGGAATATATATAAAATACTGGAGAAAGAATCAACCAGAGGGGGCCCACACCCTGGCCACGAGGGTGGGGGCATGCCCTACCCTCCTGGGCGCGCCCCCTGGAAGGCCTCCGGTGCCCATCTTCTGCTATATGAAGTCTTTGTCCGAGAAAAATGATAAGCAAGCTTTCGGGACGAAACACTGCCGCCACGAGGCGGAACCTTGGCGGAACCAATCTAGGGCTCCGACGGAGCTGTTCTGCCGGGGAAACATCCCTCCGGGAGGGAGAAATCATCACCATCGATCCTCTCATCGGGAGGGCACTACTAGAGAAAACCCTAGTAATAGCGCGGGTTTTGAGGCTATCAGTAGTGCGGGCTGTAGCTAACTGTTAGTAGAAGCGTGGTTTGTACCCACGCTACTACTATTGACTATATCAGCAGCGCTTTTCTGGCTACTATTAATTAGCTGTAGCGATTTCCTAGCCCCGCGCTACTGCTATATCTTTCATCATTTCCCCCCGGCTTCCTACCCCGTTTCAACTTCAATAAACTGTAATTTACAGATACTAGGTACTACTAGATATCAATTTCATAAAGCATTATAGGTACTAGGTAGTACTCCCTCGGTTCCAAATTACTCGTCGTGGTTTTAGTTCAAATTTGAACTGAAACCACGACGAGTAATTTGGAACGGAGGGAGTACTAGATAACAATTTCATATGTACTCAACATGCATCCTCAAGCAGTACTGGGTGATATCAACGACGATCATCATATGTAGTTCTAGATGATATCGACGACGGTCATCATATGTAGTTCTACATGATATCGACGACGATCATCATATGTAGTTCTAGATGATATAGCCACACACACATATATGTAGTTCTAGATGATATCGACGATGATCATCATCCTCAAGCCTGGGCGGTGCGTGTTCCTGATAGTAATTAGGATGGCCTGTCCAACACGAAGATTCTTGCCAACGAGGAATCTCTTCCACCCAACCGAGTTTAAGTGTAATGGGCAAATGCGTGTCCATGCGGTAAGTACAGGTGGTGACGGAGCCCCTTGCGGTAAGGCGTAATCCAGCTGAGCCTGCTTCATCAGGCTCGATACCACAACTCACAGATAGGTTCTTTGGCAATTTCTGAATAAGAAAAACATATCAATTAATAAATAGCCTCGCACATACTCTTGCCAATATATTTCTATTAAGTCTAGATTTCTACACTATCAAAAGACAAAGTACTACGCATTTGTACTAATTAATCATGAATTCTACTAATAAGTACATATGGATTATCTACACTATTAATAGTTCATTGGATTCTACACTAATAAGCATGTGATCAGACTCTACACTAAAGCATTTCATCGACTAGATTCCCCAAAGCATATCATTGGACTCTACACTAAGCATATCATCGGATTCACTAAGCATATCATCAGATAATTTGCATTTGTACGTATAACAATAAAGCATATATATATATATATATATCATCAAATTACTACAGTCAGTATAACATACCATTTCATGCCGATCGACCATGGTACTTGTCAGGCGGGTCACGAATGGCACCCCGACAAAGTCATCACGTGGCGGAATTATGTCCCATAGGTTGCACACCTCCTCCTCGCTCAGCCTCATTCTTTGAGCTACGATGGCTTCATGAAGTGGGTTCTCATCATATTCATCGAGTGGGTCCACATTATCTTCATCATCTTCATCATCTTCGTCATCTTCATCATCTTCCACCAAGTTGAGATAAATGACAGCCAGCTTGGGTCTTTCTGCTCTGAAGGAGAAGCTGATCAACTCACCACCAGTAAGACGACGCATGGTGAAACGGCCCATCCATCTCCTCCAATCTGCGACGTATTGCGTCCTTTCTCGACCTCCATAGTGTAGAAACCCCCAGGAGCCTCAAATGTCACAGTGTCTCCTGTCAGCTTGTTGAATTTCAACCTCACATTGCATGGGACGATCTGTATAAAAAGAGCAAAATGACACAATGCAGTAATGCCAACACTAAAATAAAATAGTTGTTACATTTCATCTAATTTCTTACCGCCGCATGACGAAAACTCGGCTGGAAGTAGATGTCAAACAGCTTGCCAGTTGCAAAGTTGCTGGCGCACCTTGACTTGCATAGTCGACATAGTGGTGGTGGTGGTAGCGCCATTTTCCTAAAGCAATATGAACAAAGGATTAACGATCCACTTCACAGGAAAGAAAAATAGTAGCATGTGATATTTTTGGTTCTTCCGCGAGAAGCAATTTGATGGACAATTAGAATCCTAAGATCTACTAACATATTAGATGACAAGGTACCACCTACCAAAGCATTTCGGTGGCACCTATTGCTGAAAAAACTTTTCACAAATATCTACCAAATCAGGGTACCACCTACCAAGACATTTCATCTAATTTGGCCCCTATTGCCTAAGATAATTGATTAAAAAAAGTGGAAAATTTAACTAAATTGGCACCTACATTTTGCCAAAAAATAACTTATTACAAAAAACAAAAGCATCTACCTATCCATGTACAGAAAAAATAACAGTAAAATGGTGCATACTAAATCAACTAGCCTAGTAAATCCACTAGCATAATAAATCAACTAAATCAAAATGTTCTAAATCAACTAAATCAACTAGCCTACTAAAATTAACTAAATCAAAATGTTCTAAATCAACTAGCCTACTAAATCAACTAAATCAAAATGTTCTAAATCAACTAAATCAACTAGCCTACTAAATCAACTAAATCAAAATGTTGCATATGAACTAGCCTACTAAATCAAAATGTAGCAGGGAGGAGGGAGAAGGAGGGGCGACTCGAGGAGGGAGAAGAGAGTAGGACGGAGGAGGAAGGCGGAGCGAGGAGGGGCCAGCCGGCGACAAGCGGAGGGAGGACGGAGGAGGAAGGCGGAGCGAGGAGGGGCCGGCCAGCGACGAGTGGAGAGAAGACGGAGGAGGAGGCCGGTACCGAGTCCAGCGAAGAGGAGGAGGAGGTGACGGCGGCGCAGAGGGAGGAGGGGCGACGGGGGAGGACCGGCGCGGGGAGTTGAGAGGGAGATCCAGTGAGTGTGTGAGTGTGAGTGGATCGGATAGAGGAGAGTGGGGGTGGCAGATGGAATGGCTTAGCAGTAGCGCGCTATAGAGAAAGGCGCCATCGCTAAACTACCTGGCAGTAGCGCCTTTCACAAAGAACGCGCTACTGCTATGTGTCAGCTTGTAAAAATAGACATCAAAAATACATTGATCATCAACGATCTTTTTGTGTACAATCTGATTTGTTAATATGAGTCCTCACCGGTTTAGGAACCGGTGAAGACTCATATAGCGGCCACAAATTCTACCCATAGAGTTCAATGAAGACCAAGTGCTTGTCAAAGTTTGAGAAGTAACATATTTAAGGTGGTAGAAACTCTCTTCACGCAGCGAGGTGGGACTAAATTTTTGTAGTAAACTTAGCAGTAGCGCTTATTGGTGAAATGCGCTGCTGCTATGATCCGTAGTAGTAGCGTTGTTCGTGCAAACGCGCTGCTGCTAGAACTAGCCTCGCGGCGGCGGCGTGGGAATTATAGCGTCTTAGAGCGGGCGCGCTACTGCTATATTTATTTCAGCAGCGAGTTTTGTTTGCGCGTGCTACTGCTACGTAGCAGCAGCGCCTCATTTAAAGCGTGATGCTGGTAAGATTCTGTGTATAGGCTTTTCCCTAGTAGTGGGGGGCCAATCTCCATCAACATCTTCACCATCACCATGTCCTCTAAAACCCTAGTTCATCTCTTGTATCCAATCTTTGTCCCAAAGCCTCAGATTGGTTCATGTGGGTTGCTAGTAGTGTTGATTACTCCTTATAGTTGATGCTCGTTGGTTTATTTGGTGGAAGATCATATGTTCAGATCCTTTATGCATATTAATACCCCTCTGATTATGAACATGAATATGATTTTTGAGTAGTTACGTTTGTTCCTGAGGACATGGGAGAAGTCTTGCTATAAGTAGTCATGTGAATTTGGTATTCGTTCGATATTTTGATGAGATGTATTTTGTCTCTCCTCTAGTGGTGTTATGTGAACGTCGACTACATGACACTTCACCATTGTTTGGGCCTAGAGGAAGGCATTGGGAAGTAATAAGTAGATGATGGGTTGCTAGAGTGACAGAAGCTTAAACCCTAGTTTATGAGTTGCTTCGTCAGGGGCTGATTTGGATCCATATGTTTCATGCTATGGTTAGGTTTACCTTAATACTTCTTTTGTAGTTGCGGATGCTTGCAATAGGGGTTAATCATAAGTGGGATGCTTGTCCAAGGAAGGGCAGCACCCAAGCAGCGTCCGACCCACATATCAGTTTATCAAAGTAACGAACGCGAATCATATGAGCGTGATGAAAACTAGCTTGACGATAATTCCCATGTGTCCTCGGGAGCGTTTTCCTTTATATAAGAGTTTTTCCAGGCTTGTCCTTTGCTACAAAAAGGATTGGGCTATCTTGATGCACCTTATTTACTTTTGTTACTTGTTACTCGTTACAAATTACCTTATCACAAAACTATCTGTTACCGATAATCTCAGTGCTTGCAGAGAATACCTTACTGAAAACCACCTGTCATTTCCTTCTGCTCCTCGTTGGGTTCGACACTCATACTTATCGAAAGAACTACGATAGATCCCCTATACTTGTGGGTCATCACCGGACATGTTTGCTTGAATGGAAATAAGCTATTAATAGAAATTAGTTGTCAATTATTTTTGAATAAACAATATCCAAGACATAAATATAGTTGAGAAACTCACATAATGGTAGAACTAGAGGCATCTGCATATCGGCCCAGATGTCGATATTACCTTCAATATCATCTTCCGGACGAATACCAAAGGTGATAAGCATACCAGACTCAAATGCATAAGCCTTGCATAGTGCTCTCCAATTTTTGCATTCAAAATAGTTGTAGGTGTCTACATTGTATAATTTTGCGGCAAAAGTATAAACATGCTCGGTCCTCAAGTAAACTCTCTTTACCTCCATAGTTTCCATAGGACTGAAACCAATCTTATCCAAGACATACATTCTTGCATGGCAAGGGATACGCTAGTAGAATAGTGAAAAATTAAAATTATAACTTGAAGCAAAAGAAGCATAAGTCATGCTTAATTACGAAAAAAGACTTGTCGTTGTGACTTACTGTATCCACTTCGAAGGTCTCATCCAGCTTGATGCTGAAGCACCTACCACCCACTAGGAAATGGCTGTCGCACATGCCACGCTTGTCGCGCAGTATTCGCACATATCGAAATCCTTTTCGTCGTCAAACATTACCTATGTTCATAGTTGAAACATGAATTGTAAATCGATCGAAGGCAACTTTTTTTCCAGGAAACTCAACACACAGATCATTATTACTTAGTATGCAACGGGTTGACTTTAGGTTTGTCGAGTCTTCCTTCCTAAACTCTCATCTCATGTATATGGTGGGCACTCCCTCTCTGATTTTTCGACTGTCGATGATGGTCGCTACTCCTTCTTCCCCTAGTGCATAACAAAACTCTAGCACAAAGAGAATAAGGAGAAGCGACCCTCACGACAACAGTCGGCATTCTTCTTCTCTCATATATGGTGGAGACTCTCCCTCACCGATTTTTTGACTGTCATGTATATGGAGTCCCGACAGACATAAAGTTAACTCGAAATGTGGTTTAATTATCTTTATAACAAATCCGGTGTACTCGATATTTCCTACATATTCTAGCACAAGTCATGCTTAAATTCACGGAAATATCCGTCATGACCTTTGGTAAAATAGGACATATCGAGCGCCTGAAATTTGCCGAAACGGAAATGAATCAACACTCCGGCAAAACATAGCGCACTTGGATTTTCCCTGCGATACAAAGATGTTCATACACGTACAATGATGCTTAAACTTGCAATTCCATCCGGATCAATTATCATAAGCATTCGCACATGAGCTCACCGACTAAATACCCTAGTTCTACTCTATTCAACACACCGAGGAGTAGAGAAGGAGGAGGTGGACTTTTAGCTCACCGACTCGGGTGTAGAGGAAGTAGCTAGAGGTAGCTCGGATGACGATCACTCCAAGGAGACACGGCTCTACAAAGCCTGCATATTCCACCGAGTAAAATTTTAATTAGATCATCAAATCTCATATAGCATTCTTTGATGACAAAGTGATAATGACGTAAATTCAACTAGTTCTATTAATTTAACTAGTAAAACTAAGCACTTACTAAAAATAAACTAGTTCTATTAATTTTCTTACTAAAAATAAACTAGTTCTATAGTAAAATTTAATTAGATCATCAAATCTCATATAGCTAAATTTTCTTACTAAAAATAAACTAGTTCTATTAATTCAACTAGTTCAACTAATTAAGCATTTACTATATATAGATAGATCAACTAGTTCCATCCATCTATCTATATATCCTCATAAACCATAGTACAAAATAATTTGTTCTTAAATTTTATTACTAAAAAACTTTTTATTACAGAAAACAGGAGTTGGAGCTGCGAGGAGGAGGAGGGAGGAGGAGAGAGCAGGAGGAGGGAGGGGGAGGAGAGAGCAGGAGGAGGGAGGGGGAGGAGGAGGGGGCCGCCGGAGGGAGGAGGAGGAGAAGGGAGGAGGGGGCCGCCGAAGGGAGGAGGAGGAGGAGGGAGGAGGAGGGGGCCACCGGAGGGAGGAGGACGTTGAGGAGGAGGGCGAGGAGGGAGGGAGGGAGTTACCTAGGGGGCACTGGTGGGCGACGGCGTGCGACGGCGTGCGACGGAGTTGGGGTAGTGAGAATGCGAGTGGAGAGGCAGGGACGCGCGCGGGTGGATAAGGTACACATAGTAGTAGCGCTGGAAGGCAAACAGCGCTACAGCTAAGGTACATAGCAGTAGCGCTCCTGTGAAAAAAGCACTACTGCTATGATCATTAGCAATAGCATTTCTAGTAGTAGCGCTTGTTAGAGGAAAGCGCTACTATACATTCAATAGCAGTAGCGATTTTTAAGTATAAGCACTACTAGTATACATAGCCTGCCTGCAATGGTCTGGCAATTATAATAGTAGCGTGTTTTGCATCCACAACGCTACTGCAAAGTGATTAGTAGCAGCGCTGGTTGTCAAAAAGCGTTACTGCTGCGCTTGCTTGTAAAAAGCGCTACTGGTGAGCTCCTATGTATAAGCATTTCCCTAGTAGTGATGTGCAGTTCATGAGGCTCCCTGAGACTCCTTTAAAGCACACCACACAATGCTTAACTACTTGTTTAATTATACACAAGATATATCTGTAACACCCGGATAATCATGCTACAGTAATCTCACGTGATGGTGCCACGTCACCTCTGTCATTGTAGTTAACCACGGGTTAGATCGAAACGGTTTCGGAATTAAAATTCAAAATTATAATGACAATAAAAGTTTTCAAAAATTAAAACTAAAATGTTCGGGGGTTGTCAAATATTACAAAGATAATTATGGTGGGGTGCACACATTTTTGTAAAGTGTCCGGATATTATTAAATGAATTAAACAGAAAAGGAAAAATAAGAAAAGAAAAATAAAACAAAAAGGAGGAAAAGGAAACCCACCCCTGGCCCAATCGGGCCAAGCCCACTGGCCCAGCCGGCCAGCCTCGCCCGCCCACCCCTCCCTCCCATAACCCCTGGCCGGCGTAAACCCTAGCCGACCACCCCATTCCCCGATCCCTTCTCCTCCTCCCCGCCGATCCGATCGGGTCCGCCTGATCCGTCGCCTCGACGCCGGGCGCCCCACCGCCTGCCCTCACCTCCTCCTCCTCCTCGACTGTCACAAGGGCGCCCGACCCCTCATCGCCTCGGGCCGCCCCGACTCCCACCCCACCTCGCCGGATCCGTGACGCCGGACGGCCGCCGCCGACCTCCTCCCGCGGACGCCTGACCGCCCCGAGCCCGCTTCCGAGACCCCACGTCCCCCGTGAGCTCTAACCTCCCTGCCCGCTCTGTGGCCGTGAGGTCGACCCCCTTTCGGTCGCCATGGCGGAGCTTCGCTCCGCCGCCACGCGCTCGGCTCGCGCCGGCTCACCGCGCCCGTGCCCCCCTCCCCTCGCGCCTCCTCCGCTCGGTCGAGGCCCCCCTCCTCTCCCCCCTCGTTCCCTCCGTACCCGAGCGCCCCCGTCGCGGATCTCGTCGCCGGCGCCCTTCCGGTGACCTTTTGGTCACGGGGTCGCACCCGTTGGACTCGCCGCTCCGTGGGGATCCTCCCCGTCCTTTTTCTTTTGCGGCATAGCGCGCGTAGCACCCTTCCCGCCGTCGACTGAATCCGCTCGCCGCAAACCTCGTCGCCGGCGCCGTTTCCAGCCAAGTCCGGCCTTGCCTCTGCCACCGTTGGACGCGGCATCGTCTCCACGTTCGAACGCACCGCCATGACCATTTTGGTCCGGACGGCGAATCCCGGCGAGGTCCGGCGCCCCTCCGCCGTGGGAACGCTCCCTGGAGCTCCCCAACGCCGGTCGCCGACGTGGCCGACCTGGGGCCACCGCTGGGTCACTGACCCGTGGGCCCTAGGGGCCCGGCCGGTCTGTTGACCCGGTCGGCCATGCTGACTGGGCACCCAGTGCCAATGACATGCCCCCCCCCCAGAACGTTAAATAAATATAAAAATAAATAAAATTAATTAATTAATTAATTGATTAATTAAGTAAATAATTAATTTAATTAATCCTGATTAATTAACCTAATGGCTAATTAACCTAATTAACTACTGTTAATTAAACTAAACTCGGGTAATTAGTTAACAAATACCCATTTAACAGGACCCACATGTCAGGTTGACCAAGTCAACCCTATTGATCGCCGACGTCAAGATGACATCATGCTGACGACATAAATTCATTTTCGAATTAAATAATTAATTAATTAAATTCCAGAAATTAATAAAATCTTTAGAAAATCATATCTTTTAATCCATAACTCGGATTAAAATATTTTCAACATGAAAGTTGCTCAGAACGACGAGGCGAATCTGGATACGCAGTCCGCTCATCCGCCACACACCCTAACCTATCGAACCCGCAACTTTCCCTCCGCTCCTTCCGTCGAAAACACGAAACACCGAATACTTTCCCGGATGTTTCCCTTAACCAAGCACCACCACTTACCACGTTAGGGCACGCCTAGCATCGTTACTTGTCATGACATGCATCGATATGCATCTGTTTACTTGGTATTCATTGTTTCTTCCCCTCTTCTCCGTAGACTACGAGACCGACGCCGCCGCTGCTGCCCCGTACGACTACTGTGTTGACGACCCCTCTCTCTTGCCAGAGCAACCAGGCACGCCCCCCTTGATCACCAGATATCGCCTACTCTTCTCTATACTACTTGCATTAGAGTAGTGTAGCATGTTACCGCTTTCAGATACTCCTATACTGCTGCATAGCCTGTCCTTGTTACTACTGTTGTTACCTTACCTGCAATCCTATATGCTTAGTATAGGATGCTAGTACTTTCATCTGTGGCCCTACATTCTTGTCCGTCTGCCGTGCTATACTATTGGGCCGTGATCACTCGGGAGGTGATCACGGGTATATACTATATACTTTATACATGATACATGTCGAAACTAAAGTCGGGTCGGCTGGTGGAGCACCCGCGAGTGGATCTTGAGGCGGAGCGACAGGACAGGTTGAGACCGCCTAGGAGAGAGGTGGGCCTGGCCCTGTTCGGCGTTCGCGGATACTTAACACGCTTAACGAGGTCTTGGTATTTGATCTGAGTTGGCTACGAGCTTATACGCACTAACCATCTACGGGAGTAGTTATGGGTATCCCGGCGCCGTGGTATCACCAAGCACTTGAGACGTCGTGACGAGGCGGCGCGCCGGATTGGACTGGAACGCCACTAGGCTAGGTCTGCTCCGACCGCCCACGCAACGTGTAGGTGTGCTCAGGGCGATGGGCCCAGACCCCTGCGCGCTTAGGTTTAGACCTGCGTGCTGGCCTCTCTGGTGTGCCTAGGTGGGGCTGCGACGTGTTGATCTTCCGCGGCCGGGCATGACCCAGGAAAGTGTGTCCGGCCAAATGGGATCAAGCGTGCTGGGTAAGATGGTGCACCCCTGCAGGGAAGTTAATCTATTCAAATAGCCGTGATCTTCGGTAACAGGACGACTTGGAGTTGTACCTTGAGCTTATGACAACTAGAACCGGATACTTGATAAAACACACCCTTCCAAGTGCCGAGATACAACCGGTGGTCGCTCTCTCGTGGATATGAGGAGGGATCGCGGGTAGGATTATTGCTATGTGATGTTACTTGGAGGACTTCAGATCGTCCTCTTCTACCTGTTGCAAGACAGGTGACCAGAAGCGTAGTCTTCGATAAGACTAGCTATCCCCTCTTACTCGGCATTCTGCAGTTCACCCACCGATATGGCCCTTTACACATATATCCATGCATACGTAGTGTAGCTCCTTGCTTGCAGTACTTTGGATGAGTACTCACGGTTGCCTTGTTCCCCTTTTCCCTACCTCTACTCGATTGCTGCAACCAGACAATGGAGCCCAGGAGCCAGACGCCACCGTCGACGACGACTACTACTACACTGGAGGTGCCTACTACTATGTGCAGCCCGCTGACGACGACCAGTAGTAGTTAGGAGGATCCTAGGCAGGAGGCCTGCGCCTCTTCGATCTCAGATCCCAGTTTGTGTTAGCCTTCTTAAGGCAAACTTGTTTAACTTATGTCCAGACTCAGATATTGTTGCTTCCGCTGACTCGTCTATGATCGAGCACTTGTATTCGAGCCCTCGAGGCCCCTGGCTTGTATTATGATGCTTGTATGACTTATTTATGTTTTAGAGTTGTGTTGTGTTATCTTCCCGTGAGTTCCTGATCTTGATCGTACACATTTGCGTGCATGATTGGTGTACGATTGAATCGGGGGCGTCACAAGTTGGTATCAGAGCCGACTGCCTGTAGGAATCCCCCTTCCACACTCCTTGGCCGAAGTCGAGTCTAGACATTGCTAAAACTTTTACTAACTTGGCTGTGTGCCTTACGGGCCCACGTCGCCATCGGGTGGTACTAGGATCTTTTACTCCTCGACCTTTACTCTGGGACTCTGAACTCTCTTCTACTCGGGTTAAACGATTTTACTAACTAACACTAGGATCCCGTGACCACATTCACCCCAAAGTTGGATAAAGCCATAGTTGTTTCTTGGAATTGTATTTTGATCAATTTCCACACCGCCATTTGACTCCTTTGGAACATCTTTGTTTTCAGATGGAACCCACGAGGCAGGTCGTGGCGCCACACGACGGCCATTGGTGCCTCGGGATCACCTGCGGTGCTAGCAGAGATGATGACCTATCTGGGTTATCGCTGGCACCCTGAGTATACCGTCTTTGAGGAGTACCAGGACTTTAACCAGGAGCAGTACCGAGCTATCGTCCACCTCTACTCTCGGGAGTATGACTCCACTACTGTGTTGCACACCGCACATGGTGTTGGGGTGACTATCGATATGTCAGTCCACGATGCTGCCTATGCTGCTCTGACGCGTCTTCGTGGAGAGTATCGGGAGTTGGACACCTCCCCTTCGTGCACATTGCTATCGCTATTCGATGTTGGTGAGGAGGGTTACTACATTGCTGCCTACTCCACTGTCACCAGAGAGCCCTTCTACCATCAGAACTTTGTTCTGCATGCTGATGGGCTGGATCGAGCTAACCGAGCTCTTCGCCACGACTTGTACATCACCCGTCAAGACCTTTACCGTGCTCGACGCCATCGCACCCCTTTGTCCGATCCAGAGCTGCCGCGTTTCTACGATCTACCCAGCCAGGACCGTGATGCCCTGTGGTGTCGGTTGGCCGTGACGTGGGAGGCTACTCTCCCGACTTGGTCCTCTTCTCGCCACTTGGTCGCCGGGTTCAGCACGAGTATCCGCTGCCCTGTGTCACTGACGTGGAGGACTATCCGCTGCCACACTACCAGCTTTCAGGCTACAGCTACCTCGGCAGTACCGCGTGGGACTGATGTAGGCCTGCTTGTTAGTGTTAGATGCATTCGACGCGAGCCTGCGTGCCGCCTATGATGTCTTAGTCTATGTAATCAACTCGTAAACCGAACTCTATGCATGATCCCTTTTGTAAGATATGCCGACTACTATGTAGTTTCTATCGTGCTGCTTTCATTATGCATGTTTCATCATGAATGATTCTTGTCCTTTGCATAATTTCTCAAATGCTGAACTACCCCTGTTATATATTAGCAGGATGGTTAGACCAGCTGGTCGTGGTCGTGGTGGCAACTTCCCACCACCGCCTGAGTACATGGCTGGTATGATCCAACAGCTTGAGATGAATCGCCAGTTCATGGAGAACATGATGGCTCAGTTTCCTCGCCCCAATATGATGTTGGAAATATGCCCTAGAGGCAATAATAAATTAGTTATTATTATATTTCCTTGTTCATGATAATCGTTTATTATCCATGCTATAATTGTATTGATAGGAAACTCAAATACATGTGTGGATACATAGACAACACCATGTCCCTAGCAAGCCTCTATTGGCTAGCTCGTTGATCAATAGATGGTTACGGTTTCCTAACCATGGACATTGGATGTCGTTGATAACGGGATCACATCATTAGGAGAATGATGTGATGGACAAGACCCAATCCTAAGCATAGCACAAAGATCGTAGTTCGTATGCTAAAGCTTTTCTAATGTCAAGTATCATTTCCTTAGACCATGAGATTGTGCAACTCCCGGATACCGTAGGAATGCTTTGGGTGTACCAAACATCACAACGTAATTGGGTGGCTATAAAGGTGCACTACAGGTATCTCCGAAAGTGTCTGTTGGGTTGGCACGAATCGAGACTGGGATTTGTCACTCCGGTTAACGGAGAGGTATCTCTGGGCCCACTCGGTAGGACATCATCATATTGTGCACAATGTGACCAAGGGGTTGATCACGGGATGATGTGTTACGGAACGAGTAAAGAGACTTGCCGGTAACGAGATTGAACAAGGTATCGGATACCGACGATCGAATCTCGGGCAAGTACAATACCGCTAGACAAAGGGAATTGTATACGGATCAATTGAGTCCTTGACATCATGGTTCATCCGATGAGATCATCGTGGAACATGTGGGAGCCAATATGGGTATCCAGATCCCGCTGTTGGTTATTGACCGGAGAACGCCTCGGTCATGTCTACATGTCTCCCGAACCCGTGAGGGTCTACACACTTAAGGTTCGATGGCGCTTAGGGTTATAAAGGAAGTTTGTATGTGGTTACCGAATGTTGTTCGGAGTCCCGGATGAGATCCCGGACGTCACGAGGAGTTCCGGAATGGTCCGCAGGTAAAGATTTATATATGGAAAGTTGTTGTTCGGGTTCCGGGAAAGTTCGGGTTTTTTCGGTATTGTACCGGGAAGCTTCCAGAAGGTTCTGGAGGATTCCGGAGGGGTCCGGAGGTCCGGAAATTGTTCCACCACGTCCAATACAGTAGCATGGGCTGTAAGGGGGCGCCCTAGCCTTAATGGGCCAGGGGCACCAGCCCCCCCAAGGCCCATGCGCATGGGAAGGGGAAACCCCTAAGGGGAGGGCCTCCACTTGACTTGGGAGGCACTCCTCCCCTCTGGCCGCCCCAAGTCCCATCTAGGGCTGGCCGCACCCCTTGGGGTGGAAACCCTAAAGGGGGCGCAGCCCCCTTTCCCCCTATATATACTTGAGGTTTTGGGCTGCCCAACACACATGAGTTCTCTCCCTCTTGGTGCAGCCCTGCCTCTCCTCCTCCTCCTCTCCCTTGGTGCTTGGCGAAGCCCTGCGGGATTGCCACGCTCCTCCATCACCACCATGCCGTTGTGTTGCTGCTGGATGGAGTCTTCCTCAACCTCTCCCTCTCTCCTTGCTGGATCAAGGCGTGAGACGCCACCGGGCTGTACGTGTGTTGAACGCGGAGGTGCCGTCCGTTCGGCACTAGGATCTCCGGTGATTTGGATCACGACGAGTACGACTCCTTCAACCCCGTTCTCATGAACGCTTCCGCTTAGCGATCTACAAGGGTATGTAGATGCACTCTCCTTCCCTCGCTGCTAGTTTCTCCATAGATAGATCTTGGTGACACGTAGGAAAATTTTGAATTTCTGCCACGTTCCCCAACAAAGGGCATCATGAGCTTGGTCTATTGCGTAGATTCTTTGCACGAGTAGAACACAAAGTAGTTGTGGGCGTTGATGTTGTTCAATATGCTTACCTTTACTAGTCCAATCTTGTTTCGACGGTATTGTGGGATGAAGCGCCCGGACCGACCTTACACGCATTTTACGTGAGACAGGTTCCACCGATCGACATGCACTTGGTGCATAAGGTGGCTAGCGGGTGTCGGCCTCACCCACTTTAGTCGGAACGGATTCGATGAAAAGGGTCCTTATGAAGGGTAAATAGCAATTGACATATCACGTTGTGGTTTTATGAGGTAAGAAACGTTCTTGCTAGAAACCCATAGCAGCCACGTAAAACATGCAAACAACAATTAGAGGACGCCTAACTTGTTTTTGCAGGGTATGCTATGTGATGTGATATGGCCAAGAAGAATGTGATGAATGATATGTGATGTATGAGATTGATCATGTTCTTGTAATAGGACTCACGACTTGCATGTCGATGAGTATGACAACCGGCAGGAGCCATAGGAGTTGTCTTTTTATTGTATGACCTGCGTGTCATTAAACAACGCCATGTAATTACTTTTACTTTATTGCTAACCGTAGCCATAGTAGTAGAAGTAATAGTTGGCGAGACAACTTCATGAAGACACGATGATGGAGATCATGATGATGGAGATCATGGTGTCATGCCGGTGACGATGATGATCATGGAGCCCGAAGATGGAGATCAATGGAGCTATATGATATTGGCCATATCATGTCACTACTATATAATTGCATGTGATGTTTATTATGTTTATGCATCTTGTTTACTTAGAACGACGGGTAGTAAATAAGATGATCCCTTACACAAATTTCAAGAAGTGTTCTCCTCGACTATGCACCGTTGCTACAGTTCGTCAGCTTCTAAGCACCACGTGATGATCGGGTGTGATGGATTCTTACGTTCACATACAACGGGTGTAAGACAGATTTACACAGCAAAATACTTGGGGTTAACTTGACGAGCCTAGCATGTGCGTACATGGCCTCGGAACACAGAGACCGAAAGGTCGAGCATGAGTCGTATAGTAGATACGATCAACATGAAGATGTTCACCGATGATGACTAGTCCGTCTCACGTGATGATCGGACACGGCCTAGTTGACTCGGATCATGTAATCACTTAGATGACCAGAGGGATGTCTATCTGAGTGGGAGTTCATAAGATGAACTTAATTATCTTGAACATAGTCAAAAGACCTTTTGCAAATTATGTCATAAGCTCGCGCTTTAGTTCCACTATTTAGATATGTTCCTAGAGAAAATATAGTTGAAAGTTGAAAGTAGCGATTATGCGGACAGTAGAAAGCTTATGTCCTTAATGCACCGCTCAGTATGCTGAACCCCAAACGTCGTTTGTGGATGTTGCGAACATCGGACATACACGTTTTGATAACTACGTGATAGTTCAGTTAAACGGTATAGAGTTGAGGCACGTTAGACGTTTTCGAAATGTCGCGGAACATATGAGATGTTTCGAGGGCTGAAATTGGGATTTCAAGCTCGTGCCCACGTCAAGAGGTATAAGACCTCCGACGATTTTCTTAGCCTGCAAACTAAGGGAGAAAAGCTCAATCGTTGAGCTTGTGTTCAGATTGTCTGAGTGCAACAATCACTTGAATCGAGTGGGAGTTAATCTTCCTGATGAGATAGTGATGTTTCTCCAAAGTCATTGCCACCAAGCTGCTAGAGCTTCGTGATGAACTATAACATATCGTGGATAGATATGATGATCCTTGAGGTATTCACGATGTTTGACACCGCGAAACTAGAAATCAAGAAGGAGCATCAATTGTTGATGGTTGATGAAACCACTAGTTTCAAGAAGGGCAAGGGCAAGAAGGGGCACTTCATGAAACGGCAAATCAGTTGCTGCTCCAGTGAAGAAACCCAAGGTTGAACCCAAACCCGAGACTAAGTGCTTCGAATAAGGGAACTGCCACCGATCAGCATGACCCTAGATACTTGGTAGATGAGAAGGCTGGCAAGGTCGATAGAAGTATATTGGATATACATTATGTTAATGTGTTCTTTACTAGTACTCCTAGTAGCACCAGGGTATTAAGATACCGGTTCGGTTGCTAAGTGTTGGTAACTCGAAATAAAAGAGCTACGGAATAAATGGAGACTAGCTAAAGGTGAGCTGACGATATACGTTGGAAATGTTTCCAAGTTTGATGTGATCAAACATCGCACGCTCCCTCTACCATCAAGATTAGTATTAAAACCTGAATAATTGTCATTTGGTGTTTGCGTTGAGCATAGACATGATTGGATTATGTCTATCGCAATACGGTTATTCATTTAAGGAGAATAATGGTTATTCTATTTATTTTGAATAATACCTTCAATGGTCTTGCACCTAACGGAATGGTTTATTGAATCTCGATCGTAGTGATACACATTTTCATGCCAAAAGATATAAGATAGTAATGATAGTACCACTTACTTGTGGCAATCGCCATGTAAGTCATAAACGCATGAAGAAGCTCCATGTTGATGGATCTTTGGACTCACTCGCTTTTGAAAAGTTTGAGACATGCGAACCATGTCTATTGGTGTATACGCATGAAGAAACTCCATGCAGATGGATCGCTTTGGACTCACTTGATTTTGAATCACTTGAGATATGCAAATCATACCACATGGGCAAGATGACTGAAAAACCTCGGTTTCAGTAAGATGAAACAAGATAGCAACTTGTTGGAAGTAACACATTTTGATGTGTGAAGTCCAATGAGTGCTGAGGCATGCAGTGAATATCGTTATGTTCTTACTTCACAGATGATTCGAGTAGATGTTGAGTATATTTACTTGATGAAACACAAGTCTGAATTATTGAATGGTTCAAGCAATTTCAGAGTGAAGTTTAAGATCTTCGTGACAAGAGGATAGAATGTCTATGATATGATCATAGAGATGAATATCTGAGTTACGAAGTTTTGGCACACAATTAAGACATTGTGCAAATTGTTTCACAATTAATACCGCTGGAACACCATAGTGTGATGGTGTGTCCGAACATCATAGTTGCACCCTATTAGATATGGAGCGTGCAGGATGTCTCTTATCGAATTACCACTATCGCTCTTGGGTTAGGCATTAGAGACAACCACATTCACTTTAAATAGGGCACCACGTAATTCCGTTGAGATGACACCGTATGAACTATGGTTTAGAGAAACCTAAACTGTCATTTCTTAAAGGTTTGGGGCTATGACGCTTATATGAAAAAGTTTCAGGTTGATAAGCACGAACCCAAAGCGGATAAAATGCATCTTCATAGGACACCCAAAACAGTTGGGTATGCCTCCTAATTCAGATCCGAAAGCAATAGGGATTGTTTCTTGAATCGGGTCCTTTATCGAGGAAAAGTTCGTCTCGAAAAGTTGAGTGGGAGGATGGTGGAGACTTGATGAGGTTATTGAACCGTCACTTCAACTAGTGTGTAGCAGTAAGCACGTGAAGTTGTTCCGTGGCACCTACACCAATTGAAGTAGAAGCTTATGATAGTGATCATGAAGTTTCCGATCAAGTCACTACCGTACATCGAGGGTTGACAAGGATGCGTACTACTTTAGAGTGGTACAGTAATCCTGTCTTGAAGGTCATGTTGCTAGGCAACAATGAACCTACGAGCTATGGAGAAGCGATGGTGGGCCCAAATTCCGACAAATGGTTAGAAGCCATGAAATCCGAGATAGGATCCATGTATCAGAACAAAGCATAGACTTTGGTGGACTTGCCCGATGATCGGCAAGCCATTGAGATGAATGGATCTTTAAGAAGAAGACGGACGTGGGCGGTAAGATCACCGTCTATGAAGCTCGACTTGTGGCGAAGAGTTTTCACAAGTTCAAGGAGTTGACTACGATGATATTTTCTCATCCGTAGCGATGCTTAAGTCCGTCGGAATCATGTTAGCATAAGCTGCATTTATGAAATCTGGCAGATGGATGTCAAAATGAGTTTCCTTACCAGTTTTCGTAAGGAAAGGTTGTATGTGATACAATCAGAAAGTTTTGTCGATCCTAAGGATGCTAAAAGGTATGTTGGCTCCAGCGATCCTTTCTAAGGACTGGAGTAAGCATCTCGGAGTTGGAATGTGCGCTTTGATGAGATGATCAAAGATTTTGGGTTTATACAAAGTTTATAAGAAACTTGTATTTCCAAAGAAGTGAGTGGGAGCACTATGGAATTTCGATAACAATATGTTGTTGACATATTGATGATCAGAAATGATGTAGAATTTCTAGAAAGCATATAGGGATGTTTGAAAAGTGTTTTTCAATGGAAAACCTGGATTAAGCTACTTGAACATTGAGCATCAAGATCTATGAGGATAGATCAAAAAACGCTCAATAGTACTTTCAAATGAGCACATACCTTGACATGATCTTGAAGGTGTTCAAGATGGATCAGTCAAAGAAGGAGTTCTTGCCTGAGTTTTAAGGTATGAAGTTAAAAGTTAAAAGCTCGACCACGGCAGAAAAGAGAGAAAGGATTTAAGGTCGCCCCTATGCTTCGCATATAGGCTCTATAGTATGCTATGCTGTGTACCGCACGGAAGTGTGCCTTGCCATGAGTCACTATAGGGTACAAGAATGATCCAGGAATGGATCATTGGACAGCGGTCAAAATTGTCCTTGGAGTAAATAAGGACATGTTTCTCGATTATGGAGGTGATAAAGAGTTCGGCGTAAAGGGTTACGTCGATGCAAGCTTTAACACCTATCCGGATGACTCTGAGTAGCAAACCGGATACGTATAGTGGAGCAACCATTTGGAATAGCTTCAAGTGGAGCGTGGAAGCAACATTTACAATATGACATAGAGAATTACGAAGTACATACGGATTTGAATGTTACAGACCCGTTGACTAAAACCTCTCTCACAAGCAAAACATGATCAAACCCCAGAACTCATTGAGTCTTAATCACATGATGATGTGAACTAGTTTAATGATACTAGTAAACTCTTTGGATGTTGGTCACATGGCGATGTGACCTGTGAGTGTTAATCACATGGCGATGTGAACTAGATTATTGACTCTAGTGCAAGTGGGAGACTGTTGGAAATATGCCCTAGAGGCAATAATAAATTAGTTATTATTATATTTCCTTGTTCATGATAATCGCTTATTATCCATGCTATAATTGTATTGATAGGAAACTCAAATACATGTGTGGATACATAGACAACACCATGTCCCTAGCAAGCCTCTATTGGCTAGCTCGTTGATCAATAGATGGTTACGGTTTCCTAACCATGGACATTGGATGTCGTTGATAACGGGATCACATCATTAGGAGAATGATGTGATGGACAAGACCCAATCCTAAGCATAGCACAAAGATCGTAGTTCGTATGCTAAAGCTTTTCTAATGTCAAGTATCATTTCCTTAGACCATGAGATTGTGCAACTCCCGGATACCGTAGGAATGCTTTGGGTGTACCAAACGTCACAACGTAACTGGGTGGCTATAAAGGTGCACTACAGGTATCTCCGAAAGTGTCTGTTGGGTTGGCACGAATCGAGACTGGGATTTGTCACTCCGGTTGACGGAGAGGTATCTCTGGGCCCACTCGGTAGGACATCATCATATTGTGCACAATGTGACCAAGGGGTTGATCACGGATGATGTGTTACGGAACGAGTAAAGAGACTTGCCGGTAACGAGATTGAACAAGGTATCGGGATACCGACGATCGAATCTCGGGCAAGTACAATACCGCTAGACAAAGGGAATTGTATACGGGATCAATTGAGTCCTTGACATCATGGTTCATCCGATGAGATCATCGTGGAACATGTGGGAGCCAATATGGGTATCCAGATCCCGCTGTTGGTTATTGACCGGAGAACGTCTCGGTCATGTCTACATGTCTCCCGAACCCGTAGGGTCTACACACTTAAGGTCTGGCGACGCTAGGGTTATAAAGGAAGTTTGTATGTGGTTACCGAATGTTGTTCGGAGTCCCGGATGAGATCCCGGACGTCACGAGGAGTTCCGTGGTCCGGAGGTAAAGATTTATATATGGAAAGTTGTTGTTCGGGTTAGGAAAAAGTTCGGGTTTTTTCGGTATTGTACCGAAGCTTCGAAGGTTCCGGAGGATTCCGGAGGGGTCCGGAGGTCGGAAATTGTTCCACCACGTCCAATACAGTAGCATGGGCTGTAGGGGGCGCCCTAGCCTTAATGGGCCAGGGGCACCAGCCCCCAAGGCCCATGCGCATGGGAAGGGGAAACCCTAAGGGGAGGGCCTCCACTTGACTTGGGAGGCACTCCTCCCCTCTTGGCTGCCCCCAAGTCCCATCTAGGGCTGGCCACACCCCTTGGGGTGGAAACCCTAAAGGGGCGCAGCCCCCTTTCCCCCTATATATACTTGAGGTTTTGGGCTGCCCAACACACATGAGTTCTCTCCCTCTTGGCGCAGCCCTGCCTCTCCTCCTCCTCCTCTCCCTTGGTGCTTGGCGAAGCCCTGCGGGATTGCCACGCTCCTCCATCACCACCATGTCGTTGTGTTGCTGCTGGATGGAGTCTTCCTCAACCTCTCCCTCTCTCCTTGCTGGATCAAGGCGTGGGAGACGTCACCGGGCTGTACGTGTGTTGAACGCGGAGGTGCCGTCCGTTCGGCACTAGGATCTCCGGTGATTTGGATCACGACGAGTCCGACTCCTTCAACCCCGTTCTCATGAACGCTTCCGCTTAGCGATCTACAAGGGTATGTAGATGCACTCTCCTTCCCTCGTTGCTAGTTTCTCCATAGATAGATCTTGGTGACACGTAGGAAAATTTTGAATTTCTGCTACGTTCCCCAACATATGAACCAGCAGCCAAACACAACAACTCTGCAGGATTTCATACGCCTGAACCCCAGTGTGTACCGCAGCTCAACCCAGCCGCTGGATGCTGATGACTGGCTCCGTGACATCACCTATGAGATGGAGTCTGCTGATGTAGCCCCTGCCAGCTATGTCACTTTTGCTTCCTTCTTCCTGAAGGGACCCGCAGCTCAATGGTGGGACAGCCACAGCGATTTCTGCCAGCTTGGAACACTCATCACCTGGCCAGACTTCCAAGCTGCCTTCCGTGCCCGCTTCATCCCTCAAGGGGTCATGGACCGGAAGAAGCGTGAGTTCCACAACCTCACCCAAGGCAACAAGACTGTTGAAGCTTATCAGCGAGAGTTCCTGGACTTGTCTCGCTATGCTGAAGAGGATATTGCAACTGATGCACGCAGACAAGAGAAGTTCCGTGACGGCCTTCAAGCTGACATCAAGCTCGCACTTCTAGTGCACGACTTTGCCGATTTCGCCACCTTGGTGAACAAGGCTATCAATGTCGAAACTGGTCTGCAGGAATACCAGAGCTCTAACAGGCGCAACCGTGACACGGGCTCATCTTCGGGCCCGTCCTCGCAGAAGCGCAAGATATGGATTCCCAACAGTATGTACCAGCCGAATGCACCTGCTCCAAGGCAGAGCTATGCTGCACCTCGTCTGCCTACTTCAACTAAGCAGCCAAAGCTTCCAGCTCCACCACCCCAGGCTCCTGTTCCCACCCCCAATAATGGCTTGTGCTTCAGGTGCGGACAACCAGGGCACCGTGCTAGAGAATGCAACCAGAACCAGAATCAGCTGGCCCTTCCAAAGAATCGGCGTGAAACACCCAGCCCCGCAACAACACCGCCAAGCCTTATGGTCGAAAGTGCAGGCCAACCACGTTGATCTCGAACGAAGCTCAAGACCAACCTGCTCTTTGTGATGGGTACACTTCTTGTAAATTCAGTACCAAAGATGCGTTCTATTTGATACAGTGCATCGCATTCATTCATGTCGGAAGATTTTGCATGCTTGCACGACATTAAATGTGAAGACATGAATGCTTCACTATTAGTACACACCCAGCGGGCCAATGTCGAACCTCCATGATTTGCAACGACGTCCCGTTGAAATCAAGGACTGGAATTCCTTGTCTCTCCCATCGTCTTTGAAGTCTTGTAGCATTGACCTCATTCGGGAATGAATTGGTTAAAGGCGCATACTGCTTCCATAGTTTGCGCCACGAAGACCGTCCATCTGCTACACCCTTCAGATGAAATAGTCACTTACCAAGCTCATCTGGTGCAAAATGCCGAGGCAAGGCTCTATGCATTGAATGCCTTGAACGCTGCACCACTCAAGGGTATTGAAAACATTCCTGTCGTTCGCGACTTCCAGGACGTTTTTCCTGAAGAACTTCCACGGATTCCCCCTACTAGGGCTGTCGAATTCGTCATCGACTTGAAACCAGGCACCACTCCTATAGCCAAGCGACCATACAAGATGCCGCCGCATGAACTCCTTGAGCTCAAGGAGGAAATCGACAAATCTCTTCAAAGTGGTTTCATTCGCCCAAGTTGCTCTCCTTGGGGAGCACCTTCTCTCTTTGTCAAGAAGAAGGATGGGACAAACCGATTGGTCCAAGACTACCGTCCCATAAATCAAGCTACCATTCAGAATAAGTATCCTCTGCCTCGGATCAATGATCTTTATGATCAACTGGCTGGTTCGTCAGTGTTCTCGAGACTCGACTTGAGGTTGGGTTACCACCAGATCCGTGTTCGTGAGGAGGATATCCCCAAGACCGCCTTTGTGACTCGTTATGGTTCTTACGAGTACACCGTCATGTCTTTCGGCTTAACCAATGCTCCAGCCACCTTCTCTACCGATGAACTATATATTCATGGATTACCTCGACAAGTTAAATGCGTGGTTTATCCGGATGATATCCTGGTATTTTCTAAGAACGAAGAAGAGCATGCTGAACATCTTCGTCTTGTTCTGGAAAAGCTACGAGAGCATCAACTCTATGCCAAGTTCTCCAAATGTGAATTCTGGCTTCCCGAAGTAACCTATCTTGGGCATGTCATCTCTAAGGATGGTATTGCCGTCAACCCTGAAAGAGTTCAGGCTATTCTTGATTGGACTCCTCCGAAGAACGTTAAGCAAGTCAGAAGTTTTCTCGGTCTCGCCAGCTATTGCCGTCGATTCGTCGAGTCGAGAACTTCTCCAAGATTGCCAGGCCTCTGACTAACCTGTTGCATAAGGGCGTCAAATTCCAATGGACAGATAAATGTCAGGAAAGTTTCCAGGCACTCAAAGACAAGTTGACTTCTGCCCCAGTGCTAGCTCCTCCTGATACTAAGAAGGACTTCGTCATTTACTGCGACGCTTCTCGTCAAGGATTAGGCGGTGTCCTAATGCAAGAGCGCAAAGTGGTTGCTTATGCCTCTCGACAATTGCGCCCTCACGAAGAGAACTACCCAGTTCACGACCTCGAGCTTGCTGCTGTCATTCATGCACTGAAGCAGTGGCGACATTACCTTCTCGGTAATCGTTGCGAGATCTTCACTGACCACCAAAGTCTGAAGTATCTGTTTACTCAGCCAGACCTGAACCTCCGTCAGCAGAGATGGATGGAAACTGTTGCAGACTTTGATTTGGGTATTTCCTATACGCCAGGCAAGGCTAATGTAATGGCTGATACCTTGAGCTGCAAGTCTTACTGCAACCACCTTCAGGTTCACAAAGTTCAACCCCCACTTGTTGAAGAATTCAGAAAGCTGAACCTCCATATTGTTCCTCCGGGTGCACTCGCTCCCCCTCCTCCGGAGTTCCGCAAGATGAATCTCCGTGTTGTTTCCTGTGGTTCCTCTATACCTGGATGTTGAACCCGATCTCGTGGGCACCATAAAGACAATGCAGGATTTGACTCAAGTCTACAAGATTAAGCGTGACCTCAAAGAAGGAAATCCCTCATTCTTCACTATTGCCGATGATGGCGCCTTGTACTTCAAAGGCCGCCTAGTGGTGCCGTGTAAGAAGGAAAACCTGAATATGACTCAGAAGGTTATGAAAGAAGCTCATGATACGCCTCTATGTATCCATCCTGGTAGTACAAAGATGTATCAAGACATTCGTCAGAGATTCTGGTGGTCTAATATGAAGCAAGACATTGCTCGCTATGTCGCTGAGTGTGACGTTTGCCGTCGTATCAAACCAGAACATCAAAGGCCTGCTGGAACTCTACAACCTATCTCTATTCCTGAATGGAAATGGGACCATGTTGAAACGGACTTCGTCACTGGATTTCCCAAATCGCAGAAAGGTAATGATGCAATTCTTGTCGTCATTGACCGGCTTTCTAAAGTTGCACATTTTCTGGCGGTCAAAGAAACGATCACTGCTAGTCAGCTTGCAACTCTCTATATGTCCATAATTGTTTCACTTCATGGTATTCCACTGGTTATCAGTTCGGACCGTGGCAGCTTATTCACTTCAAGATTCTGGGCAAGTTTTCAAGAAGCTATGGGGACTCATTTAACTTTCAGTACTGCGTTTCATCCGCAGTCACAAGGGCAAGTTGAACGTGTCAACCAAGTTCTCGAAGACATGCTTCGAGCTTGTGTTATTTCCTTCGGCAAGAAGTGGGAGGAATCTCTCCCGTATGCTGAGTTCTCTTATAATAATAGCTATCAAGCTAGTCTGAAGATGGCCCCCTTCGAAGTGTTATATGGACGAAAGTGCCGAACCCCTCTGAACTGGTCAGAAACTGGGAAACGTCCACTCTTCGGTCCGGATATTATCCAACATGCCGAACAACAAGTCCGTATTATTCGCGAGAATCTCAAGACTGCTCGATCCACGCTAAAAGAGTAATTATGACCGTCATCATAAAGACATGGTCTATCAACCTGGCGAAAAGGCCTATCTTCGCGTTGCACCAATGAAGGGTGCTCACCGCTTCGGGATCAAGGGCAAGCTAGCTCCTCGCTATATTGGCCCATTCACTATTCTGGAAAGGCGTGGAAAAGTGGCATATCAATCGAGCTTCCGTCGAACCTTTCACGGAGGTTCACGATGTGTTCCACGTGTCACAACTCCGACGCTGCTTCAAGGACCCAATCCGAGCAGTGGACCATGAAGTGCTCGAATTGCAACAGGATCTCTCCTATAAAGAGCATCCGGTCCGCATTCTCGACCAAGCTGAACGCCGCACACGTCAGAAGGCGATCAAGTTCCTCAAAGTCCAGTGGTCAAATCACTCTGAAGACGAAGCCACCTGGGAACGCGAGGATCGTCTTCGAGATGAATACCCCGCACTCTTTCCTTCTACCTCCTAAATCTCGGGACGAGATTTCTTGTAGTGGAGGAGATTTGTAACACCCGGATAATCATGCTACAGTAATCTCACGTGATGGTGCCACGTCACCTCTGTCACTGTAGTTAACCACGGGTTAGATCGAAACGGTTTCGAAATTAAAATTCAAAATTATAATGACAATAAAAGTTTTCAAAAATCAAAACTAAAATGTTCGGGGGTTGTCAAATATTACAAAGATAATTATGGTGGGGTGCACACATTTTTGTAAAGTGTCTGGATATTATTAAATGAATTAAAACAGAAAAGGAAAAATAAGAAAAGAAAAATAAAACAAAAGGAGGAAAAGGGAAACCCTCGGCCCAACTGGGCCAAGCCCACTGCCCAGCCGGCCAGCCTCGGCCCGCCCACCCTCCCTCCCATAACCCCCTTCTTGGCCCCAGTAAACCCTAGCCGACCACACCATTCTCCCGATCCGTCCCTAGCCCCACCGCCTGTCCTCACCTCCTCCCGACCCGGCCTTGGCGCCAGGCCCCCTCGTCGCCTCGGGCCGTCCCGACTCCCACCCCACCTCGCCGGATCCGCGCATCGCCGGCGGCCGCCCGCCTCGACCTCCTCCCGCGGGACGCCGACCGCCCCGAGCCCGCTTTGAGACCCCACTCGTCCCCCCCCCCTGTGAGCTCTTCCCTCCTGCCCGCTCTGTAGCCGTGAAAGTCGACCCAGCTCAGTCGCCATGGCCGGAGCTCGCTCCGGCGCCGCGCTCGTCGCGCTCCGGCTCGCGCCGGCTCACCGCGCCCCACGTACCCCCTCCCCTCGCGCCTCCTCCGCTCGGTCGAGGCCCCCCTCCTCTCCCCCCTCGTTCCCCTCCGTACCCGAGCGCCCCCGTCGCGGATCTCGTCGCCGGCGCCCTTCCGGTGACCTTTTGGTCACGCAGAATTACCGTTGGACTTCGCCGCTCCGTGGAGATCCTCCCGTCCTTTTCCTTTTGCGGCATAGCGCGCGTAGCACCCTTCCCGCCGTCGACCGAATCCGCTCGCCGCAAACCTCGTCGCCGGCGCCATTTCCGGCCAAGTCCAGCCGTGCCTCTGCCACCGTTGGACACGACATCCTCTCCACGTTCGAACGCACCCGCCCGCGGCCATTTTGGCCGCCGGACGGCGAATCGGCGGTCCGGCGCCCTCCGCCAGCGGAGCGCTCCGGAGCTCCCAAACGCCCGGCCGCCGGCGTGGCCGACACAGGGCCACCCACAGGTCAGCGACGAAGTGGGCCCTAGGGGCCCGGCCGGTCTGTTGACCCGGTCGGCCATGCTGACTGGGCACCCAGTGCCAATGACATGGGCCCCCCCCCCCCAGAACGTTAAATAAAAATAAAAATGAATAAAATTGATTAATTAAGTAAATAATTAATTTAATTAATCCTGATTAATTAACCTAATGGCTAATTAACCTAATTAACTACTGTTAATTAAACTAAACTAGGGTAATTAGTTAACAGTCACTGACGAACGGGACCCACATGTCAGGTTGACCAAGTCAACCCTGTTGACTGCTGACGTCAGCATGACATCATGCTGACGTCATAAATTCATTTTCGAATTAAATAATTAATTAATTAAATTCCAGAAATTAATAAAATCTTTAGAAAATCATATCTTTTAATCCGTAACTCGGATTAAAATATTTTCAACATGAAAGTTGCTCAGAACGACGAGGCGAATCCGGATACGCAGTCCGTTCGTCCGCCACGCCCCCCTAACCTATCGAACCCGCAACTTTCCCCCTCTGGCTCCTCTGCCCGAAAACACGAAACACCGGGAATACTTTCCCGGATGTTTCCCCCCTTAACCAGTACCACCTCTTACCACGTTAGGGCACGCCTAGCAACGTTACTTGTCATGAGATGCATCGATATGCATCTGTTTACTTGGTATTCATTGTTTCTTCCCTCTTCTCTCCTAGACTACGAGACCGTAGCCGCTGCCCTAGTTCGACCACGGTGTTGACGACCCTCTCTCTTGCCAGAGCAACCAGGCAAGCCCCCCCTTGATCACCGGATATCGCCTACTCTTCTCTATCTGCTTGCATTAGAGTAGTGTAGCATGTTCTTGCTTTCAGATACTCCTATACTGCTGCATAGCCTGTCCTTGTTACTACTATTGTTACCTTACCTGCAATCCTATATGCTTAGTATAGGATGCTAGTACTTTCATCTGTGGCCCTACATTCTTGTCCGTCTACCATGCTATACTATTGGGTCGTGATCACTCGGGAGGTGATCACGGGTATATACTATATACTTTATACATGATACATGTGGAAACTAAAGTCGGGTCGGCTGGTGGAGCACCCGCGAGTGGATCTTGAGGCGGAGCGACAGGGCAGGTTGAGACCGCCTAGGAGAGAGGTGGGCCTGGCCTGTTGGCGTTCATGGATACTTAACACGCTTAACGAGGTCTTGGTATTTGATCTGAGTTGGCTACGAGCTTATACGCACTAACCATCTACGCTGGAGTAGTTATGGGTATCCCGTGGCGTGGTATCACCGAAGCACTTCAGACGTCGACGGAGCGGTAGCCGCCGGATTGGCTGGGAACGCCACTAGGCTAGGTCTGCTTCCGGCCGCCCACGCAACGTCAAGGTGTGCTCGAGGCGATGGGCCCAGATCCTGGCGCTTAGGTTTAGACCGGCGTCTTTGGCCTCTCAGTTGTGCCTAGGTGGGGCTGCGGCGTGTTGATCTTTCGCGGCGGGCATGACCCAGGAAAGTGTGTCCGCCAAATGGGATCAAGCGTCTTTGGGTAAGATGGTGCACCCTGCAGGAAGTTAATCTATTCGAATAGCCGTGATCTTGATAACAGGGCGACTTGGAGTTGTACCTTGAGCTTATGACAACTAGAACCGGATACTTGATAAAACACACCCTTCCAAGTGCCGATACAACCGGTGGTCGCTCTCTCGAGGATATGAGGAGGGGATCGCCGGGTAGGATTATTGCTATGTGATGTTACTTGGAGGACTTCAGATCGTCCTCTTCTACCTGTTGCAAGACAGGTGACCAGAAGCGTAGTCTTCGTTAAGACTAGCTATCCCCCTCTTATTCTGGCATTCTGCAGTTCAGTCCACTGATATGGCCCTTTACACATATATCCATGCATACTAGTGTAGCTCCTTGCTTGCGAGTACTTTGGATGAGTACTCACGGTTGCCTTGTTCCCCCTTTTCCCCCTACCTCTACTCGATTGCTGCAACCAGACGATGGAGCCTGTGAGCCGACGCCACCGTCGATGGCGACTACTACATTGGAGGTGCCTACTACTACGCAGCAGCCGGCGGCGACCGGGAGTAGCTAGGAGGATCCCAGGCAGGAGGCCTGCTCCTCTTTCGATCTGTATCCCAGTTTGTGTTAGCCTTCTTAAGGCAAACTTGTTTAACTTATGTCTGTACTCAGATATTGTTGCTTCCGCTGACTCGTCTATGATCGAGCACTTGTATTCGAGCCCTCGAGGCCCCTGGCTTGTATTATGATGCTTGTATGACTTATTTATGTTTTAGAGTTGTGTTGTGATATCGTCCCGTGAGTCCCTGATCTTGATCGTACACATTTGCGTGCATGATTAGTGTACGATTGAATCGGGGGCGTCACAATATCCAATGTTCAATAGATGCACTTGGTCTCAACCTGTTGCCCGCCAGTGCTTTGGGTTTGGCCCCAAGATGTTGTCTATTTCTTTATCATGCTCCTTCAATATGGTGAGGGAAGAGAGGTTTCTATACGCATGCTACACTTAGGCTACCATTATTATATTTTTTGACAATATCTCCTACTAATGCTTATACATTATTGTTAGTCATGTTTGGCATGTAAAAGTTAATATGTCTTGTTTGGTTCACTGTTGTAACTATCTTTGTGTCGTACTCATGAGTAGTAATTAAAACTTTTTAGAAGGAAGTGACCTCAACATCACATTCTGGGAGCAGTGCAGCATGGGCGTTACCAAACGATACTGCATTAGAGGCAACTCATTTGGAGTTAGAAAGTGTTGATGTTCTAGAGGATCTACTGATGACAGAAAGGCCGTGTACAGCTGCACTCCAAGACGTAGTTGACATGTTGAGGAGAAAAACTCGGGAATCATATGCATTACTTACCAAAATCAGGCAATTGAAATGTTGCAGAGAAAAACACGGGAATTATATGCATTAATTACCAAAATCAAACATGACACTGAGGAAGTCAGAACGAAGCAAGTTGAGATGGAGCTGACTATAGTTTGTTCTATCTGAATCCGGGTAATCCCATTCCCGAAAGATATCATACTTCAAATGGTAAGTTGTGTGATCCAAGTCCATGAATTATCAGGTGTATGTGCGTATGCAGAGAGTGACCGGGCAATTTTTCCATACCATGTAATAACTCGCATTTTGCGGGATAATTTACTGCATTTTGTAGTCTTCAACAACGAACAATATGTTTCCCTTTAACGGTCCAGACAATACATGGGGCACTAATGGGCCAGACTAAAAATGGGTCACTAACGGCCAGTCCATATGTTAATGGGGCCGGACATACGTAGGAGGTAGGACACAAATGGGCTAGGCCATATGTTCGTCGTCATCGGACCAGTCCATACATGGACTGCCAGCGGCCCAGGCGATACACGGGTCGTTATGCACTAGGCCATTCACGGGCATTAACTGTCGACAAAACATAGGCCTTCAAGGGGCAAGATAACCATGGGCCACTAATGGGCCTCAATGTAAACATGGGCCCTTAATGGCTCACAAGTAAAATTAGGCGTAAAAGAGTCCAAATACATTACAGTACATTAACACGACAAAAGATACCTTGGTCGTAATTTGGCCCAAAGCTAATCTTGGGTCGTTAAAAGGCCAAAAGTCACCTTATCCGTAATTTGACCAAAGTATTCTATGGTCATTAAAAGGTAAAAAAAAGTCACATCGGGCCGCAAATGGGCCTAAAGGCACTACGGGTCATTAGTAGGCCCAAAGGAACATAGAGTCATAAATGGGCCTAAAGACATCAAGGGACATTAACAGGCCAAAAGGCACTCGAGATGCAAATTGGCTCAATGCCTCCAAGTTGCACTAAGAGGACGAAAGAGGCATCAAATGGGTCAAAATAAACCATGGGCCGTTGATGGACTAAAACTATCAATGGGCCGTAATAATAGTGAATGACCCACGGGCTTATAATGGACTGAGTTCACACAGGTCCTGATGGGCCATGTCGGCTTGGGCCTTAAATAGGATATATGCAAACACGTCATTAGCAGGCCTATCATGGGCCATCCCACTGAATTTTGACTAAGTCAACTAGGCCTTAAGTAGGCCTTTGACAAGGCTAGACTTTTTAACTAAACGGATCACTGTTGGGTCATTCCATGTGTCGTTGTTTCATACATGTATATTGTCCATTGGATGGGCGACACTTGTTAAAACGAAGAGTTGATGCATGGTTCCATTTCCAATGAGAATCTGACACATGGAGGATCATCATTAGTTGACACCATTAGTGTGAATCAAATCCAGAACCCGCACCCGATAGCATAACAGTGACCCATTACGGTGGCTGCAGCGTGTCGACAAAACACTTCCATGATGCACCATTTTTCATCATGGAAGTGGACACTTCGATGATGAAGAACTAATTATTTCCATGCAACACATCCGCGACAGCACAAGTATGACTACATTCTGTCATAAAAACCTCACAGATGTACATGGGTAACGAAAAACATAACCTACTATGACAAATGTGCATTATCATGGATGTGTCTTTTTTTATTATAGGTGATGTTTATCCCTAGGGGTACAAAGGATGTGCCAGATATCCTTCAAACTAAACTGATTGTTTCCAACTTCTCCTAATGAAAAAGTAGGATCATCTTGGGTTTGCGTATTCCAATCCTTTGCACTTTGTATGCTGACTTCACCGAAAACAGTCCTTTGCAATCATAGAACCATATGCCCAATCATACTCAATTTGTGCCTTGACTAGGATAGCTAAGGTTAGCTCGGCATCTTATCACAAAAATATTTGTTGTACTAGCTGGACATACCAAGTTTCAGTATATGGATCAATCAATTCATCAGTTGTAGTGGGAATTGACCGCCATCTCGGCGTCAACGGAAACCTAGACCACTTCCAAGGTAACCAGGGGTTCGACCATGTAGCGACCCGACCCAAAATCGGTCAAGTCTCTGTGTCTGTACCATCCCAAGATCATGCTGGCACTCACAGTACATTGATGAAATAACCAAAGTTCAATCACACCTGAATTTATTACACGGTTCTCATATCGAGTCTTTATTACAATAGAATAAATTCGGCCGAAGGCCAACTCATGAGAAATAAACTACATAAGCTGCGGAAGCGTAGAAGAAATAGGGAGTCCATCCGACTCCAAAGGGCAATCGCCAAGCGCGGAGCGTAGCCTCACTCCTGATCGGGATACTCCTCTGCAACATAAGACGTTGCAGCCGTGTAGGTCAGCATTTTGAATATGCTGGCAAGTCATGAAGAGAGAATAACAATAAAAATTACTAACACTATATGCAATTTGGCTGTGGGGCTCTAAGTTTCATTATTTTGCGAAAAGCCAGTTTTTTCCCTACAATAAGGACTTGTTTGCAAATACTACAAAATTGTTGGTAGTTATTGAGATGGGTGAAGCTTTCCGCAAGATGTCAATGGGGTATACATCCGTCTCTTCGGGGCTGGGTGAAGCTTTCCGCAAGATGTCATGGCACTTCTCCATGCATCCCGGCCAACCACTGGGTTCTCCAGGGTGCCCGTCAACCGTCCTCCACCCAGTAGTGAATTCCGAAGTCCATCTTGAGCTTGAAGTTCATGGGGTTGTCATCATCTTGACCCTCACATCTCCCTTATGAATTCACTCAACCAACCCCGTCTACGAGCATAGCAAAAATAAACTACTTCGTCCCAGGTCATGGTAACAAGGGAATTGGTTCATCCTACCTCATGATACTACTCAAGAACGTAACTTCAAAATTTCACCTACTGCATGCATGGTGGGGAAGTATAATTCTAATGCAATAAAAATCATAGGTATTGTAAAGAAACATGATCAACGACTTGCCTTGCTGACGATCTTCGTAAGCTAGGGACTTGTGGTAGCAAGCTTCGCACTCCGGAAATTCTACCGAGGCAAACAACAACCATAATAAGCATACAAACATATGATCACTTAACATAATTAGCATAGTAACATAACACACACAACAATTGAATCAAAACCCAAAGAAAACTCAAAGAAACCCAACTCAAAGTTTTCCTACTTCAAGCAGCAACTAAAAATAGTTTTACATAACAAAAAATTTCTTAACAGAACCTAAGCATGGGTTTTTGTTAACTTAACAGAAAAGAATACATCATGCAACTAGGAGCAAAAAGAATCACTTTAAAAGCTATTATAAAACTCCTATTAGGCCTAAAGCAAATTCTAATAAGAAAAATAAAATAAAAGTTTTATTTATTATAAAGAAAAGTTCATGCTCTAAAGTTACAGAAACTAACCTAGAATAAACTATCTCTCATGAAAAATAAATTTATGTGCTAAGTAAAACAATAGGAAAACAGTAGCTAGTTAAATAAATAGGAATAACATGATTCTGATTAAAACTAATTTTTTATTAATTCTAAAATGCCCAAATAAATTCCTACGGTTAGGCAATGTCAAAACAAAGTTGGGACAAAAGAATCATAAAAAAATAATATCCCTAACTCATTTTATAGCAGATTTACTATTCTGTCTAAATCTAAAATAAAGCAATTTTAAATAAGTTTAACATGGCAAATTATATTTTCTACAGAAACTATAATAAATTTGCAAACCAACAAAAAAAAGAATCACTTAAAAATATTAAGTAGATTAAAAGATATGAATTTTTCAAATCTGAAACTATTCTGCTAAAACAGAAAACGAAAAATAAAGAAAAACGGGCTAATGGGCCTATATAACGCTTCGGCGTAATATAACAAAATCAGGCCCTAGGGTTTAAACCGAGTCGGCCGGTTTTAAAAAAACCTAACTAACCGATCTAAACCGGAAATAAACCGGTTCACTAACACTAAACCTAATAAAACCATACCCCTTTGGGGGATCTAATCCTAAGCGTCGATTCAGATCGGACGGCGGCGAAACTCCGGCGACTCACCGCGAGGAAAAGGCAGCGGCGGTCGACGGCGGCTTAAGCGACCTTAGCGGGCGGCTCGGTGGTCGGGGACGACGGCGGGGACCTCCGGCGGGTGCGGCGTGGCGAGGTGAGCTCGGGGGTGAAGTCGGGCGAGGTCGAGGGGTTCGGGGATGGCCGGAATGGAGCTAATGGCGGCGGCGACGGCTCGGTTGCTCCGGCGAGCGTGTGCGCCGAGAGGGAGGGGTTAGGCGCGGGGGCGAGGGGGACAACGGGGTCAAGGGGGGGTATATATATAGGCCGACTTGGACGAGGGGCAACGCGCGAGGATCTCGGAGGATCCCGGATCTCGAGATCCGGCATGGCGGCGCGGGCGGCGGGCGGGCGAGGAAGAAGGAGGGTGGGGTCCGCCTTTGTCGGTGAGAGGAGGAGCGGCGCGTCGGTTGGCCGATCTTGAGCCGGTTTAGGCGAGGCTCGATCGCTCGGGCGTGGGCAGCCTTGGTCTTTGGTGGTGGCCGCACTGGGTGTTGGCTGGGCCGGGGCTGGCCTGGCTAGCGCCCAGGGTTTTTTTCTTTTTTTCTAATTTTATTTTTTTTTTTAATAATTAGAGAGAGAGAAAATTATATAAATATAAATATTTTATATAGGACATATATATATATATATCAAAATGATCAGGGGAATATTCCCTATCATTTGAACATTTTTCTAGGGGCAAAATCCAAACTTTATAAAAAATCATTTTTCTAAAATTCCAAATAAAACTCAAATTTGAATTCAAACTTTTGGCAATGTTTTTCCTCTGATATTTTTGGAGTGTCATTTTTACTCCTCTCATACTTTTTCTCAAGTATTTATCAGGCATAGTTTTTGAAATAATTTCCATTGCCAAAATTTGAATTCAAATTCCAACAACTTCAAAACTTCTGAAACTTCAAATGCCACTCAAATTCAAACAGAATGCATAGATGCTTAGCTATAATTGTAAAACATTCCAAATAGGAAATTTGGGATGTTACAAACCTACCCACCTTAAGATGAATCTCGCCCTCGAGATTCGGGTTAACTAACAAAAGGTGCGGGTGGTCTCGAAGGAGGTCTTCTTCTTGCTCCCGGTGGCTTCCTCCTCGGAGTGATGACTCCTGACACCTTGCAAAACTTGATGATCTTGCTGCGGGTGACTCTGTTCGCAGTCTCGAGAATTCGGACGGGTTTCTCCTTATAAGTCAGATCACTGTCGAGCTGTATGGCCTCTAGGGGCACTGTATCTCTCAACGGTATATCGGCCATGTCGGCGTGGCATTTCTTCAGCTGAGAAACATGGAAGACATCATGAACTCCGGACAATCCTTCCGGCAATTCCAACTTGTAACCAACTTCTCCACGACGTTCGAGTATTTTGTAGGGGCCAATGAATCGGGGTGCTAACTTTCCTTTGACACCAAACCTCTTGATTCCACGAAGTGGGGACACGCGAAGATATGCTCGGTCTCCCGCTTCGTAAGTTACTTCCTTGCGTTTACTGTCGGCATAACTCTTCTGTCTCGACTGTGCTATCTTGAGTCTATCCCGAATCAGTTTGACTTTCTCCTCGAAATCTCTGATAAGATCGGAACCGAAAAGTGTTCGATCTCCAACACCATCCCACAGCAATGGTGTTCTGCACCTCCTTCCGTATAGAGCTTCGAAAGGGTCCATCTTCGATGTCTGATAACTGTTGTTGTATGAGAACTTCTGCGTATGGCAAATTATCATCCCAGCTAGATCCATAGTCTAGCACACAATCTCTCAACATGTCCTCCAGAATCTGGTTGACTCTCTCGATCTGTCCATCTGTTTGCGGATGAAAAGCTGTACTGAACTCCAGCCTCGTACCCAAAGTTTCATGCAACTGATTCCAAAACTTTGAGGTAAATTGTGTTCCTCTATCTGACACGATACTCCTCGGAACTCCATGCAGACATACGATCCTGGTCATGTATATCTTGGCTAACTTAGCACTGGTATAGGTAGTTTTCACGGGAATGAAGTGAGCTACCTTGGTCAATCGATCAACCACTACCCAGATAGAATCATAACCTGAACGGGTCCTGGGTAATCCTGTGATAAAATCCATTCCAAGTTTTTCCCATTTCCACTCGGGAATCGGCAAAGGTTGAAGTAACCCTGCTGGCTTCTGATGTTCTTCCTTTACTCGTTGACAAACATCGCATACTGCTACGTACTCGGCAATATCCTTCTTCATACCTGTCCACCAGAAACTTTCCTTCAAATCCAGATACATCTTGGTGTTACCGGGGTGAATCGAGTACGGTGAATCATGTGCCTCCTGAAGAATTAGCTTCCTGAGTTCGGGATCATTAGGTACATAAATACGATCCTCGAACCATATAGCTCCATATTCATCCTTACGAAATCCTTTAGCTTTTCCTTCATTCATCTTTTTCTTTATCTCATCAATTTCCTTGTCCGACTTCTGGGCTTCACGAATCCTTTCGGCCAAAGTGGACTGAACTTCCAGAGTTGCAACATATCCTCTCGGAACTATCTCCAGTCGGAGATCTCTGAGGTCATCGACTAACTCCTGGGGTAATCCTCCTGCTATAAGAGTATTCACATAACTCTTAAGGCTCAAAGCATCTGCTACAACATTATCTTTACCTGGGTGGTAATGCAATCTCATGTCGTAGTCCTTGATTAACTCTAGCCATCTCCTCTGCCTGAGGTTCAACTCTTTTTGCGTGAAAATATACTTCAAGCTCTTATGATCTGTGTAAACATCACAACGGTTTCCGATGAGGAAATGTCTCCAGGTCTTGAGTGCATGCACTACGGCTGCTAACTCCAAATCATGGGTGGCATAATTCATCTCGTGAGGTCGTAGCTGTCTGGAGCTATAAGCTACAACTTTTCCTTCCTGCATGAGTACTCCTCCGAGTCCCTGACGAGAAGCGTCACAATATACCTGGTAATCCTTGTGTATGTCTGGCAAAATCAGTACTGGGGCTGTGACCAAACGTTTCTTCAATTCCTGGAAACTGGCTTCACAATCCTCGGTCCAAATGTACTTGGCCTCCTTCTTCAACAGCTCAGTCATGGGCTTGGCAATCTTCGAGAAGTTCTCAATAAACCTCCGATAATATCCTGCGAGTCCGAGAAAACTGCGGATCTCCTTGGTAGAGGTGGGTGATCGCCAATCGGTGACTGATTCAACCTTGGCGGGGTCAACTGCTATTCCTTCTCCTGAAATAACATGTCCGAGGAATCCGACTTCCTTCAGCCAAAATTCACATTTACTGAACTTGGCATACAACTGATGTTCTCGAAGTTTCTCCAGAACTAGACGCAAATGTTCCTTATGCTCTTCCTCGCTCTTGGAGAAAATCAGTATATCATCGATGAACACCACGACAAACTTGTCCAGATATTCCATAAATACCTTGTTCATCAAATTCATGAAGTATGCAGGGGCATTAGTCAATCCAAATGACATGACGGTATACTCATATAAACAATACCTGGTAGTGAATGTTGTTTTGGGTATATCCTTTTCACGGATCTTCAACTGATGATACCTCGATCGAAGATCGATCTTGGAGAATACCTTGGCTCCAACTAGCTGATCAAATAGATCATTAATCATTGGCAGAGGGTACTTGTTCTTGATGGTCACGTCGTTCAACGAACGATAATCCACAACCATTCTCAAGGTTCCATCCTTCTCCTCTACCAAAAGAACTGGGGCTCCCCAAGGTGATGAGCTTGGCCGAATATATCCTTTCTCCAATAACTCATCAATTTGATTCTTGATCTCTTTCAAATCGTTCGGTGGCATCCGATAGGGTCTCTTGGATATTGGGGCTGTGCCGGGCAATAGCTCAATCAGAAATTCAATGTCTCTGTCCGGTGGCATTCCTGGTAATTCCTCTGGAAACACATCGAGAAAATCTTGCACTACTGGCACTTCCTCCTGAACAACTCCCGTGCGGGAATTCACCTGATTCTTCATCTGGCTACGTCTGGATACATACTTGATCCTCTTACGCCCGGGTGGTGGCGAGAATCGACTTCTTGAGCACAGTCTATGTTTCCTTCAAACTTCGTCAACCAATCCATGCCTAGGATTACATCCAAGGTCTGGGTTTCCAATACTATGAGGTCTGCGAGAAATTTATGGTTTCTGATGTTGAGGGTTGCATGACAGCCTAAGCCTGCCATCATTTCTCCTCCTGCGGGCCCGGCGAAGAGGGCTTCTAAGGGTTCTAGTGGGCAACCCGTACTTTTCCACAACTACCCTTGATATGAATGAATGCGTTGCACCGGAATCAAAGAGTACCAATACTGGATGTGAATTTAATAAAAACTTACCAACCACAGTGTCTGGCTGATCATAGACGTCCTCCACGTCAATGTGGTTCACCTGAGCACGAGGAAAAGGGTTGGGCTTCTTCGCTGAGCTTCCATTGCCGTTTTCATTCCTCTGCTTGGCCTCTGGGCAGTCGGTGGCATAGTGCCCTGTTTTCTGGCACTTGAAACAGGTGATATGACTCAGATCCTTCGGAGCCGGGGCAGGGCGATGCTGGTTGCCGTTGTCGTTTCCATTGCCATTGCCTGACTTGTTGTCCTGGTTGCTGTTGTTCCCATTTCCTCCATGGTTATGTCCTCCATGGTTATGATGGGTATGCCCTCCTGAGTAGGGGGCATATCGGGCTTCACGAGCTCGAGTTGTACTTCCCTGGCTGTACTTCCGCTTGCGACTATCAATCTGCTGTTGCTTGCCTTGAGTATGGTGGCCTTGTCTACCAGCTCACAGTAGTTGGTGAAGGTAGCCACCATAAGCTGCATACCCAGCTCGTCATTGAGTCCTCGAGAAACTTCTCCTGTTTTGCGGCATCTGTGGCCACGTCATCCGGGGCATAGCGAGCTAACTTGCTGAACTCATCCACGTCTTGCCCACAAGACGATGCGGTTCCCTGGCGTAAGTTGCGGAACTCACGCTTCTTCGCACTCATGGCTCCAGCTGAAACATGAGCGGTGCGGAAAGCTTCTTGGAACTGATCCCACGTGATGGTGCCGATGGGATAAATGGCGGTGTAGTTCTCCCACCAAGAAGCTGCAGGTCCATCAAGTTGATGTGCGGCAAAGCGCACCTTCTGCATCGGTGCATCCAACGGGACTAACTCTCTTCCGACCTTGCGGAGCCAATCATCGGCCACAATCGGCTCAGTGCTGCTAGAGAACACTGGCGGATTAAGCCTTAGGAACCGAGTCAAGTTGTCAACAGGGGGTGGTGGCGGTGGATTGTTGTTGTTGTTGTTGTTCTGGTTCTGGATGAGCATCTGCATGAGGGCATTCTGCTGCTGGATCAGCTGGGTGAGCTCCGGCGGGAAGTTGAGACCGGGGTCACGTCTCGGAGGCATCTGGTGTTTTGGAGTGGATGAGAAAATTAGAATAGAACAATGGTCTAATGAGAAAATATCACTACCCATATGAATGCACAATCATTATCAAACCAATCATTTATTCAATCATCTCAAACATGGTTCAAACTCGATTACAAAATATCTCACGACTAACCGAAAATAACGGCCTAACTGATCGACGGAAAAATAAAATAACATGGTGGTCGACTAAATGTCTTCATCAATAATCCTTGCGTCCTCTGGTGCGATGTCCTCCGGTGTGGCGTCCTCTGTTGTGGCGCCTCCTCTTGCGGCTTTCTCTAGTGGAACTCCATTCATAATCCTGGTCATTGCTCATGAGAGGTCCGTCATCTTCACTCGGAAAAAGGTCTTCTCCCAAGTCCATCTTTTCCTCTAATGCGGCAACATTCATCTTCAGGTTGTCGACTCTCTCCATGAAGTCCGCGATTTCTTCCTCATGGTCAAGGAAGTCTGCGTGTGCCTTCTCCTCCAGTTCGATTCACGGAACAACAGCCTCCTGTGTACCTTCGAAGTTACGGCGATGCTGGATCTCCCGTTTCTGAGGAGACACTCCAAGTCTTGGACATACGAGAGAATGGAGTCGTCCTCTGATGCGGATGATATCTCCATTCCTTGCTCTGCGAGAAACCATGGCGAGGTCGATGGATCGAGCTCGGCCCTGTACTCTTCTCGGAGATGTCCAAGTGCACGATAAATCGCCATGTCTCTTCCGAGGATCCAGTTGAAGTCGGTAAACTCAAAGTCAATAGGCTCTGTATGTCCTCCGAAGGTTCTCCCTGGAATATGCACTTCAATCCTGTAGCGGGTATCCGTCGGAAGTGCATTGGTAGGCTTCCCGGTGATCGAGGGCAGAGCAATCTTCAGCTTCTTCACGATCTGGACCAGCTTCCTGCCGAAAGGCATTGTCTCATCTGGCTGGCAGAACTCCGGTAGCAAAATTGGGGTGAACTCGGCGGCCATCTAGAATGTTGAAAATTGGAGAGAAGTCAGAAATGAACAGGGGAGAATTACGGAATGATAAGGATATAAAATAAATAGTCTCTTCCTATGGCTTTCCGATCCTAGGGGTTACGTCCTACGGTCAGCGTGTGCTCTGATACCATCTCAGTAGCGACCCGACCCAAAATCGGTCAAGTCTCTGTATGCATGCCATCCCAAGATCATGCTGGCACTCACAGTACATTGATGAAATAATCAAAGTTCAATCACACCTGAATTTATTACACGGTTCTCATATCGAGTCTTTATTACAATAGAATAAATTCGGCCGAAGAACAACTCATGAGAAATAAACTAAATAAGCTGCGGAAGAGTAGAAGAAATAGCGAGTCCATCTGACTCCAAAGGGCAATCGCCAAGCGCGGAGCGTAGCCTCACTCCTGATCGGAATACTCCTCTGCAACATAAGACGTTGCAGCCGTGTAGGTCAGCATTTTGAATATCTTTGGCAAGTCATGAAGAGAGAATAACAATAAAAATTACTAACACTATATGCAATTTGGCTGTGGGGCTCTAAGTTTCATTATTTTGCGACAAGCCAGTTTTTTCCCTACAATAAGGACTTGTTTGCAAATACTACAAAATTGTTGGTAGTTATTGAGATGGTTCCGCCAACCAATGTCTCATTCCCAAATTATTACATAATAACCCCTCAATTAATTTATTAATTTTAGTGTTTGAGATTTCCGAAATACTTCCAAGTTCCAGAGGCTCAAATTGTCCGTAACCGGGGACACGGCTAATCGATTAGATCTTTTCTCTGCAGAGCTTTGCGCACTTTACCCGCAAGAATCGTTCCCTCCTTTTAAGTCTTCGCACTTCATGGTGTTTGAAGACGGGATGAACGAAACAGGGTCTTCCGAAGAGTTCTTCTGGCCACTGCCGGTACCCATCCAATCCAACCGTTCTTCTACATCTCGTAGCACCGTCCGGCTAGAGTCACAACTAGGGTTGACCAAGCCAGAGCCCATAATGGCTTGCGGCTGCACAGGTAAGCTTCCGGTCAATGGGGTATACATCCGTCTCTTCGGGGCTGGGTGAAGCTTTCCATGAAGATGTCATGGCACTTCTCCATGCATCCCGCCAACCATGGGTTCTCCAGGGTGCCCGTCAACCGTCCTCCACCCAGTAGTGAATTCCGAAGTCCATCTTGAGCTTGAAGTTCATGGGGTTGTCATCATCTTGACCCTCACATCTCCCTTATGAATTCACTCAACCAACCCCGTCTAGGAGCATAGAAAAATAAACTACTTCGTCCCGGGTCATGGTAACAAGGGGAATTGGTTCATCCTACCTCATGATACTACTCAAGAACGTAACTTCAAAATTTCACCTACTGCATGCATGGTGGGGAAGTATAATTCTAATGCAATAAAAATCATAGGTATTGTAAAGAAACATGATCAACGACTTGCCTTGCTGACGATCTTCGTAAGCTAGGGACTTGTGGTAGCAAGCTTCGCACTCCGGAAATTCTATCGAGGCAAACAACAATCATAATAAGCATACAAACATATGATCACTTAACATAATTAGCATAGTAACATAACACACACAACAATTGAATCAAAACCCAAAGAAAACTCAAAGAAACCCAACTCAAAGTTTTCCTACTTCAAGCAGCAACTAAAAATAGTTTTACATAACAAAAATTTTCTTAACAGAACCTAAGCATGGGTTTTTGTTAACTTAACAGAAAAGAATTCATCATGCAACTAGGAGCAAAAAGAATCACTTTAAAAGCTATTATAAAACTCCTATTAAGCCTAAAGCAAATTCTAATAAGAAAAATAAATAAAAGTTTTATTTATTATAAATAAAAGTTCATGCTCTAAAGTTACAGAAACTAACCTAGAATAAACTATCTCTCATGAAAAATAAATTTATTTGCTAAGTAAAACAATAGGAAAACAGTAGCTAGTTAAATAAATAGGAATAACATGATTCTGATTAAAACTAATTTTTTTATTAATTCTAAAATGCCCAAATAAATTCCTACGGTTAGGCAATGTCAAAACAAAGTTGGGACAAAAAGAATCATAAAAAAATAATATCCCTAACTCATTTTATAGGAGATTTACTATTCTGTCTAAATCTAAAATAAAGCAATTTTAAATAAGTTTAACATGGCAAATTACATTTTCTACAGAAACTATAAGAAATTTGCAAACCAAAAAAAATCACTTAAAAATATTAAGTAGATTAAAAGATATGAATTTTTCAAATCTGAAACTATTCTGCTAAAACAGAAAACGAAAAATAAAGAAAAACGAGCTAATGGGCCTATATAACGCTTCGGCGTAATATAACTAAATCGGGCCCTAGGGTTTAAACCGAGTCGGCCGGTTTAAAAAAAACCTAACTAACCGATCTAAACCGGAAATAAACCGGTTCACTAACACTAAACCTAATAAAACCATACCCCTTCGGGGGATCTAATCCTAAGCGTCGACTACAGATCGGACGGCGACGGGGGCTCCGGCGACTCACCGCGGGGAAAGAAGGCGACGGTCGACGGCGGCTCGGGCGACCTTGGCGCGGTGGCTCCGGTGGTCGGGGACGACGGCGGGGACCTCCGGCGGGTGCGGCGTGGCGAGGTGAGCTCGGGGGTGAAGTCGGGCGAGGTCGAGGGGTTCGGGGATGGCCGGAACGGAGCTAATGGCGGCTGCGGCTCGGTTGCTCAGCGGCGTGTCTGGCGAGAGGGAGGGTTAGGCGAGGCGAGGAAAAGCGGGGTCGAGGGGTATATATAGGCGTAGCGTCGACTTGGACGAGGGGCAACGCGGCGAGGGGATCTCGGAGGATCCCGGATCTCGCGGGATCCGTGGCCAAGTCGGTCAAAGTGGCGTGGGCGAGGGGAAGAAGGAGGGGTGGGGTCCGCCTGTCGGTGAGAGGAGGAGCGGCGCGGCGCGTCGGTTGGCCGATGCGGAGCCGGTTTGGGCGAGGGGCTCGGTCGCTCGGGCGTGGGCAGGCGCCATGGCTGGGCCGCTGGGTGTTAGGCTGGGCAGGGCTGGCTAGCGCCCAGGGTTTTTTTCTTTTTTTCTAATTTTATTTTTTTTTTTGAATAATTAGAGAGAGAGAAAATTATATAAATATAAATATTTTATATAGGACATATATATATCAAAATGACCAGGGGAATATTCCCTATCATTTGAACATTTTTCCAGGGGCAAAAATCATTTTTCTAAAATTCCAAATAAAACTCAAATTTGAATTCAAACTTTTTGGCAATGTTTTTCCTCTGATATTTTTGGAGTGTCATGTTTACTCCTCTCATACTTTTTCTCAAGTATTTATCAGGCATAGTTTTTGAAATAATTTCCATTGCCAAAATTTGAATTCAAATTCTAACAACTTCAAAACTTCTGAAACTTCAAATGCCACTCAAATTCAAACAGAATGCATAGATGCTTAGCTATAATTGTAAAACATTCCAAATAGGAAATTTGGGATGTTACAGACCAAATTTTGATCGTCATTTTATCACCTACCCGCTTGATCATCCCTTGTTTCAGTACCTCAATCCCCTATAATATGTTGTGACATGTGTAGGATATACCTTCTTTTGTCATCGCAGTCAAGACGTCCCCATTGATGAAGTACTTAGCCATCAATATCCTAGCTTCCCCTTTAATTCCCGCGGCCATTATAACCTTAGTCTCTTCAACCTTTTGATCGCGCCCCACAACACAACAAGCAGACCCACGATGACACATAGAGAGGGTATGTCTAGCGGTGCTCCAATGGAGTTCGACGAGCATAAAGTGGAGACCCATGCGAGGGAGACGGATATATCTCGGTGGTGTACACCATCGACCTGGCCGGGGTGGACGACTACATCAACACCATTGAGCAGTTGCTTCCTCGAGACAAGTACAAGGTGGCTGGCATCGACCTCCAGTACACCGTCGGTCGTCCCAATATAGATCAGAAGGTTGTCGTCACCCATTGTGCGTGTGCCATCATGTCCTCATCTACCACTTGTGCATGGCCACAGAGCCTTGCGACCATTTCACCAGGTTTGTCAACAACACCGACTAGAAGTTTGCCATGATGGAAACCACTGACGATGTAAAAGTGCTCAGGGTTACGAGCTTGGCCTGCCAGAACCTTGTCGAAATCCATGAGCACTACAGGGTCTGGGCAGCACGAAGAAGGACTTCCTGGTTGAACTCGCCTCGGCCATCATCGACCCATACTACGAAGAGATGAAGCAGGATGCAAAGAGAACACATCCCGTATCCTAGCACGGGGCCTGCATGCAGCAATTGGATGAACCTCACCCCAGGTTCGCGGCCAAGAGCGTGTACACATGCTACGAGATGCACAAGCGAATCGTTGACATGAGGAAGTGCCTTGTTATGGAGATCGACAAGGCCGAATCGAGCCACAACCAGAGCAAGCGTCACAAGATGTAGATGATGATCCGATAATCATTTATCCTAGTTAATCATGCATGTAATATATAGTTTACTTTGGTGTGTGGAAAGGTCATGTGTGTAGTAGCCACCTATGTAATTATGCATGTAATAGTTTACTTTGGTGTGTGCAAATGCCATGGTTGTAGTAGCCACCTATGTAAGTGGATGTTTAATTTGGTTATGCAACCATGCCCTTATAAGTGTGTGTGTGTGTGTGTGTGTGTGTGTGTGTGTGTGTGTGTGTGTGTTTGTGTGTGTGTGTGTGTGTGTCTATATATTGTTATGTATGCAATGCCATCGCACAACACACACGTCTTATTAGCAGCTATCGGCTGTGTTATTATTGGTCTTCGCACACATTTCTGATTACACACCTGTTTGCCCGGGTATCACACACATCTTGTTATATTGAACCGCTTTTGTTCTCTTGTCTCAACACAGACAGTTCATCCGAGGGAACCGCATGCCGTATATCGCACACACCTTGATCTGGCTGACCGTTCCTTTTGTGTTGCCTAATCACAAACAGTTCATTCAAGTGAACCGTATGTTGTATATCGCACACACCTTCATCTGGCTGCCCGTTTCTTTTGTTCCTCCTCATCGCAAATAGTTAATTGAAGTGGACCGTATGCCCTGCATCGCACAGGCAACTAAAATCTGAATCATGTTTGATGCATCCGTCATTGCAAACATTTTGCACTTTTTTGACGGTTTTTCTACACCATCGCTTGCGATTATTGCACCGCACACAGTTTCGTCAAAGGGTCTCTGATCGTAGTGTCGCATTAGCGGCATCCTGTTGTAGTGTGGGTGTAGTTAATATGCGAGTGTGTTTCATGAATGGATCAATGATTGAGCATAATGGGTTAGGGATAACTTATTTTAGCGTTGATATTTTGAAAGACATGGTTGCTTGTTGATATGCTTGAATATTGAAATTCTCATTTCAAAACTAGACTATTGCTTTGAACCATATAAAAGTCCAAATGTCCATGCTACAAAGAAAATAATATGAGATGAGCATGTTAGGCAGCATTCCACATCAAAAATTATGTTTTTATCATTTGCCTACTCGTGGACGAGCAAGAATTAAGCTTGGGGATGCTGGTATGTCTCCAACGTATCTATAATTTTTGATTGTTCCATGTTGTTATATTATCATTCTTGGATGTTTTACAATAATTTTATATCATTTTTCATACTAACCTATTGACATAGTGCACAGTGCCAGTTGTTGTTTTCTGCAAGTTTTTTACATCGCAGAAAATCAATACCAAACGGAGTCCAAACGCAGTGAAACTTTTTGTGGATTCTTTTTGGACCAGAAGACATCTAGTGGGCCAAAGAAGTACCGAAGAGGGAGCCCGAGGTGAGCACAAGACATCAGGGTGTGCCTGGGCGGTTGTGCCCACCTCGGTGGCCCCCCGCACCGCCTGTTTGTTATGATCAGATCTATCTTTTTATCCATGAAAGTTATTTGAGTCTTGTTTGATCTCTTATATGCATGATTGCTTATAGCCTCATATTTCTTCTCCAATATTTGGGTTTTGTTTGGCCAACTTGATCTATTTATCTCGCAATGGGAAGAGGTGCTTTATGATGGGTTCGATCTTACGGTGCTTGATCCCAGTGACAGAAGGGGAACCGACACGTATGTATTGTTGTCATTAAGGATAACAAAATGGGGTCTATTGCTGTTGGGGAACGTAGTAATTTCAAAAAAATTCCTACGCACCCGCAAGATCATGGTGATGCATAGCAACGAGAGGGGAGAGTGTTGTCCACGTACCCTTGTAGACGTTAAGTGGAAGGGTTATGACAACGCGGTTGATGTAGTCGTACGTCTTCACGATCGACCGATCCTCAGTACCAAACGTACGAAGGCACCTCCGCGTTCAGCACACGGTCAGCTCAGTGACCTCCCGCGAAATCACGATCCAGTAGAGCTTGAGGGAGAGTTTCGTCAACACAATGGCGTGGTGACGATGTTGATGAAGCTACCGTCGTAGGGCTTCGCCTAAGCACCGCTATGATATGACCGAGGTGGATTATGGTGGAGGGGGGCACCGCACACGGTTGGGAGAGATCAATGATCAACTTGTGTGTCTATGGGGTGCCCCCCTCCCTCGTTTATAAAGGAGTGGAGGAGGGGGAGGGTCGGCCCTCTCTATGGCGCGCCCTAGGGGAGTCCTACTCCCACCGGGAGTAGGATTCCCCCTTTCCTAGTAGAACTAGGAGCCCTTCCAAGTAGTAGGAGTAGGAGAGAAGGAAAGGGAAAAGAGAAGAGAAGGAAGGAGGGGGCGCCGCCCCTCCCCCTAGTACAATTCGGACTAAGCCTTGGGGGGCGCGCAGCCTCTCCTCGCTCTTTCCCCTAAAGCCCAATAAGGCCCATATACTCCCCGGCGAATTCCCGTAACTCTCCCGTACTCCGAAAAATACCCGAATCACTCGGAACCTTTTCGATGTCCGAATATAGTCGTCTAATATATCGATCTTTACATCTCGACCATTTCGAGACTCCTCGTCATGTCCCCGATCTCATCTAGGACTCTGAACTACCTTCGGTATGTCAAAACACATAAACTCATAATACCGATCGTCATAGAACTTTAAGCGTGTGGACCCTACGGGTTTGAGAACTATGTAGACATGACCGAGACATGTTACCGGTCAATAACCAATAGTGGAACCTGGATGCTCATATTGGCTCCTACATATTCTACGAAGATCTTTATCGGTCAAACTGCATAACAACATATGTTGTACCCTTTGTCATCGGTATGTTACTTGCCCGAGATTCGATCATCGGTATCCTCATACCTAGCTAAATCTCGTTACCGGCAAGTCTCTTTACTCGTTCCGTAATACATCATCCCGCAACTAACTCATTAGTTGCATTACTTGCAAGGCTTATAGTCATGTGCATTACCGTGAGGGCCCAGAGATACCTCTCCGACAATCGCAGTGACAAATCCTAATATCGATCTATGCCAACTCAACAAGTACCATCGGAGACACCTGTAGAGCACCTTTATAATCACCCAGTTACGTTGTGACGTTTGGTAGCACACAAAGTGTTCCTCCGTTATTCGGGAGTTGCATCATCTCATAGTCATAGGAACATGTATAAGTCATGAAGAAAGCAATAGAAATATACTAAACAATCAAATGCTAAGCTAATGGAATGGGTCAGGTCAATCACATTATTCTCTAATGATGTGATCCTGTTAATCAAATGACAACTCATGTCTATGGCTAGGAAACTTAACCATCTTTGATTCAACGAGCTAGTCAAGTAGAGGCATACTAGTGACACTTAGTTTGTCTATATATTCACACATGTACTAAGTTTCTAGTTAATACAATTCTAGCATGAATAATAAACATTTATCATGATATAAGGAAATATCAATAACAACTTCTATTATTGCCTCTGGGGCATATTTCCTTCAGTCTCCCACTTGCACTAGAGTCATTAATCTAGCTCACATCGCCATGTGACCAACACTCAAAAGGTTTACCAGATTCTATAATCTAGTTCACATCGCCATGTGATTTAACACCCAAGAGTAATAAGGTGTGATCATGTTTTGCTTGTGAGAGAAGTTTTAGTCTACGGGTCTGCCACATTCAGATCAGTAAGTATGTCGCGAATTTCAATGTCTACAATGCTCTGCACGGAGCTACTCTAGCTAATTGCTCCCACTTTCAATATGTATCCAGATTGAGACTTAGAGTCATATGGATCAGTGTCAAAACTTGTATCGACGTAACTCTTTATGACGAACCTTTTGATCACCTCCATAACCGAGAAATTTCTCCTTAGTCCTATAAGGATAATTTTGACCGATGTCCAGTGATCTACTCCTAGATCACTATTGTACTCCCTTGCCAAAATCAGGGCAGGGTATACAATAGGTCTGATACACAGCATGGCATACTTTATAGAACCAATGGCTTAGGCATAGGGAGTGACTTTTATTCTCTCTCTATCTTCTGTCGTGCTCGGGCTTTGAGTCTTACTCAACTTCACACCTTGTAACACAGGCAAGAACTCTTTCTTTGACTGTTCCATTTTTGAACTACTTCAAAATCTTGTCAAGGTATGTACTCATTGAAAAAACTTATCAAGCATCTTGATCTATCTCTATAGATCTTAATGCTCAATATGTAAGCAGCTTCACCGAGGTCTTTATTTGAAAAACTCCTTTCAAATACTTCTTTATGCTTTCCAAAAAAATCTACATTATTTCCGATCAACAATATGTCATACACATATACTCATCAGAAATGATGTAGTGCTCCCACTCACTTTCTTGTAAATACAGGCTTCACTGCAAGTCTGTAAAAAACTATATGTTTTGATCAACTCATCAATGCGTATATTCCAACTCCGTGATGCTTGAACTAATCCAAAAATGGATCGCTGGAGCTTTGCACAATTTTTTAGCACCTTTAGGATCGACAAAACAAACTGGTTGCATCATATACAACTCTTCTTTAAGAAATCCATTAAGGAATGTAGTTTTGACATCCATTTACCAGATTTCATAAAATGTGGCAATTTGCTAACATGATTCAGACAGACTTAAGCATCGTTATGAGTGAGAAAATCTCATCATAGTCATCACCTTGAACTTTGTCAAAAACCTTTTTCGACAAGTCTAGCTTTGTAGATAGTAACACTACTATCAACGTCCGTCTTCCTCTTGAAGATCCATTTATTTTCTATGGCTTGTCGATCATCGGGCAAGTCAACCAAAGTCCACGATTTGTTCTCATACAAGGATCCCATCTCAGATTTCATGGCCTCAAGCCATTTCGCGGAATCTGGGCTCATCATCGCTTCCTCATAGTTCGTAGGTTCGTCATGGTCAACTAACATGACCTCCAGAACAGGATTACCGTACCACTCTGGTGCGGATCTCACTCTGGTTGACCTACGAGGTTCGGTAGTAACTTGATCTGAAGTTACATGAACATCATCATTAGCTTCCTAACTAATTGGTGTAGGAGTCACAGGAACAGATTTCTGTGATGAACTACTTTCCAATAAGGGAGCGGGTATAGTTACCTCATCAAGTTCTACTTTCCTCCCACTCACTTCTTTCGAGAGAAACTCCTTCTCTAGAAAGGATCCATTCTTAGCAACGAATGTCTTGCCTTCGGATCTGTGATAGAAGGTGTACCCAACTATCTCCTTTGGGTATCCTACGAAGACATATTTCTCCGATTTGGGTTTGAGCTTATCAGGATGAAACCTTATTCACATAAGCATCGCAACCCCAAACTTTAAGAAACGACAACTTTGGTTTCTAGCCAAACCACAGTTCATATGGTGTCGTCTCAATGGATTTAGGTGGTGCCCTATTTTACATGAATGCAGCTGTCTCTAATGCATAACCCCAAAACGATAGTGGTAAATCGGTAAGAGACATGATATATTGCACCATATCAAATAAAGTACGGTTACGATGTTCAGACACACCATTCCGCTGTGGTGTTCCAGGTGGCGTGAGTTGCGAACTATTCCGCATTGTTTCAAATGTAGACCAAACTCGTAACTCAAATATTCTCCCCCACGATCAGGTCGTAGAAACTTTATTTTCTTGTTACGATGATTTTTCACTTCACTCTGAAATTATATGAACTTTTCAAATGTTTCAGACTTATGTTTCATCAAGTAGATATACCCATATCTGCTCAAATCATCTGTGAAGGTTAGAAAATAACGATACCCGTCGCGAGCCTCAACACTCATCGGATCGCATACATTAGTATGTATTATTTCCAATAAGTCAGTTGCTTGCATCAGTGTTCCGGAGAACGGAGTCTTAGTCATCTTGCCCATGAGGCATGGTTCGCAAGCATCAACTGATTCATAATCAAGTGATTCCAAGAGCCCGTCAGCATGGATTTTCTTCATGCACTTTACACCAATATGACCTAAACGGCAGTGCCACAAATAAGTTGCACTATCATTATTAACTTTGCATCTTTTGGCTTCAATATTATGAATATGTGTATCACTACGATCGAGATTCAATAAACCATTCGCCTTGAGTGTATGACCAATGAAGATTTTATTCATGTAAACAGAACAACAATTATTCTCTGACTTTAAATGAATAACCGTATTGCAATAAACATGATCAATCATATTCATGCTTAACGCAAACACCAAATAACATTTATTTAGGTTCAACACTAATCCCGAAAGTATAGGGAGTGTGCGATGATGATCATATCAATCTTGGAACCACTTCCAACACACATCGTCACTTCACCCTTAACTAGTCTCTGTTCATTCTGCAACTCCTGTTTTGAATTACTAATCTTAGCAACTGAACTAGTATCAAATACTGAGGGGTTGCTATAAACACTAGTAAAGTACACATCAATAACATGTATATCAAATATACCTTTGTTCACTTTGCCATCCTTCTTATCCACCAAATACTTGGGGCGGTTCTGCTTCCAGTGACCAGTCCCTTTGCAGTAGAAGCACTTAGTCTCAGGCTTAGGTTCAGACTTGGGCTTCTTCACTTGAGCAGCAACTTGCTTGTCGTTCTTCTTGAAGTTCCCCTTCTTCCCTTTGCCCTTTTCTTGAAGTGTCTTGTCAACCATCAACACTTGATGCTTTTCTTGATTTCTACCTTTGTCAATTTCAGCACCACGAAGAGCTTGGGAATCATTTCCGTTATCCCTTGCATATTATAGTTCATCATGAAGTTCTAGTAATTTGGTGATAGTTACTAGAGAACTCTATCAATCACTATCTTATCTGGAAGATTAACTCCCACTTGATTCAAGTGATTGTTGTGGCACCCCGGCTCAGAGAAAACTGGAACGCCCCGTATTCTAGCACAGAGATCGAGGAGAAGTCTTCTGGAATACGGAACTGCTTAGCATAGAACAAACCAACTTTCTATTGTTACACGAATATGATTACAAGGTCTCCGATGTTACAATGAATAACATCGGCACGGCGACACTACGCCATCCTCGGTTGCTCTATGCAAGCAGTAGAATAACTCGAAGCAGCGGAATAACTCTAGCAGCAGAACAACGACAATGGTGGTGAACTCCACTCCGCAGGGACTCTGGCTGGAACGCTTATCCTAGCTCGCAAACACAGGAACAACACCAAACAAGCAAGCTATCCAGGCACGACCTGCAAGCTGGCATGACACGCCAGGTCAGTACATTGAATGTACTTGCAAGCTCACAATTAACCAGAAGCATTACAGACAAACAACAGCATGGCAATTACAGGTTAAGCAGGAATTATCATGATATCATCAGAATAACATGGCATGAACAATATGGACATGATACCGGTAGAACAACATGAGCATGGCATGAACATATAGATCTGAAGCTACTAGCATGCAACATGATGACACTATATGCACAATTTATTCTGCTCGGGTTACTACGTAATTATCACATGCATCACTTACCATCCTCGGACATTACACGATCATCTCAGGATCACATCAAGCTTGGTATAAACAATACCGTAGTAATCATCAAATGACCACAAGGAGCTTCATCTTTACCCAGGATTCTCGCACAATATCACGAATATCCAACAACTCGGTATCCTCTATACCACGGTGATCATTCCGGTGATCACAACCATGACCAACACTTGGTCTCAAATGGTGATCATTCCGGTGATCACAACCAACTTATCTCATCGTCTAACCGGGGTTGTCATTAATCAAGTTATTATTAATACTGTTGACTCACGATGGGACCGACACGAACTGGGCCCTTATCCGCGGGCGCGGCTATCGACAGATTTAATATATACTCTGTAGAGGTTCGTACACTGTACCCACACTACGGAACCCATGGCCTCGCATTCCCATTCGGGTGGACCAACGGCGTTCCAACAAAACCGATCTACTATCATGACACTCTCCCGGCCACTCCGGCTCATTCCCCATTGGGCTAGTCCTGGTGGCCCCGTGTGTACCAAAGACACAACGACCACCGTCGTGGTCCGTCCCAAACAGGGACAAAAGCGCTTATCATCCAACCTACGAGCACACAAGGTTATGTCTGCCTGCCTGATCAGGGTAAGCATGCCCATAACCTTCCCTAGTTGGAGGCACCGGCGAGAGGCACGACAATAGACCCAGTTAGGACCTCCCCATAAGGTGAGCGTGGTTGCACTGGTTAGTTTCGATATGGTGGCACCATGACTCAGCCAACAATTGTTCAAGTTCAATTTAATCCTGTTAAACTTGAATGCAATATGTTGAGCCATGATAAAATAACATGATGCAATTACAATGCATGAGCATGATATCAACATAAGCATGAGAGTACGACGTAACTATCCACTATATCAACAATGAATCATATCCAACTGAGCATGGCATACTGACTAGCATTGAACATCACAAGTACATACTTCTCAGAAATATAGCATGACCACTAGCATCAACAATAAATATCATGCAAGAACATAACAACAATGCAAGCATTTAACCAACGAGATGCAATGAAACATGTATAACAACGGTACTTGGGACAGACGACAGTTATGCACCGAAGACCATCACCAACACCAAAAGGTACTACTAGCAAGCATAAGCATATGAAAGGAATACTAACAACTAGTAGGGCATGACAACCAGGTGCATAACAACATAGCAAGAAAGTAAGCACTAGTCCAGAAGCATTACCGAAACAACGATAACCATATTTTAAACAAGCAAATATTTAATAAATATTCAAGTTGAAAACCATGGCTACTGCATGACTATCATGCAAATGGGTATTGTGGCTTGCCTGGGGGTGAAGAAGGCACCGGGAAGGAGTGCGGTGAAGCCGCGAAAAGATTTGCCGGAAACAGTTTTCTCTCGGAGGGGCTGTTTACGTGCAAGGGCAAAAAGGTCATTTTCAGAATGTTAAAGCATATTGAAAATGATACCAACAGAACGGGCTCGACGAGACGAATAAGTGGGCTTTGGATTCACCTCAATCGGAGTTACGGTTGATAAGTTATGAGGTGTGGAAGAAGAAGGACCAATCTGTTAATATTTTCATCACCAACGGGTCCCTGAGTGGATAAGGCAGAAGCGTATTGAGGGAAATACGTTTTCAATATAGTGTAAGCGTACTTTGGGCTGCAGTAGAAAGGAACACGCTTTCCGATGGGGAAAACGTATGTTGAGTAAAAGGAAAAAAAAATACGCTTTCAGAGGAAGAAAACGTACTGCCGAAACACGTGTCCACTTGACACATCAGCGGGGGCGCCTGGGCCACTGTGTTGACTATAACTTCTTTAGTCTAGCACTCATGCACGTACTAGTCCGTGCCCACATTGTAGCCCCACCTCGCGCACCTCGCGCCTCATGTAACTGCGCTCGGCGCCCCCTGTAACCCGGCTATATTAGTCTAAGTAATACACTCGAGAGCACCCAAGGTGCATTCTCTCATTCCTCCCCTCGTCTACATGGTATCAGACGCTAGGCCTAACCAGCGTCGCAAACTGCCTTCCGCTGCCTCCTCCTGCAGGCGACATGGCTGCCCCATCGCCGCCGCCTCCTCCACCACCCCCACCCCCTTCCAACCGTGGTCTTCACAGCGCCTTTGCCGCCGCCGCTGCCACACCGAGCCGTGACGCGCTCCTCACCCCCTGAGCTCTTGCAGCGTCCTCGCGCAACGGCACCATCATCCCGGGCGCCGGCGCTCCCGACTTGCACCTTGCGCCGCAGCCCTCCCACCTTGCTGCCATCTACATCAACCAGCATGTCCCCATCGTTCTTTCCTTGCAGCCACCCAACTTCTCCCAGTGGCGCCCCTTGTTCGAGGTCACCTTCGAGAAGAGCGGTGTCGTGGCCCACATCAACGGGGCGCTACGGCCCGCTGATCCTCTCTGGCTGCAGGACGATGCCCATATTGTCTCCTGGCTCTACAACCGCATCAGCCCCGAGATCTTCGGGCTTGTGCACTGCCGCGACGCCACGGCCGCGGAACTCTGGGCGGCGAGCACCTCCATCTTCCTGGAGAACAGGGAGCATGAGGTGGTCTTCCTCGCCACCGACTTCCGCCGTATCGAGCAAGGATCTGGCTCGGTCCTCTCCTACTTCGCGCGCCTGAAGGACTGCGTCGATCGCCTCGCCGACCTTGGTGAGCCCGTCGGTGACCGCGAGCAGGTCCTCAACATGTTTCGTGGCCTTCATCCACGCCTGCGCTACGCCGTGCCCATCCTGACGATGCAGACACCCTTCCCCTCCTTCCTCTGCTGCTGTGCTTTCCTCCTCCTCGAGGAAAGCCGCCAGTCCGCAGAGCCGTCCAGCGACATCGCCCTTCACGCCGCCCGCGCTCCCGCCAGCACCAACTCCGGCGGGGGTGCCGCCAGCAGCGGCGGTGGCCCGAACCGTCGCGGTGGCGGTGGTGGCCGCAACAAGGGCAAAGGAAAAGCGCCGATGGAGATCGGCAGCAGCAGCAATAGCGTGCCTGCGGCGCGCCCGCCTGCCCCGTCCCCGTCTGCCCACGCGCCCTGGACAGGCATGGTCCACGCCTGGCCGGTGACGTGGTGTCCGCACGCCCCTGGCGCAGGTGTGCTCGGCCCTCGCCCTGGTGGCCACGCACCGTTCGCTGGTGTGGCCTCGCACTACTCCACTCCGCCACCGGCCTCGTACGGCGCGCTCCCCGCCCACTAGACCCCCGGTGTCGTCCCACCTCACCCTCTCTACGACGCGCCCTCGGCAAGGGCGTCCTCGTCCTCCGCTCAGGCTGGCTGGGACCAGTCCGTGCTCGTGCACGCCCTCAACAACATGCACGTCCAGCAGCCGCAGCCACCGCAGCCTAGCGGGGATTGGTACCTGGACGCCGGAGCATCCTCGCACATGGCCTCGTCGTCAGGTTTGCTCACCTCCTCCGGCCCTTGTCATTCTTCTCGTATAGTAGTTGGCGATGGATCATCGTTCGCGGTCACACATTCTGGCACCGCCCACATCCCCACGTCCGCTGATCCTCTTACACTGCGCCATGTTCTAGTCTCTCCCAACCTCATCAAAAACCTTGTCTCTGTCAAGAAATTAGCTCGTGACAATCCCGTTAATGTTGAATTTGACGATGTGGGTTTGTTTGTCAAGGATCGAAGGACAAAGCGGGTGATCCTGCGGTGTAAATCTGACGATGAAATCTACCCATTCACGCAGCCCGATCGCCACCTCGCCCTCGCCGCCACTGTCGCCTCGCCGGACCGGTGGCATCAGCGACTGGGCCACCCCGGCCACGACGTTCTCCACCGCACGCTGCGTGCCTGCTCCGTCCATCTCCCCGGCTCGCCGTCACACATTTGCCATGCCTGTCAGTTAGGCAAGAGCGTTAGGCTCCCGTTTTCTTCTTCAGTACATGTGTCGTACTTTTCTTTTCAGTTAGTGCACTGTGATGTTTGGACCTCGCCCGTGCCCAGTGTATCGGGCAAGCAGTACTATCTTGTTCTTCTTGATGAGTATAGTCACTTTGTGTGGACATATCCTCTCCATCGCAAATCTGAAGTGTTCCCGCTTATACGATCATTTGCCCGCTTCGCTCGTCGACAGTTCAACCTGAACTTGCTCGCTCTCCAGTGCAACAACGGACGAGAGTTCGACAACCATGCTGCTCGGGCCTTCCTCTCCGTTTGTATTTCCCATACACATCGCCACAAAACGGGCGTGCTGAGCGAGTACTCCGCACCCTAAACGACACTGTTCGCTCGCTCCTCACGCACACATCCATGCCGTTCACGTACTGGGCTGAAGCTCTTAACACAGCCACATTCCTCCTTACCCGTCGCTCGTGCCGTACTCGCCACGACCACACCCCCTTCTTCCTCCTCCACGGCACTCACCCTGACTATGCATCGCTGCGCGTGTTTGGGTGCCTCTGCTACCCCAACATCACAGCCACTACCCCACACAAACTTGCTCCGCGATCTGCAGCTTGTGTCTTCCTCGGCTATTCCTCCAAGCACAAGGGATACCGCTGCCTCGATCGCACAAACAACCGTGTTTTCGTCTCACGCCATGTCGTCTTCAACGAGACCCAATTCCCCTTCTCCCACGCCACCACTGAACCCACACCTCCTGACGAAGAAACTAATCAGCTACCCATACCAGTCGTTCCCCGTCGGCCTCGCTCGCAGCGATCCCAACCATGCCCTACCACTTCCCCACCTCTCACGGTCGCACACCTACCCAGCCCTCCGCCCGTCACCGTGACACACACACCACCCAGCTCTCCGGTTGCTGCTGACTCTCCTACGATCACCGCGTCGCCGGACTCCGCACCTGTCGTGAACTCCAGCCCCGCCAACGCTCCAGCAGCTCCCCCCAGCACACCATTGCCTCGCGCCTCCCACGCACTACCAGAAAAATTGGGGTTGCCGACGGCGAAATCTATGCCGACGGCCCCCGTCGGCATCTATGGACCTATGCCGACGGCCACGGAAAGGCCGTAGGCGTAGAAAAGCCGTCGGCACACATCAACCTATGCCGACGGGGCCGTCGGCATAGACAAGGCCGTCGGGACCGCCCGAGGTACGCCTACGGGGCCCGTCGGCATAGGGCAGGCCGTCGGCATATCCGTGGCCCACCTGCCCGGTCAGCGCTGACCATTTGACGGCGTTGACCCTACGCCGACGGGCAGTAACGGCGGCCGTCGGCATATCAATGGCAGGTATGCCTACGGCCAAGCCGTCGGCATAGGCCCCTACGCCACGCGTCGGCGATCCGTGTGCCACGCCACGTCAACGATCCGTGGGACAACTTCCATGTGTGCCGCAGATATGCCGGCGGCCGCCGTCGGCATAATGCGTGTATTTTACTTTATTTTTTGTTTTTACTCGGTTTTGTTATTTTTACTTTATTTTAGTTTTTGTTTTTGTATATGATAATTATGCCTTATCTAAAAAACATACCCGATGGTATATCGATTGCCCCGTTACGAACATCGCTATCGCCGTGTCACGGAGGGGAAACGGTCGACACGGAAGGAATTCTGGTTGGTGGGGGATTCGGGTGTAGCTATGTCACGAAACATCGCACGGGTCCCGATGCATATGTGAAAGTGTTCATGCATGCGTCACGCCCGTCTTGGGGCTCGGGGTGCCCCCCCCTCACGCAGACGGCGCCGCCGCCACGACACTGGAGGGAAGCAGACGCGTCGGGTCTCTGCGTCGTACCAATCTGAACACTTTAGAGCAACATCCGGGCCAAACCCACAGCTACATCCACTCCGTGTAGACCCGACGTCCGTTTCCCCCTCCAGTGCGGCGGCGGCGCCGTCCGTGAGGAAGGGGGACACCGGAGACGCGTGTCGGGCATTTGCAACCGCCACAACACTTCCGGACTTGTGAGAGGCCGCCTCGCAAGATTTGACGGTATGCTACTGGCCCCGGAGGCCGGCCCGCAGTCGTGAAGCGCCAAGAGCAATCCAGCGTGAGGAAGTGTTCAGATACTTCTCCATCACGAAAAATTATGAAAAATTACCATCGGTCCTATAGCACATGTGCCCACGTCATGTAAAAAACTCATGATTTTATCGCGCTCCGAGTATTTAATAATATTCACGCCGCATCGTTTCCGCAGAACGTCTACTACCGTGTGTCATCGCCGTCCGTGAGGGGGGCCACACCTCGGAGACGCGTGCCGCCTCTTCGGACATGCCACCACACCACCCCGCATGTATGAGGGCCCGATGCGACGGTCCGGTGGCATTGCTACCCCCCCAGGGCCCCCGTCCCGCCTAACCACAGGCGGTTGACCACCGGATCTACCTTTGACTTCCCACGGACGGGATTTGACCAGTGGGCCTATCCACCGGTCATGTTAGGTCAGCCCATACGAACACTTTAGAGCAACATCCGGGCCACACCCACGGCAAGATCCCTCCGTAGACCCGACAGCGTCTGCTTTCCCCCCTCCAGTGCGGCGGTGGCGCCGTCCGTGTGAGGCACACCCCGAGACGCGTGCCGCCTCTTCGGACATGCCACCACACCACCTGCATGTATGAGGGGCGGTCGACGGCCTCGGTGGCATTACTACCCAGGGGCCCCGTCCGCCCTAACCACAGGCGGTTGACCACGAGATCTACCCTTTGACTTCCACGGACGGGCTTTGACCGGTGGACCTCTCCACCCGGTCATGTTAGGTCAGCCAATCTGAACACTTTAGAGCAACATCCGGGCCAAACCCACGGCTACATCCACTCATGTAGACCCGACGCGTCTGTTTCCCCCCTCCAGGTGCCGGCGGCGGCGCCGTCCGTGAGGGGGGGGGCACACCCCGGAGACGCGTGCCGGGCATTTGCAACCGCCACAACACTTCCAGACTTGTGAGAGGCCGCCTACACAAGATTTGACGGTATGCTAGCCCCCGGAGGCCGCCGGCCACCAGAGACGCGAAGAGCAATCCGCGTGAGGGAAGTGTTCAGATACTTCTCCATCACGAAAAATTATGAAATATTACCATCGGTCCTATAGCACATGTGCCCACTTCATGTAAAAAACTCATGATGTTATCGCGCTCCGAGTATTTAATCATATTCACGCCGCATCGTTCCGCAGAACGTCTACTACCGTGTGTCATCGCCGTCCGTGAGGGGGGCCACACCCCGGAGACGCGTGCCGCCTCTTCGGACATGCCACCACACCACCCCGCATGTATGAGGGCCCGATGCGACGGCCCGGTGGCATTGCTACCCCCCAGGGCCCCCATCCCGCCTAACCCTGTAGCGTTTGACCACCGGATCTAGCCCTTTGACTTCCCACGGACGGGATTTGACCAGTGGGCCTATCCACCCGGTCATGTTATGTCAGCCCATACGAACACTTTAGAGCAACATCCGGGCCACACCCACAGCAGGATCCCCTCCGTGTAGACCCGACGCGTCCGTTTCCCCCCTCAAGGTGCGGCGTGGCCGCGTCCGTGTGAGGGGGCACACCCCGGAAGCAGCGTGCCGCCTCTTCGGACATGCCACCACACCACCTGCATGTATGAGGGGCCGATGCGACGCCTCCGGTGGCATTGCTACCCCAGGGCCCCGTCCGCCCTAACCACAGGCGGTTGACCACGAGATCTACCCCTTTGACTTCCCACGGACGGGCTTTGACCAGTGGACCTCTCTGTTGGAAATATGCCCTAGAGGCAATAATAAAAGCATTATTATTATATTTCCTTATTCATGATAATTGTCTTTATTCGTGCTATAATTGTGTTAACCGGAAATCGTAATACATGTGTGAATAATGACAACAACATGTCCCTAGTGAGCCTCTAGTTGACTAGCTCGTTGATCGACAGATAGTCATGGTTTCCTGACTATGGACATTGGATGTCATCGATAACGGGATCACATCATTAGGAGAATGATGTGATGGACAAGACCCAATCTTAACATAGCATAAGATCGCATAGTTCGTTTGCTAGAGTTTTCCAATGTCAAGTGTCCTTTCCTTAGACCATGAGATCGTGTAACTCCGGATACCGTAGGAGTGCTTTGGGTATGCCAAACGTCACAACGTAATCGGGTGACTATAAAGGTATGCTACAGGTATCTCTGAAAGTGTCTCATTGGGTTGACATGGATCGTGGATCGATTTGTCACTCCGCTTGACGGAGAGGTATCACCGGGCCCTCTCGGTAATGCATCATCACAATGAGCTCAATGTGATCGAAGTGTTTGATCACGGGATCATGCATTACGGTAACGAGAAAAGTGACTTGCGGTACCGAGATTGAGCGAGGTATTGGTATACCGACGATCGAATCTCGGGCAAGTAAAATACCGATTGACAAAGGGAATCGTGTATGGGATTAATTGAATCCTTGACATCGTGGTTCATCCGATGAGATCATCGTGGAGCATGTAGGAGCCAACATGGGTATCCAGATCCCGCTGTTGGTTATTGCCCGAGAGCCGTCTCGGTCATGTTCGCATGTCTCCCGAACCCGTAGGGTCTACACACTTAAGGTTCGGATAACGCTAGGGTTGTAGGAATATGTATGTGCAGTAACCCGAATGTTGTTGAGTCCGGATGAGATCCTGGGCGTCACGAGGAGTTCCGGAATGGTCCGGAGGTAAAGAATTATATATAGGAAGTGCTGTTTCGCCATCGGGACAAGTTTCGGTGATATCGGTATTGTCTGGGACCACCGGAGGGGTCCCGGGGTCCACCAAGTGGGGCCACCAGCCCGAGGGGGCCACATGGGCCCTAGGTGGTGCGCCTAGGCCCACATGGGCCAAGGGGAACCAGCCCCAAGGGGCCCATGCGCCTAGGGTTTAAGGAGGAAGAGTCCATGAAGGGAAGGCACCTCAGGGTGCCTTGGGGAGGTTGGACACCTCCCCTCTTGGCCGCACCCCTCCCTTGGAGGAGGGGGCAAGGCTGCGCCCTCCCCTCCTTGGCACCTATATAAAGGGGAGGGAAGGGGCAGCAGAACCTTTGCCCCGGACGCCTCCCTCCCTCTCCAACACATCCTCCTCCTCCGTAGTGCACGGCGAAGCCTGCCGAGTATCTTGCAAGTTCCACCATCACCACGCCGTCAGGCCGCTGCTGGAGCCATCTTCCTCAACCTCTCCTTCACCTTGCTGGATCAAGAAGAAGGAGACGTTACGCTGACCGTCACGTGTGTTGAACGCGGAGGTGCCGTCAGCTCGGCACTAGATCATCGGTGAATTGGATCGCGGCAAGTACGACTACCTCATCCACGTTCACTCCGACGCTTCCGTTGCGATCTACAAAGTGGTATGTAGATGCTATCCAATCTGAATACTCGTTGCTAGATGAACTCATAGATGGATCTTGGTGAAACCGTAGGGAAAAATTTTAATTTTCTGCAACGTTCCCCAACAAAGTGGTATCGAGCCAGGTTTATGCGTAGTTCTTCTTGCGAGTAGAACACAATTTGTTGTGGGCGTAGATGTTGTCAATTCTTCTTGCCGTTACTAGTCAATCTTGATTCAGCGGTATTGTGGGATGAAGCGGCCGGACCAACCTTACACGTGACGCTTACGTGAGACCGGTTCCACCGACTAACATGCACTAGTTGCATAAGGTGGCTGGCGGGTGTCCTGTCTATTCTACTTTTGTTTGATCGGATTCGATGAACAGGGTCCTTATGAAGGGTAAATAGAGATTGACAAATCACGTTGTGGTTTGAACGTAGGTAAGAAAACGTTCTTGCTAGAACCCTAATTCAGCCACGTAAAACTTGCAACAACAATTAGAGGACGTCTAACTTGTTTTTGCAGCAAGTGCTTTGTGATATGATATGGCCGTAAGTTGTGATGAATGATGAATGATCTATATGTGATGTATGAGATGTTCATGCTATTGTAATAGGGATCACGACTTGCATGTCGATGAGTATGACAACGGCAGGAGCCATAGGAGTTGTCTTTAATTTTTGTATGACCTGCGTGTCATTGAAGAACGCCATGTAAACTACTTTACTTTATTGCTAAACACGTTAGTCATAGAAGTAGAAGTAGTCGTTGGCGTGACAACTTCATGAAGACGCGATGATGGAGATCATGATGATGGAGATCATGGTGTCATGCCGGTGACAAGATGATCATGGAGCCCGAAGATGAAGATCAAAGGAGCTATATGATATTGGCCATATCATGTCACTACTTTATATAATTGCATGTGATGTTTATTATGTTTTATGCATCTTGTTTACTTAGAACGACGGTAGTAAATAAGATGATCCCTCATAATAATTTCAAGAAGTGTTCCCCTAAGCGTGCACCGTTGCTAAGGTTAAATCGTTCGAAGCACCACGTGATGATCGGGTGTGATAGGTCCTTACGTCAGATACAACGGGTGTAAGACAGATTTACACACGCAAAACACTTAGGTTGACTTGACGAGCCTAGCATGTACAGACATGGCCTCGGAACACGTAAGACCGAAAGGTCGAGCATGAGTCGTATAGAAGATACGATCAACATGAAGATGTTCACCGATGTTGGCTAGTCCGTCTCACGTGATGATCGGACACGGCCTAGTTGAATCGGATCATGTAATACTTAGATGACTAGTAGAGGGATGTCTATCTAAGTGGGAGTTCATTAAATTTGATTAAATGAACTTTATTATCATGAACTTAGTCTAAATATTTACAATATGTCTTGTAGATCAAATGGCCAACGTAGTCCTCAATTTCAACGCGTTCCTAGAGAAAACCAAGCTGAAAGGCGATGGTAGCAACTATACGGACTGGGTCCGGAACCCGAGGATTATCCTCATAGCTGCCAAGAAAGATTATGTCCTAAGAGCACCGCTGGGTGACGCACCTATTCTCCCCAGAACAAGGCGTTATGAGCGCTTGGCGATCACGCTGCGATGATTACTCCCTCGTTCGGTCGGCATGCTTTACAGCTTAGAGCCGGGACTCCAAAAGCGTTTTGAGAGACATGGAGCATATGAGATGTTGAAGAGCTGAAAATGGTTTTCCAAGCTCATGCCGGTCGAGAGATATGGAGTCTCCGACAAATTCTTTAGCTGTAAGATGGAGGAAAATGGCTCACAAGGAACACATACTCAAAATGTCAGGTTGCACAACCGCTTGACTCAACTGGAAGTTAATCTCCCGGATGAAGCGGTCATTGTGAGAATCCTCCATCGCTTCCACCTAGCTACAAGAGCTTTGTGATGAACTACAATATGCAGGGGATGGTAAAGACCATTCCTGAAGTATATGCTATGCTGAAATCAGCAGAGGTAGAAATCAAGAAGGAGCATCAAGTGTTGATGGTGAATAAAACCACTAAGTTCAAGAAGGGCAAGGGTAAAAGAACTTCAAGAAGGACGGCAAGGAAGTTGTCGCCCGATAAGCAAGTTTCGGGAAGAAGCCAAAGAATGGACCCAAGCCCGGCTGAGTGCTTTTATTGCAAGGGAAGTGGTCACTTTGGAAGCGGAACTGCCCCAAATACTTAGCGGACAAGAAGGCCGGCAAAACCAAAGGTATATGTGATATACATGTAATTGATGTGTACCTTACCGATTACTCGTAGTAGCTCTTGGGTATTTGATACCGTGCAGTTGCTCATATTTGTAACTCAAAGCGGGGCTGCGGAATAAGCGGAGGATGGCGAAGGGCGAGGTGACGATGCGTGTCGGGAATGGTTCCAAGGTCGATGTGATCGCCGTCGGCACACTGCCTCTGCATTTACCTCTACGGGATTAGTTTTAAACCTCAATAATTGTTATTTAGTGCCAAGTTTGAGCATGAACATTGTATCTGGATCTCGTTTAATTCGAGATGGCTACTCATTTAAATCCGAGAATAATGGTTGTTCTATTTATATGAGAAATATGTTTTATGGTCATGCTCCGATGGTTAATGGTTTATTCTTAATGAATCTCGTACGTGATGATACACATATTCATAGTGTGAATACCAAAAGGGTTAAAGTTGATAACAATAGTCCCAAATATTTGTGTAATTGCCGCCTTGGTCACATAGGTGTCAAACGCATGAAGAAGCTCCATGCAGATGGACTTTTAGAGTCTCTTGATTATGAATCATTTGACACGCGTCACGAACCATGCCTCATGGGTAAAATGACCAAGACTCCATTCTCAGGAACAATGGAGCGAGCAACCAACTTATTGGAAATCATACATACCGATGTGTGCGGTCCAATGAGTGTTGAGGCTTCATGGTGGCTATCGTTATGTTCTCACCCTCACCGATGACTTGAGTAGATATGGGTATGTCTACTTAATGAAACACAAGTCTGAGACCTTTGAAAAATTCAAGGAATTTCAGAGTGAGGTTGAAAATCAACGTGATAGAAAGATCAAGTTTCTCTACGATCAGATCGTGGAGGAGAATACTTGAGTCAATTTAATTTGGCACACACTTAAGAAAATGTGGAATAGTTTCACAACTCACGCCGCTGGAACACCTCAAGCGTAATGGTGTGTCCGAGCGTCAGTGTCGCACTCTATTAGATATGGTGCGATCTATGATGTCTCTTACCGATTTACCGCTATCTTTTGGGGCTATGCTTTAGAGACTGCCGCATTCACTTTAAATAGGGCTCCGTCGAAATCCGTTGAGGCGACACCGTATGAATTATGGTTTGGGAAGAAACCTAAGCTGTCGTTTCTAAAAGTTTGGGGATGCGATGCTTATGTCAAGAAACTTCAACACGAGAAGCTCGAACCCAAGTCGGAAAAATGCGTCTTCATAGGATACCCGAAAGAAACTATTGGGTATACCTTCTACCTCAGATCCGAAGGCAAGATCTTTGTTGCCAAGAATGGATCCTTTTACGGAGAAAGAGTTTCTCTCGAAAGAAGTAAGTGGGAGGAAAGTAGAACTTGATGAAGTGTTACCTCTTGAACCGGAAAATGGCGAAACTCAAGAAATGCGTTCCTGAGGTGCCTGCACCAACTAGAGAGGAAATTAATGATTATGATCAAGATACTTGATCAAGCTCCCTACTGAAATTCGAAGGTCCACAAGGACACATTCCGCACCGCAGTGGTGCAGCAACCCTGTCTTGGAAATCATGTTGTTAGACAACGGTGAACCTTGAACTATGAGGAAGCAATGGCGGGCCGGATTCCGACAAATGGCTGGAAGCCATGAAATCCGAGATAGGATCCATGTATGAAAGCGAAGTATGGACTTTGGTGACTTGCCCGTTGAGCGGCGAGCCATAGAAAATAAATGGATCTTTAAGAAGAAGGCAGCGGATGGTAATGTGACCATCTATAAAGCTCGGCTTGTCGCTAAGGGTTATCGACAAGTTCAAGGGGTTGACTACGATGAGACTTTCTCACCGATAGCGAAGCTGAAGTCCGTCAGAATCATGTTAGCAATTGCCGCATACTATGATTATGAGATATGGCAAATGGACGTCAAAGCGGCATTCCTTAATGGTTTCCTTAAGGAAGAATTGTATATGATGCAGCCGGAAGGTTTTGTCGATCCTAAGAATCTTGCGACAAGGTGTGCAAGCTCCAACGCTCGATTTATGGGCTGGTGCAAGCATCTCGGAGTTGGAACATTCGCTTTGATGAGATGATCAAAGCGTTTGGGTTCTACATGACTTATGGAGAAGCTGTGTTTACAAGAAAGTGAGTGGGAGCTCTGTAGCATTTCTCATATTATATGTAGACGACATACTTTTGATGGGAAATGATATAGAACTCTTGGACAACATTAAGGCCTATTTGAATAAAAGTTTTTCAATGAAGGACCTTGGAGAAGCTGCTTATATATTAGGCATCAAGATCTATAGAGATAGATCGAGATGCCTCATAGGTCTTTCACAAAGCACATACCTTGATAAGATATTGAAGAAGTTCAATATGGATCAATCTAAGAAGGGGTTCTTACGTGTTACAAGGTGTGAAATTGAGCTCAGCTCAATGTCCGACCACGGCAGAAGATATAGAAGAGATGAGTGTCATCCCCTATGCCTCAGCCATAGGTTCTATGCCATGTACCAGACCTGATGTAAACCTTGCCGTAAGTTTGGTAGGAAGGTACCAAAGTAATCCCGGCAAGGAACACTGGACAGCGGTCAAGAATATCCTGAAGTACCTGAAAAGGACTAAGGACATGTTTCTTGTCTATGGAGGTGACGAAGAGCTCGTCGTAAAGGGTTACGTCGACGCTAGCTTCGACACAATCCTGGATGACTCTAAGTCACAAACCAGATACGTGTATATTTTGAATGGTGGGGCAGTAAGCTGGTGCGATTTGCAAGCAAAGCGTCGTGGCGGGATCTACATGTGAAGCGGAGTACATGGCAGCCTCGGAGGCAGCACATGAAGCAATTTGGGTGAAGGAGTTCATCACCGACCTCGAGTCATACCCAATGCGTCGGGGCCAATCAAGCTCTTCGTGACAACACTGGAGCTATTGCACTTGCAAAGGAGCCCAGGTTTCACAAGAAGACTAGGCACATCAAGCGTCGCTTCAACTCCATTCGTGAAAATGTTCAAGATGGAGACATAGAAATTTGTAAAGTGCACACGGATCTGAATGTCGCAGATCCGTTGACTAAACCTCTCCCTAAGGCAAAACATGATCAGCACCAGAAGTCTATGGGTGTTCGATTCATCACAATGTAACTAGATTATTGACTCTAGTGCAAGTGGGAGACTGTTGGAAATATGCCCTAGAGGCAATAATAAAAGCATTATTATTATATTTCCTTATTCATGATAATTGTCTTTATTCGTGCTATAATTGTGTTAACGGAAATCGTAATACATGTGTGAATAACAGACAACAACATGTCCCTAGTGAGCCTCTAGTTGACTAGCTCGTTGATCGACGGATAGTCATGGTTTCCTGACTATGGACATTGGATGTCATCGATAACGGGATCACATCATTAGGAGAATGATGTGATGGACAAGACCCAATCTTAACATAGCATAAGATCGCATGCAGTTCGTTTGCTAGAGTTTTCCAATGTCAAGTGTCCTTTCCTTAGACCATGAGATCGTGTAACTCCGGATACCGTAGGAGTGCTTTGGGTATGCCAAAGCGTCCTGGCAACGAATCGGGTGACTATAAAGGTATGCTACGGTATCTACGAAAGTGTACATTGGGTTGACATGGATCGTGGTAGGATTTGTCACTCCGGCAGCGGAGAGGTATCACCGGGCCCTCTCGGTAATGCATCATCACAATGAGCTCAATGTGATCGAAGTGTTTGATCACGGGATCATGCATTACGATAACGAGAAAAGTGACTTGCCGGTACCGAGATTGAGCGAGGTATTGGTATACCGACGATCGAATCTCGGGCAAGTAAAATACCGATTGACAAAGGGAATGCATTATGCAGGATTAATTGAATCCTTGACATCGTGGTTCATCCGATGAGATCATCGTGGAGCATGTGGGAGCCAACATGGGTATCCAGATCCCGCTGTTGGTTATTGCCCGAGAGCCGTCTCGGTCATGTTCGCATGTCTCCCGAACCCGTAGGGTCTACACATAAGGTTGATAACGCTTAGGGTTGTAGGAATATGTATGTGCAGTAACCCGAATGTTGTTGAGTCCCGGATGAGATCACGGGCGTCACGAGGAGTTCGGAATGGTCCGGAGGTAAAGAATTATATATAGGAAGTGCTGTTTGACCCATCGGGACAAGTTTGGTGATATCGGTATTGTCTGGGACCACGGAGGGGTCCTGAGGTCCACCAAGTGGGGCCACCAGCCCGAGGGGCCACATGGGCCCTAGGTGGTGCGCCTAGGCCCACATGGGCCAAGGGAACCAGCCCCAAGGGGCCCATGCCTAGGGTTTAAGGAGGAAGAGTCCATGAAGGGAAGGCACCTCAGGGGTGCCTTGGGAGGTTGGACACCTCCCCTCTCTTGGCCGCACCCTCCCTTGGAGGAGGGGCAAGGCTGCGCCCTCCCCTCCTTGGCACCTATATAAAGGGGGGAGGGAAGGGGCAGCAGAACCTTTGCCTGGACGCCTCCCTCTCCCTCTCCAACACATCCTCCTCCTCCCGTGGTGCACGCGAAGCCCTGCCGAGAATCTTGCAAGTTCCACCATCACCACGCCGTCGTGCTGCTGCTGGAGCCATCTTCCTCAACCTCTCCTTCACCTTGCTGGATCAAGAAGAAGGAGGCGTTACGCTGACCGTGCGTGTGTTGAACGCGGAGGTGCCGTCCGTTCGGCACTAGATCATCGGTGAATTGGATCGCGGCAAGTACGACTACCTCATCCACGTTCACTCCGGCCTTCCGTTGCGATCTACAAAGTGGTATGTAGATGCTATCCAATCTGAATACTCGTTGCTAGATGAACTCATAGATGGATCTTGGTGAAACCGTAGGAAAAATTTTAATTTTCTGCAACGTTCCCCAACACTCTCCACCCGGTCATGTTAGGTCAGCCAATACGAACACTTTAGAGCAACATCCGGGCCAAACCCACAGCTACATCCACTCCGTGTAGACCCGACGCGTCCGTTTCCCCCTCTAGGTGCCGGCAGCGGCGCCGTCCGTGAGGGGGGGCACACCCCGGAGACGCGTGCCGGGCATTTGCGACCGCCACAACACTTCCAGACTTGTGATAGGCCGCCTACGCAAGATTTGACGGTATGCTAGCCCCGGAGGCCGCCGCCCGGTCGTAGACGCGCAAAGAGCAATCCTCGTAGAGGGAAGTGTTCAGATACTTCTCCATCACGAAACATTACCATCGGTCCTATAGCACATGTGCCCACGTCATGTAAAAACTCATGATTTTATCGCGCTCCGAGTATTTAATAATATTCACGCCGCATCGTTTCCGCATGAACGTCTACTACCGTGTGTCATCGCCGTCCGTGAGGGGGCCACACCGGAGACGCTGCGGCCGCCTCTTCGGACATGCCACCACACCACCCCGCATGTATGAGGGCCCGATGCGATGGCCCGGTGGCATTGCTACCCCCCAGGGCCCCCGTCCCGCCTAACCCTGTAGCGTTTGACCACCGGATCTAGCCCTTTGACTTCCCACGGACGGGATTTGACCAGTGGGCCTATCCACCCGGTCATGTTATGTCAGCCCATACGAACTCTTTAGAGCAACATCCGGGCCACACCCACAGCAAGATCCCTCCGTGTAGACCCGCCGCGTCCGCTTCCCCCCTCAAGGTGCCGGCGTCTGCGCCGTCCGTGTGAGGGCACACCCGAGACGCAGCGTGCCGCCTCTTCGGACATGCCACCACACCACCCTGCATGTATGAGGGGCGGTGCGGCGCTCCGTGGCATTACTACCCCAGGCCCCGTCCCGCCTAACCACAGGCGGTTGACCACGAGATCTACCTTTGACTTCCCAGACGGGCTTTGACCGGTGGACCTCTCCACCCGGTCATGTTAGGTCAGCCAATACGAACACTTTAGAGCAACATCCGGGCCAAACCCACAGCTACATCCACTCCGTGTAGACCCGACGCGTCTGCTTCCCCTCCAGTGCGGCGTGGCGCCGTCCGTGAGGGAGGGGGACACCGAGACGCGTGCGGGCATTTGCAACCGCCACAACACTTCCAGACTTGTGAGAGGCCGCCCTCGCAAGATTTGACGGTATGCTGGCCCGGAGGCCGCCCGTACGCGATCGTAGACGCGAAGAGCAATCCAGCGTAGAGGGAAGTGTTGAATACTTCTCCATCACGAAAAATTATGAAAAATTACCATCGGTCCTATAGCACATGTGCCCACGTCATGTAAAAAACTCATGATTTTATCGCGCTCCGAGTATTTAATAATATTCACGCCGCATCGTTTCCGCAGAACGTCTACTACCGTGTGTCATCGCCGTCCGTGAGGGGGGCCACACCCCGGAGACGCGTGCCGCCTCTTCGGACATGCCACCACACCACCCCGCATGTATGAGGGCCCGATGCGACGGCCCGGTGGCATTGCTACCCCCCAGGGCCCCCGTCCCGCCTAACCCTGTAGCGTTTGACCACCGGATCTAGCCCTTTGACTTTGCACGGACGGGATTTGACCAGTGGGCCTATCCACCCGGTCATGTTATGTCAGCCCATACGAACACTTTAGAGCAACATCCGGGCCACACCCACAGCAAGATCCCCTCCATGTAGACCCGACGCGTCCGTTTCCCCCCTCAAGGTGCCGGCGGCGGCGCCGTTCGTGTGAGGGGGCACACCCCGAGGCCCGCGTGCCGCCTCTTCGGACATGCCACCACACCACCCTGCATGTATGAGGGCGGTGCGGCCTCGGTGGCATTACTACCCCAGGGCCCCGTCCGCCTAACCTCGAGCGGTTGACCCCGCGATCTACCCCTTTGACTTCCCACGGACGGGCTTTGAACAGTGGACCTCTCCACCGGTCATGTTAGGTCAGCCAATACGAACACTTTAGAGCAACATCCGGGCCAAACCCACAGCTACATCCACTCCGTGTAGACCCGACGCGTCCGTTTCCCCCCTCCAGGTGCCGGCGGCGGCGCCGTCCGTGAGGGGGGGGGCACACCCCGGAGACACGTGCCGGGCATTTGCAACCACCACAACACTTCCAGACTTGTGAGAGGCCGCCTACACAAGATTTGACGCTATGCTAGCCCCCGGAGGCCGCCGGCCAGAGTCGTAGACGCGCGAAGAGCAATCCGCGTAGAGGGAAGTGTTCAGATACTTCTCCATCACGAAAAATTATGAAAAATTACCATCGGTCCTATAGCACATGTGCCCACGTCATGTAAAAAACTCATGATTTTATCGCGCTCCGGTATTTAATAATATTCACGCCGCATCGTTTCCATGAGCGTCTACTACCGTGTGTCATCGCCGTCCGTGAGGGCCACACCGGAGACGCGTGCCGCCTCTTCGGACATGCCACCACACCACCCCGCATGTATGAGGGCCCGATCTGACGGTCCGGTGGCATTACTACCCCAGGGCCCCGTCCGCCCTAACCACAGGCGGTTGACCACGGGATATACCCTTTGACTTCCCACGGACGGGATTTGACCAGTGGGCCTATCCACCCGGTCATGTTAGGTCAGCCCATACGAACACTTTAGAGCAACATCCGGGCCACACCCACAGCAAGATCCCTCCGTGTAGACCCGGCGTCTGTTTCCCCCCTCCGGTGCGGGCGCCGTCCGTGTGAGGGGGCACACCCGGAGACGCGTGCGCCTCTTCGGACATGCCACCACACCACCTGCATGTATGAGGGGCGGTCACGGCGCTCCGGTGGCATTACTACCCCCAGGGCCCCGTCCGCCCTAACCTCGAGCGGTTGACCACGAGATCTACCCTTTGACTTCCCACAGACGGGCTTTGACCGGTGGACCTCTCCACCGGTTGTGTCGATTCGGCCCATAGGGACACCCGGAGCAACATCGGGCCAAACCCACAGCTACATCCACTCCGTGTAGACCCGCCGCGTCCGTTGCCCCCCCCGCGGGGCCGGCGGCGGCGGCGTCCGTGAGGGGGAGGACACCCCGGAGAGGCAGCGTCGGGCATTTGCAACCGCCACAACACTCCCGAGCTAGATCCGGTGATGCGTCATGTTAGGGTTAGATGGGACGAAGTGCAGGAGGGGGTAGCAATGCCGCCAGGTGTTACGGTGGGCCCTCCTATGCTTGTCTTTGGGCGAGGTGGGACTATTTTTTACAGTGTGCTGAGAGTCACACATATGTCGTAATAAAAAAAATAAAAATATGCAAAGTATGTATGCCGACGGCTTAGCCATTATGCTTTATTATGTAGGTGTGTCCAAATTGGTGTTATGGAAAAGACGAGTCCTGGGCGGCATTGGTGGATCTTTGGTGTGATGGGGCTGGAGCCTGGGCGGCTATGAGAATAAAAAATAAGGCTAACCGAGGGAATGAGGGAGTACATGCTCAGTGAAACCGAAACATCTATCTCCACAAGACAGTTAATGTATGACTTACCCCATTAATCATTCTTATTCTTCTATTTACCATCACTTTCTTATGTATGACTAACATCTGTTTGGTGGTGCAGGAGGAGAAACCAGGCGGCCGCTCTCGGACATGCAGGCGTGGGAGATCGCCCATCTGCGGAAGGACCCCAAGCTGGCGAGCCCAAGTACTACTACGGCAAGAAGACCGCGTGGAGGAAGGAGGCCTACTCCATGACCCTATCTGAGATTACATCCTGACACACACGACCCCATTGCGGCGGATCTGGACGACAGGTGGTGGTGAGCATGGGGCCCAAGGAGCACGGTCGGGAGGCGGTTCTCGATCTTTGTGGTCACTCCGACTATCTCCTACACAGCTTCGTCGGATCGACCCGAGCCTGAGCAGCGCATGAGCCAGCCAGTGTCCAGTTCACGATCCCTCTTCAGAGCAACAGGTGTAAGTATTTTCCCTCTTATCTTCATTGCTCACTTTATTTTCTGCATCTAGTAGTTTTATGAGTTCCATCATGTCATACCGTAGGCCTACTGAGTACACACGCCAGGAGACCATGGCGTGGCATCAGAGGATTCATGAACACCAAGTGCAGAGGGATCGCCAGCTGGAGCAGGCTTTTCAGGAAATGGCGGCCGGCAGGTGTCCTCAGTTCCAGCCAGCACCATGCCCTCCAGCACAACCAGTGCTGCTGACCTTTGAGGAGTTTGTGGCACAAAACGCTGGCCCCTCACCGGTTAGTTCATCCCCAATCTATTCACCCCAAGCATGTCATGCCTTTCAACACAGTCATATATCCCATTAATATGTCTTTTCAACATCCAGGGAACAGATGGATCTACCGTTGGCGGTGGTCTTCGCAGCACTCCGGAGACACGGAGCCCGACCACTCCGATCCACGGAGGCGGGGGTGGAGGCGGTCTTGGCGGTAGCGCTGCCGCTAGCAGTAACGACCTGGGCTTCAGCGGTCTTGGCGGTGACGACCTCCGCGGTGCTCGACGTCCTGGCGCTTAAGCCTAGTGTGTGGTGATGATGCTTGAGATGACTTGTGTGTGGTGATGATCATTTAGAGACTTGTGTGTGGTGCTTTTATGCTTATGTGTGGTGATGATCAAAGACTTGTGTGTGGTGATGACACAGGCTTCTATATGCTTATGCTTATGTTGGTTGTGATGATGATTATTTAGAGACTTGTGTGTGTGTGATGCTTATGCTTACGTTCTTTGATATGTCTTTGTGATATGTGATGTTATACATGTGCTTTTATTTGAATTGAACTGATTTGAAAACAAAGCGAAAAAAGAAAAAAATCGGGGCGAAACTATGCCGACGGCCTAGCCGTCGGCATAGGCTAGCGTGGCGCCTTTCTTGGAAACGTGGCATGCCTATGCCGGCGGCGGCTAACCCGTCGGCATAGGCCTGGCGTGAGCGCCCAGTTGCCGACACGTGGCATGTCTATGCCGACGGCCTGGCCGTCGGCATAGACATGCCCCAGGAGCGCCCAGTTGCCGACACGTGGCATGTCTATGCCGACGGCCTGGCCGTCGGCTTAGTTCTGCCCCAGGAGTGCCCAGTTGCCGACACGTGGCACGTCTATGCCGACGGCGAGGCCGTCGGCATAGCTCCAAACTAAGGCGACGGCAGGTCGGCATAACAACCGAGGCGCCCGATTCTTGAAACCGTGGCGTGTCTATGCCGGCAACGGCTGGCCGTCGGCTTAGTTACCCGAGAGTGCCCGATTGCCGACCGTAGCGCGTCTATGCCGACGGCGGGGCCGTCGGCATAGCTCAAACTAAAGCGGCAGTGCCGTCGGCATAAACAAGCACCGAAACAACGTCTTGTCGCCACATGGCATGTCTATGCCGACGCCTCGCCGTCGGCATAGTTCGCAACGGCAGCGGGCCGTCGGCATAGACACGCCACGTGGCGAGCCGCCGTTACCGGCGATTGGCGGCAACCGCCGTTAAGCGATAAGCGTTGCCGACGGCGATGCCGTCGGCATAGATATCTGACCACCGTCGGGATAGGGTCTATGCCGACGGCCTCTCTGCCGACGGTCTTCCGCTACGCCGACGGATACGTTGCCGACGCCCTATGCGGCAACGGCCGTCGGCATAGGCCTGTCCCGACGGCAAGTCAGGGATATGCCGACGGCCCTGGCCGTCGGCATAGGGTGCGATTCCAGTAGTGACGTGCCCATGCATGCCATGATCACCCGTGGGCGCGCCGGCAAGTTCCTTCCCAACCCTAAATATGCTGAAACACACACTGCTTCTGCCGTCTCCACCATCTCACCCGTGCCCAAGTCCGTGTCTGCCGCGCTTCGTGATATCCATTGGCTAACCGCTATGCAGGTTGAATACACTGCGCTGATGGCGAACAGGACCTGGACGCTCGTGCCCCGGCCCAGGGGTGCCAACATTGTCACGGGAAAATGGCTCTTCAGGCATAAGCTCAAAGCTGATGGCACACTAGATCGCTACAAGGCAAGATGGATCGTCCGCGGGTTCTCGCAACGCCCTGGTGTGGACTTTGATGAGACATTCTCGCCAGTGGTCAAAGCAGCCACCATCCGTGCTGTCCTCACCGTCGCCGCCGCGCGCGACTGGCCCGTGCATCAAATGGACGTGAACAATGCGTTCCTGCACTGCCAGCTTGCCGAGCGCGTGTCCTCCCAGCAACCAGCAAGGTTCGTCGACAAGCTCCACCCCGATCATGTCTGCCTCCTCGACAAGTCGCTTTACGGACTCAAGCATGCCCCCCGCGCCTGGTTCGCGCGGTTTGCTGCTTTTCTCCGTACCCTCGGCTTCATGGCGGCGCGCTCCGACCCGTCGTTGTTCACGCTCCATGGTGAGGCCGCCACGGCGTACCTGCTGCTGTACGTGGACGACATCATCCTCACGGCTTCATCGACGGCTCTTCTCCAGCAACTGCAGCAGCGCATGTTCGCTGAGTTCCCGATGAAGGATCTCGGCCCGCTCCACTACTTCCTCGGCATCAGTGTGACGCGGAGCCGTGTCGGCTTCTTCCTCTCCCAACAGAAGTATGCTGACGAGCTGTTGGACCGTGCCAACATGTCCGCTTGCAAGCCCGTGTCAACGCCAGTGGACACGCACTCGCGCGCCCGTCCGCGACGCCTCGGAGTACCGTAGTCTGGTGGGCGCGCTCCAGTACATCACTCTCACGCGCCCCGACCTCGCCTACGCGGTCCAGCAAGCATGCCTCTTCATGCACGACCCGCGCGAGCAGCACCACTCCCTCGTCAAATGGATCCTGCGCTACCTGCGTGGCACGTCGACACATGGGCTCCATCTGCACCGCTCTGCTTCGCTCGACCTGGTGGCCTACTCCGACGCCGACTGGGCCGGGTGCCCCGATACGCACCGCTCCACGTCTGGCTATGCCGTCTTCCTCGGCAACTCGCTCGTCTCCTGGTCGTCGAAGCGCCAACCGACCGTCTCCCGCTCCAGTGCAGAGGCGGAGTACCGCGCCGTCGCCAACGCCGTTGCAGAATGCTGCTGGCTGCGCCAGCTTCTCGGTGAACTACGCGTGCCTCTGCCCACGGCCACGGTGACCTACTGCGACAATATCTCCTCTGTGTACATGGCTGCCAATCCGGTGCACCATCGGCGCACCAAACACATCGAGCTCGACATCTATTTCGTCCGCGAGAAGGTTGCTGTGGGCCAACTGCGTGTTCTTCATGTCCCGACCACGCAGCAGTTCGCCGACGTCCTGACGAAGGGCCTCTCGACGCCGGCGTTCGAAGAATTCCGGTCCAGCCTGTGCATCCAGCCACCCGATGCTCAGACTGCGGCGGGGTGTTGACGGTAACTTCTCTAGTCTAGCACTCATGCACGTACTAGTGCATGCCCACGTTGTAGCACCACCTCGCGCCTCATGTAACTGCGCTCGGCGCCCCCTGTAACCCGGCTATATTAGCCTGAGTAATACACTCGAGAGCACCCAAGGTGCATTCTCTCATTCCTCCCCTCGTCTACACCTTGTGGGCGGGCCGAGGCGGGGAGGGATGCCTGCAGGCGCCGTCGTCTTCCTCCTCTCGCTCCTGTTCTCACGTGAACACAGGAGAGGAGCAGGGGAGGGAGCAGCGGCGGCCTGGCCGGCTCCGGCCGTCCCCGGCCAGGGCGAGGCCACCTGAGGGTGCGGCCCGGCGTGGCGCGTCCGTTCAGGGGGTCGGCCGGCCCCGGGGAGGAGAGGAGGACGCGGGGGCGGAGGGGGGCCGAGGGGAGACAGAGGCGGCCGGTGGTGGAGGGGCTCTGCGCTGCGGCCACTCCGGTGAGGGGGCAAGGGGGTGCGGAGGCTGAGTGGAACGAGGGGAACCCAGTGGACATGGTGGAAGGAGGAGAGGAGGCCTGTGCTGGCCGGACCCAAGCCGAGGCCGAGGCGGCCATGGAGGGAGACGGCGAACAACGGCGAGATGTGGCGATCCTGGTGATCAAATGAGGCGAGGGAGAGATGTTTGAGGTGTGGGAGAGGTCGGGAACGCCTTATATAGCCGAGGGGAGGGCTCTGGAGCTCAGAACCGAGCTGGACCAGTGCACTAATGGAGGTCAGGGGCTGAGCATGGCACGGGCACTGTTCTAGCGGCGCATTAATGACGAACCACGACGATCACGGGGAAGCTCCAGGACATGGTAGGACGTCGAGACGAGGAGGTAGGAGACAAGCACAGGGGCAAGAAGAAGCCAGAGCGGGAGTTTGCCATGACGCAAGCATGATCACCGCATGCACTGGAGCAAGCGGCGTGCTTTGGCGTGGCCGCCCATGTCCAGTAGATTTACCTTTGTGCCCTTAGTCAAAATTAGGAATTAAATCGGTCCAAGGGCAAAGAAGAGATCTACACTTAGTTCCAAAGTAAATCAGTAAGACGGGTGTTTGTAACTCTCTGTGGTTAAACCAGCTAGGTAACATGATAAAGAGTTTGTCTGCTGATGATCAAGCACTAAGGTGATGCTGATCACCAAAATCAGACCAAGAGGAGGAGTTTAGATGAGGGTTGCTGTAGAAAGTGCAAAACTGGCCAGAATTAGGGATTTGGATGGTACACTCACATACTTAATCTCTGTGAGCTGAAGTTTGGCAGAGAGGGGTTATATGATGGTAGGAAACTTCTGTAAAGATTTCATGCCATTTGGAAATACCAAAGTGGCACTTGCTTCACAAAGCTTCATTCTGGACAGAAACTTGTAAAAATTCTAGAGGAATAATGGCTTGATGAAACATGCACAAAATGGGTGGAGGTAAGTTATATGGATAATAGAAGGCCTAAAAAATTATCAGCCATAATAGAGCAAGATAAAATATACTTGATTTACAAGCTGAAATTTTGGACAGAATCAAAGAATTGAAGATGAGCTCACATGGAGGCATAACATGAGCTCTACTTTGGTGGAGGGCTATGATATGATGATATGAGGGATCATAAACAATGGAAACTCATTTGGATATGCCTAGCTTGCACCTCCTTCACAAAGCTTCTTTCTGGATAGAAACTTTGGAAAATCATAGTTAAATAATTACTATGCAAATGAGGTTGCATTTTGGCATGTGGCAATGATATGGACAGGAAAAGGTGTCCAAGGAGTTTGAGGTCAATTGGGAAAAGTAAAATAGCACTTGCTTCACAATGTGCCATTTAGGGCAGAATAGGAAATGAATTATTTGAGCATGATGATAAACATGACAAATGAAATAGTTTGTCATATTTGAGAAAGAGATGACCCAAAAAATTTATGAGGATTATTTGGGAATTTTAGGAGTGATGAAAATAAAGGTTGCTTCACAAACTAGGGCAATTTGAGTAATTCCTTTAATAGAAAAGGAATATTCCCAATAAAAAGAATATTGGTATTTGGGCTAGGATGAAAATGACAGGGTCTAGGGAAGGATTTGGGGATGAAAAGCCACTCTGGAAACAAAGAAGAGGGCATCTTCTTCAGTTTCCAGACCACATAGCCACGGAAAAAGGAAATCTCAGACAAAAACCTCAGAAAAACAAAAGAAAAAGAAAGGGCCAAAAGTCAGGCTGTTACAAACCTTACCCCCTTAAAGAATTCTCGTCCTCGAGATTTGGTTGCTCAGGGAACAAGTATGAAGATACTGACTTAAGGAAACCATTTCCAACTCGGGTGTGCTTTTTGTTATTTTTGTTCCCACTAAATTTTTATCTGACTGGCCCTGGGGTGGTTTGCTTTAATATATCCATATTCTGACTGATCTTACCTTGCTTGTTCATGCTTATACAGGCTCCAATTTCTTTTTAGACCTGCTGACTTAGCTGACTGCGATTGATTCTCACGACTGAAATATATGTCGATCTCACAAATCCAAGAGTGATTTACAGTGGGTGTGTCATCCGGCCCTGACAATCTTTCATGAAGTGGTTATCAGGTTTTTCTAGTGGACATCCAAGCTCTAACTCCTTGCATTGGGTTTCTCCACTAAATGCAGGTCCTTCGGGTTCCAAACAGTGAGTTGGGTCATAACCGCTTTCCTGACAGATTCTGGCTTATCGCGGAAGTTTCTGAATCATCTTAACTGGTTCCACTGTCTTGAGTATCGGATCCGTACCAAATATTTGATTGTCGCCTGTCGTGGCTAGCATAAGAGTTTGACCTGTATGATAATATCTGCAGACTTGGTAGCGGTGGTTACGCACCACGGGTCTTGCAACAATTTTCATACCCACATCACTGGTCTTGCTCCTTCATTATTGTTTTCTTGGTCTGGATCCTTGGCTGAAAGAGCTGGGTCATATTGCTTCTTTGTATCACCATAGGTATGGTTGGTACAATTTTTGTTTGGCAATCGTAGCCTATCCTCATTTTTTTGACAAGGTACCCCATTTAAATGGCAGTTTCAACTCGCCTCAAGTTCTGACTGATTCTTGCTTCTGACCAAAATGTTGCGGATCTGATTCTTGGGATTCACTACCATATGCTGTCAATTCACAGCATACTACCTTGTACCAATGTCTTACTGAGGAAGATTGGCTGGCTTGTGCTCGAAACTTTCATCGGACAGCTTGCTGAAGAAGACTGGGTATCGTGCTTCAGAAGCTTACCCCCTTAAAGACTTTGCTGGGGAAAGACTCAGTACCTTATGCCAGAAGCTTTTGCGGTTGCTTACTGAAGAAGGCAGAGTACCTTGTATGGGAAATCATCCATGTATCAAACTGAAGAAGATAGATGAATCTTGCCTTGGAAGCTTCTCGGGTATCTTGTGAGGGAAGATTGGGTTACTTACACCAGAAGCTTCTTATTGTGATATGCGGACCGATTTCCACATGTATAACCATCTTAAAATTTTTGTTATTGATTTCTTGTATGAAACGGGGTTTTGTAGGACTATCCTCCTTTCTGAGGACATGCCATATTTTTGCTTGCTTCCAGGTACCTCGGGTTCCAAAATCATCCTCAACGAAAAATTACACTTGTATCTGAGCCATACCTTTCATAATATTTTGTCAACCTTGCACACAATTTATCTTCTTGCTGATTTAATCATTACTGCTATGAGAAAAGCAAGCTGAGAGAGACTTGACACTCAGTAACATGATCAGATATCCCCCAATCTGAATCTTTGTCATTGAGAATTCCATCTTGTTGTGAGGAGTGCGTTAATGCAAACTTTATCGACATTCAATCCAGGATTTCTTTTGTATTCAGACGAGCTATTTCCAATTTCACTGCAGTCTGCTGACAATTCCATTCTGTTTAGCTGAGTTTCCAAATATATGCATTTCTTGCTGACTCTTCGGGTCCGGTGTCGGCTGACGAGCAACTTTAATAGGGGGAAAATTTGTAACACCGAAGGCCCAAAGAAAGAAACAAAAGAAACTCTAAACAAAAGCACACAAGCATACTACTAATTTAATTAATCAAGCAATCATCACATATTACTGCTACTCAGACCATAATATGCATGCACACCTAAGCACACAACTCGCGTAGAAACTCTGGTATTACGGTCTAATATGCTGTGGCGGTGTGCATGAAAATTATATCCATGTGTGGAAGGAGTTGGCGTAACCGAAGCTACACCAAGCACTGGCTGAACAGTGGCTGGATCTGAATGGATACACAGGTGAGAACGGACTTGACGATCAAGTAGCGAGACACAAAAGTCACGACCACCTCATCATCAAGCGTACGAAGGGAGTCATACCCATCCGAAGAATAAAATGACATGGCAAGATAACAGTGGAAGACTGGGTTTATTGGCATTGCCCTTTTTTGATAACAAAGATCAGCAAGGGTTGCCAAGGGGACGAGATGGAGGGCATGGATGATGATGTGGTCGAATCACACCGAAGAGCAGGCATGCTAAGAAGGAGGGCGTAGGTAGTGGATCGGAACCGATACCACCTACACTCACAAGATTAACCGTTAGTGACAAAATAATAATCTATATGCATGCTATGCGACAAAAAAATGCAACAATCAAGTGCAACAAACCAACTGGGGTCTATACTACCGCTTTCTAACGTTCGCGCCGGCTAAGAGAAAACCGGAATGCCCCGCATCCTATAGCCAGACCTGCTCTGATACCAAGCCTGTGGCACCCTGGCTCAGAGAAAACCGGAACGCCCCGTATTCCAGCCCAGAGATCGAGGAGAAGTCTTCTGGAATACGGAACTGCTTAGCATAGAACAAACCAGCTTTCTAGTATTACACGAATATGATTACAAGGTCTCTGATATTAAAATGAATAACATCGGCACGGTGACACTACGCAATCCTCAGCTGCTCTATGCAAGCAATAGAACAACTCGAAGCAGCGAATAACTCTAGCAGCGGAACAACGACAATGGTGGTGAACTCCACTCCGCGGGGACACTGGCTGGAACGCTTATCCTAGCTCGCGAACATAGGAACAACACCTAACAAGGAAGCTATCCAGGCACGACCTGCAAGCTGGCATGACACGCCAGGTCAGTACATTGAATGTACTTGCAAGCTCACAATTAACTAGAAGCATTATAGACAAACAACAGCATGGCAATTACAGGTTAAGCAGGAATTATCATGGGATCATCAGAATAACATGGCATGAACAATATGGACATGATACCAAAATGAGGGATCATGCAAAATGATGATATGAGGGATCATGCAAAATGGAAACTCATTTGGATATGCCTAGCTTGCACCTCCTTCACAAAGCTTCCTTCTGGATAGAAACTTTGGAAAATCATAATTAAATAATTACTAGGCAAATGAGGTTGCATTTTGGCATGTGGCAATCATATGGACAGGAAAAGGTGTCCAAGGAGTTTGAAGTCAATTGGGAAAAGTAAAATAGCACTTGCTTCACAATGTGCCATTTAGGGCAGAATAGGAAATGAATTATTTGAGCATGATGATAAACATGACAAATGAAATATTTTGTCATATTTGAGAAAGATATGACCCAGAAAAATTATGAGAATTATTTTGCAATTTTAGGAGTGATGGAAATAAAGGTTGCTTCACAAACTAGGGCAATTTGAGTTATTCCTTTAATAGAAAAGGAATATTCCCAATAAAAAGAATATTGGGATTTGTGCTAGGATGAAAATGACAGGGTCTAGGGAAGGATTTGGGAATGACAAGCTACTCTAGAAACAAATAAGAGGGCATCTTCTTCAGTTTCCAGACCACATAGCCATGGAAAATGGAAATCTCAGGCAAAAACCTCAGAAAAACAAAAGAAAGAAAGGGCCAAAAGTCAGGCTGTTACAATTGTAGTACTAGATATTCTGAGCACATGCTCACTAGCTGAGCAATTCTCCTCCATCTTGTAGGCAAAGTGCTTGTCAAAGGTCTCATACCTTTCGACATGGGCATGACTCTGAAATACTAATTTCAACTCTTGTAACATCTTATATGCTCTGTGGTGTTCAAAACATTTTTGAAGTCCCGGTTCTAAGCCTTAAAGTATGGTGCACTAAACTATCAAGTAGTCATCATACCGAGCTTTGCCAAACGTTCATAACTTCTGCATATGCTCCTGCAATAGGTCCGTCACCTAGCGGTGCATCAAGGACATAATTCTTCTGTGCAGCAATGAGGATAATCCTGAGATCACGGATCCAATCCGCATCATTGCTACTAACATCTTTCAACTTAGTTTTCTCTAGGAACATATCAAAAATAAAACAGGGGAGCTAAACACGAGCTATTGATGTACAACATAGATATGCTAATACTACCAGGACTAAGTTCATCATAAATTATAGTTCAATTAATCATATTACTTAAGAACTCCCACTTAGATAGACATCCCTTGAATCATCTAAGTGATCACGTGATCCATCTCAACTAAACCATGTCCGATCATCACGTGAGATGGAGTAGTTTTCAATGGTGAACATCACTATGTTGATCATATCTACTATATGATTCACACTCGACCTTTCGGTCTCAATGTTCTGAGGCCATATCTGCATATGCTAGGCTCGTCAAGTTCAACCCGAGTATTCCGCGTGTGCAAACACTGGCTTACACCCGTTGTATTTGAACGTAGAGCTTATCACACCCGATCATCATGTGGTGTCTCGGCATGATGAACTTCCGCAACGGTGCATACTCAGGGGAACACTTATACCTTGAAATTTAGTGAGAGATCATCTTATAATGCTACCGTCAATCAAAGAAGAATAAGATGCATAAGGGATAAACATCACATGCAATCAATATAAGTGATATGATATCGCCATCTATCATCTTGTGCCTTTGATCTCCATCTCCAAAGCACAGTAATGTTCACCATCGTCACCGGTGCGACACCTTGATCTCCATCGTAGCATCGTTGTTGACTCGCCAACTATTGCTTCTACGACTACCGCTACCGCTTAGTGATAAAGTAAAGCAATTACAGGGCGATTGCATTGCTTACAATAAAGCGACAACCATAAGGCTCCTGCCAGTTAGCGATAACTCCGTTACAAAACATGATCATCTCATACAATAAAATATAGCATCATGTCTTGACCATATCACATCACAACATGCCCTGCAAAAACAAGTTAGACGTCCTCTACTTTGTTGTTGCAAGTTTTACGTGGCTGCTATGGGCTGAGCAAGAACCGTTCTTACCTACGTATCAAAACCACAACGATAGTTCGTCAAGTTAGTGTTGTTTTAACCTTCTCAAGGACCGGGCGTAGCCACACTCAGTTCAACTAAAGTTGGAGAAATTGACACCCGCCAGACACCTGTGTGCAAAGCACGTCGGTAGAACCAGTCTCGCGTAAGTGTACGCGTAATGTCTGTCCGGGCCGCTTCATCCAACAATACCGCCGAACCAAAGTATGACATGTTGGTAAGAAGTATGACTTGTATCACCCACAACTCACTTGTGTTCTACTCGTGCATATAGCATCTACGCATAAACCTGGCTCTAATACCACTGTTGGGCAACGTAGTAATTTCAAAAAAATTCCTACGCACACACAAGATCATGGTGATGCATAGCAACGAGAGGGGAGAGTGTTGTCCACTGCTACTTATTGAGCACTGCGTTGGTTTTCCCTTGAAGAGGAAAGGGTGATGCAGCAAAGTAGCGTAAGTATTTCCCTCAGTTTTTGAGAACCAAGGTATCAATCCAGTAGGAGGCCACGCACGAGTCCCTCGCACCTACACAAACAAATAAATCCTCGCAACCAACGCAATAAAGGGGTTGTCAATCCCTTCACGGTCACTTACGAGAGTGAGATCTGATAGATATGATAAGATAATATTTTTGGTATTTTTTATGATAAAGATACAAAGTAAAGAAAGCAAAATAAAATGCAAAAGAAATAGCTTGTTGACGGGAGATTAATATGATAAAAAATAGACCCGGGGGCCATAGGTTTCACTAGTGGCTTCTCCCGAGAGCATAAGTATTATGGTGGGTGAACAAATTACTGTTGAGCAATTGACAGAACTGAGCATGGTTATGAGAATATCTAGGTTGTTGGAAATATGCCCTAGAGGCAATAATAAAAGTATTATTATTATATTTCCTTGTTCATGATAATTGTCCTTTATTCATGCTATAATTGTATTATCCGGAAATCGTAATACACATGTGAATACATAGACCACAATATGTCCCTAGTGAGCCTCTAGTTGACTAGCTCGTTGATCAACAGATAGTCATGGTTTCCTGACTATGGACATTGGATGTCATTGATAACGGGATCACATCATGGGGAGAATGATGTGATGGACAAGACCCAATCCTAAGCATAGCACAAGATCGTGTAGTTTGTTTTGCTAGAGCTTTTCCAATGTCAAGTATCTCTTCCTTAGACCATGAGATCATGTAACTCCCGGATACCGTAGGAGTGCTTTGGGTGTACCAAACATCACAACGTAACTGGGTGACTATAAAGGTGCATTACAGGTATCTCCAAAAGTGTCTGTTGGGTTGACACGGATCGAGACTGGGATTTGTCACTCCGTATGACGGAGAGGTATCACTGGGCCCACTCGGTAGTGCATCATCATAATGAGCTCAAAGTGACCAAGTGTTTGGTCACGGGATCATGCATTACTGATGCGAGTAAAGTGACTTGCCGGCAACGAGATTGAGCGAGGTATTGGGATACCGACGATCGAATCTCGGGCAAGTAAAATACCGATTGACAAAGGGAATAGTATACGGGTTGATTGAATCCTCGACATCGTGGTTCATCCGATGATATCATCGAGGAGCATGTGGGAGCCAACATGGGTATCCAGATCCGCTGTTGGTTATTGCCCGAGAGCCGTCTCGGTCATGTTCTGCATGTCTCCCGAACCCGTAGGGTCTACACACTTAAGGTTCGGTGACGCTAGGGTTGTATGAATATGAGTATGCAGCAAACTGAATGTTGTTTGGAGTCCAGGATGAGATCCCGGACGTCACGAGGAGTTCCGGAATGGTTCGGAGGTAAAGATTTATATATAGGAAGTCTTATTTTGGTCGCCGGAAAAGTTTCACGCGTTATCGATATTGTACCGGGAGTGCCGAAAGGGGTCCGGGGTCCACGGGGTCCACCTGCCCGGGGCACATGGGCTGTAGGGGTGCGCCTTGGCCTATATGGGCCAAGGGCACCAGCCCCAAGAGGCCCATGCGCCAAGATATAAGAAAAGGGAGAGTCCTAAAGGGGAAGGCACCTCAAGGTGCCTTGGGGAGGATGGACTCCTCCCCCCCTCTTGGCCGCACCCCTTCCTTGGAGGAAGGGGCAAGGCTGCGCCCTCCCCCCTCTCTTGCACCTATATAAAGGGAGGGGAGGGAGGGGTGGCCGCACCCATAAGCCCTGGCGCCTCCCTCCTCCCTGCAACACCTCCTCCTCCTCCCGTAGTTGCTTAGCGAAGCCCTGCCGGAGTTCTGCTGCATCCACCACCACGCCGTCGTGCTGCTGGATCATCATCAACCTCTCCTTCCCCCTTGCTGGATCAAGAAGGAGGAGACGTCATCCGCTCCGTACATGTGTTGAGCAGCGGAGGTGCTGTCCGTTCAGCACTAGGTCATCGATGATCTGAATCACGGCGATGCGACTCCATCATCCCGTTCCATTGAACGCTTCCGCACACGATCTACAAGTGGTATGTAGATGCAATCACTCTCCCATGACTCGTTGCTAGATGAACTCATAGATGGATCTTGGTGAAACCGTAGAAAAAAAATTAATTTTCTGCAACGTTCCCCAACAGTGGCATCATGAGCTTGGTCTATGCGTAGTTCTCTATTGCAAGAGTAGAACACAATTTTTTGTGGGCGTAGATGTTGTCAACTTTCTTGCCACTACTAGTCTTATCTTGCTTCAGCAGCATTGTGGGGTGAAGCGGCCCGGACCGACCTTACACGTACGCTTACGTCAGACTGGTTCCACCGACTGACATGCACTAGTTGCATAAGGTGGCTAGCGGGTGTCTGTCTCTCCCACTTTAGTTGGAGCGGATTCGATGAAAAGGGTCCTTATGAAGGGTAAATAGAAGTTGACAAAATCACGTTGTGGTTATTCGTAGGTAAGAAAAGCGTTCTTACTAGAACCTAATTGCAGCCACGTAAAAGATGCAACAACAATTAGAGGGCGTCTAACTTGTTTTTGCAGCAATTGTCATGTGATGTGATATGGCCAGAAGTTGTGATGAATGATGAATGATATATTGTGATGTATGAGATCATGTTCTTGTAATAGGAATCACGACTTGCATGTCGATGAGTATGACAACCGGCAGGAGCCATAGGAGTTGTCGTTATTTTTTGTATGACCTGCGTGTCATTGAAGAACGCCATGTAAATTACTTTACTTTATTGCTAAACGCGTTAGCCATAGTAGTAGAAGTAATAGTTGGCGAGCAACTTCATGGAGACACGATGATGGAGATCATGGTGTCATGCCGGTGACAAGATGATCATGGAGCCCCGAAGATGAAGATCAAAGGAGCTATATGATATTGGCCATATCATGTCACTACTTTATATAATTGCATGTGATGTTTATTATGTTTTATGCATCTTGTTTACTTAGAACGACGGTAGTAAATAAGATGATCCCTTATAATAATTTCAAGAAAGTGTTCCCCTAACTGTGCACCGTTGCTAAAGTTCGTCATTTCGAAGCACCACGTGATGATCGGGTGTGATAGATCCTTACGTTCACATACAACGGGTGTAAGACAGTTTTACACATGCATAAACACTTAGGGTTAACTTGACGAGCCTAGCATGTACAGACATGGCCTCGGAACACAAGAGACCGAAAAGTCGAACATGAGTCGTATGGAAGATACGATCAACATGGAGATGTTCACCGACGATGACTAGTCCGTCTCACGTGATGATCGGACACGGCCTAGTCGACTCGGATCATGTAACACTTAGATGACTAGAGGGATGTCAAATCTGAGTGGGAGTTCATTAAATAATTTGATTAGATGAACTTAATTATCATGAACATTAGTCTAAAATCTTTGCAAAATGTCTTGTAGATCAAATGGCCAACACTCATGTCACCATGAACTTCAACGCGTTCCTAGAAAACCAAGCTGAAAGACAATGGCAGCAACTATTCGGACTGGGTCCGAACCACGAGGATCATCCTCATAGCAGCCAAGAAACAATATGTCCTAGAAGCACCACTAGGTGATGCACCCATCGAAGAACCAAGACATTATGAATGCTTGGCAGTCTCGTCTTGATGATTACTCCCTCGTTCGGTCACGGCATGCTTTACAGCTTAGAACCGGGCTCCAAAAGCGTTTTGAGCAACACGGAGCATATGAGATGTTCAAGAGCTGAAAATGGTTTTCCAAGCTCATGCCCGGTCGAGAGATATGAAGTCTCCGACAAGTTCTATAGTTGTAAGATGGAGGAAAACAGTTACATCGGTGAGCACATACTCAAAATGTCTGGGTTGCACAACCGCCTGTCCCAGCTGGACATTAACCTCCCAGACGAGGCGGGCATTGACAGAATCCTTCAGTCGCTCCCACCAAGCTACAAGAGCTTTGTGATGAACTACAATATGCAGGGGATGGTGAAGACCATTCCCGGAGTATTTTCAATGCTGAAGTCAGCAGAGGTTGAAATCAAGAAAGAACATCAAGTGTTGATGGTCAATAAAACCACTAAGTTCAAAAAGGGCAAGGGTAAGAAGAACTTCAAGAAGGACGGCAAGGATGTTGCCGCGCTCGGTAAGCAAGTTGCCGGGAAGAAGTCAAAGAATGGACCCAAGCCTGAGACAGAGTGCTTTTATTGCAAAGGGAAGGGCCACTAGAAGCGGAACTGCCCCAAATACTTAGCGGACAAGAAGGCCAGCAACACTAAAGGTATACTTGATATACATGTAATTGATGTGTACCTTACCAGTACTAGTAGTAACTCCTGGGTATTTGATACCGGTGCCGTTGCTCATATATGTAACTCACAGCAGGAGCTGCGGAATAAACGGAGACTGGCGAAGGACGAGGTGACGATGCGCGTCGGGAATGGTTCCAAGGTCGATGTGATCGCCGTCGACACGCTACCTCTACATTTACCTACGGGATTAGTTTTAAACCTCAATTATTGTTATTTAGTACCAAGTTTGAGCATGAACATTGTATCGTGATCTCGTTTAATCTGAGATGGCTACTCATTTAAATCCGAGAATAATGGTTGTTCTATTTATGTGAGAGAAATGTTTTATGGTCATGCTCCGATGGTCAATGGTTTATTCTTAATGAATCTCGAGCGTAATGTTACACATGTTCATAGTGTGAGTACGACAAGATGTAAAGTTGATAACAATAGTCCCACATACTTGTGGTACTTGCCGCCTTGGTCACATTGGTGTCAAGCGCATGAAGAAGCTCCATGCTGATGGACTTTTAGAGTCTCTTGATTATGAATCATTTGACACATGCGAACCATGACTCATGGGCAAGATGACCAAGACTCCGTTCTCGGAACAATGGAGCGAGCAACCAACTTATTGGAAATCATACATACCGATGTGTGCGGTCCAATGAGTGTTGAGGCTCATGGAGGATATCGTTATGTTCTCACTCTCACTGATGACTTAAGTAGATATGGGTATGTCTACTTGATGAAACACAACTCTGAGACCTTTGAAAAGTACAAGGAATTTCAGAATGAAGTAGAGAATCAACGTGACCGAAAGATAAAATTCTTGCGATCAGATCGTGGAGGAGAATATTTGAGTCACGAATTTGGTACACACTTAAGGAAATGTGGAATCGTTTCACAACTCACGCCGCCTGGAACACCTCAGTAATACGGTGTGTCCGAACGTCGTAATCGCACTCTATTGGATATGGTGCGATCTATGATGTCTCTTCTTGATTTACCGCTATCATTTTGGGGATACGCTCTAGAGACAGCTACATTCACTTTAAATAGGGCACCGTCTAAATCCGTTGAGACGACACCGTATGAATTATGGTTTGGGAAGAAACCTAAGCTGTCGTTTCTAAAAGTTTGGGGATGCGATGCTTATGTCAAGAAACTTCAACCTGAAAAGCTCGAACCCAAGTCGGAAAAATGTGTCTTCATAGGATACCCTAAGGAAACCATTGGGTATACCTTCTACCTTAGATCCGAAAGCAAGATCTTTGTTACCAAGAACGAATCCTTTCTGGAAAAAGAGTTTCTCTCGAAAGGAGTAAGTGGGAGGAAAGTAGAACTCGATGAAGTACTACCTCTTGAACCGGAAAGTAGTGCAGCTCGGGAAAATGTTCTGTGGTGCCTACACCAACCGGAGAGGAAATTAATGATGATGATCAAGGTACTTCGGATCAAGTTGCTCTTGAACTCAGAGGTCCACTAGGACACGTTCCGCACTGCAGTGGTAATGCAGCAACCCTGTCTTGGAAATCATGTTGTTAGACAACGGTGAACCTTCGAACTATGAAGAAGCGATGGCGGGCCCAGATTCCAACAAATGGTTTGAAGCCATGCAATCTGAGATAGGATCCATGTATGAAAACAAAGTATGGACTTTGATAGACTTGTCCGATGATCGGCGAGCGATAGAAAACAAATGGATCTTTAAGAAGAAGACGGACGCGGATGGTAATGTTACCATCTATAAAGCTCGACTTGTCGCTAAGGTTTATCGACAAGATCAAGGCCTTGACTACGATGAGACTTTCTCTCCGTGGCGAAGCTTAAGTCCGTCCGAATCATGTTAGCAATTGCCGCATACTATGATTATGAGATATGGCAGATGGACGTCAAAACGGCATTCCTTAACGGTTATCTTAAGGAAGAGATGTATATGATGCAGCCGGAAGGTTTTGTCGATTCTAAGAATGCTAACAAGGTATGCAAGCTCCAGCGATCCATTTATGGGCTGGTGCAAGCATCTCGGAGTTGGAACATTCGCTTTGATGAGATGTTCAAAGCGTTTGGGTTTATGCAGACTTATGGAGAAGCCTGCGTTTACAAGAAAGTGAGTGGGAGCTCAGTAGCATTTCTCATATTATATGTAGATGACATACTTTTGATGGGAAATGATATAGAACTTTTGGACAGCATTAAGGCCTACTTGAATAAGAGTTTTTCAATGAAGGACCTTGGAGAAGCTGCTTACATATTAGGCATCAAAATCTATAGGGATAGATCGAGACACCTCATAGGTCTTTCACAAAGCACATACCTTGATAAGATTTTGAAGAAGTTCAAAATGGATCAGTCCAAGAAAGGGTTCTTGCCTGTTTTGCAAGGTGTGAAATTGAGCTCGCCTCAATGCCCGACCACGGCAAAAGATAAAGAAGAGATGAGTGTCATCCCCTATGCCTCAGCCATAGGATCTATTATGTATGCCATGTTGTGTACCAGACCTGATGTAAACTTTGCCGTAAGTTTGGTAGGAAGGTACCAAAGTAATCCCGGCAAGGAACACTGGACAGCGGTTAAGAATATCCTGAAGTACCTGAAAAGGATAAAGGACATGTTTCTCGTTTATGGACGTGACGGAGAGCTCGTCGTAAAGGGTTACGTCGATGCTAGCTTCGACACAGATCTGGATGACTCAAAGTCACAAACCGGATACGTGTATATGTTAAATGGTGGAGCAGTAAGCTGGTGCAGCTGCAAGCAGAGTGTCGTGGCGGGATCTACATGTGAAGCGGAGTACATGGCAGCCTTGGAGGCATCACATGAAGCAATTTGGGTGAAGGAGTTCTTCACCAACCTAGGAGTCATACCCAATGCGTCGGAGCCGATCAAACTCTTCTGTGACAACACTGGAGCTATTGCACTTGCCAAGGAGCCCAGGTTTCACAAGAAGACCAGGCACATCAAGCATCGCTTCAAATCCATCCGTGAAAATGTTCAAGATGGAGACATAGAAATTTGCAAAGTGCATACGGATCTGAATGTCGCAGATCCGTTGACTAAACCTCTTCCGCGAGCAAAACATGATCAACACCAGAACTCTATGGGTGTTCGATTCATCACAATGTAACTAGATTATTGACTCTAGTGCAAGTGGGAGACTGTTGGAAATATGCCCTAGAGGCAATAATAAAAGTATTATTATTATATTTCCTTGTTCATGATAATTGTCTTTTATTCATGCTATAATTGTATTATCCGGAAATTGTAATACACGTGTGAATACATAGACCACAATATGTCCCTAGTGAGCCTCTAGTTGACTAGCTCGTTGATCAACAGATAGTCATGGTTTCCTGACTATGGACATTGGATGTCATTGATAACGGGATCACATCATTGAGAGAATGATGTGATGGACAAGACCCAATCCTAAGCATAGCACAAGATCGTGTAGCTCGTTTTGCTAGAGCTTTTCCAATGTCAAGTATCTCTTCCTTAGACCATGAGATCGTGTAACTCCCGTGATCTGAGGGAAGTGGTTTGGGTGTACCAAAGCGTCACAACGTAATCGGGTGACTATAAAGGTGCATTATAGGTATCTCCAAAAGTGTCTGCATTGGGTTGACACGGATCGACACTGGGATTTGTCACTCCGTATGACGGAGAGGTATCACTGGGCCCACTCGGTAGTGCATCATCATAATGAGCTCAAAGTGACCAAGTGTTTGGTCACGGGATCATGCATTACGGTACTAGTAAAGTGACTTGCCGGCAACGAGATTGAACGAGGTATTGGGATACCGACGATCGAATCTCGGGCAAGTAAAATACCGATTGACAAAGGGAATAGTATCTGAGGTTGATTGAATCCTCGACATCGTGGTTCATCCGATGATATCATCGAGGAGCATGTGGGAGCCAACATGGTTATCCAGATCCCGCTGTTGGTTATTGCCCGAGAGCCGTCTCGGTCATGTCTCCATGTCTCCCGAACCCGTAGGGTCTACACACTTAAGGTTCTTGGCGCTTAGGGTTGTATGAATATGAGTATGCAGCAAACCGAATGTTGTTTGGAGTCCGGATGAGATCCCGGACGTCACGAGGAGTTCGGAATGGTCCGGAGGTAAAGATTTATATATAGGAAATCTTATTTTGGTCGTAGGAAAAGTTTGGCGTTATCGGTATTGTACCGGAGTGCCGAAAAGGGGTCCGGGGTCCACCGGGGTCCACCTGCCCGGGGGCACATGGGCTGTAGGGGTGCGCCTTGGCCTATATGGGCCAAGGGCACCAGCCCCAAGAGGCCCATGCGCCAAGATATAAGAAAAGGGAGAGTCCTAAAGGGGAAGGCACCTCCAGGGTGCCTTGGGAGGATGGACTCCTCCCCCTCTTGGCCGCACCCCTTCCTTGGAGGAAGGGGCAAGGCTGTGCCCTCCCTCTCTTGCACCTATATAAAGGGAGGGAGGGAGGGTGGCCGCACCCATAAGCCTGGCACCTCCCTCTCCCAGCTACACGTCCTCCTCCTCTCGTAGTTGCTTAGCGAAGCCCTGCCGGAGTTCTGCTGCATCCACCACCACGCCGTCGTGCTGCTGGATCATCATCAACCTCTCATTCCCCCTTGCTGGATCAAGAAGGAGGAGACGTCATCCGCTCCGTACATGTGTTGAACGTGGAGGTGCTGTCCGTTCAGCACTAGGTCATCGGTGATCTGAATCACGGCGAGTACGACTCCATCATCCCCGTTCCATTGAACGCTTCCGCACGTGATCTACAGGTGGTATGTAGATGCAATCACTCTCCCATGACTCATTGCTAGATGAACTCATAGATGGATCTTGGTGAAACCGTAGAAAAAAATTTAATTTTCTGCAACGTTCCCCAACATAGGTATGATAATGTATCACGTCCGAGACAAGTAGACCGACTCCTGCCTGCATCTACTACTATTACTCCACACATCGACCGCTATCTAGCATGCATCTAGAGTATTAAGTTCATAAGAACAGAGTAACACTTTAAGCAAGATGACATGATGTAGAGGGATAAATTCATGCAATATGATATAAACCACATCTTGTTATCCTCGATGGCAACAATACAATACGTGCCTTGCTGCTCCTACTGTCACTCGGAAAGGACATCGCAAGATTGAACCCAAAGCTAAGCACTTCTCCCATTGCAAGAAAGATCAATCTAGTAGGCCAAACCAAACTGATAATTCGAAGAGACTTGCAAAGATAACCAATCATACATAAAAGAATTAAGAGAAGATTCAAATATTGTTCATAGATAAACTTGATCATAAACCCACAATTCATCGGTCTCAACAAACACACCACAAAAGAATATTACATCGAATAGATCTCCACAAGAGAGGGGAGAACATTGTATTGAGATCCAAAAGAGAGAAGAAGCCATCTAGCTAATAACTATGGACCCGAAGGTCTGAGGTAAACTACTCACACATCATCGGAGAGGCTATGGTGTTGATGTAGAAGCCCTCCGTGATCGATGCCCCCTCCGGTGGAGCTCCAGAAAAGGCCCTAAGATGGGATCTCACGGGTATAGAAGGTTACGGCAGTGGAATTAGGTTTTTTGCTCCGTCTCTGGAAGTTCGGGGGTACGTAGGTATATATAGGAGGAAGAAGTACGTCGGTGGAGAAACATGGGGCCCACGAGGGTGGAGGGCGCGCCCAGGGGAGGTAGGCGCGCCCCCCTACCTCGTGCCCTCCTGGTTGATGTCTTGACGTAGGGTCCAAGTCCTCTGGATCACGTTTGTTCCAAAAATCACGTTCCCGAAGGTTTCATTTCGTTTGGACTCCGTTTGATATTCTTTTTCTGCGAAACTCTGAAATAGGCAAAAAACAGCAATTCTGGGCTGGGCCTCCGGTTAATAGGTTAGTCCCAAAAATAATATAAAAGTGTATAATAAAGCCCAATAATGTCCAAAGCAGAATATAATATAGCATGAAGCAATCAAAAATTACAGATACGTTGGAGACATATCAAGCATCCCCAAGCTTAATTCCTGCTCGTCCTCGAGTAGGTAAAAGATAAAAACGGAATTTTTGATGTGTACTTTAAATGATAAAAACGTCAGTGGAGCTACTTGGCATAATTTTCAATGTAATTATCTTATTTGTGGTATGAATGTTTAGATCTGAAAGATTCAAGACAAAAGTTTAATATTGACATAAAAATAATAATACTTCAAGCATACTAACTAAGCAATTATGTCTTCTCAAAATAACATGGCCAAAGAAAGTTATCCCTACAAAATCATATGGTCTGGCTATGCTCTATCTTCACCACGCAAAGTATTTAAATCATGCACAACCCTGATGACAAGCCGAGCAATTGTTTCATACTTTTGATGTTCTCAAACTTTTTCAACCTTTACGCAATACATGAGCGTGAGCCATGGATATAGCACTATATGTGGAATAGAATGGTGGTTGTGGAGAAGAAAAAAAAGGAGAAGATAGTCTCACATCAACTAGGCGTATCAACGGGCTATGGAGATGCCCATTAATAGATATCCATGTGAGTGAGTAGGGATTTCCGTGCAACGGATGCACTAGAGCTATAAGTATATGAAAGCTCAACAAAAGGAACTAAGTGGGTGTGCATCCAACTCGCTTGCTCATGAAGACCTAGGGCATTTTGAGGAAGCCCATCATTGGAATATACAAGCCAAGTTCTATAATGAAAAATTCCCACTAGTATATGAAAGTGATATCGTAGGAGACTCTTTGTCATGAAGATCATGGTGCTACTTTGAAGCACAAGTGTGGTAAAAGGATAGTAACATTGTTCCTTCTCTTTTTTTCTCTCATTTTTTGGGCCTTTTCTCTTTTTTTATGGCCTCTTTTTTTTATTCCGGAGTCTCATCCCGACTTGTGGGGGAATCATAGTCTCCATCATCCTTTCCTCACTTGGGACAATGCTCTAATAATGATGATCATCACACTTTTATTTACTTACAACTCATGAATTACAACTCAATACTCAGAACAAAATATGACTCTATGTGGATTCCTCCGGCGGTGTACCGAGATATGCAATAAATCAAGAGTGACATGTATGAAAGAATTATGAACGGTGGCTTTGCCACAAATACGATGTCAACCACATGATCATGCAAAGCAATATGACAATGATGGAGTGTGTCATAGTAAACGGGACGCTGGTAAGTTGCATGGCAATATATCTCGGAATGGCTATGGAAATGCCATGATAGGTAGGTATGGTGGCTGTTTTGAGGAAGGTATATGGTGGGTGTATGATACCAGCAAAAAGTGTGCGGTATTAGAGAGGCTGGCAATGGTGGAAGGAAGAAAAGTGTGTATAATCCATGGACTCAATATTAGTCATAAAGAACTCATATACTTGTTGCAAAAATCTATTAGTTGTGAAAGCAAAGTATTGCGCACATGCTCCTAGGGGGGTAGATTGGTAGGAAAAGACCATCGCTCGTCCCCGACCGCCACTCATAAGGAAGACAATCAATAAATAAATCGTGCTCCGACTTCATCACAAAACGGTTCACCATACGTGCATGCTACAGGAATCACAAACTTTAACTCAAGTATTTCTCAAATTCAAAACTACTCAACTAGCATGACTCTAATATCACCATCTTCATATCTCAAAACAATTATCAAGTATCAAACTTCTCATAGTATTCAACACACTCATAAGAATTTTTTTTTACTAATCTTGAATGCCATCATAATTAAAGCAAACTACCATGCTGTTTTGTAGGACTCTCAAAATAATCCAAGTGAAGCTTGAGAGAACAATAGTTTCTATAAAACAAAACCACCACCGTGCTCTAAAAGATATAAGTGAAGCACTAGAGCAAAAACTATATAACTCAAAAGATATAAGTGAAGCACATAGAGTATTCTAACAATTTCTAAATCATGTGTGTCTCTCTCAAAAGGTGTGTACAGCAAGGATGATTGTGGCAAACTAACAAATAAATACTCAAATAATACAAGACGCTCTAAGCGAAACACATATCATGTGGTGAATAAAAATATAGCTCCAAGTAAAGTTACCGATGGAAGTAGACGAAAGAGGGGATGCCTTCCGGGGCATCCCCAACCTTTGGCTTTTAGGTGTCCTTAGATTATTTTGGGGTGCCATGGGAATCCCCAAGCTTAGGCTCTTGCCACTCCTTGTTCCATAATCCATCAAATCTTTCACCCAAAACTTGAAAACTTCACAACACAAAACTTAACAGAAAATCTCGTGAGCTCCATTAGCGAAAGAAAACAAAACACCACTTCAAGGTACTGTAATGAACTCATTATTTATTTATATTGGTGTTCAACCTACTGTATTCCAACTTCTCTATGGTTTATAAACTATTTTACTAGCCATAGATTCATCAAAATAAGCAAACAACACACGAAAAACAGAATCTGTCAAAAACAGAACAGTCTGTAGTAATCTGTAACTAACGCAAACTTCTGGAACTCCAAAACTTCAGAAAAAATAGGAAGACCTAGATAATTTGCTTATTGATCATCAGCAATTGGAATCAATATTTTATCACGTTCTGGTGATTTTTAACAGTTATTTTCGTGAACAGAAAGTTTCTGGAATTTTCAGCAAGATCAAATAACTATCATCCAAGAAGATCCAATAGGTTTAACTTGGCACAAACACTAATTAAAATATAAAAAATATATAACAAGAGGCTAGATCAAATATTTATTCATAAACAGAAGCAAAAAGCAAAAAAACTAAAAATAAAATTGGGTTGCCTCCCAACAAGCGCTATCGTTTAACGCCCCTAGCTAGGCATTGATAATTTCGATGATGCTCACATGAAAGACAAGAATTGAAGCACAAAGAGAGCATCATGAAACACGTGACAAACATATCTAAGTCTAACATACTTCCTATGCATAGGCATTTTATAGGCAAACAAATTATTATAGCAAGCAAAAACTAGCATATGCAAGGAAGCGGAAAGAAACAATAGCAATCTCAACATAACGGGAGGTAATTTATTATAATGAAAATTTCTACAACCATATTTTCCTCTCTCATAATAATTACATTTAGGATCATAAGCAAATTCAACAATATATCTATCACAAAAAATATTCTTAACACAATCCACATGTATGCAAAGTTGACACTCTTCCAAAATAGTGGGATTATCATTAACTAAAGTCATGACCTCTCCAAACCCACTTTTATAAAAAAATCATAAGATTGAATATTCTCCAAATATGTGGGATCTAAAGTTGACACTCTTCTAAACCCACTTTCAATATTATTGCAAACAATATTATCAATCTCATATTCATCATGGGGATTAAATAAATTTTCAAGATCATAAGAAAAATCACCCCAATCATGATCATTGCAACAAATAGTGGACATAGCAAAACTAGCATCCCCAAGCTTAGGGTTTTGCATATTATTAGCACAATTGACATCAAGAGAATTTATAGTAAAATCATTGCAATCATGCTTTTCATCGAAGGAATTATCAAGCATGGGTGCAATAGCAACGATTTCATTTTTAACATAAGGAACTATAGCAAATTCGTCTTCATAAATATTGGCATCATGGCCACAAGAATAGCAAGCATCATGTTCATCAAGGGATATTTCAACCAAATCATCGGAATCATCATTATCTATAGATTCATGCATATCATTATTTTCCTACAAAGCAACGGTTATTCTTTTAATAAATTCTTGGACATAGACATTATGAGCAAAGTGTTCGTTGCAATATTTAAGTATGACGGAATTTTCAGATTTGTTGAGAGTAAAATCATACTTTTCAATCAAAGAAGCAACTTCATGAGCACCCTTAAAAACGACAAATTCTTCAATTTGTTCGATATCATAGTAACTATAAACACCCTTTGCATAAGAAGATAAGATTTCATTATCATTGAACTCACATAGGTAGGGAAGGTGTTTTTTAGGGTTCTTAGAAAAACAAATAAAATCACAAATTTCACAAAGATTCCAAGCATAGCATAGCAAACTATTTATATGATACCATAAGAGCTTCCCTTTTTCAGACAAACGATGACGCACAAAATGAGCATGCTCATCTAAAGATTTCCCATCAACTAGGCTAGTTGGGGTTTCAGCACGAGCGCATAAGGATCGAAGATGATCCAAGTAGAACACTTTAAGTGGATCCATAACAATAGATTTTTAGAAAGCAAAGATGCAAGCAAATAGAAGGCACATGGTAACACAAGCAAACAAGAAGCAAGCGAAAAAGAGGCAAACGAAAAAGAGCGGCGAATAAAACGGCAAGGGTGAAGTGGGGGAGAGGAAAACGAGAGGCAAATGGCAAATAATGTAATGCGGGAGATAAGGGTTTGTGATGGGTACTTGGTATGTTGACTTTTGCATAGACTACCCGGCGACGACGCCAGAAATCCTTCTTGCTACCTCTTGAGCACTGCATTGGTTTTCCCTTGAATAGGAAAGGGTGATGCAGCAAAGTAGCGTAAGTATTTCCCTCAGTTTTTGAGAACCAAGGTATCAATCCAGTACGAGGCCACACACGAGTCCATCGCACCTACACAAACAAATAAATCCTCGCAACCAATGCAATAAAGGTGTTGTCAATCCCTTCACGGTCACTTACGAGAGTGAGATCTGATAGATTTGATAAGATAATATTTTTGGTATTTTTTATGATAAATATGCAAAGTAAAGAAAGCAAAATAAACGGCAAAACAAATAGCTTGTTGACGGGAGATTAATATGATAGAAAATAGACCCGGGGGCCATAGGTTTCACTAGTGGCTTCTCTCGAGAGCATAAGTATTAGGGTGGGTGAACAAATTACTGTTGAGCAATTGACAGAATTGAGCATAGTTATGAGAATATCTAGGTATAATCATGTATATAGGCATCACGTCTGAGACAAGTAGACCGACTCCTACCTGCATCTACTACTATTACTCCACACATCGACCGCTATCCAGCATGCATCTAGAGTATTAAGTTCATAAGAACAGAGTAACGTTTTAAGCAAGATGACATGATGTAGAGGGATAAATTCATGCAATATGATATAAACCCCATCTTGTTATCCTCGATGGCAACAATACAATACGTGCCTTGCTGCCCCTACTGTCACTAGGAAAGGACACCGCAAGATTGAACCCAAAGCTAAGTACTTCTCCCATTGCAAGAAAGATCAATCTAGTAGGCCAAACCAAACTGATAATTCAAAGAGACTTACAAAGATAATCAATCATACATAAAAGAATTCAGAGAAGATTCAAATATTGTTCATAGATAAACTTGATCATGAACCCACAATTCATATATCTCAACAAACACACCGCAAAAGAAGATTACATCGAATAGATCTTCACAAGAGAGGGGGAGAACATTGTATTGAGATCCAAAAAGAGAGAAGAAGCCATCTAGCTAATAACTATGGACCCGAAGGTCTGAAGTAAACTACTCACACATCATCGGAGAGGCTATGGTGTTGATGTAGAAGCCCTCCGTGATCGATGCCCCCTCCGATGGAGCTCCGGAAAAGGCCCCAAGATGGGATCTCACGGGTACAGAAGGTTGCGGCGGTGGAATTAGGTTTTTTTTTCTCCGTGTCTGGTAGTTTCGGGGTACGTAGGTATATATAGGAGGAAGAAGTACGTCGGTGGAGCAACGTGGGGCCCACGAGGGTGGAGTGCGCGCCCCCCTACCTCGTGCCCTCCTGGTTGATGTCTTGACGTTCCAAGTCCTCTGGATCACGTTCGTTCCGAAAATCACGTTCCCGAAGGTTTCATTCCGTTTGGACTCTGTTTGATATTCTTTTTCTGCGAAACTCTGAAATAGGCAAAAAACAACAATTTTGGGATGGGCCTCCGGTTAATAGGTTAGTCCCAAAAATAATATAAAAACGTATAATAAAGCCCAATAATGTCCAAAACAGAATATAATATAGCATGAAGCAATCAAAAATTATAGACACGTTGGAGGCGTATCATCCACCTACCCTCGTAGACCGTTAAGCAGAAGCGTTATGACAACGCGGTTGATGTAGTCATACGTCTTCACGATCGACCGATCCTCAGTACCGAACGTACGGCACCTCCGCGTTCAGCACACGTTCAGCTCGGTGACGTCCCGCGAACTCACGATCCAGTAGAGCTCGAGGGAGAGTTTCGTCAGCATGACGGCGTGGTGACGATGTTGATGAAGCTACTGTCGCAGGGCTTCGCCTAAGCAGCACTACGATCTGACCGAGGTGGGTTATTGTGGAGGGGGGCACCGCACACGGTTGGGAGAGATCAATGATCAACTTGTGTGTCTATGGGGTGCCCCCCTCCCCCGTTTATAAAGGAGTGGAGGGGGGAGGGCCGACCCTCTCTATGGCGCGCCCTATGGGAGTTCTACTCCCACCGGGAGTAGGATTCCCTCTTTCCTAGTAGAACTAGGAGCCCTTTCAAGTAGTACGAGTAGGAGAGAAGGAAAGGGAAAAGAGAAGATAAGGAAGGAGGGGGCGCCGCCCCTCCCCCTAGTCCAATTCGGACTAAGCCTTGGGGGGCATGCAGCCTCTCCTCTCTCTTTCCCCTAAAGCCCAGTAAGGCCCATATACTCCCCGGCGAATTCCTGTAACTCTCCGGTACTCCGAAAAATACCCGAATCACTCGGAACCTTTCCGATGTCCGAATATAGTCGTCCAATATATCGATCTTTACGTCTCGACCATTTCGAGACTCCTCGTCATGTCCCCGATCTCATCTAGGACTTCGAACTACCTTCGGTACATCAAAACACATAAACTCATAATACCGATCGTCACAGAACTTTAAGCGTGTGGACCCTACGGGTTCGAGAACTACGTAGACATGACCGAAACACGTTACCGGTCAATAACCAATAGCGGAACCTAGATGCTCATATTGGCTCCTACATATTCTACGAAGATCTTTATCGGTCAAACCGCATAACAACATACGTTGTTCCCTTTGTCATCGGTATGTTACTTGCTCGAGATTCGATCGTCGGTATCCTCATACCTAGCTCAATCTCGTTACCGACAAGTCCCTTTACTCGTTCCGTAATACATCATCCCGCAACTAACTCATTAGTTGCATTGCTTGCAAGGCTTATAGTGATGTGCATTACCGAAAGGGCCCAGAGATACCTCTCCGACAATCGGAGTGACAAATCCTAATCTCGATCTATGCCAACTCAACAAGTACAATCAGAGACACCTGTAGAGCACCTTTATAATCACCCAGTTACGTTGTGACGTTTGGTAGCACACAAAGTGTTCCTCCGGTATTCGGGAGTTGCATAATCTCATGGTCATAGGAACATGTATAAGTCATGAAGAAAGCAATAGCAATATACTAAGTGATCAAATGCTAAGCTAACGGAATGGGTCAAGTCAATCACATCATTCTCTAATGATGTGATCCCATTAATCAAATGACAACTCACGTCTTTGGCTAGGAAACTTAACCATCTTTGATTCAACGAGCTAGTCAAGTAGAGGCATACTAGTGAAACTTAGTTTGTCTATATATTTACACATGTACTAAGTTTCCGGTTAATACAATTCTAGCATGAATAATAAACATTTATCACGATATAAGGAAATATAAATAACAACTTTTATTATTGCGTCCAGGGCATATGTCCTTCAACTGCTACATAAATAGATCTTGTCTACATCATGTCATCATTCTTATGGCATTATTCCATTTCTGCATGAACTTAATACACTAGATGCATGCTTGATAGCGGTCGAAGTGTGGAGTAATAGTAGTAGATGCAGACAGAAGTCGGCCTACTAATCTTGGACGTGATGCCTATATAATGATCATTTCCTGGATATCGTCATGATTATTTGAAGTTTCATCAATTGCCCAACAGTAATTCCTTTACCCACCGTTTGCTATTTTTCTCGAAAGAAGCCACTAGTGAAATCTACGGCCCCGGGAGCTCTTCTTTATTATATTTGCCTTTGCGATCTATTTTCCTTTGTTTTTATTTTCAGATCTATATTTCCAAAAATCCAAAAATACCTTGCTGCAATTTATTATTATTTATTTTATCTCACATTCCCGCGAGATCTATTTATCCAATCTATCATATTTTTATCCCGTCTACTTGCCAATTTATGGCGCCGTTCCCCGAAAGGGATTGACAACCCCTTTAATACGCCGGGTTGTGAGTATTTGTTATTTGTGTGCAGGTGCGGTTCATGTAGTGTTGTATGGTTCTCCTACTAGTTTGATAACCTTGATCTCATCACTGAGGGAAATACCTACCGTTGTTGTGCTACATTATCCCTTCCTCTTTAGGGAAATACCGACATAGTTCTAGCAGACATCAGCCCTCCGGGCTACTCTTTCAGCTTCATCTTGGTCATCGGGAAGCTCTCCGATCTGGAGGAAATGGACTATGTGCCTTGCCCAAGTTGGATCCTAGAGCTCGGCAACAAGGACTAGCGGCATCTCCTCAACTGCGGGGGCACGTTCCTTGTTCGCGGGGACCATAGGCCCGGCTGGAGGGTACTGATGTCTACTACGCGACCTTCTTCTTGTAGACGTTGTTGGGCCTCCAAGTGTAGAGGTTTGTAGGACAGTAGCAAATTTCCCTCAAGTGGATGACCTATGGTTTATCAATCCGTGGGAGGCGTAGGATGACGATGGTCTCTCTCAAGCAACTCGGCAACCAAATAACAAAGAGTCTCTTGTGTCCCCAACACACCCAATACAATGGTAAATTGTATAGGTGCACTAGTTCGGCGAAGAGATGGTGATACAAGTGCAATATGGATAGTAGATATAGGTTTTTGTAATCTGAAAATATAAAAACAGCAAGGTAACTAATAATAAAAGTGAGCGTAAACGGTATTGCAATGCTAGGAAACAAGGCCTAGGTTCATACTTTCACTAGTACAAGTTCTCTCAACAATAATAACATAGTTGGATCATATAACTATCCCTCAACATGCAACAAAGAGTCAGTCCAAAGTCACTGATAGCGGAGAACGAACGAAGAGATTATGGTAGGGTACGAAACCACCTCAAAGTTATTCTTTCCAATCAATCCGTTGGGCTATTCCTATGAGTGTCACAAACAGCCCTAGAGTTCCTACTAGAATAACACCTTAAGACACAAATCAACCAAAACCCTAATGTCACCTAGATACTCCAATGTCACCTCAAGTATCCGTGGGTATGATTATAAGATATGCATCACACAATCTCAGATTCATCTATTCAACCAACACATAGAACCTCAAAGAGTGCCCCAAAGTTTCTACCGGAGAATCACGACGAAAACGTGTGCCAACCCCTATGCATATGTTCCAAATGTCACGAAACCCGCAAGTTGATCACCAAAACATACATCAAGTGGATCAATAGAATAACCCATTGTCACCACGGTTATCCCATGAAGACATACATCAAGTGTTCTCAAATCTTTAAAGACTCAATCCGATAACATAACTTCAAAGGGGAAACTCAATCCATTACAAGAGAGTAGAGGGGGAGAAGAAACATAAGATCCAACTATAATAGCAAAGCTCGCGATACATCAAGATCGTGCCAAATCAAGAACACGAGAGAGAGAGAGATATATCAAACACATAGCTATTGGTACATACCCTCAGCCCCGAGGGTGAACTACTCCCTCCTCGTCATGGAGAGCGTCGGGATGATGAAGATGGCCACCGGTGAGGGTTCCCCCCTCCGGCAGGGTGCCGGAACAGGGTCCCGATTGACTTTTGGTGGCTACAGAGGCTTGCGGCGGCGGAACTCCCGATCTATTCTCTGTTCTGGAAGTTTTAGGGTACGTGGGTTTATATGGGTGAAAGAAGTACGTCGGGGGAGCCTCGAGGGCCCCACGAGATAGGGGGGCGCCCCCCACCCTCGTGGGCAGCCCGTAACTCCCCTGAAGTGCACCCCAAGCTTTTCCGGTAGCTTTCCTTCCAAAAATAACTTCTCCAGTTGATTTTGTTCCGTTTCGACTTCGTTTGATATTCCTTTTCTCCGAAACACTGAAATAGGCAAAAAAACAGCAAATCTGGGCTGGGCCTCTGGTTAATAGGTTAGTCCCAAAAGTAATATAAAGTGGATAATAAAGCCCAATATTGCCCAAACAGTAGATAACATAGCATGGAGCAATCAAAAATTATAGATACGTTGGAGACATATCAGGTACGGTCTGGCAAGTGATGGGGAGTTGTTTCCGGCAGGGTCCCTACCAGGAGCCCCGGGAGGCTCTACCGGGAGAGGCTTACCGGAGTCCATCTTTCTCCTTTTCCGGGCCATTGTTGTTGGGGATACGGAGGGCTGAGTAAGATGGAGAACAAAAGTTCCTGGTTCCATAGGAAGCTTCTGCGCAACACACTTCGACAGATGATCAGCTATGCTTTTTTCCGCATGGGGTACGTGCTCTGTTTGCAATCCCTCAAAGCGCTCCTCCAATCTTCTCACTTCTTCGACGTATGCCTCCATCAATGGACTTTGGTAATCCTTGTTGACTTGTGTCACCACAAGCTGTGAATCTCCTCGAATGATCAGCTTCCTGATTCCCAATTCTGCAGCAATCCTGAGCCCGGCAAGGAGCCCTTCATAGTCTGCTGTATTGTTGGTCGCCTCTTCCCGGGGAAAGTGCATCTGGACGTCGTTCTTAAAGTGCTCCCCGGAGGGGGCAACGAGAAGCACGCCAACCCCCGCACCTTGTAGGGAACAGGCACCATCGAAATACATGATCCATTCTTGGGGCGCTTTTCCAGCACTTCCTCATCAGGGGTTGGCGTCCATTCTGCAATAAACTCTACCAATGCCCAGCTCTGAATTGTTGATGTGCTCTCAAACTTCAGGCCAAAGCTGGATAACTCCAAAGCCCACTCCACTATTCTGCCGGTAGCCTTAGGGTTTCAGAGTATCCTTTGCAACGGGAAGCGAGTGACAACCGTGATCTCATGGGTTTGGAAGTAGTGGCGCAGTTTCCTCGGTCGTAATTTGGCCCAAAGGTAATCTTGGGTCGTTAAAAGGCCAAAAGTCACCTTAGCCGTAATTTGGCCAAAGTATTCTAAGGTCGTTAAAAGGAAAAAAAGTCACATCCGGCCGCAAATGAGCCTAAAGGCACTACGGGTCATTAGTAAGCCCAAAGGAACATAGAGTCATAAATGGGCCCAAGGACATCAAGGGACATTAACAGGCCAGAAGGCACTCGAGAGGAAAATTGGCTCAATGCCACCAAGTTGCACTAAGAGGACGAAAGAGGCATCAAATGGGTCAAAAGAAACCACGGGCCATTGATGGACTAAAACTATCAATGGGTCGTAATAATGATGAATGACCCACGGGCTTATAATGGACTGAGTTCACACAGGTCCTGATGGGCCAAGTGGGCTTGGGCCTTAAATGGGATATATGCAAAAGCGTCATAAGCAGGCCTATCATGGGCCATCCCACTGAATTTTGACCAAGTCAACTAGGCCTTAAGTAGGCCTTTGACAAGGCTAGACTTTTTAACTAAACGGGTCACTGTTGGGTCATTCCATGTGTCGTTGTTTCATACACGTATGTTGTCCATTGGATGGGCGACACTTGTTCCAATGAAGAGCTGATGCATGGCTCCATTTCCAATGAGAATCTGACACATGGAGGATCATCATTGGTTGGCACCATTAGTGTGAATCTGATCCATAACCCACACCCGATAGCATAATAGCGACCCATTACGGTGGCTGCCACGTGTCGGTTACCCTTGATGAAAACACTTCCATGACGCACCATTTTTCATCATGGAAGTGGACACTTCGATGATGAAGCACTACTACATTCTGCAAATAACCCTAGGGCCGAATACCCTAAGCAAACGGGTAAAAACGCTAGGGAAAGGGGTTTCCCTAGTGTATCCCCTAAGCAAATCGCCCTAGGGCACGAATGGTGGGGAAATCTCGGTTTCCCTAGGGTGAGGAAGGAATACCCTAGTTATAGTCCTCTTTCCCTTGGGTTCTGCACCCTAGGGACACAAGAGACCGGTGGCCCACATGCTGACCTGTAAAGTTAGTATCGTTTGGGTTAGTTTCCTTCCCTAGGGAAATATTGTGTAACGGTGACCGACGTTAGTCGAGTTTAGACCCTTGGGTTTACAAACCCTAGGGAATCATTATTTCAAAATAGTTCATTATTGAGGCAAATTAATATTGTTCCATACAAATTAAACTATAAAAAATAATTGTATATAATCCCTTCAAAAATTAAAAAATAATCACATAAAATATATATTTCAACCACCATCATTACACATGGCAACACCAAAGAGTTTACACAATAGTGCCACTCTTTACAAAAGATGGAATCTAGCTCAGTACTTAGAACTCACAAAATGTCATCTACCTAGGTGCAAATTAGTAGCCTGGAATACATAGACCATGCATCATATGAGTCACTGATCCAAAACAACACAACCATAACCAAGTGCATGGCCAAAAGGATAATTGTCCATTTCCTTCTAGTCAATCAACAAAAAAAGATCAGACCACCTCCTTCACCATGATGAGATATATCTCAAAATGTAGGTAAATCATCAACAGGTAGGGAGAAAGTTCCAGCAGCAACACCATTCACATCATTACCATTTGCATCAAAGAAGCCGCCAAACATTCCATCTTCCGCTCCATGTAATGTATTATCCATATTTTCAACATCATTTGTTGATTCACCGGCAGAGGGCTGCACAAATGTCATTATTAGTATTCTGGGAAATTTTCAATTGTATTTTCCTAACCAACTAAAAAATAAAATGGAAATACTAATTCAGCCCCTATTTGGCTAAATAATGAACCAAAATAACAAATGTCCAGAAAATTATGAAATTTTGACAGAAGGACAACCATATGATGCCTACTATTCTGCGAAATTTTCAATCATATTTGTCAAACCGATTAAAAAGTAAAATTAAAATACCAATTCAGCACTATTTGGCCAAAATTTTGAACCAAAAAACAAAGTGCAACCAAATGTCGACTACTATTCTTGGAAATTTTCACTTGTTTTTGTTCATTTGCTGATATACTACAACATATTCCTTTTATGTTCTCATTTGGCCTATTTGGTGCTATTGCATTTAAAAAAACATAGGTACATACCACTTCTGGAGAACAGGTCGGAGACGAAGTGGCTAAAGTTGGAAAAGCTGGAGGTGGTGGTATAACAATGCATGGAATCTCAGGCGCTGGAATTCCTTGAAGGGATGCGATGGTGTAGATTTTTTAGACAAATTAGAAAGTTATGTCGAGTGGCTACAATAGAAACAAATGACTGCACAAAAGAAATATACCCACCATAAGAAACTTGTGCACACCACCAAGGCTACTCTCCACTGTAGTCTGGACAGATTTCCCTCAATCAACCATACTTTGTGCATGTCTTCTCATTAACTCATTATGTTGAGCAATCCTTTTATCATGTTCTAGTCGTTGCCGCTTTGATGAAGATGAAGTGCGATTGATCTGCACCTCCCTAAGAGTCTCTCCACCCTCCACAGCACCATTCAATAGCGGCCACTTTCCGTGCGGCTTCCCGCCACCAGCTTCATAAAGGGCTTGTGGTTCAACAGGAGAATGCTTCCAATCATATTACTTCCCATGCATGTTTGCAACCTTCTCTTTGTACAAATCCTTTGGATGACAAACAATATGCAAAGATGATTCAAAAATAATGTACCACAAAATAAAACATAAACTCGGTGTATCAAGTAATGGATGGATATTATACCAAGCATTCTGTGGCTTCAACGCTATTTAACGCATCAGGATTCTTTGGATCTTTTCCTCTGTGTGTGTATATCCATGCTTCAATCTTAGATACCTCTCTTCCTTCTTTCTCAGACTAAGACAAGAAAAAACTAAGTTACTACATAAAAAACATACTTAATTTATTCAAAAGTTAGGAGGGTACCAGTTTTTGGCAAATTGTCGTCAATGAATTAGATCCACCTCTATGGGCCTTGTACTTAGAGTTGAGGCGATTATCACGATTTTTCTTAGATGTCGCAATCCAATCAACATCACATCGCTGTAATAGGAAGGGCGTTCTCCTTCTTTGTGCCACCGCATGTGCTTCGTAAGCTCAGCCGACATATACATCCTCTGCAACCTCGCTGTAATAGGAAGGTAGCGCATCACTTTGCGAGGTATACGGCTATGTTTTATTTCTGAGCTTTCCCCCTCAACAACTTCATACCGACTTTCTCCACAAATATCACACTTCTCTTTCTTCTCATCTTCCTTGTAGTATAACATGCAATTATTGGTGCACACATCAATCTTCACATATGGCATCTTAAGGACACCCAACATATTCTTGCACTCATAAAAGCTTGCAGGCATTTTATGTCCCTTAGGCAACACGTCCCCAAGTAGGCCTAGGATGTTGTTCACACAATCTGCTGGTAAATTATGTTGTGATTTTATTCCCATTAGACGTGTGACAGCAGCTAGGCGAGAGACTTGAGTGTGATCATGAATAACCTCCTCTGCAGTAGACAACATCTTGTAGAACTCCTTGGCATATGTTGTTGGCTCGGTCTCCACATCATCAAAATGTGTTTCGGCCCCAATAATGTCAGCCAACATATCAACTAGTGGTTCATTACTAGTGTGAGTATCCTCTTCCATTCTGGTTGTACTAACTATTGGACGCTCGCCATGTGATGTCCATCTGGTGTAATTTGGCATGAAACCATACTGACAAAGGTGCACTCTGACTATTTGTTTCTTCCGCCTGACTCCATTACGACACTTTGTGCATGGGCACTTCACACCAAATCGGTCTGCATTAGGCATAATCTGAAAAACATGGTCAAGAAAAGCTGTTGTGTTGCGCACCCACTCTTCTGAATGGCGCCCCTGTTCATTCCACCCACTGTACATCCAACTACGTTGTTCTTCTAGAGACATGGTTGAATAACTGGAAAAACTGGCAGCACAGTGCAGGCGTCAAAGGACCAAAAGCCTTCATTTTATTACATTTGAGAAGGTTAAAGCAATGGTTTTCCACATAAATATGTTAAGCACATATCAGATCTGGGTACTCTGCACATGCTATCAAATTAGCATATATTTATATCTACCAATAGGTTCACTTTCCCTTAATTAACTATATGCAAAGGTGCAAATCTTCATTTTTCTTAATCACAACACAGATAGACAATTTATTATCCACAATATTGCAATCTGAGCCCTAAACTGTATATATGGACGCATATAGAAAGTGAGGGAACATGGGCATGTGAGCTCACCTAACTGAACCTTGGTTCTGATTTCTGAACTTGAAGCACGCGTGTACAGCTGAGGCGGGTTGGTCTTGGTCGTTGAGGCAGGGTAGGATCTGTCTAGGGTGGCAAGGTCGGGCGAGGGTCGCGGCGACGGAGCCCTCCGCCTCCTCCGTCCGAAGCTGTCGGGGGAGGCAGGTCCGTCAAGGCCCTCGCCGCCGCCGGCGGCCACGGCGGCGGCAGGCCAAGTCTGCAACGGCGGCAGCGGCGCCCTACTGCAGTGGCGATGGCTTGAGCAGGGCACCGGCAGCAGGACGATGGATGAGCTGCGCCGCCGCTGGTTTTGGTCAATGTGACGGCGCTCTCGGCACAGCGGTGGGATTTGGGGGAAGTGTACAGCGGTGGGAGCCGGATCCCCTGACGTACGGCCCCCTGCCGTTGGGCCGCTGACAGGTGGGTCCGGACCCACACGTCAGTGTGTGGGCCGTACGTCAGAGGAGCCACGTCCGGGGATTTGGGGGAAACCCTTGGCGCATGTATAGAGGAAATTTTGGCGCGTGTACACGGAAGGATTGGCGCGTACAACAAATTATGCGCGCGCTCGCTAAAAAAATCTGATGGGCTCAATACGCGTGTAATACGACCAAATCTGCGCGCGTGTACACTAATTTTGGCCGTACTGAATTAGCATCTGCATTTTGGCCCTACTTAACTACTTTAAGCTATTTTTAATATCTAATCTTTAAAGAAATTATACACTTATTTTCACTATTATATGTATATCTTTCCATCAAGTGTGTACAAAATAGATTGAAGAACATATATTTTTCTGAAAAAGTGATCGATCAACCTATATTTCGCATTATTTTCGCATGTATTGTTTTCATGTAGATTATTATATTTATTTTTTGTGTGTATATTTAAAATATAACTCTTAGGTATAAAACATTTTTTGTAAATCAAGTGTGTGCAGATCTCCCTAGAGTTAAGACCAAAACCCTGGGGGTAGTTTACGGTGTTAGTAAGGGCACCGTTAGTGTTGTGGGCTCTTTCCCTATGGTTTCATTTCTTGACCCTATGCATAGACCTTTTCTAAGGGTTCAGAAAGTAACCCCTAAGGAGCGTTGCCAACGTGGCTTTATTATGGACCCACACGGTGAATATCCCTTGGGTCTCGAAGCTAACCCTAAGGAAACAATACAATCCCTTGGGTTGTCAGTCCGCACCCTAGCAAAACTTTGTGTGAATATCCCTTGGGTCTCGAAGCTAACCCTAAGGAAACAATACAATCCCTTGGGTTGTCAGTCCGCACCCTAGCAAAACTTTGTGTCCTCAGGGTGCCCTTTCTAACTCTAAGGAATCATTTCAGCCCTAGGGCTATCTACAGATTCTAGTAGTGAAGAACTGATTATTGTCATGCAACACATCCGCGACAACACAAGTATGACTACATTCTGTCATAAAACCCTCATGGATGTACATGGGTAACGAAAAACATAACCTACTATGACAAACGCGCATTATCATGGATGTGTCTTTTTTTTATTATAGGTGATGTTTATCCCTAGGGGGTACAAAGCATCTGCCAGATATCCTTCAAACTAAACTGATTGTTTCCAACTTCTCCTGATGAAGAAGTGGGATCATCTTGGGTTTGCGTATTCCGATCCTGTGCACTTTGTATGCTGACTTCGCCGAAAACAATCCTTTGCAATCGTAGAACCATATGCCCAATCTTACTCAATTTGTGCCTTGACTAGGATAGCTAAGGTTAGCTCGGCATCTTGTCACCAAAATATTTGTTGTACTAGCTGGACATTCCAAGTTTCAGTATATGGATCAATCAATTCATCAGCTGTAGTGGGAATTGACCGCCATCTCGGCGTCAACGGAAACCTAGACCACTTCCAAGGTAACCAGGGGTCCGATCAAATTTTGATCGTCATTCTATCCCCTACCCGCTTGATCATCCCTTGTTTCAGTACATCAATCCCCTGTAATATGTTGTGACATGTGTAGGATATACCTTCTTTTGTCGTCGCAGTCAAGACGTCCCCATTGAAGAAGTACTTAGCCAGCAATACCCTAGCATAGAGCAAGTTGAGTTCAGTCAGGATTTTGACAAGCAAGTTGAGTTCAGTCAGGATTTTGACACCTTGAATGGCTACATGGCATGGTTGAAAGATTGTAGATTACGGTACCCGAGGCCCCCTTCCTTTTTCGCTAAAGTGGGCTTTCCCCGGCTAATCCATGGACCATATTCTGTTCCTCCTGTTGTGACCAAACATATCTTTAGATCATACTATTTATCTGCTCATGTAGGCCTTTGGTTAGATCGAAACATGACATGGCAAAAGTTGGTACTGCTTGGGCACATGCTTTTATTAAGATCTCTTTACCCACCTTGTGGAGGAGCTTCTCCTTCCAACCTTGAATACACGAAATTATGCTCTACTTTAGAGCATCTCCAACAGCGGCGCTAAATAAGCGTTGCGCCGCAAATTTGTCCTTTTTAGAGCAAGCGCAATCGATATCCGGGCTCCAGCGGACACGCAATAAGCGTGTGCGGCATATAGAGTACAGCGTGCGGTCTGAATCGTCATATCACGCTGTGTATTTGGTGTGCCCGCTTCCGCGCGCCACCTTCGCCCCGCCCCGCGCCGGCACCCTCCTCACCCCTCCCTACTCCAGCGACCCTTCCGCCGCCGCCACCGCAAACCCTAGCGCGGGGAGCTTTGGCTTCGCCTCCGCCGGTGCTCCTCCAAGCATCGGTATCGCGCGCGGCCTTTTCATGCCGCCACGGATGACCTCGGCGGCGGGCGGCGTCGCGCCGGCGCCCGCCGTGAAGCCACCCCCCCCCCTCTCGAAGCTCCCGAATGCGGCGCGGCCGAAGAAGGGCAAGGTATCCGTGAAGAAGAAAAAGGTGGCGGATGGCTCCGGATCCTCTAAGTCGTCGAGGAAGAAGCTTGCAAGGCGTGCGACGGACGCCAAGGATACCGGTTACCGGGCGAGCTCACTTGTTGAGCCGGCGGCCGACGCGCACAAGATGTTCGAGGAAATGCCCCAAAGGTATAAAATGTCGCCAACTTTTTGTTGTTGTTATTTTTTGAATGCATACATATAGATAGCTTATTTGCTTCGTTGTATATACTTTATAGTTTCAACGCTGAGGCATATATGTCAATTATGGGTGTTGGCTCCAACAATTCTCATTGGTCTCAAACCAATGACATGCATTTCGATGACCATGAGTTCGAGATGGACGAGGATGGTGAGGGCATTGTCAACGCACCAAAAGGAAGATGAGGCAACTACACCAATGATGAAGACGTCTTGCTATGCAATACTTGGTTGCATGTGTCGAGGGATCCATCCGTTGGAGGTGATCAAAGTAGAGATGCATATTGGAACCGGGTGAAGTAGCACTTTGATACCCACAACAAGAGTGGAGTTGACCACTCGGTACGATCTCTTCGCTTCCGGTGGTCGACAATCAACAAAGATTGTCAAAAGTGGGCGGCTGCACAAAAGGCGGTTGACAAGTTGAACCCAAGTGGCACTAATGATATAGATAGGGTAAATGCCATTTCATCCATGTTCATCATGCTTGTTCTTGGTGTTTGTAGTGCTAACTTGTTTTGTTTTTTTGTAGTTCAATATGGCACAAAACTTGTTCAAATGAGAGGAGAAGAAGAGCAAGAAAGGAAAGATGAAGAAAGGGGGACCATTTACCTTGCCTCATTGCTATGAAGCATTGAAGGATGATGAGAAATGGAAGAAGCGTGATGATATCGATGATGTTGATGAGAGCAACAAACGCAAGCGAGCAATTGAGTTGGATGGTGATGAGGAGAAGGCATCAAGTGATGACGGCAAGAGAAGCCTACACCAAACTCGGTTTCATACTCGAAGCCAAAACGACCGGATGGGTGCAAGAAAGACGCAAAAGAAAAGAAGAAGAGGAAAGGAGATGATGAGATCAAAAATGCTATGGAAGCTATTGTGAAGGCAAGAAAAGAAGCAAACGAGGTGAGGAAGATGGCAAGGAACCAAGATGCCACGGCCGAGGAGAGGAGATTGGCGGCCGAGGAGAGGAGGGTGGCGGCCGAGGAGAGGAAGGTGGCATTGGAGGAGAGGAAGGTGACCATGGAGGAGCGAGCTAGGTTGTTGGATTGGGAGAAGTACTTGTTCTTCATGGACACATCTATCGTCAATGAGGCGCAAAATGAGTATGTCAATCTTGCCCGTGAAGAAGTCTTGATCCAAAAAAGAGCCATGATTCGTGGCACGGGTGGCGGTGGCGCCATTGGCGGCATGAGTGGCCATGGCATTGGCGGCGGTGGCTTCGGAGCTACCATGGGCCGCATTGGTGCCATGGGTGGCTTTGGAGCTACCATGGAGACCATGGGAGGCATGGGTGGCTTCGGAGCACCTCCGGGCGGCATGGGCAGCATGGGAGGCATGAGTTCTGCGTCTCTCATGTGAGGCATGGGAGCACCTCCGGGCGACATGGGCGGAATGTCTTCCGGTGTGCCTCACACACCTTCGCATGATGCCGTTGAAGATCTTGCCAACACCTTCCAAGCTTCATCACATGATGATGTGGCGCACGACAATGAAGAGGAGGAGGAAGAATCGTCTTCGGAGGAGGAGGATGAATCGCAGGAAAACGAGGACGAAGACGAGGACGAGGCTTGATTGTTGATGTGCCATTCGTTGGTGTGAACTTTTGTGTCATGAACTTGGTTCGGATTTTGAACTTGGTTGGATGATGTTGTTGTCATGAACTTTTATGTCATCATGAACTTGTTTGGGTGATTTAAATTGTCATGTCTTTGTTTTGATGTTTGAAATTCATTTCATGTCCAAAATGCAACATATGGCAAGCGTCGGCTGCTCGCGCGCGCTGCTTTTTAGTGCACCTGCTAGAGCTATGCGTGCGCGCTAAAGTTTACAGCGGCTGCTGGAGCCAGCGCTCCTCGCCGCGCCAAAACAGGCGATCGGCGCACTGCAAACTCTTTTTTAGCGCGCCGCGCATTGGGCGGCTGTTGGAGATACTCTTATATATGGAAACACATTGGTCTAGGACTGCCCAACGTACATCAGAAGCCGAAGGTATCACTCATTCCAAGTCTCACCCTGGGGACCCAGCTGATGCATCATGTGTAACCAATCAACATAGTTTGTATTTTTCTTCTAAACATAATGGATGATATATTAATGTTTATAGTTTGTCCCGAGCAAACCTGATAAAGCTTCAGAATGTTTTGCAGGTGATGCATACTTTCTTCGTCCACCTTGAGAAGAATCATTAAGTCATCTGCAAACAATAAGTGGTTAAAAATCAGGGCCTCCCTACACATCTTTTCCCCCTCTAGCTCTCCACTAGCTTCTGCCTTATTTAGCAAGCTTGAAAATCCCTCAACACATATAAGAAACAAATAAGGGGAGATGGAGTATCCTTATCTTAGTCCTCTACCTACGCTTATCTCCTCTGTCATCATGTCATTAAACTTGAATCTGTATTTTATCATAGTGACACACTTCATAATTGTCTTTACCCAACTATTAGCAAAATCAGTTTTTCTCAGCAGCCCTTCCAGGAAACGCCACTCCACTCTATCGTACGCTTTGCTCATATCTAACTTCAAAGACGCACACCCACCGATCCACTTCTCATATTCTGTGACCAGTCTTCTAGGCATAAAAGCACTTTGGTTAGGTGCAATGATCTTTGGTAGGATTACTTGCAACTAATTAGCCAGAACTTTGTAGACCAACTTGTAAACTACATTACATAAACTTATAGGACAGAGATCTTTCAAGCACTCGGGCTTCATTATTTTGAGAATCAGAACTACACATGCATGTATCATTCCATGACTGCGGTATATCACCACCCCTCAAAATATTGAGCACTTATTTAGCTACCTTGTCACCCACAGTTTCCCAATCCTTCTTAAAGAAAACGACATGCATTCCACCAACTCCATGAGGCTATTCAGGGCTACTTTAACCTCCTCTTTGGTGAACTGCCTAGTAAGGAACCCGCTCATCTCCGGGGAGATCCGAGCCGGCACCTGGTTCAATAATGTGGTCGCTCATCTGTGAGATAAAAAAGAATATAAATAGTTAGTGATCACCAACGCCATCTCTGACTCGCCTCCATCACCTCGCCATTATTTTCTTCAACATGCCGGTGCGGTTCATTTTCTTCCTTGTTGAAGCTTAGGCCTTGAAGTATTGGGTATTCTTTTCACCCATGTCCATCCAATTGGCATGTGCCTATTGTTTATAATATAAATCCCTCCGGTGCTCAGGCCTTTGTAATTTATATTTCAACATGTGTCCCTATTCATGTTCCTTCGATAGGCCTCCAACTCCTTATGTCTCGCAGTTCTCTTATATAACTGTCGAAGACTCGTCGAGCCACAATTAGTAAGGTCCTAAGCCACTCTTTTAAGTGCTTGGGTAAAATATGCTACCCTAACATCTACTTACCTTCCCCAAGCATGCTCCACTATTGTATTGCATTTCTCTTCCTCCAACTAGCGAGCTTCAAACCGAAACAACCCACTCCCTACTTTCTTCCTTGGTTGCTTGGGCTCCATTTCCACATGCATGGCGATAGGGCAATGATTTGAATTCCCTGGATTCTTCCCATAAATCACTATATAAGCCAAGAATTTCTGACACCAACTAGTTGTAGCCACCGCTAGGTCGAGATGCTCATGAATATACTCCTCAGGGATATAGTTGTTTTTTCTCCATGTAAACGGGTCACAGGCGAATCCCAAGTCATGCAGACCCCATTCTTCTAAAGCATTCCTAAACTTATCCCTAGCCCATTGGGGTCGAGACACCACACCTTCCTTCTCACATTGCATTAAGATCTCATTAGAATCCCCTGCCATGAGCCATGGTTTATTGTTATGATTTTTTAATGTGCACATAAGCTTCCAGGTCTTGTCTTTCTCCTCAGATTGACTCTCTATACATGACTGCGAACCGCCACTGAAACTCATCTTCCTTTGTGATCTCCACATCTATATGATACCTAGAACTCCACCCTTCCTTTATCTGCAAACCCTTCCGCTAGAACACCACCAGGCCACCACTCTGTCCCTTACTGTTTTGCACCACCAAGTTAGGGAGCCCTAACTTCCATATCAACCACTCTAAGCCCCACATGTATGTCTTTGTTTCACACAAAAATAGCACATCGGGGTCCTCCTCCAGGACATCCAGGAGACCACGAATTACGGGCCATTCCCCAAACCACGGCAATTCCATGCCGACAGCTTCACTGTTCCTCGCAGGGCTGATTTGTCAGCCCAACTTCAGTCACTTCGATCAAAGTGGCACTCTTGGGTTTGTTTCTCAGACATACCTCTCTTGCACCATCCACCTTCATCGATCATGGCCCTCATTTGGTCCCGGCATGCACCCCTAGTGGCTCTTGAACTGCTACCTTTGTTCTTCGGTTACGTTTGAATTTCGCATCACTCTTTCCATGAACCTTTTCCTTTGTCATCTTTCCCTTACCTCCTTCCAGCACCACATGTCCCTCCCTTATCGGGTACATCCTTCTCTAGATTTTCTATTTGCCCCGCTCTACTCTCCGCCTCCTTCAACTCCCTCTCTTTCCTCCTACCTCTGTGCTTCTTCTAGCCTCTCCTTTTCCTTCTACATCACAATATCTTCATCCTCCATCACTTTATCTTTGTTTGTTGCTCCATTAGAATCTACCCTTGGTGGATGGGAAGTTAGTTGTTTTCTGGAGTTCAATTGTTCCGTAGTAGTAGCTGGGGGGCATAGTAGTCTTCAAACTTCATTATCCTTTCTAGATCCTCCGTTTATATTACTTCCTCTCCCTCTGATGTATTTCCTTCAAGAAAGTTCATCACTTCTTGATCTATCGCACTAGTTACCAAAGATGTACCCTTTCCTCCAACTCCCATCTCATCCCCTTCCGTTACTCCAGCTCCCTCTATCATCCCCTCCTTTTCTGATCTCAATATACACTCTCATCCACCTTCCAAATTTTGGGTTATCTCCCCTCTTTAACTTTATCTTGCACTCTCTAGCACCATGTCAAATGACTCCACAAACAAAATAGAAGTCAGGTATATATTCTTACTCAAACCTGACCCATATCTATTCCTCTTTCCCCCCACCTCCTTTGTTACTGTGATCGAGCTTTCCCTCATCATTGGTCCTGCAATCGACATCTTAACTCTCATGAACTTTCCTATAGCCATCTCGCCTGGTCCAACATCTACATCCAGTGTCTCTCCCATCAGGTTCCCAATTAACTCGCCATTGTATCGGTGCATATCCCCCAAAGTCGGATCAAAAAATCTCACCCACACTGTGACATACTTGAACTCATAGTCCTCAATTCTCTTTGATGGTACAAACTCCTTCGGAAGAAGTAAATCCTTTTCGAAAGTTTAGGGGCCAACTTCCATCGCTTTCCTCTGATCTGACTCTGTTTGAACATAAAAAGGTAAATATTACCACCCATATCTCTTCATTCCATCCCTCTCATGGGACCCCATGTCGGCCACAAAGAGTGGGCTAGGGCATCCACATAGGCCGGCTTCTCTGAGAACAATTTTGCAATGGCTCTTGGTTCGATCTTTCCTACTTTTCACGACCCTGGTCATCTGATCTTCACTCCTCTCTTATCCGTCTCCGAGAGTTTTTCTGACATAATGATCCTGGCTTTATAAGAATGATAGATTAACATATCTTTTTTGCGAGGATATATACTACTCATATCAACAAATTAAGAATTCCTTCTTTTTGTGAGCCCATCCGCAAGGAATCTCAAAGCTAAGTGTGCTTGGCTTGGAGAAATTTGAGGATGGGTGACCGACTGGGAAGTTGTCCCCAGATGCGTGTGAGTGAGGACACGGTGTGCAGGAAAGACTAGTGTTGGTTTATGGGGCCAGTCTAGATCCTAGGTGGTAACCAAGCGCAACCGCTTGGAACCAGTGTGTTTGCCAGTGCATTACAAGTTTCAACCCCTTCAGAAGATCCTCCACCTTCTCCATCTCCTTCTCCGGCAAAGCAGTGAAACCAATCTAGGGGATTGAGTGTTTTACGATTGGGCACCCTAGATCACACGAAAGGCTTGGGGTCGATGCGGGATGGAATAAAAACCTAGACACCTAGGGTTCCACGGGAAGGCGAGGCGATTATGATGAGGCAGAGGGAGCAACAGATTGAGGTTTCTCGGGCCAGGGTGGATCACCACAAGGCTGGAGAAGCAAATCCTAGATGGCAGCACACGTCGCCCCTGAAATCGCACATCACAGAAACCCTCACACCCTCACACGGGAGAGGCGGAGGAGGAAGAAGAATAGGCTTGGCAGATGCACCCGCGAAATCGCCTATTACGAAAGGAAACCCTCACACACGGGAGTGTTGAGATTGTTAGGGTGGACGTGAAGTTACATTTGAGTGTGCCTCGGTTATAATTGTGTTTGAGTTGGTTGCCGACAGGGACCCACCAGCCGAACCTGCAACTAGTAAAAAGATGACGTGGTGCAGAGCTCTAGGAGTAAGTAAATGATCTTCATTTGTCATTGCTAACAGATTCTACTCCATCCATCCCACAGTATAAGATGTTTTTGCAAGCAAAAACGGCTTGCGGAAACGTCTTATATTATGGGAACGGGGAGTGATTTAGTTACTTGTATCAACACTAGGCTGGGGTTAATAGATAGAATAGCAAACAAGAATTCTGAAGGCGGTGAGCATCTACAGAAACACTATTACTAAACTAGTCGAGATTAAGCATCTTCAAGATGCAGGATCAGAAAAAGAATTCATGCGATTCAGATTCAGAAAGGCATAGTACTCTGCAGCACAGAGGAATTCTGAAAATCCACACTATCAGGTGTATCAGGTCGAACGCGAAAACGATGCACATGAAGAATCCAACTCCAAGGCAAAATCTCCAACACAGCTCCCAGGAAGCATGCATCAATCTGTATAAGAGTTGGCGGAACTACTTCTACCTACGCCACGCATGATATCATCATCCTCCTAGACAGCGGCATCACATCTGAGACACCAAACATATAGCAACGCAGACATCCTTGATCTTCTCTATCAAGGCTCAGATCAGAGGAGGATCCTAGTAGGATCAGATCAGAGGAGGATCTTAGTAAACCATTGGCGCAGGCGGGGCAGTAGGAGGGAGCCTGGCGCTGGGCTTAAAGTAGATCAGCATCAGTGTCAGGTTGTCCACTGGGTTTTTAATTTGATTCAGAAGCTTGTCACAGATGCTAGCAAGACTGTAGGACCCCTGTGTTGACACAACATGTTTGTTAGGTCTAGGCCACATCAAGTAACAACAGCAAAAATGAATGAGTAAGAAAAGGCTTACGGAATACTGCCTCAAATAGTTAACAGCACTCTGACATGAGATGGTGTCCCTGGAGGGGGAGGGGACAACAAAAGCGTCCAATAAGAATAGAGTAATATAAATGATCTATGAAACTATACAAGAAACGACTACACAAGCAATGAAGTAAATCGGACTGAGAAACTACCAGCAAATTGATCCTAGTGAGTAGTGATCAGACCTAACAATTAGGTTTGTTTGGCTGACCGTATTATGCTGCAGGAACTGAATTCAATGGCATGCCCAGCTAAACCAGTTATGCTCATAGTCTACCACCCCAACAATGATTGTAAAATAAAGTTTTGCCAATAAAATTGTTCTCCACTTTCTTCTTTTATTTTCTTCAATTATGCGGGAAAGCAAATCTAACTGCCATTTCGACATGATCCAGCTACACATAATTATAAACAAAACATACAAATCAATGCAGAAAGAAAATAGAAGGAAAATAGTGTATGTCACAACGGCAAAGCATAAAACAAAAAAAGATAATGATGTTGCTAAAAAATTCAGCATGTCATAGTGCTGGTTATACTGTGTGTTTTCACAATTAGGTGTGTTTTCATTAGAAATCCATATGCAGATACAACAATTAAAAGGACTAACCAGAAAGCACTAGTGGCTATAAGAAGATACTTTGAATCATCAGTTATTTCCTCCTAACAAAAGAGAGCATGTTTTCATTAGAACACATCCATGAAATCAATCTTACACTTCATTGACACATCTAAAGCAGTTACAAACTTACAGTGCGGATACTTGGGGTACATGTCACAATCTGTTGTGTACGGAGCAAACATTCATTCGACTTGAAATGAAAATCACCTAAAATGCAATTGTCAAGTACAATAAAACCGATGCATAATATTTAACCAACTAAAGATATATCTGACAAGACATACCTATAGATCTAGACAAGGGGAATATCCCGTCAATAAGATAAGTGTCCCTTACACGGACTAGTGCTCCATTGGAATCTAGAATTCTCCCATGCTCAACATCATTATCTGGTGTGTGGTCAGTGGACAAAACAATTGCCTTCGCAAAAATGCAAATAAGAAGTTTTAGACACTCATTGAATGCATTCTTACAATAGTTCGACAAACATTTCATAAGGAAACTATCACTATACCTCCTGGCCCCTTGAGAGCACACAGCGAGTGTTACCAACGTTTCCAACGATTATTTGATGTCCTTTTATGAGAACGACACAAGCCGTGGTTCCTTCCAGGTATGGGGTTCCCTAGAAGAAAAGGTTTCCAAGCTAAATTATACCCCCAAAAAAATCCCAACATCTTTGGAAAAACGGGCTATCAGGAAACAAGCAATGAGAGCCACTAGGAGAAAACATTCTATGTGTGCCCTCCAACTCAGTAAACTGTGCACAACAACCACACCTTCAACTCAAAAATTTGATAAAATGATGTGTGTGTGTGCATGCGCGCGTACACACAGTCAGTTTATAAGGATAAAAGTATGCACACAGATAACTCAAAGGCACATCGATCTCAAATATGTATCCTGGTACATCAATCGAGCAATTCTATATGGATAACAGTATATGCATATGTAAACCAAACCTTAACACAAGGAGCAGTCTTCATACAACCGAGCAATTTCAGACCGACATGAGGTGGGTTCGCCAATGCTCTCCATTCATCATTTGCTTGCATCTGCTCATCCATGCTGCAAAAAAATAAAAGGAGCAACGTTCTGAAAAAAGGAAAAAAGTAATGTCGCCTGAGTGTTGAGTACATAATTAAGTTAAATAACCTAGAAAACGCACGCCCCATTGCTTCTTCCAGATTGGTCTGATAATCGTCATCATTTACAAGCTCAGTATGAAGTCTTTTCGCACAATACAATGCTACATTAGCTCCTGAAACAGAATTTAATAATGTAAAGCATGCGCGTGCAAGCATATGATCTGTATGTTCTAGAAAACTATTAATCCTATGAGATTTTCATCAAAGCATGAAGTGATTTACTGGCAGCTAGAAATTAGGACGTAAACATGGACAGTTCTCTTAACATTAACTGTTCATAGCATATATTTAATAATGTAATGCATGCATGCAAGCATATGATCTGCATCTTCCAAGAACTATCTATGAGATTTTCATTAAAGCATGAGGTAGTCAGGTAAGCTACATATATTGAAGGTTCCAATATGCTGTAACAAGATCAGAAGTGAAATTCAAACCTCCATGTCCATCATAAACACCAAAGAATGATGTGGAACTGGAATCATCTAGATCAAGGATAGTTGAATGCTAAAAAGAGCAAGGGATAAATTCAAAGTTAGGATTTCACCGCAATAACTTCAAAAACGATCAAAGGTTGTGTAAACCTTCCAATAATCATACAAATCAGTGCAATACTCACTGCATCTTCCATGTTTGGGTTCGATCCTTTCCTAGATCCCACTGCATACTCGATCCTGCTATTCTCATCGCTCCGAGACGGACCTTGCCCCATGGTAGGGTTCGCTTCTCCTGAAACAAGTACAAATACCATTTTTAAAATAACTGGGCTATAGCCATAAGTGCCAAAAATCAGCTCAAGTGGCCAATACAGGAGCAAACAGTGTTGGTGACGCCCCACAACCTGACTACATGTATTATTCTCTGAACCGTCTGAACTAGTCCTCTCACCAAAACCAGCAGGTTCACGACTTGAAGAAAGGTGTCAAAGAACTGGGCATTCCTCACTGTTCATATATCTCTGCCCCCAATTCTACAAGTCACACACACAAGACTACTGAAGCGAAACCGCCACCAAATCACAAAGCGTGCGTGTGAGCCAGAATAACATCAGCAACGACGCACGAAGGCACATACTACTCTCTATCATCTAATACAACAGACAATACTCGAAGAAACAATTGACCTTGCAGCTGCTACGTACAAACTACAGTTCTCCATTTAAAATAGATAGTGTATACTAAATTCTACTCCATTCCAAATAAAATAAAATGTACCACAATCCAGGGGTGTTGTTCAGTGATCATAAGTATAACCTCGTACTTCTCTCTAGTGCATCCATGTAAAAACAATTGTTCATGGTAGTAATAGGAGATGGAGATATATGATATTTATAGGATACAACAATATGGGAAAGATAAATGAGCATTCCAGATACTACAGACATAATGGGCAGGTTTATGGGGAGCAAAACAATAGCACCAAACAAGGCTGAATGGCACTACAAGAACGATGATGTTTATTGTGAGGGTAATGCATCACATCTAATTGCTTGTGATCTAATCTTATTTTCGAGTGGCACTTGTTTTGTAATCTGTGCAGCCGTACGATTATGAAGCCATGTAATCTACTAATTCCGGTCGGTGCTTCTCTTAAATAAAGGTCTAAACCAGCGCACCAGAAGCATGGCCCTGAGTGAGTGCCTTGACCAGCTTGCATCTACAAGTTCTAATCAGAGGCACGCCGCGTTATTATACAGGATCAATCCCCGCCGTCAATCGAGAAGAGCAAAAAAAAAGCCAAACCTAAACAACAAAGTGCTCTAAAAGTCTTACAGCATGGAGAAACTAAGGAACGGAAAGAAGGCTGAAAACCACCCACAAGGAGCAAAAACAAACAGAAAAGGACTTGCTCCAACGAGAAGCCTACAGCCGCAACCGCTGTCTGACGACCCTGGAAAACACTTGAAGCTTCGGACCACCGCGACCAGGGCTCAAGCTCCATAACAGGAGCAACAACCAGAAGGTTGTCCCAAAGAAGAGAAACGCTCCAGACGATGTAAATTAAATGACCGTACCACCAGCGAATAGGTGATATTGCAATCTACAGGTTGAAACAAACTTGCTCCTGTTATGCAATCAACCGCATTCCCCAAACCGAAACAGTGCAGTCACAGTCTATAATAATCACCAATCCATTTCTGCCGGTGACTACCCACAACCTGACTACATGATTCATTCTCTGAACCGCCTGAAACTAGTCCTCCTCCTCACCAAAAACAGCTGCTCCACAACCTGAAAAATGTATCATAGAACCGTACATTCCTCATATATCTCTGCCCCAGTGGCGTAGCCACATCAGAGACACGCCCCAGAGTGGCGTAGCCAATCTCGTTGCTACAGGAGCAAACAATGTTACTGTTGCTACAGAAAACCAGGCATGAAGCCACTACGCCGCCGACTGCCCCCAATCCTCAAGTCACCGCACACGAGAGCAGGGGAGCGAAATCGCCACCAAATCACGAACAGTGCGTGCGAGCAGACATCATCAGAACGACGCACAAACAATGTAACCCGCTGGAATGCTCTTCCTACTTCGTCTGCTTCTTCGATCGTCGATCACCGCTGCATCAGCAGCAGGAACGCGACGCACCTCGGGTTGGACAACGAGGCGGAGGTACGCGAGAAGAAGGGAACACAAGAGGGGAGGAGGGGAGAGGAGGAGAGAAGGGACGGGAAGGGGATCACCTGCTCACCTTCCCCGGGTCGGCGCCGCCGCGCTGCTTGGGGCTCCGGCTCCGCTCCGGTCCGCTCCGCTCTCCGGTGCTCTGCTTGGGGAAGCCGTTACGGGGTGCCGTGCCAATTTACGGCACGGCCCCGCTGGGCTGGCTGGCAGATCCGACGGCCCCGACGCGCGCCAGAGATCCAGGGGCCGTCCGATCCGACCCGACCCGACCCGCACGGTGGGCCCACGTGCGAGGCGGTGCTGCTGACCGGGTCAGCCCGCTGGCGTGAGGTGCCATCCGCCCGCCGCCGCCGCTCGTTGCCCGGGGAGCCGGTGGTCGGCGGCCACCGCCGCGGCGCCTTGCTCCACGCGAGACGGCGTCGCATCTTCGGGCTCCACGCGCCGCCGCGCCGTCGGCTCCGCTTGCCGTCTCTGCTCCCCCGAACCCGCGAGACGCCCGATAGACGGAGCCCCCGACGCACTGCTCCTCATCCACAGCGCCAGCGGCGGAGACGCCTCGGGATCCCCTGGCCTCCTCCCTCGTAGCGCAGCACCACGGCCGCCGGAGATGGAGGCTTTCCATTTTCGTTTTCCTTTCTTCTTTTTTCTTTAGGTTTTGCCATTTTCCTTAGACGGAACCGAACAGTGGGCAAATTTGGGGCTGTTTCCTTTTTCAACCGGACTAATTCACGATTGCCCGGCCCAAAACGCAGCAGCTCTCTATTTTGGCGACAGAAACTCGGCCCGAGCAGAGCATTTTTTTGGCAATTTCCGAAAAATAATATATAATCCTAGGAATGAATTTCTCCCTCTATCCGGAAATATTTGTCGGGTAAATGGCTAAAAATGAATGCATCTAAAACTAAAGGGGAAATCTAACGACCAGTCGACTGTTGGTTTGCGTCAGGCACGCACGCACCCCACGTTCCTGTTTTTTCTTTTTTGTTCCGCCGCGCGAAAAAAAATACTACTTGCTTGAGTGGGGATTCGAACTCTGGCCGCCTACTAGCACCACAACGAGGTTAACCAACTGAGCTAACATCACTTCTTGCGCTTTTGACGCAACTGAACATTTTATCCTTCTTTACTACCGCATTGGGAAAAGGCATTATATCTTTTGATTTTTTTTTCACTAGTGCGTCATGTTACTTTCTTGAAATCATCATCGGAAGTACTCTGGATTGTTCTCTATCAAAAGACAATGAGTGTACCTTTTTACTACTATATGAGAAAAGAAATGAAAAAAAATTCTTGTTCTTTTTCTTTGGATTTCTCCAATAACTCACGTACAATCATCATGATATCTAGTTTCATGAGTCTCAAGTTGATAACACCCTATTAATTTTCGTATGCGGGGTGGGGGTGAGGGGAGTTAATGAAACATCCACTCGGTAACTTTTTGTGTGAACAGCATGGTAACTCACACATCATAGACCTGATAACTCGTATATCACAGATCTGATAACTTATATAACTTAGTCTTGATAATTTTGGCGTAGGGATGGGTGTTGATGAAGCATCCCCCAGGAACTTTTTGATGTGAATAGCATGATAACTCATACATCGGAGACCTGATAACTTACGCAACCCGGTCTTGATAACTTTTTGGCCAATAGAGGTGATGAAATATACTCCGATAACTTTCATGTGAATATATGTATGTCATTTACAACCCCGGCGTATTGAGGCCGCTTGAAGGCCCCGCTCATCCAAGTGATTTATAAAATTCTTCTTTCTATCACGGTAACTCACACATAGTCGACCGATAACTTATGTGCATAGGTCATGACAAATTTGGCGACCGGGTGGAGGGAGGCACGTTGATGAAATACCCCTTGGTTATTTTTTGTGCGAATAGCTTGATAACTCACACACGCAGGCCTGATAATTTTGGAAGAAAAAGATGTTGAAAACAAATCTTGATGCTAGTAGTTTCCATATTGTAGTTTCGACCTTGTAGTTTATAGCCTAAAAAATCATGATAAAGCTGATAATTGAACTCAAGACTTCAATATTGAGATCTTAACCTACTAGCCAACTCACCCACTACTTGGCTCCTGACAAGTTCAAATAAAATACCACTTTTTTTACCATCTGAGGTGAACAAATTGTTAAAATATACCCCCGGTAGCTTTCTGTGTAAATAAGATGATAACTTACGTACAATTAACCTGATAACTTACATATAAACGCATTGATAACTTTTCACCTTGGGCGAAAAGTTCTAGAAATATGCCCTGATAACCTAGTGCAAATAGCATGGTAATTTACGCACTGCATAACCGGTAACTTACATACAACACATTTGATAACTCTTTACCCATCTGAAAAACGTTCTTTGAAACATGTCCCGATAACTTTTGTTGTCGAAACATACCCCAAAGGTGAAGTTACCATTACCCCATGCTAAAGTTATCGTGCTTCTCATCGTATAGTCATTAACCTTCTCATATTATAGTTATCAGGCTTATCATAGTATAGTTATCATGTTGCTTAAGTCATAGTTATCACGCTGGTCATGCCAAAGTTACCAAGCAAAAACAGTTATTATCGCTGATATGACAAAAAAAGAAAGGTTAAAATAACCTTGTTTATATTCAATAGACAACAACTAAGGGTGGCTTAGTTGGTTATTGGGCTCAAACTCTAATGAATAGACCTGGGTTCAAGTCCCCTTTCTAGCACTTTTATTTTCTTATCATATTGTGTAGCCAAAAACCAGAAAACCCACTAGCGATTTACTATTGCCGTATACGGTTTTCGAGAGAAGAAAAAAATCGGTGGAATCGTGCGTGCGGGTCGCGAGAGGAAGCGGTCGTGCGGATCTGTCGCTAACTGGTCGTTAGCACAGTCCAAAACTAAAATTCAATAAGTATTTCCGGACGGAAGGAGTATTTGATATTTTAAAATCAAAAAATGGCTTTTTTTTCAAGACTCGAGCGATTGATGGTTGGGCCAGATCTCGCTTTTTCATGTCAGGTTTTACAAAGCCTACCCCGGGACTATGCCTGCATTTGCCTATTTTGCATGGCCTGCCGTAATGACCAAGGTGTGTTCCAAGGGGCATCTGATGTGGTCTATGAAGGAATTCAGGACCAGAGGTTGTTGAAGAGTATGCATATCGAGAAGCTCTAGCTCTCGAACAGGATTTGCGGCTCGACAAGATTCATACAACATTTGATTAAAGGTTGTCAAAGAGTTAGATGCCTCACAAACATGGGGAGCCACTGCATGATTGTGTGAGACATCAAAACTTGCAAAGGTTTCATTATTATTATTTTGAACGGTCACCGGAGGGGAGGAGATCCTCCCCACCTCAATATATTGCTCAAAAAACTGCCGAAGCTAAGAGTCACCTCTTGAGCTTTGGCTGGTTCAGTTTATAAGAAAAACCGGATCGAAAACCTAAACAAATTGACCCCGTTTATTAGGAAAACCGGGTCAAAAACCGTACAAGTAACAAAGTTATAAAAGATGAGGAAAAGGACGCCCAAGACAAGGCCCGACCTAGCTAGCAGACCGAAGGACTAACAACACGGGAGGCACAAGTATATGTGGGGTGTCGTGGAGGAATGACAATACTAAGACTAAGCAAGCAACCTAACACACCGCACCGACGTGCAAACCGAACCTAACAACACAACTCAGGAGCAACCACAACCAACGAGTGACAACAAGAACCTTGATTAGGAGCTCCGTCACGAGAATTCGGAACGATTAGCAAGTTGGGGAGGTATCTTGCGTCATCGAAGAGCAAAGGCGAACTGGAACGACACCAAGAGTACTAGGCTCGCCGCACCACAATGGCCACCAAGGGAGGTACTTGAACATGCACAACAACATGGCCGAAACCAGGGAACACCACCGAAGACGAACACAGAGGAAGCAGGGCTACAACAACACAGACCACGTCGACCCCAATCGGCCGCACCACCAACAACAAAATTCCTTCAGCAAGTAACACCCACACAACAACCATATTGACCCCAAAGATCGTGCCTTCAAGAAGGGCCGCGAGGCTGGTTGCGCCGCCATCATCCATACTGGAGGACCTGGACTAGGGGTTTCCCCAGGGTCTTGACATGGAAGGTGTATACAACAAATGCAACGATGCCTTCAAGGAGGTTAGCGGTGACCACAATACTGGTAAAAAAAAGCTATATACTCCCTCCATCCCAAATTACTTGCCGCACAAATGGGTAGAAATGTATTTAGAACTGAAAATATGTTTAGATACATCCATTTCTACCGTAATTAATCCCGAACGTAAGGAGTGTATGATATAGGGGTGTTCATTTGCGCTAGGATATGGAGTAAACCTGATCATTCCCCGGGCCAGGTCGAGTTCGGGCCGGGCTTGGCAAAGCTCGATGAAAAAATCCCAAGCCTGAGCCCGAAGCACATGAACAGTGGTGTTTTTTAATTAAATTAATCATATTCAGGATATTATATTGATTCATTATACCTATATTTCAAATAAAATATGTATATATAGGCATTTCAGTCTTTGGGGCCGGGCTTCGAGCGAGAAATTGGAGCCCGAGCCCGGCCCAATGTCGGGCTGCCGGGTCGGGTTGTCGATGAACAGGTTTAATATGGAGTATATTATAAGAAAAATAACAAATAGAGTGACTGAAAAATGCTTGGAGGCACGTTCGTTTAGCGGGATGAACGAATGGGAAGTTTTATTTCACTGGTTTCATACGTACCTATAAGCTATAACACGACCGATCGATGAATCTACCATAGTTATCATTTCGATTTCGCAAGAGGACAGCAGATCAAAGAGGACATTCTGCTCAGCATCAAAGGGAGAGGGAGTCAATCACGAATGGCGTTTGTTCTTTGCTCGCTCTTCCTTGCAAAATCCGAGAGCAGAGACGACGGCGGAGCTGTGCCGGTGAAGTTAAGCCAGTTGGTCACCACGTCGTCGGCCGACAGGGTGCACCGGACGGTGAAACTGTCGCCGAGGAAGCAGTCCGACGCCTCCAGCTCCTTCCTCCCCACAAACCGGGCGTACCCTTTCCTGTACTGGGGGCAGGGGCAGAAGCTGCCCGAGTTGTACATGACCGTCGTCAGCCCCGACCTGGCGGTGCGGCAGTCGAACACGGCGCGCTCCCCGCTCGCGTCCAGGATCTCGATGGACATCCTCGTGTCCTTCAGCCGCATCCACATACCCGACGCGACGAAGATGGCGACGCCGTCGCCGGGGTTGATGCCCGAGGGGTACAGCATGAGACGCCAGCAGCCGCCTCGGAACCAGAACGGCTTGAAGTTGAGCGCGTGGCCAGCGGGCATCCCGGCACACCTGGAGGAGAACTCCTTGACGGCGAAGAGGCGCGTGGCCGTGGTGGACCTCGTCTTGCGCCACGTGCAATACAACGGCAGAGGCGGAGGAGGCGAGCGGCTGGCAGTGGCACGACGTGCAGTGGTCCTCACGCCGGTCGTAGGGGAGGTCCCGGCGCTCCGGAGCGGCTTGGTCACCTCGAGGTCGACGGACACGGTGCACCGGACCGTGAAGCTGCCGTCGGCGCGGATGCACCGCGACGCCTCCAGCTCCTTCCTCCCCACGAACCGGACGTACCCCTTGTCGCGGCCGAACCCCTCGTCGTCGTCGTGGGCGTCGAGCAGCGTCTGCTCCGACCCCGCGGTGCGGCCGTCGAAGACGGCGCTATCCCGGGGCGCGTCCAGGATCTCGATGGAGATGTTGGTGCTGCTGACCGACAGAGCGTAGGGCCCGTGGACGAAGATGAGCGTCGCTGAAGCCCGCTGGGTACACCTTGAGGTGCCAGCCTAGGTCGCGGAAGTAGAAGGATTCGAAGTGGAGCGCGGTGCCGGCCGGCGCCCGCGCCCACTCGGAGAACTTGGGGACCGTGAAAAGGCCCGTCGTGGACTTCCTCTTGAGCACGGTGCACGAGACCGGCGGGGACGGCGAGGAGTGGCCGCATCCCATCGCCGGCGCGGGAAGCTGGATGCCTGATCCGGCCGGCCGAGTGCTTCGATCTGTCAATCCAAATGCAAAGAAGAGCACGTGCACACGGCCGGCTGGACACGCCGCGTACTGCCTATATATCAACTCCTTGGTCGGTGGCTCGGCGCCATGGTTTCCTATTTTCTTAGTCGCAGAATTGGGTTTCCTACTTTGTTTTTTGGAATGTTAAAAGTTGTTTCCTAACTTGCCTCAGCGCCATGCATATAGCCCTGGTTTTTCTAAGGAAAAAAATGTACACGGAATCCAAACCTTGTTACACATACTCGGGATCCAAATCTAGATGTGCCTTTATTATTGCACACCTAAATGACTCAATCAAGCACAAAAACAAAAAAAAAAGAAAGAAAATACCCACACGAATCTCCGATAAAATCAATGACATAGGACTCAATCTAGATGTGTTTTAGCAAACCTATTTTTTTATGTAAAGGGGTTTCCCCCAAATTTTCATTAAGGAAACCAACGCTGTTAGACATACTTCATCCGTTTCTAAATATAAGTCTTTTAGAGATTTTAATTAATATGGACTACATACGGATGTATATCGACATATTTTAGAATATAAATTCACTCATTTTGCTCTGTATGTAGTCCTTGTTGAAATCTCTAAAAAGACTTATATATAGGAACGGATGGAGTACTCATATTCAGCGAAATATTAGTGACTAGCCATAATTGGCAATATGTACATTGAACCATTGGAGAAGGATGAATATTATTTAGGCCCGAACATAGCAGTGACAGCAGAATGTAAGAAGTTAGCCACTTATTTTATTCATGTCACTTTTAATGATTGTTACAGATAAGCAAATAAGGTCGTTAATTGTTTAGCTAGAACAACTTTTGGCACTAGATCAGCTTCTTAGTGGGACTCTCTTGCCCCTGTCTTTATTTCATCACTTCTTGCAAACAAACATGGCAATCTAGTGATGAATAAAGTCCATTTATTGCAAAACAAAATGAGTAGTCAATGCTATTAGTCATCCTGAGCCTCCAATACTGTAGAATTTATTGAAGAAATATGCAGCGGGCCAGGGGCCTCGCCGGCTTGCGGCGGCCGATGACGGAGATAGTCTTCATGTATCTCAGCACACCTTTCAGATGGACAGTTTGGTGGTTGAGATTTTGTTGAAGTTGTCCCTCAAAACAAAACACTAAGCTCTTATATATGACATTCTTCCCCTTAATCATAAGGCTAACAAACACTATATGCCTACTCTAAAAAAATACATAATATTCTAAAAAATTACACCAATGAGAAGTGTTATAAAACTAATGCGATGTCACTGAACCTCTGTACTTATAGTACATCATTCTTTCTTGAAATGGCAAACATAGCACTTTATGTGACTTTAAAAATATGACGATTCTAATTTTCAAGATCAGAAGGCTTCTAAACCCTTATCGACAATATATTCCTAAGGTAGATGATAAACCTTTAGTAAGAGGAATGACAAAGAATTGTAAATAAAACATTTTACAATCATGGATTGTATCTTTAAGAGCATTTAACAAAATGATAATGGTTTTGACAACACCAATTGACATGGAGTACTCCGTGTGCAAAATCACAAAAAGTGATTTAGATATGTTGTCTGCCACTTTTAATGTCGGGAATAAGATCCTTCGACATACAAGTTGCTAAGCATCCTCTTAACATACCAAAAATTAGTTTGCAACACTCATGATGGCATGATACTCCTTTTTAATCTTTTCACTAGTTAGCTCCCCATGTAAGGGTGTACATGTGCATGACATGGAATTATTAATAGCCACACATCTCGCCAATAAAAATATCCGACTAACCCACAATTATAAGGTTACCAAACTCGTCATAAATGAGCATGTAATTTGTATTGCCTTGCATATAGTGGAAAGCTGATAGGGGCTTTTTAGTGGTTCAGTGTTGGGTTAATTGCATATTTGCAGTATCCTAGTCATAATGCATGCGGTGCATCTGCCAGCTGAAGCACAAGGATAAAATTGGTTCCTAGGGCAATGAAATGTCCAACTTTACTGCCCCTCAACATTATGAGCAACTGAGATAAAATAACAATGCGTAATGTGTCTCTTTCACACTCTCTTAGTATATTCCATTATAATAGATCATATACTCTTTTTGGACCTATGTATCGATGAATCACAATAAAAGCAATGCATGAGGGGCCACCAAAATCCCTTGTGACATAATTGGGGATAGAAAACTATTGGTTTGTTGAGATTACATCTACATCGTAAACTTACTCCTCTTAGACATAAGGTAAGTTGTCCCAATGCTTGTCTTAGTTCATAATTTAGATTTTGTTGACATGTTGTGCCCGGCTCCGGCGATGGAGGGGCGATGACGGCGGCGCGCCTTCGGCTCGCTTCGGTGCTTGTAGTCGTCGCTATGTGGTCTACGGATCTGGATGTAATTTTTATTTCTGGTGTTCGTTCTACTGCCATGATTGAAGATGAATAAGTTGGAAGTTTTTCCGCAAAAAAAGTGGTCTCATCCCAGGTGACAACGAGCATGTATCGGAGGAACCGTTGTTTGGGCCTGATGTAATTTCAGATCCGATGTTAGGGTCCACTTTGCATGTGTTCAGGGACCTGTTTATTATTTTACATTTTCTCAGGCGCCGTGAGCTTTGTACTACTACCAACGATGTGAATTAAATGAAGCTCTCTGGGTCATTTTGTCTGAACACGGCCGCTGAGGATATTTTCTTTTTGGGCACACTTCATGCACATGAACAGAACCGAGAATGCTAATAACAGATCAAGAGGCAGTGTCCCAATTGTTCAAAGCATCATTACAGATCGATTCAAGTGTTGTTAAAGCATGAAGTAGCAGCAAAATACATTTACGTTTACACTGCATCAATCAAATATTCATTACACATCTAATATATTATCAAAAATGATTTTATATTTTGGGACAGAGGGAGTAACAATCAAGCCAACAGTTGAATCGCAGTTTTAAGTACGCAAGAAGATATCCAAGAGACCGGCCGCTGGGGCCTTGGCCGGCCTGCAGGAAGCTGATCTTGAGACTATCTAGAATAAGCTCTCCTTGGCTCGTTTTTCCTTTGCAATTCGAGAGCAGGACGCCGGCGGAGACGTGCCCGTGAGCCACTTGACCACCTTCTCGTCGGCGGCTAGAGTGCACCTTATTGTAAAACTGTCCTCCAGCTCCTTCCTCGCCGCGAACCGGACGTACCCCTTCATGTACTTCTTACACTGCCAGAAACCGCCGGACATGTGCTCGACCATCGTCAGCTCCGACTCGGCGGCGCGGCTGTCCAACGCGGCGCGCCCCCCTCTCCGCTCCAAGATCTCGATGGACATCCTGGTGTCCTTAAGGTGCGTCCACATCCCCGACGCGACGAAGACGGCCACCGAGTCCCCCGTGGCGTTGTCCTCGAGCCCCGCCGGGAACAACCTGAGCCGCCAGCTGCTGTCCCGGAACGTCATCGGCTTGAAGTTCAGCGCGTGGCCGGTGGGCGTCCGGGCCCACCTGGAGGAGAACTCCGTCACCGCGAAGAGGCGGGTGGTGCTCCTCGTCCTGCGCCACGTGCAGTACTCCGGCAGAGACGGCCGTGGCGAGCGGCGGTGGCGGTCCGACTCCGACATGGAGAAGACCGCGGCCTTGGCGACGGACTTGGTCGTCTCCCGGTTGGAGGACACGGTGCACCTCACCGTGAAGCTGCCGTCGGCGCGGACGCACGGCGACTCCTCCAGCTCCCTCCGCTCCACGAACCGGACGTACCCCTTGTCGCGGCCGAACCCCTCGTCGTCGTCGTGGGCGTCGAGCAGCGTCTGCTCAGACCCCGCAGTGCGGCCCTCGAAGACGGCGCTCTCCCCCCGCGCGTCTAAGATCTCCACGGAGATCTTGGTGCTGCTGGCGGCGGAGGCGTAGTCCCCGTGGACAAACACGGCGACGAAGTCCCCCGCGCCGTCCTCGTCGCTGAAGCCTGCCGGGTAGGGCTGGACGGAACGAGCGGTCTTTTGGGCCCGCTCGTGGCCCGTTTAGGACCGGACCGTACGGTCCAGGACCGGTAGGAAAACTGATCGGTCCGGGCTGCAATATTCGGCCCGAAGAAATGTCGGTCCGGTCCGGTCTTTCACCGAACCCCTCGGTCGGACCGAGAAAACGCAGTCACCGCGGCTGTCGTTCCTCGTCGTCGCGGCCACCTGCATCCTCCGGGTGAACCAACATGTCCCCAAGCTTCCGCTCTCCGTCCTTCCTCTCCTCCCCGTGCGCCGTATCCTCTTGCCGCCGGTCGCCATCACTGTCGTGCATGTACTGCCGCCGATCTGGAGTTCTCGAACATGGCATCCACCCCAACCATGGCAACAATTCCTGCGGGTATTGCGGCTGCATGAGCTGAAATCGTGCCATGGCACGAGCTGCGGGTCAAGACGTTTTTCTTGCAACTGAATGGAACGAGAGAATGGCCAGAAACGAGTATTGCGGCCGTGCCATCCAATGTCCACCCGTACGCAGCTGTGTTGTCGCTGCATGAGCTGAATCGTGCCATGCCACGAGCTCCCACAACGGCCAGATCTAACTAACCTCAAACTAATCGAAGAGGTGGACATGCACACGTTGCATGGCAAGTGATTTCTGCATTAAAGGAAAACTAAGCAGTAAACATCCACACCGGGTACAGCTATGAAGAACTGTGACACGATCCGAACGCTCTGCACCACGCCGACGCCACGAGGAAGTACTAGGGGACGATCCCGAACACACTGAAGGTGAAGCCGCAGCTGTTGTTCGAGGCGTTTATGCACTTCTTCTGGACGAGCGCGAAGACTGTCAGTTAAATACGTGGTGTCAAACTTTCAGAAAATTCAGTTTCGTCAGTTTCAGAAAATTCAGTTCGTCAGTTTCACTCGCGCACGTCGTCCAGTTCGTCACATCACTCGCGCACGTCGCCCAACTCGCCGCTGCACTCGCGCACGTCGTCCAGTTCGTCACATCACTCGCGCACATCGCCCAACTCGCTGGTGCACTCGCGCGCGTCGCCCAACTCGCCGCTGCACCCGCACACATCAACCCTGCCCATTCGGTCCTTTCGGTCCATTCGGTCTGGCCCGGGCTTCGTCGCCGCCGGTCCGGTCCCTGAGATCAGGACCGTCATGTTGCTCGGTCCGGTCCGGCCCGGACCGCCGGTGGCCGGTCCAAACGACGGCTCGGACCGAGACCGGACCGGCCCGGACCGTGTCCACCCTGACTGCCGGGTACACCTTGAGTTGGTGCTGTAGGGATTGACATGTAAGCGTGAACAACTAATTGACATGTGAGCTGCAAGGAAGAAAAAACACATGTAAACTTGATATGGATTATCTGCTCCCGAGCTCAAATACACCCGCGTGAACAACTAATTGTAAAAAAGTCAATAAAATTTAGAAAACTGATTTTTTTTGGATGAACATCGACAAATTTTCAAACATCCTGCAAAAATTCACCCTGAAATGACATCAGTGGAGGCTTGTACATAAAAAATAAAAGTCGAGGCTCAGAAAGACGTATTTTGGAGTACCAATATTTGTATTTTCGTCGCAAATATTTGCAGGATGTCGTTACAAAACTTGTTGATGTTCACCCGCAAAAAAATAGATTCTTTGGCTTGTACTATTCTTTTGATATTCAGGTTCATTTGTGCTCGAGATTAAAATAGAACTTTCGATGTAAACTCCACATGTAAGGTCCTATTTTGAAGATACATCCAGAATCCTTAGTGGAGTGTCAGCATTGATGGGGATTACGTTTCCCTTGGGAGATTTGGAGCTGCGGTTGGAGGTGGCCCAGACTTCCTGATGTCTTGCTACCTCCCCCTGTGCCCATGTTTTTTTGACGCAGTACAATCTACAATGCTCAAGTACAAGTATATACACTCACTTCTAAATGAAAAATTATACCCTTAAGATAGAAGTGAGTAGGGATTGCCATGCAATGGATGTACTAGAGCTATAAATGTATGAAAGCTCAACAAAATAAACTAAGTGGGTGTGCATCCAACTTGCTTGCTCACAAAGACCTAGGGCATTTTGAGGAAGCCCATCATTGAAATATACAAGCCAAGTTCTATAATGAAAAATTCCCACTAGTATATGAAATGACAACATAGGAGACTCTCTATCATGAAGAACATGGTGGTACTTTGAAGCACAAGTGTGGTAAAAAGGATAGTAGCATTGTCCCTTCTCTCTTTTTCTCTCAAATTTTTTTCTCTTCTTTTTTTCTTTTTTTTATTTGGCCTTTTTTTTCATTTGCCTTTCTCTTTTTTTTATTTGAAGTCCAAAGTCTCATCCCAACTTGTGGGAGAATCATAGTATCCATCATCCTTTCCTCACTGGGACAATGCTCTAATAATGAAGATCATCACACTTTTATTTATTTACAACTCAAAATTACAACTCGATACTTAGAACAGGATATGACTCTACATGAATGCCTCCGGCGGTGTATCGGGTTATGCCATGAATCAAGAGTGATACGTATGACAAATTATGAGGTGGCCTGTCCACAAATACGATGTCAACTACATGATCATGCAAAGAGCAATATGACAATGATGATGTGTGTCATAATAAACGGAACGGTGGAAAGTTGCATGACAATATATCTCGGAATGGCTATGAAAATGCCATAATAGGTAGGTATGGTGGCTGTTTTGAGGAAGGTATATGGTGGGTGTATGATACCGGCGAAAAGTTGCGCGACACATGAGAGGCTAGCAATGGTGGAAGGGTGAGAGTCCGTATAATCCACGGACTCAACATTAGTCATAAAGAACTCATATACTTATTGCAAAAATCTACAAGCCACTGAAAACAAAGTACTACGCGCATGCTCCTAGGGTGGTAGATTTGTAGGAAAAGACAATCGCTCGTCCCCGATCGCCACTCATAAGAAAGACAATCAATAAATAAAATTGTGCTCCAACTTCATCACAAAGAGGTTCACCATATGTGCATGCTACGGGAATCACAAACTTCAACACAAGTATTATTTAAATTCACAATTACCCAACTAGCATGACTCTAATATCACCACCTGTATATCTCAAAACAATTATCAAGTATCAAATTGATCATAGCATCAAACTCATTTTCTATGATAGTTTTTATTATACCAAACTTGGATACCCATCATTCAAGGACCAATTTTATAACCATAGCAAATACCATGCTGTTCTAAGAGACTCTCAAAATAATATAAGTGAAGCATGAGAGATTAACAATTTCTACAAAATTAAGCCACCACCGTGCTATATATATATATATATATATATATATATATATATATATAAGTGAAGCGCATAGAGTATTGTAACAAATTTCAAATCAAGTATTTCTCTCCCAATAGGTGTGTACAGCAAGGATGATTGTGGTAAACTAAAAATCAAAGACTAATATTATACACGACGCTCCAAGCAAAACACATATCATGTGGCGAATAAAAATATAGCTCCAAGTAAAGTTACCGATAGACGAAGACGAAAGAGGGGATGCCTTCTGGGGCATCCCCAAGCTTAGGATTTTGGTTATCCTTGAATATCTTGGGGTTCCATGGGCATCCCCAAGCTTAGGCTTTTTCCACTCCTTATTCCATAATCCATCAAATCTTTACCCAAAACATGAAAACTTCACTACACAAAACTCAACATGAAATCTCATAAGCTCCGTTAGTGCAAGAAAGAAAAACCACCACATAAGGTACTGTAATGAACTCATTCTTTATTTATATTGGTGTTAAACCTACTGTATTCCAACTTCTCTATGGTTCATACCCTTACATACTAGCCATAGATGCATCAAAATAAGCAAACAACACACGAAAAACAGAATCTGTCAAAAACAGAATAGTCTATACCATCTGTAACTTTCTAATACTTACGGAACTCCAAAACTCCTACCAAAATAGGACGTTCTAGGGAATTTGTCTATTGATCTACAGCAAAAAGAATCAACGCAAAAGCACGTTTCTGTGATTTATTGAAGTTTTTCTCGTGAGCGCAAAGTTTCTGTTTTTCAGCAGAATCAAATTAACTCTTACCATATGTTATCCTATAGGTTCTATTGGGCACAAACACTAATTAAAACAAGAAAACGCATCTAACCAGAAAGTAGATGCAAAATTTATTACTAAACAGGAGCAAAAACAAAGAAACTAAAATAAAATTGGGTTGCCTCCCAACTAGCGCTATTGTTTAACGCCCCAAGCTAGGCATAAAAGCGAGGATAGATCTAAGTAGTGCCATCTTTGGCACTTGGTTCATAAGTAGCTTTCATGATAGATTCATAAGGTAATTTGACTTTCTTTCTTGGAAAGTGCTTCATGCCTTTCCTTAATGGAAATTGGAATCAAATATTCCCTTCCTTCATATCAATAATCGCACCAATCGTTCTGAGGAAAGGTCTACCAAGAATAATAGGACATGAAAGATTGCAATCAATGTCAAGAACGATAAAATCTACGGGCACATAGTTCCTATTTGCAACAATAAGAACATCATTGATCCATCCCATAGGCCTTTTAATGGTGGAATCCGCAAGGTGCAAATTTAAAGAGGAATCATCAAGATCATGGATACCTAGAATATCACATAAAGTTTTCGGAATTGTGGAAACACTAGCACCCAAACACACATAGCATAACACTCATGATCTTTGATTTTAATCTTTATAGTAGGTTCCCACTCATCATTAAATTTTCTAGGTATAGAAACTTCCAAATTAAGTTTTTCATCATAAGATTGCATCAAGGCATCAACAATATGTTTGATAAAGGCTTTATTTTGACTATGAGCATGAGGAGAATTCAACACGGATTGCAACAAGGAAATACAATCTACTTAAGCACAATTATCATAAGTAAATTCCTTGAAATCCAAGATAGTGGGTTCTATGCTATTTAATGTCTTGACCTCTCCAATCCCACTTTTACCAAATTTACCATCAAGATCTAAAAACTCCGAATCATTGGGATGCCTTTTAACTAATGTTGACTCATCTCCAGTCCCAACATTATTAAGATACATATTGCAAAACAAAGATTTAATAGGGGACACATCTATAACTTTTAGATCTTCATCATTATTTTCATGGAAACTAGAAGAACACGCTTTCACAAAGCAATCTTTCTTGGCACGCAATCTAGCGGTTCTTTCTTTGCACTAATCAATGGAAATTCTCATAGCTTTGAGAGACTCATTGATATCATGCTTAGGAGGAGTAGATCTAGGTTTCAAAGAATCAACATCAAGCGAAAGTCTATCAATGTTCCTGGCCAAATCATCAACTTTAAGCAATTTTTCTTCAAGCAAGCATTAAAATTCTTTTGAGAGACCATAAATTCTTTCACACTATTTTGAAAAACAGAGGGCATCTTATTAAAATTACCATAAGAATTATTGTAGGAATTTCCATAATTATTAGAGGAATTACTGGTGAACGGTCTAGAATTAAAGTTTCCTCTATAAGCATTGTTACCAAAATTGTTCCTAACAACAAAATTCACATCCATAGATTCATTATTATTCTCAATCAAAGTATAAAAATGCATATCATTGCGATCAATAGAAGCACTTTTAGTAGCAAATAATTTCATAAGTTCATCCATCTTTCCACTCAAAACATTAATTTCTTTGATAGCATGCACTTTTTACTAGTAGATCTTTCGGTGTGCCATTGAGAATAATTAGCCATAATATTATCAAGGAGTTTAGTAGCTTCTTCTAAGGTGATTTTCATAAACGTGCCTCCCACGGCCGAATCTAAAAGATTTCTAGAAGCAAAATTCAATCCGGCATAAAATTTTTGTATGATCATCCATAAATTCAAACCATGAGTAGGGCAATTGCGAATCTTCAATTTCATTCTTTCCCAAGATTGGGAAACATGCTCATGATCAAGTTGTTTAAAATTCATAATATCGTTCCTAAGAGAGATGATCTTAGCGGGAGGAAAATACTTAGAGATAAAGGCATCCTTGCACTTATTCCATGAATCAATACTATTTTTAGGCAAAGACGAAAACCAAAGTTTAGCACGATCTCTAAGTGAAAACCAAAATAACTTCAATTTAACAATATCATTATCCGTATATTTCTTCTTTTGCATCTCACACAAATCAACAAAGTTGTTTAAGTGGGTAGCGGCATCTTCACTAGGAAGGCCGGAGAATTGATCTTTCATAACAAGATTTAGCAACGCAACATTGATTTCACAAGACTCAACATCATTAAGAGGAGCAATCGGAGTACTAAGGAAATCATTATTATTGGTATTGGAAAAACCACACAATTTGGTATTGTCTTGCGCCATCGCGACAAGCAATCCAACACACAAGCAAACAAAAAGGCAAGCGAAAGAGAGAGGGGAAAGAGATTGGGAAAGAGGGCGAATAAAACGGCAAGGGTGAAGTGGGGGAGAGGAAAACGAGAGGCAAATGGCAAATAATGTAAATGCGAGGGAGATGAGTTTGTGATGGGTACTTGGTATGTCTTGACTTAAGTGAAGACCTCCCTGGCAACGGCGCCAAAAATCCTTCTTGCTACTTCTTGAGTTTGCGTCGGTTTTCCTTGAAGAGGAAAGGGTGATGCAACACAGTAGCGTAAGTATTTCCCTCAGTTTTTGAGAACCAAGGTATCAATCTAGTAGGAGGTTCCTGACAAGTCCCACGCGCCTACTGTCACGCCCAATATGCGACCCTATCCAAAAGGAACTCGAAGGTCCCACCAAGGATAGACCCGCATATTGAAACGCTTTTGCAAGGTGGATATTATTACATCAACATTACATAATAGATGGGGATACATACATAAGGCACAAATGCCACAAGAATACATCAACATCATATACAAGATCAAGATCCGACTACGGATGAAACATAAACAGAAACTCAAACGACATCCACCCTGCTAGCCCAGGCTGCCGACCTGGAACCTATCCTCTGATCGAAGAAGAAGCAGAAGAAGAACTCCAATACAAGCAAACATCGCTCTCACGTCATGATCATCGCAAACCTGTACCTGCAACTGGTGTTGTAGTAATCTGTGAGCCACGAGGACTCAAAGCAATCCCATTACCATGGGTATCAAGACTAGCAAAGCTTAAAGGGAAGGGAAGGGTAAAGTGGTGAGGTTGCAGCAGCGGCTAAGCATATATGGTGGCTAACATAATGCAAATGAGAGCGAGAAGAGAAACAAAGGAACGGTCGTCAACTAGTAATGATCAAGAAGTGATCCTGAACTCCTACTTACGCCGACATAACCCGTAAAACCGAAGTTCTCCTCTCGATCAACCCCGAAAAGAGACACTCACGGTTACGCACACGGTTGGTGTATTTTAGAAGAGTTTGCTTCAAATTTACTACAACCGGATATTAACAAATTCCCATTTGCCACATAACCGCGGGCTACAAGACATTTCGACAACAATAAAACAAGACCAGCAAAGCCGCCCGAATGTGCCGACAAATCCTGATAGGAGTCGCACGTACCTCGTTCTCAGGGCACACCGGATAAGTCAAGCTACGAGTAAAACCAACCCTCGAGTTGCCCCGTGGTGGCCCCGCAAGAAGTTGCCGGTTCGGACCAACACTCGAAGGAGCACCGCCCGGGGCTAAAATAAAGATGACCCTTGGGCTCCGGAAACCCAAGGGAAAAAGGGCATAGGTGGGGCAAATGGTAAAACCAATGTTGGGCCTTGCTGGAGGAGTCTTATTCAAAGCGAACTGTCAAGGGGGTCCCATAATCACCCGACCGCGTTAGGGACGCAAAATCCGGGAACATAATACCGATATGACGGAAACTAGGGCGGCAAGAGTGGAACAAAACACTAGGCATAAGGACGAGCCTTCCACCCTTTACCAAGTATATAGATGCATTAATTAAATAAGATATATTGTGATATCCCAACAAGTAAACATGTTCCAGCAGGGAACAACATCTCCATGTTCCAACAAGGAATAAACTTCATCTTCATCTGCAACTAACAACGCTATAAGAGGGGCTGAGCAAGCGGTAACATAGACAAACAACGGTTTGCTAGGAAGGGTGCAAAAGGTTAGAGGCTGACATGGCAATTTGGGAGGCTTGAGGAACAAGTGATAGGTAGCGCAGCATAGCGATAGAACGAAACAACTAGCATAGCAATGATAGTAGTGAGATCCAGGGTAGCGGTCATCTTGCCTGAAATCCCGCTAGGAAGAAGAACGAGTCCATGAAGAAGATGAAGCCACGAAGACGAACCAAGCGTAGACGAACGAACCCTCACGATCGCAACGAAACAGGAACTAACAAGAAGAAGCACACAACATAGTAAACACACCACACATGAACAAGGCATGATGCACAACAAGCATGATGCATGAAAAAGCTACATGAAGCTATTCATGGCAAGAGATGATGCATACAAGAGCAACACATCAAAGCAAGTTTAAATGTGGCCGGAAACAACATATAACAATTCCGGTAAGTCCTCATATGCAAATTTAGAAATTGGTCCAGATCTGAATAAACCATATGTTCAAGTTGTTAAACAGCAAGTTAAGATGCACCACGATGATCTACACGAAATTCTAGTCAAGTTACATATAAAGTTCATTAAATTCGGAGCTACGGCCTAGAAGATATGAGCAAAACAAGATAAACATGGCATTGATGCAAAATGCATACAAACATCAAGCAAACACCTCAAATCAAGGATGCAACATGATAATATGAAACTACATTCAAAATCAAGCAAGTTTCATATAGAGCACACTCAAAACGGAGCAACGGATCAACACATACACCCTATACAAGTCATGACAACAATCTGTCCAAAACAGCAACTAGGCATATTGCAAGCATCAAAACAATATGCTACAGCACCTTAATATGAAAACAAAAGGCATGGGAATGATGTACAGGTAAAGCATGACAAAACATGAACACTGAGCTATCTCCAGAAATCACTAGAACATGCTCAAACACACATGGCAAGATTGAAAATAATAACAGTTTCAGACTTTGCAAAAATTAACATCAGGTTGCAATGTTTAGAGCTATCAAACAACAGTCTACAGGAACTTATCATGGCAAACAAAAGCATGAAACGAATATCCTAATCTCATAGAACAAATGTCCCTTACTGACCATGAGCCAAAAAGGATCCGAAAATATGATGGCGCCCATGTAAATATGGCAAGTTATATTACAGATTTAAACATGGCAGGAACAACGATAAATAGGCATGTTGGTGAGCTTGAACCACTCACCACAGAGCAGTACATGGCATGGCAAGGCAACTAACAGTAATAAGACATGGCATAGAAGCTATACATGGCAAGAACAACATCATAGCATACATGGATCAACTACAACAACCTTGGCAAAATTGAATAACATGTAAACAACCTGCAAGGAAACATTTTATAGCAAAAGTAGAGCTCGATTGACTCAAGCTATGGCACTGCATAATTGCAAACAAGGACATGGATGGATAGAGCATAACCATATGTTTAAAACATCCTTACTGAAGTATCTCAAAATAAGCATGGATCTCTCTGTAGCATCAAGTTAACATGACATAAAAATATCAGCAGAACAGGGGCTGAAATCAGCAACATTATGAAGCCTAGTTTGCATGCTTGTGCTAGTCACCACAGAGATCACAAAAATACATGTCATACGCCCCTGTAAAGATGGCATGTCATATTACAAAACACATGTAAGACTCAAGTTCATAGGGTGCACACATCAATCATGGCAAAAATGACAACTGCATGTACTGATAAGAATCTGAAACTAACATCACATAGCCCTCTTACAACAACATTTCGGGCATCAAGATGAGCTCAAATGTAAATGATGCAATGAGATGAAATGATGTACTCGTCGAGTCGAATAATTTGACATATTACACAGGCAAAATGGAGCTAAGGATGCAGAGTTATGATGCGATGAAAATGCATGAAAATTATGAAAATCCTGGGACTTAGCAGAAATTATACCCTCCGAAAAGTCAACCCGGGACGAGGAGATCCCGGGACGGAGCGAAGCGGGACGGCGGGGCGTTTGGATCCGGGACGGGTGGATCTTATCCACCCGCCCGGATCTGGCCGGAGCGAACGGGCGGCGTGGTGGCGGCCGGCGACGGAGGTTGCCGCGGCGAGGCGCGCGGCGCGAGGTGGCGACCGGCCGAGGCGACGGGCGGCGGCCGGGCTTTAGGGATGCCAAGGCGGCGGAGGCGGAGGACGGCGGCGAGGCCGCGAATCGGGCGATGGCGGCGAACGGCGGCGGGGCGCGCTGCCGGAGGCGCCGGCTGGCTTGCGCTTACGGCGGCGACGGCAAGAGGAGGCGGCGCCGGATGGAGCGGGAGGGGCGGCTTGGCCGGGCGGGCTCGGCGGCGGCGGCGGGCGGGAGTTTCCACGTGGCGCGCCCGACATGCGCGGGCGGCGGCGTTGACGTGTCCGCCTGCCGGGCGACATGTCCGCGCGGAGGGAGGTTTTTAGGGTTAGGGGGGATTTGGACCGCGAATTTCGGAGGGGAGGTGTTTATATAGGCATAGGGAGCTAGGAGACTCCAAATGAGGTGCGGTTTTCGGCCACGCGATCGTGATCGAACGACCGAGAGCATGGAGGGGAGTTTGCTGGGTTTTGGGCCACTTTGGAAGGGGTGTTGGGCTGCAACTCAAAGAGGGCTTTTGTGGTTACCCGGTTAACCGTTGGAGTATCAAACGACCTCCGAATGGCACGAAACTTGACAGGCGGTCTACCGGTGCTATACCAAGGCCGCTTGACAAACCTCGGTCCATTCCGAGACCGCTTAACACCCACACGAAAAAGAGGTAAAAGGGGCGCCGGAGACATAGTAGTGCCGGATTGGAAAAGCGGACAACGGGAAAATGCTCGGATGCATGAGACGAACACGTATGCAAATGCAATGCACATGACAACATGATATGAAATGCAGATGATGACATGGCAAAGTGCAACACGCAAGCACATGACATGGCAACGACGGCGAATAATCAAGGACACCTGGCGCATCGAATCCGGGGCGTTACAACACTCCTCCACTAACAAGAGATCTCGTCCTGAGATCTTAGGACCGAGACGGAAGGGAAAGGGATGAGGAGAAATAAGAACTCAAGATAAGAAGCAAAGAATCAAGAGCGTTCGAGAAGAAGAGAGGAACGACGAGAATGACAGAATCAAAAGCTCACGGAAACAGATAGACTATGAAACAACTCGTTCTAACCGGAATGGTTAGAATGAAAAAAGAAACGGATAATACTGAAACGATTTAGGTAGCACTCCGGCTGAAACATGGAAGGGATAGAATCTGAACTTCGAGATGGAATGACTCCTGATGAAGACATGACACAAAACCTTCGGAAAGAATTGAAGGAGTTGAATGAAATGAGCTTAGAAGGAAGGGTTGAACGAAGTTGTTGAGAGAATCAACAACGAAAAGAATGAGCTTGTTGTGGTCTTATGGATAACATCTCAGAAATTATGAGGTGATAACCGGCCACAAACGGAAATGATTGGGTAGCTGAGAGGAACGAAGAAATGCAAAACTCTACTTCAAAAGAATACGGAGAATTAATTACACTTCGAGATACGAGAAGAAAAGATACTTGAACTCCACCAACAAGAATCTTGATGAACTCTTGAAGAAAGAATTAAATCATGAAGAACCACCATGAAGAACTCCGGTAACGAAAGGATGATGAGATAGAATGAAGGACGAAAGAATAAGATGAGCATTGCGATGATTCCGATGGAGGTTCCGACGAAATGGCCGAGGAAACTGAACTCCGGATAAGAAAAGATGAAAACACTTGGAACTAGAATTTATTCATCAAGAACAAACTCCGAAGGAAGGGATTAATCAACTTGCGGAAATAAGAATAAGATTTATTGTATGCTTATCCTTCATCAAATTAAATTGATGACCACCAATGGATTTTGCATATTACTTATTCTTCTTGAAAAAGGATTAAGGGGAAATATCGCACAAAACTTGAGAAAGTCTTCATGAACCACCGGTAGGATTTGAGAGAATGAATGGATTGCGTATGATGAAAACCGAAAAGAAATCTTCAACGAACCACCGTGAAAATGAAAATGAACAAAGAGAAGAGAATGGATCGCCGGAAAGAATTAGAAAAGCACGAAGATACTTGAGGGAATTTAGAGAAAAGATATCGAAGAGATCGCGAACTGATTGAAGAATACTTGAACGAAGCACCGGGGTAATTAGAGGACGATAGCTGGAATGATGAGGGCGAAGAATTCTTCTGGAATGATGGCCTCCGAAAAACAAATGCTGACAAACTCCGGATGGTTGAGAAAAAGAATTTGCATGACTGGAAACAATTAGATAGGATAGCATCGAGCTAGCACCATGAATCTCCGGGGGAACGGACAAGATTTAAGAGAAAAAAATCTACGACGGTCTTCAAATGTTGAGAATGACGACGAGAACCACCATGCAGAATTGTTGAGACGCTCCGGGAGAATGAAAACAAAGACGTTGAGTCAACAATGAAAATGATTTGAAATCGATCTTGGAAAAAACATCTGACTGATGAAATTCATACTTACGTCAAACTCCGAAAAGAATTAGAGAATAAATCCGGAATAATTAGAAGAGTCAGGTAAGATCCTGGGAAAAGACCTGTGGGTTAGGGCCCACTAAAGGAAAGCACCGTTGGAAAGGATTGTTGAAGAGATAGATGATGCACTGGAACGATGGAAATCTTTGAATGAGGTGACAACCACGAATTAATTCAAACACAGACGAGTCTCCTGAGATGTCTTCATCACTCCGGAAGGATAAACTGGCAAGAGGAGAACGAGCAGGAAAAACACTTCGAGGAAAAGAATATGATCAACCTCAAAACTTGAATTGAGTCCACCGGAGAAGAAAAGAGATGAAGAATGTCGTACAAAACGAGAATTCACCGGTTGAAATAATTGAGGGAAGACTGAAGAGGCTCCACACGAATGGAAATGATGGTCGGAAGAAACTCGAACTCCGGGAATAATAGGGTGGGAGGGCGGGAAAAACAAAGACAACTTGGAAGGGGAAATCGACGAATATCTTGAAGAGAAAACACCGGTTGAAATCATTGAGGAGAGAAAGCAAAGACTTCGCACGAGTAGGATGGATACTCGATTACGGACTCCGGTTCCGAGAAGAAGAAGGGGGTGGGCGGGTGGGAAAAGAAAACAACTGAGGACTGAACTTGGCAACGATGAAGAGGCTCGAGTCAACTTGACGAGAAATGCACCGGATGAAAAGAGATGAGAACCAACGATCGGAAAACCAACTGCGTGATCCTAAAGAAAATTTTTGAAGGGGAAGAGGAGTAATTCAAAACACCTACGTCAAGATTCCTGACCAGAGCGAATTTAAGGGCTGAGGAGTAAAACGAATTCCTACTCTCCGATATAACTAGACTCAAAACAGTTTTCTTCTAGACTCAACAACGGCCAAACTACACGATCAATCAAGGGGGCTCCTAAGGTCGGTCGAGGCTCGATACTAACTTGAAACACGCCAATATGCACCCTATCCAAAAGGAACTCAAGGTCCCACCAAGGATAGACCCAAGATATTGAAACGCTTTTGCAAGGTGGATATTATTACATCAACATTACATAATAGATGGGGATACATACATAAGGCACAAATGCCACAAGAATACATCAACATCATATACAAGATCAACATCCGACTATGGATGAAACATAAACAGAAACTCAAACGACATCCACCTTGCTAGCCCAGGCTGCCGACCGAACCTATCCTCCGATCGAAGAAGAAGCGTAAGAAGAACTCCAATACAAGCAAACATCGCTCTCACGCCATGATCATCGCAAACCTGTACTGCAATCGTGTTGTAGTAATCAGTGAGCCATGAGGACTCAGCAATCGCATTACCATGGGTATCAAGACTAGCAAAGCTTAAAGGGAAGGGAAGGGTAAAGTGGTGAGGTTGCAGAGACTAAGCATATATGGTGGCTAACATACGCAAATGAGAGCGAGAAGAGAAACAAAGGAACGGTCGTCAACTAGTAATGATCAAGAAGTGATCCTGAACTCCTACTTACGCCGACATAACCCGAAACCGTGTTCTCCTCTCGATTAATCCCGAAAAGAGACACTCACGGTTACGCACACGGTTGGTGTATTTTAGAAGAGTTTGCTTCAAGTTTACTACAACCGGATATTAACAAATTCCCATCTGCCACATAACCGCTGGCACGGCTCTCGAAAGTTTATACCTGCAGGGGTGTCCCAACTTAGCCCATGATAAGCTCTCGCGATCAACGAAGCGATATTCCTTCTCCCGGAAGACCCGATCAGTCTCGGAATCCGGCTACAAGACATTTCGACAAAGCAATAAAACAAGACCAGCAAAGCCGCCGGATGTGCCGACAAATCCTGATAGGAGTCGCACGCACCTCGCTCTCGTGGCACACCGGATAAGTCAAGCTACGAGTAAAACCAACCCTCGAGTTGCCCGTGCAGGCCCAAAGAAGTTGCTCGGTTCGGACCAACACTCGAAGGAGCACTGGCCCGGGGGGGCTAAAATAAAGATGACCCTTGGGCTCCGGAAACCCAAGGGAAAAAGGGCATAGGTGGGGCAAATGGTAAAACCAATGTTGGGCCTTGCTGGAGGAGTCTTATTCAAAGCGAACTGTCAAGGGGGTCCCATAAATCACCCGACCGCGTTAGGGACGCAAAATCCGGGAACATAATACCGATATGACGGAAACTAGGCGGCAAGAGTGGAACAAAACACCAGGCATAAGGCCGAGCCTTCCACCCTTTACCAAGTATATAGATGCATTAATTAAATAAGATATATTGTGATATCCCAACAAGTAAACATGTTCCAGCAGGGAACAACATCTCCATGTTCCAACAAGGAATAAACTTCATCTTCACCTGCAACTAACAACGCTATAAGAGGGGCTGAGCAAGCGGTAACATAGACAAACAACGGTTTGCTAGGAAGGGTGCAAAAGGTTAGAGGCTGACATGGCAATTTGGGAGGCTTGAGGAACAAGTGATAGGTAGCGCAGCATAGATAGCGATAGAACGAAACAACTAGCATAGCAATGATAGTAGTGAGATCCAGGGTAGCGGTCATCTTGCCTGAAATCCCGCTAGGAAGAAGAACGAGTCCATGAAGAAGATGAAGCCACGAAGACAAACCAAGCGTAGACGAACGAACCCTCACGATCGCAACGAAACAGGAACTAACAAGAAGAAGCACACAACATAGTAAACACACCACACATGAACAAGGCATGATGCACAACAAGCATGATGCATGACAAAGCTACATGAAGCTATTCATGGCAAGAGATGATGCATACAAGAGCAACACATCAAAGCAAGTTTAAATGAGGCCGGAAACAACATATAACAATTCCGGTAAGTCCTCATATGCAAATTTCGAAATTGGTCCAGATCTGAATAAACCTTATGTTCAAGTTGTTAAACAGCAAGTTAAGATGCACCACGATGATCTACACGAAATTCTAGTCAAGTTACATATAAAGTTTATTAAATTCGGAGCTACGGCCTAGAAGATATGAGCAAAACAAGATAAACATGGCATTGATGCAAAATGCATACAAACATCAATAAAACACCTCAAATCAAGGATGCAACATGATAATATGAAACTACATGCAAAATCAAGCAAGTTTCATATAGAGCACACTCAAAACGGAGCAACGGATCAACACATACACCCTATACAAGTCATGACAACAATCTGTCCAAAACAACAACTAGGCATATTGCAAGCATCAAAACAATATGCTACAGCACCTCAATATGAAAAAAAGGCATGGGAATGATGTACAGGTAAAGCATGACAAAACATGAACACTGAGCTATCTCCAGAAATCACTAGAACATGCTCAAACACACATGGCAAGATTGCAAATAATAACAGTTTCAGACTTTGCAGAAATTAACATCAGGTTGCAATGTTTAGAGCTATCAAACAATAGGCTACAGGAACTTATCATGGCAAACAAAAGCATGGCATGAATCTACTAATCTCATAGAACAAATGTCCCTTACTGACCAAGAGCCAAAAAGGATCAGAAAATATGATGGCCCCCATGTAAACATGGCAAGTTATATTACAGATTTAAACATGGCAGGAACAACGATAAGTAGGCATGTTGGTGAGCTTGAACCACTCACCACAGAGCAATACATGGCATGGCAAGGCAACTAACAGTAATAAGACATGGCATAAAAGCTACATGGCAAGAACAACATCATAGAATACATGGATCAACTACAACAACCTTGGCAAAATTGATTAACATGTAAACAACCTGCCAGGAAACATTTTATAGCAAACGTAGAGCTTGATTGACTGAAGCTATGACACTCTATAATTGCAAACAAGGGCATGGATGGATAGAGCATAATCATATGTTCAAAACATCCTTACTGATGTATCTCAAAATAAGCATGTATCTCTCTGTAGCATCAAGTTAACATGGCATAAAAATATCAGCAGAACAGGGGCTGAAATCAGCAACATCATGAAGCCTAGTTTGCATGCTTGTGCTAGTCACCACAAAGATCACAAAAATACATGGCATACACCCCTGTAAAGATGGCATGGCATATTACAAAACACATGTAAGACTCAAGTTCATAGGGTGCACACATCAATCATGGCAAAAATGACAAAAGTGCATGTACTGATAAGAATCTGAAACTAACATCACATAGCCCTCTTCAAACAGCATTTCGTGCATCAAGATGAGCACAAATGTAAACGATGCACTGAGACGAAATGATGTACTCGTCGAGGCGAACAATTTGACATATTACACGCGCAAAACGGAGCTACGGATGCAGAGTTATGATGCGATGAAAATGCATGAAAATTATGAAAATCCTGGGACTTTGCAGAAATTATACCCTCCGAAAAGTCAACCCGGGACGAGGAGATCCCGGGACGGAGCGAAGCGGGACGGCGGGGTGTTTGGATCCCGGGACGGGTGGATCTCATCCACCCGCCCGGATCTGGCCGGAGCGAACGGGCGGCGCGGCAGGGCGGCCGGCGACGGAGAAATTGGCGGCGCCGGCGCGCGCGGCGGAGGTGGCGACGGGCGGCGGGCCGGGCGGTTCATGGGATGCCGCGGCGGAGGCGGAGGACGGCGGCGAAGGGCGGCGAGGCCGCAGCCGCGACGGCGGCGAACGGCGGCGGCGCGCTGCCGGAGGCGGGGCGCTGTCATGCGGGCTCGCGGCGCGGCGGCGCCAAGAAGAGGAGGCGGGCGCGCCCGGATGGAAGCGGGAGGGGGCTGCTGGCCGGGCGGGCTCAGCGGTGGCGGCGGGCGGAGCCGCCACGTGGCGCGCCCGATTAAGCGCGGCGCGGCGCTGGACGTGTCCGCCGCTATGGATATGTCCGCGGCGTGAGGGAGGTTTTTAGGGTTAGGGGGGATTTGGACCGCGAATGTCAGAGGGGGAGGTGTTTATATAGGCATAGGGAGCTAGGAGACTCCAAATGAGGTGCGGTTTTCGCCCACGTGATCGTGATCGAACGACCGAGAGCATGGAGGGAGTTTGCTGGGTTTTGGGCCACTTTGGAAGGTGTTGGGCTGCAACTCAAAGAGGGCTTTTTGCGGTTACCCGGTTAACTGTTGGAGTATCAAACGACCTCCAAATGGCACGAAACTTGACAGGCGGTTCACCGGTGCTATACCAAGGCCGCTTGACAAACCTCGGTCCATTCCGAGACCGTTTAACACCCACACACGAAAAGAGGTAAAAGGGGGCGCCGGGAGACATAGGAGTGCCGGATTGGAAAACGGACAACGGGGAAAATGCTCGGATGCATGAGACGAACACGTATGCAAATGCAATGCACATGACAACATGATATGAAATGCAGATGATGACATGGCAAAGTGCAACACGCAAGCACATGACATGGCAACGACGGCGAATAACTGGCGGACACCTGGCGCATCGAATCCGGGGCGTTACACCTACACAAACAAACAAGAACTCGCAACCAACGCAATAAAGGGGTTGTCAATCCCTTCAAGGCCACTTGCAAAGGTGAGATCTGATAGAGATAATGTGATAAGATAAATATATTTTTGGTATTTTATGATATATATTGGAAAAGTAAAGATGCAAATAAAAGTAGATTGAAAGTTTATATGATAAGAGATAGACTCGGGGGCCATAGGTTTCACTAGTGGCTTCTCTCAAGATAGCATAATTATTACGATGGGTGAACAAATTACTGTCGAGCAATTGATAGAAAAGCGAATAATTATGAGATTACACTGGCATGATCATGTATATAGGCATCACGTCCATGACAAGTAGATCGAAACGATTCTGCATCTACTACTATTACTCCACACATCAACCGCTATCCAGCATGCATCTAGAGTATTAAGTTCATGAAGAACAGAGTAACGCATTAAGAAAGATGACATGATGTAGAGGGATAAAGTCATGCAATATGATATAAACCCCATCTTTTTATCCTCGATGGCAACAATACAATACGTGCCTTGCTGCCCCTGCTGTCACTGGGAAAGGACACTGCAAGATTGAACCCAAAGCTAAGCACTTCTCCCATTGCAAGAAAGATCAATCTAGTAGGCCAAACCAAACTGATAATTCGAAGAGACTTGCAAAGATAGCTTAACCACACATAAAAGAATTCAGAGCAGATTCAAATATTTCTCATAGATAAACTTGATCATAAACCCACAATTCATCGGATCTCGACAAGCACACGGCAAAAAGAGTTACATCGAATAGATCTCCAAGAAGAGGAAGGAGAACTTTGTATTGAGAATCAAAGAGAGAGAAGAAGCCATCTAGCTAATAACCATGGACCCGAAGGTCTGTGGTAAACTACTCACAACTCATCGGAGAGGCCTTGGAGTTGATGTAGAGGCCCTCCGTGGTGGATTCCCCCTCCGGCGCAGCGCCGGCGACGGCTCCAAGATGGGATCTCGCGGATATAGAAGGTTAAGTTGGTGGAAATAGTTTTTCATGGTTGCCATTGATGTTTTCGGGGTACATGGGTATATATAGGTGGAACGAGTACGTCGGTGGACGATCGAGGGGCCCACGAGGGTGGGGGGGGCGCCCACATGTAGGGGGCGCGCCGGGCACCCTCGTGGTCGCCTCACTTGTTTCTTGACTTCCACTCCAAGTCCTCTGGATCACATTTGTTCCAAAAAGATCGCTCCCGAAGGTTTCATTCCGTTTGGACTCCGTTTGATATTCCTTTTCTTCGAAGCACTGAAATAGGCAAAAAACAGCAATTCGGGCTGGGCCTCCGGTTAGTAGGTTAGTCCCAAAAAAGATATGAAAGTGTAAATTAAAGCCCATAAACATCCAAAAGGGTAATATAATAGCATGGAACAATCAAAAATTATAGATACGTTGGAGACGTATCACGCTACTGCTATGTGCATAGGAGTAGCGCTCTTTATGTGCAAGCGCTACTGCTAACTAGGAGCAACGCTGCCTTGTAAAAAGCTCTACTGGTAAGCTTCTGTGTATAAGCTTTCCCTAGTAGTGTTATGAGCTTACTGCCATGTCCGCCTAGGGTTCTCCGTTGTGCAATCACGATTTCTAAAAGAGATGAAGACCTCACAATCAAAGAATGGAAAAAAGTTATGAATAATCGCAGGGAGCTACTTGGAGGCAAGATGGTGCGAAGCTCACGAATTGCAGACAGGATAATCTCCATTCTCCATAATGGAGAGTCAGAGACTGTCCTGTTTTATGCTATTTTACATTAGAGAGGGTAGCAGATCCTAACTAGCTAGTACTCATGATCATGTGAGGAGGAGTTGTTATTATGATTATGTTGATGAGTGATGTGCTGTAATGATGAGTTGTTAGATGACTATGATGATGATGAGTATGACTTGTTATTATGATAATGATGATAAGCTATTATTATGATGATGATGATGCTGAGTTGTTATATCATTATGAGTATGATGAGTTATTATATCAGCGGGTGAAAGAGACGTGGATTATATTCAAGTGACGACAACATGGTGCAGATCCAAAGAACTACTAATCCAAACTTGGTCACTTTGGGGATTAGATTCAAGTGGAGGCAACATGGTGCAGATCCAAAGTACTATTAATCCAAACTTGATCGGTCACTTTGGGATCAAAGTGACCGATCAAGTTTGGATTAGTAGTACTTTGGCCAAAGTGACCGATCAAGTTTGGATTAGTAGTACTTTGGATCTGCACGATGTGGCCTCCACTTGAAGCTAATCCATGCCTATTTCATGCACTGATATAATAACTCAAGATGATCATAAAATCACATGATGAGACTACTGTATAAAACCTGTTCTAATACAAAGAAAATATGCGGCAGAAAAAAAATCAAAAGTTATTAGCAATAGCGAGCTTGAAATTGAGGCGCTGCAGCTATTAGCAGTAGCAATGTTACTGATAAAAGTTAGTTGTAGCGCGGTTCGGCCCGTGCTACTGATAAAAGTTAGTTGTAGCGCCGTAGCAGTAGCACGGGCGCCCACACTACTGCTCTTGCATCATCAAGCTATACATGTTGCCGAGATTTAGCGTGTAGCGGGTATTTGTTTTCCTTTCTTTATTTTACAGGAAGTGTGCATGTTGGTCTCGATCACGCTAAAAAGTAATAAAAATAGAAGTCCAATACTTTTTACCCACAAAAAAAGTACAATACTTTTGAATGGACAATGTTGAATTGTTCCTACGTGACTAACCAACCAATCATAATTATTACCCCGAGCATGTTGGTCTCGCTCAGATGGTCCGGTTCGTTGTGCCTATCAGAATTCAAGTACTACACAAAGTTCATTTAGACAAGGTTACACTCGACTATGATCCTTCGGCCAGTCTCTCGAAGCTGCCCATATGGTAAGATGTATGTGCATGTGCTCAAAGGCGAGTCCAGTGGGCAGGCTTCAATAGGCTGAAGCCTGCCCTCCAGAAAAAGCAAAAAAAAAATTACTACTAGTTTGCATCGGCCCGGCCCAACTTCTCCACCGCCCAGGCAAGAGCCCATGAGGAAACCTAGCGACCAGTTCTCTGTGTGCTCCGTTCCTTCCACTCTCGTTCTCCCGTGCTCCTGGTTCGAGCGAACCTACGAGCCGCCGCCCACCCACGCAGCGGCAGCCTCCGCTCATCCCGTCCTCTGGGCTCTGGCCATCCCCGACTCGCCATCCGGCCGACGACGCGCCCACCTCTTGCAGGCGGCTCCACGACGCGCACGGAGCTCATCCAGCAGGCAGCAGCAGTCCGTCCAATAGCATCAAGCGCGGCGGGCGTTGGCGACCTCCCGCTGGCTCTTGGCTGGAGAAGCGGAGGCGCCGCAGCCGGAGCTACGATTCGCTCGCGCAGCCGCACGCCGCCACCAGCACCACGCCTGCTCCGAGGAGGTTGCGACCCATTGCTCGCTGCATCCAGTTGTTTAATTTCTAAATTATTGGCTTCTGTTGATTTCTCTATTAGTTAGTCTAGTGTCAATTACAGTTTGTCTGCAAGTTCATGAACTGTTAATTTATTTAGTGCCAGTTACAATTTGTTTGCAGATTTGAAAATGAAGAGAAAGACTATGGATATGCATAGTTTTTTTGCAAGCAGTTCAACCCCTTCCCAAAGGCCTGCTCCAATCCCCACCCTCCGCTTAATTATTGTGAGCACAATCCCTCCTGAACCCACAAATGAACCTACAAATGAACCCCCAAATGTTGAGAGGAATCAGACCACAATTGATGAGAGTACAAACCAACCAAGGCAACCTATACCAGAATTTCATCCAAGTCAAATTATTTCAGATCCAGGACTTAGAATACTAATAGAAGATTATGCTCCTGAAATTAGAAGTGATGTGAGAAGAGCTTATTTGTTGAAAGGGCGAAATAAAGCTATTGGGCATAATTTCGAGAAGACAAAGGATGGTAAAATTTGGAGATCCTTTCAACCCGCGTGGTTTGACACGTATGATTGGTTGGAATATAGTGTGGAAAAGGAGGCCGCCTTTTGCTTCCATTGTTTTCTTTTCAAGAAACCATCACAAGTCATTAGATTTGGAAATGATGTTTTCACAAAAGATGGTTACACTCGTTGGAAAACAGCCCTAGGTAATTTTAGAAAGCATGTTGGTGGTCCATCTAGTTACCATAATATTGCTAAGGGAGATTGTGATGATTTCAACAATCAACGAGCAAGTGTGGCTACCCAATTCCGTGTGTACAGCAAGGAGACTAAGATATCTTATAAAATCCGTCTAACTGCATCACTGGATTGTGCAAGGTATCTCATAGCACAAGGGGAAGCTTTTCGTGGGCATGATGAATCCTCCACTTCCATTAACAAGGGCAATTTCAGAGAGTTATTGGACTGGTATAAGGACAAGAAAGAAGATGTGAAGGAAGCATTTGATAAGGGGCCAGGAAATGCACAAATGATTTGTTCCGAAATCCAGAAGGACCTTGCTACAGCTTGTGCAATGGAGGTAACCAAAGTTATTAAGAATGACATTGGAGATAAGAATTTCTCAATACTTATTGATGAGGCTAGAGATTGCTCAATAAAGGAGCAAATGGCGGTGATTGTGAGGTAATGCATACCATGGATTTCCTAATATGATTTCTCAATTGTACTAGTGATGTTTACTAATCTGATTGCTCAATAAAGAATTTCTCAATTGTACTAGTGATGTTTACTAATCTGATTTCTTGATGCATGTAGATTTCTAGATGATCATGGAGTGCTCCAAGAGAGATTCCTTGCAATTAAGCACATCATAGATTGTACATCTGCTGGAATTAAAGAAGCTTTGGTTGATGTGTTGGAATATCATGGTTTGTCACTTTCTAGGCTACGTGGCCAGGGTTATGATGGTGCTTCCAATATGAGAGGGGAATTCAATGGTTTGCAAAAATCATGATACAATTCCAGAAAATGAGGGATCGGAAAGGACAATTGCCTCATGAGTTTAATGTGATTCCTTAGAGGTATAGATGTCAGTGTTATTAGTTTTAGTATTTAGTTGTGCATGACTTATTGTTGTATCACTAACAAGTGTGCTAATTTGGACAGATGGTTTGCGCTTGGTGACAATGATGCCTTGTTGTGTGAAGGGGGCACCATTTGTAAGAAGGAACGTCTCATTGTCTTCTCTTGTTGCTTCTCTAGTAATATGATGCCTTGTTGTGTGAATTGTATGGATCTTTCTGGTATGGTTAAACATGTTACTAGTATTTGTCTTGAAAATTCATGCTTTGAGCACTAGTTTGGCAGATATTGTCTGTTTAAATTGGCAATACCAAATATTTAGTTCACAATTCCATATTCTTCAAAAAATTCAGAAAAAATCCAGTAAATCCTATGTGTTTCCAGTAGTATTCTGAGAAAGTTGGAGCATATTTGGCCAAATGGACTATGAGAAAATGGCTATTTAGTTGAGCATATTGAAAATATAAATATTTTTTAAAAATTTCAGAAAAATTCCACCAAATACTACATGTTTCCAGTAGCATTCTGGGAAAGTTTGGACCCATTTGGACAAATGGACTAAGAGATATTGGCTATTTAGCTAATCAGATTCAAAAATTTGTTCAAAAAATAATATTTTTCAAAAAATTCAGAAAAATCAAGTAAATACTACATGTTTCCAGTAATATTCTGGGAAAATCTCAGCTTATTTGGACAAAAGAATTATGACACGATGTTGTTTTTCTTCAAGCAAACGTTTCGTTTTTTTCGCGGTTAACTTGAGCCTGCCCTCCAATTTCTTTCTGGATTCGCCACTGCATGTGCTAACATGGGTGAAAGTTCATTCGTGTGTGGAAACGTCTGTTTTTATACCGTGCTTCTAAAAAATGATGTCCCAACGTGGATTTGGCGGGTTTCCTAGATCCATCGCAGCCACATGTACTATTTTAGCTTATAACACGTTATGGCAGGTTTCATTTTTTCTTTAAAACAAGTAGCACGTAGCAAAAAAATTCTGAACAAGTGGCAGGGAGCACCTAAGAATTGCATCACGTGATTCCTGTGCATTAGTAATGCCGGCTTGGTAATAACCAATTGAGTATGCGTGGACATATCATTTTGGAGTATACAATACAATAGCTTACCTTTGTCATCGTTATATAGCCAGGAAAATTTGTGAAGTGTGTGTGTGTGTGTGTGAGATGGGAAAGGACGCACTCCCAGAGATAGGGAAAATTTGTGAATATGTGAAGTTCCCCTCGACTTCGCCAATTGCAAGAATTATTTGTCCAGTATCCCGAAGCTGCTCATATGGTAAGATGTGTGCATGTGCTTACATGCATGGGTGAAAGTTCGAGCGTGTGCGTAAACGTCTGCGTTTATACTGTGCTTCCAAAAAATGATGTGCCGGCATGGATTTGGCGGGTTTCCTGTATCCATCCCAGCCACTTGTACTATTTTAGTTTACAACACGTCATGGCAGGCTGCATCTTTTCTTTAAGACAAGTAGCAGGCAGCAACTTTTTTTCGAACAAGTGGCAGGGAGCAGATAAGAATTAAATTGCAGGATTCCTGTGCATTGGTAATAACCAATTGAGTATGGGCGGACATATCATTTTGGAGTATACGGTACAATAGCTAAGCTTGGTCATCGTTATATAGTGAGGAAAATTTGTAAAGTAAGTGTGTGTGGGAGGGTCATTGTGCACTACTGTACGTCTTGCATTAGCAAGTTATACGTGTCGCCCAGATTTAGCGTGTCGCGGGTATTTTTTTTCCTTTCTTTATTTTATAGGAAGTGAGCATGTTAGTCTTGGTAACACTAAAAAGTAACAAAAATAGAAGTACAATACTTGTGAATGGACAATGTTGACTTGTTCCTACGTGACTAACTAACCAATAAGAATGATGGCCCCGAGCAAACTGAATGTAGATGGGATGGTTTGGTTCGTTGTGGCCATCAGAATTCAACTACTACACAAAGTTCGTTTAGATAAGGTTGCCCTCGACTACGATGGGTCAGTGATGACTTCGCCAATTGCAAGATTTATCGGTCTAGTCTCCCGACGCTGCTCATGCGGTAAGACGTGTGTGCATGTGCTTACATGCATGGGTGAAAGTTCGTTTGTGTGCCTAAACATCTGTGCTTATACCATGTTTATAAAAACTGATGTCCAGGCGTGGATCCATCACAGCCACTTCCAAAAAATGATGTGCCGGCGTGGATTTGGCGGGTTTCCTGGATCAATCACAGCCACTTGTACAATTTTAGCTTATAACACGTCATGGCAGGTAGCAAATTTTTTTCAAACAAGTGGCAGGGAGAGCACCTAAGAATTGAATTGCAGGAATCCTGTGCATTCTAATGTTGACTTGGTAATGGTCAAGCGAGTATGGGCGGACATATAATTTTGGAGTGCACAATAAAATAGCGTACATAAGCTTGGTCATCGTCAAACACTATATGCGTTGCCCAGATTTTGCGTGTACCGAGTTTGTTTTCTATTTTTCTTCAAAGCATCATTTTTTGTTGATTCCTTCTTACTTACCGGGTAACCTGTACAGTATAAAATCCCTCTTCTCCCTAGCTTTCTCTGCTTATTACATACTTGCAAATCGTACCGTTCTTCCTTGCTATAGTTAGCACCGTCCATCAACCATATGGAAGGTATGGCCGACAATGGCAGCTCGCCCTTGTGGATCGAGAGGGTGCTGCTGAAAATCCACAAGGAAGCTGAGGCCGTTAGCATTGAACTCCCAAGGTTCCCCACTGACATAAATTATCCCTCCATCTTCAAGTCTCGCCACCGCGCCGTTGCCGTGGGGGCCATGCCCATGCCCATGCCCATGCTTTCACATACGGCTGCCCCGCCGACCCAGCAAGCCCTTGATGGGGCGCAGCTAGTCGAGAGCCCGCTCAGTCGACGGAGTGCAGCATCATCGTCGCAGCTGTGGGGCCGTACCACTGCCTATCTGAATTGGCATACACACAGCCCCAGCCACCTCTGATCACCCAAGCCAAGAAGTATGCCATCGATCGTCAGGTTACTTGCCGGCCTAGGGTCCGGCCTGGACACCGCCGACTTCCTCAGTTGGGCTCAGGACCAAGATGCCCGAGTCCGCAGCTGCTACGAGGACGGCTCCTTTACCATGGCCTCTGAGGAGCTCGCTGAGTTGCTTCTGCTCGACGGCTGCCTGCTACTCTTCGCCATCTTCCTGCTCAGGTCGGGATTGTACAGAAACCTGCGACCGGCTTATCTTGCCGATCATGAGACTGAGAGGCAGTTCCACATCTTGTCCGCGGACATATGTCTGAACATGAGACAGACCAGGCTGGACCTGCTAATGCTGGGCAACCAGATCCCCTTCTTTGTGCTCGCTGACCTTCACAGACGGTTGAAGGATAGCTTCTTCCAGGGGATTAATTGCAGCATAGAAGAACTGGCTCTCTCCTGCTTCGACTGTATCGACCCACCCCTGAGTGGTCTCACCCTCTTCGAACAAGACGAAGCAGCAGGGCCCACCATCAGGATTCCAGCAGTACTTCATCACCTCCTGCACCTTTTCCACTGGTCTCGGTTGCCCCAAGGCAGTCACGGGCTTCAGCTCTACGCATCTTCCTCCTTGCCACCCGTGCCAGAGTCGCACCTCCCATCCGCGACCAGGTTAGAGGAGTGGCAGACTAGCCTCAGCAAGCAGGCCGCTCCAGGTAGCAGCTCTCTACACATAGTCTTCCGGAGGAACATACTGGGCGCGAGAGCGGTTATGCACATCCCTGCACAGCACATCGATGACTACAGCGAGTCCGTCTTCCGCAACCTCATCGCCTTCGAGCAGCGCCATCTACGGTGCGGCCTCGGCGTCACCGCCTACTGCATCTGCATGGCTTGGCTGCTGCAGGCCGAGGCGGACGCCAAGCTGCTGAGGGAGCGGTGGATCCTGGCGCACACGCACAAGACCGACAAGGAGATTGTCGACCTCTTCGCCGGGCTCGCGGCGGAGTACAGGGACACAATTTACCCCAGAGACCTGCTTCACCTCTGCAAGGACGTGGCCGCGCATCATCAGAGCGCGGTTGCCAGGTTGTTCAAATGGGTCAGGCTACAGTGCTTCCCCACGGTATCTGCCACGTTTGTTCTCATCTTTGGCGCCTTGATCTCCATTGCCACCCTCGTCAATACGGGGTACTCCGTGTATAGGTTCTATCACCCAGTCCCAGTCAAGCCATAATGGGCAGAAATTTGGAAACACCCGAACAAAGTGGTGTTTGACCCTGCAGCGACTGGAAATTGAAGCGAAGCGATGCATGGGACCTAAGTTGTTCAGTTTAGTGGAAATGGGTGGTGGAACACTGTATTTTCAGCTTGCCTTTGTTATTTACTCCCTCCGTCGCATAATATAAGAGCGTTTTTGACACTAGACGCTCTTATATTATGTGACGGAGGGAGTAAAACACTATATCGAGCACACTATGCTTGTTGTTTATTTAAAGATAAATGAGAAAAAGAATGCACTAATGAAAAATCGGTCGTTAGCGAGTTCATGCATATGAGTATGCCGAGTTCAACAACCCGGGATCACAACAAACGCAATGTTTGCCGAGTAGCGTACTCGGCACATAGAGCAGCTCAGCAGAGACCCCAATTAGCCGAGGGTCATATATAAAAGAAAGCCGGCAAAATTGGTGCCACGTGGCATGGCCGTCCAGCATTGACGGCTCCTTAACGTGGAATACACCTTTGCAGAGAGCCTTTATTTCTTCTTCTTTTTTTCTTTTGAAGGGGCAGAGAACCTTTCTTGTGGTACTAAGCAAATGATTTCTCCAAATACCTTTTTTTAAGTTCAGTAAATGTTTGCGGAGTGTGCAACCCACTACTACCTCGGTCCTCATTTATTGGTCCTCTTTGTGACCAAATATCTAACTAACAAAATGCTCGTGCATGTCTTCAAAAATTATATCGTTGGATTCGTATTTTGTATAGAGTTTTCAATGATATATTTTTTTGGTGACATGCATGAACATTTTTATTAATTAAATGTATAGTGAAAATTTGACACAAAATAAAATGAGGACCAATAAGCCAGAATGGAGATAGTGCTCGTCATCTTTCTATTTATATATAATATAAAAAGTACATAACAGGTTAATCAGAAAACAATATGCTAGAAAATTCTGCAATACTCACAAACATCTACCATTGAATTACTATTTCCACTTTAAAATAGATGGTCTGCTAGAAACTTATAGCCAAACTTCTCTACCATTTCAATCTATCTATAAATACATTGTCAAGACATGTGCACATAAATTAATATCATTAAATTTGTGCTAAGAACTATTTCCTATTTCTACAAAAAAAATAGTGACATGTTCATATACATATATAATGGTAACAGGTTCAATCTGGAGACTGCCCATGTCTGTAAGGCCAAATATATCATAACCGTGTGTAAGAACAATGTCCCACAATACATAACTGCAAGAGCAAACGAGAGAAACAAATATACAAATAACATGAAACAGAAAACCTTGTTTTCAGTTGCCTACATGCTACTAAATATGGCAGCCAAATGGGTTTTGAATGGGTCAAATGATGTCCGATTCATGTCGATGCCCCCGAGCCTGCTCGGTACTAACTCATGGAGAAATATGCTCGCGTGTGTTCCACTATTTTTCTACCCGTGGAATTATTTGTATATCAACAGATCATTGATAGGTAAATTGGACTCATCATAAAGTGAGCCGAATGAAATCACACCAATATAATGTACACCAGCTCATTATTTTATTTTTCTTTGTAGAACATTCATTCATTAATTTTTAACTTTGTAGCTGTGTGAATTCAAATGTATTGGTCGCGGCATCTGAGACGTGGACGACTCCAAGTCCAAGCCGGCTTGGGAGACGGGCGGCTTCCATACACACACGACAAAGAGAAGTCCCATAACCCACCAACCTCAATTACCGACCACCTGCTCCTCCCCTCTCGCCCCCGCCGGCCCTCCTGCCGCCGCCGACAGCCGGCCTAGCCGCCGCCCCCGTCTCCTTCCATCCCCTCGTTCCCCCATCCAGATCCGCCCTTGCAATGCCTCCCCAGGAGGTGGCCGGGGCGGAGCTCGAGCTCCTCTCCGCTGCCTCCTCCTCCCCCCGCCACCGCCGGCGGCCGCCCCCGGCGCTGCCCCGGGTAGTGCCGGCAGCAGGGGGCCTTCTTGTCCCCGCACGCACGTGCTCCCTTCCCGGGGCAGGGAAGCAGCGGCGGTGCAACCCGGTTTTGCTGCGGTCGGCGGAAGGCGTGGTGTCGGCGCCGCTCCTTGGCGGCGGGGCGGCGTGGTGGCGCAGGGTGGCTGGTGTCGCACCCCCAGCCTAGATCTTGGCCCGGCGGGCCCCAACTGGGTCCTAGCGGGCCAGCCCCCCGGCGTGGCCTCATTGTCTGCTGCGAAGTGAGGAGGAGGAGCGGCTCAGACGTGGGGTGGCAGCGTCGATGGCGTGCCTGCAGCAGCGCGAGGGCGGGAGCTCTACAGGCCTATGAGGGCTCGGCCGGGCCTGTGGGCCCATGGGCCTGGTGTGCTCCTGCTGTTGCGTCCGTACGGCTACAGTCGCTGACCATGGAGCTTGAGCCCTCCTGCGTGCCAATGGTGTTGTTGCCCTAGTCCCGGCTCCGAATCATCGTCGTGCTGTCCTTACTTCGCGATGCCGCTGTGAGACGGCGTGGGTGCCTCAAGACCGCGTTGGCGCAGGGCGGTGGTTGGTTTGGTGGCAGGCTCCGGAGCACCCGAGGTGCGGGTTGGGACCGGAGGAAATCCCTGTCGGCATGGCCGACACCGGCGCGGTGGTTCCTATGGGTGCCACCTGACCTTCTGGGAGGGCGTCGGGGGCCCCTTCCTCTCGCCTCGTCATGTACCGGGGGAAACCCTTGGCAGCAATGTCTTGAAGGTGTTGATTGTTGCCGGCGCTTCGGAGTCTTGTAGCCTAGTGGAAGATCCCCAGTGGGCGCAGCGGTCGCGAGGCTTCTTCGCTTTTGTTAATCCGCCGTTGTCGGCATTTGTTTCTTTTGCTCTTTCTCTGTCGTTTCTTTTGGGCGTGACTGTGCTGCTTCTGCCCCAGCACCTATGCCTGAATGGTTCGGTTGGTTGCTTTGTAATACAATGCGGGGAAACCCTTTTTCGGTAAAGAGAAGTCACAACTACAAAGGGACATGTTTGCAACTTTAGTCAACAATTAATTAATACTAGTGTGACAACTTCCTAGACTCACGGTCGACAAGTCGTTGGGCGTGAGTGGCCTTTTTCAACAATCTTTTTTCTTGAATACACCTTGAATCAATCAATCGTTCCGCTAACAAACATTTATGTATCTGGCTAGATGTTAGTCTCTCTGGTCCATTTTACTCCGCGTATAAGATTTATGTCAAATCAAACAATGTACTGGTCAAACAAATTCTTGTTCATTTCTGCCATGCACAGTCATCCATAACATGTTTGTGTGATTTTGGTAAAAAGGAGATAGATAGAAAGAAACAAAGAAAGAAACATACGTAGATAGATAGATAGATAGATAGATAGATAGATAGATAGATAGATAGATTGATGGATAGATAGATGTTGGTGAGGTCATGTTTGTAGGAGAAGCCGTTAGTAATATTTGCAGAATATTTTTTTGCAGAATTTCTTATTCAATATAATTTTGAAACCAGAAGGGAATTTCAACGCTCTGAAGGTTTCCCATATATATGATAAATAATTCAATCAAATTTCAACTCCTGAAAAATAGATACGTGGAATTGCAATCATGCAAAAATATCGGTGTCATTAAGATCTCAAAACTATGCCTTCCAAGCTGTCGTAGCCATATCAGATGACATGCCAAATACATGTGAGCGAGAGCTCAGACTGGCAGGATAAAAAAATTATGGATAGCATGGAGAAAGATAAACAGATAGAAATACAATAGCCAAAATTCTCTAACCTTTCCATCTTTCTATAAATACTTTGTTAAGACATGTACACACAAATTGATCTCATTAAATTTATGCTCAGAACTATTTCCTATTTCTACAAAAAAAAAGTTAGTGGCATGTTCATATACATATATATAATGGTAGCAGGTTCATTCTGGGGACTGCCCATGTCTGAAAAGCCAAATATATCATAGCCGTGTGGAAGAACAATGTCCCACAATACATAACTGCTAGAGCAAACGAGAGAAAAAAATTCAAACAAGATGAAACAAAAAACCTTGCTTTTCAGTTGCCTACATGCTAATAAATATGGTAACCAAATGGGTTTGGAACGGGTAAAATAATGTCCGATTCATGTCCATGCCCCCGAGCCTGCCCGCTACTAACTCATGGAGATAACCATGAGCAAAAAAAATTATTACCATGGATAAGATTTTGGGGCATCAAGGTATCAGATTTTGGGGCATCAAGGTTGATCCCGATGGATCAGACGCACCTTGTGACCGCTGTCCAGGGAACGTTTGGCTACCTGGATCCAGAGTACTATCACACTGGAATGCTCAATGAGAAGAGCGATGTTTACAGCTTTGGAGTGATCCTGGTTGAGCTGCTGACGAGAAGGAAACCCATCATCGAGAACGAGCACGGCGAGAAACAAAACATGTCCAGCTACTTCCTGTCGGCTATGAGGGAGGGGAGGCCCCTCCAGGAGACCCTGGACGTGCACATCTTGTTGGAGGAAGGAATCAACGACGATGTGGTCCTGTGTGTGGCTCGGTTGGCAGAAGAGTGCCTCAGTCTCACGCGAGGGGACAGGCCTACCATGAAAGATGTGGAGATGAGGCTGCAACTCCTGACTGGGCGCTGTGTTGCACGAATAGCCGGTCACGACAAAGTGGCGCCGCGGGCACGCTGTGGTGTCGTTGTTCCGGTGGTTGGTGAGGAGGGCTCACGGCAGTTCAGCCAAGAGAAGGAATTTATGTCGTCTCTGCGCATACCACGCTAGTGTGTGTACGATGAAGCATATGTGTACTCTTAGCGCCGACATAGGTTTGTAATGTCATGTCCTATGGATCCTACAAAATTTTAGCTTTTTTGATTGTATCACATTGAAACTTAATGGTTCTTTGCAAGAGGTTTGAGTTGGCGCTATGGAAACTTCCAATAGGATTCAATCCGACGAATCAAACTTCCATCATAAAAAAGTGCCTAAGGATTTTGAACCTTCAAAATTTCTACCATTTTAATTTTAAAGAGGCCCTTAGTTTTGAACAGAAATCCCATGCATGCAACATTAAGTTCGAAATTACCACTGAGTTGAGACTTGCACAATGTAGTATGTTCACATCAAGCCAATGAACCAATCACAATATTTGCAATTTGCCCAAGATAGTCTGGACCCACCAATCAGCCTTCGTCTCCTCTGTTCCAAGACAGGCAGAGCAAATTCTGAAAACTATAGAAGGTGTTTGTTTCCAGGGACTTATTGGTTTAGGGACTTAAAAAAGTCCCTATAAGTCCCATCTAAACCAAACAAGAGGGACTTATAGGGACTTAAAGTGGGCATTTGGGACTTATGAAATAAGACTCTCAAGGAGAGTCTTATAGGGACTTATAGTTGTAATATGGTCTTATAGGGAATTATAAGTCCCGGGAACCAAACAGGTAGGGACTTTTTAGGGACTTGGGACTTATAAGTTGGGACTAAAAAAAGTCCTAGGACTTATGAACCAAACAGGGCCATAGCACAAGGGAAATTTGAAGGACACTGGCCTGTCCGTAAGGTTAGTCATACAACCAAATGATCTGTTGGGACCTACTTTGTAGTCTCCTCCAGGAGATTTCCTGACAATGACCGAGGCATACACATAGGCAACATCCATCAAAAGTGCCCCTTAGATCTCTATCTCTCTCTCGAAACAGGTTTTCGCCGCGCTTTATATATAAAGCAACACACCAAGGTACATAGTCGAACGATACATTGTGATGAGGAGGCCCTCTACAAAAGCAGATCAAAAAATACACATGAAGCCTGGACCTAGCCTAACACCTATCCGGCGCCCGACCGGGAAAGCCTAGGCTCCACAAACGTGCCCCCAGGAGGGTGACGACGTGAAGAAAGTGCCGCAGTTGTTGAGTCCAAACATGCAGATGAGAGTTTTCAACCGAAGCCCTAGACCAAGAACGAGATACACGGGCGCCATCTTCAAGAAGAGAACAACACCCATGGGCGCCCGGTGTCGGTGCTAAGCGTGAAGCTTTTTCCCGGAACACACTTGCACCGCCTGAGGCATCCCTACCACCACCGCAATGAGTGTCAAAGATGCCACACCAGATCCGGGTCCTAGGTGTAGCTACCACCGCCACCACGGAACCAGCTGGAAATCAACCTGCACTCCACCATCACCCCACATGCCATATCAGATGACATGCCAAATACATGTGAGCGAGAGCTCAGACTGGCAGGATAAAAAAATTATGGATAGCATGGAGAAAGATAAACAGATAGAAATACAATAGCCAAAATTCTCTAACCTTTCCATCTTTCTATAAATACTTTGTTAAGACATGTACACACAAATTGATCTCATTAAATTTATGCTCAGAACTATTTCCTATTTCTACAAAAAAAAAGTTAGTGGCATGTTCATATACATATATATAATGGTAGCAGGTTCATTCTGGGACTGCCCATGTCTGAAAAGCCAAATATATCATAGCCGTGTGGAAGAACAATGTCCCACAATACATAACTGCTAGAGCAAACGAGAGAAAAAAATTCAAACAAGATGAAACAAAAAACCTTGCTTTTCAGTTGCCTACATGCTAATAAATATGGTAACCAAATGGGTTTGGAACGGGTAAAATAATGTCCGATTCATGTCCATGCCCCGAGCCTGCCGCTACTAACTCATGGAGATAACCATGAGCAAAAAAATTATTACCATGGATAAGATTTTGGGGCATCAAGGTATCAGATTTTGGGGCATCAAGGTTGATCCCGATGGATCGACGCACCTTGTGACCGCTGTCCAGGGAACGTTTGGCTACCTGGATCCAGAGTACTATCACACCGGAATGCTCAATGAGAAGAGCGATGTTTACAGCTTTGGAGTGATCCTGGTTGAGCTGCTGACGAGAAGGAAACCCATCATCGAGAACGAGCACGGCGAGAAACAAAACATGTCCAGCTACTTCCTGTCGGCTATGAGGGAGGGGAGGCCCCTCCAGAGACCCTGGACGTGCACATCTTGTTGGAGGAAGGAATCAACGACGATGTGGTCCTGTGTGTGGCTCGGTTGGCAGAAGAGTGCCTCAGTCTCACGCGAGGGGACAGGCCTACCATGAAAGATGTGGAGATGAGGCTGCAACTCCTGACTGGGCGCTGTGTTGCACGAATAGCTGGTCACGACAAAGTGGCGCCGCGGGCACGCTGTGGTGTCGTTGTTCCGGTGGTTGGTGAGGAGGGCTCACGGCAGTTCAGCCAAGAGAAGGAATTTATGTCGTCTCTGCGCATACCACGCTAGTGTGTGTACGATGAAGCATATGTGTACTCTAAGCGCCGACATAGGATTGTAATGTCATGTCCTATGGATCCTACAAAATTTTAGCTTTTTGATTGTATCACATTGAAACTTAATGGTTCTTTGCAAGAGGTTTGAGTTGGCGCTATGGAAACTTCCAATAGGATTCAATCCGACGAATCAAACTTCCATCATAAAAAAGTGCCTAAGGATTTTGAACCTTCAAAATTTCTACCATTTTAATTTTAAAGAGGCCCTTAGTTTTGAACAGAAATTCCATGCATGCAACATTAAGTTCGAAATTACCACTGAGTTGAGACTTGCACAATGTAGTATGTTCACATCAAGCCAATGAACCAATCACAATATTTGCAATTTGCCCAAGATAGTCTGGACCCACCAATCAGCCTTCGTCTCCTCTGTTCCAAGACAGGCAGAGCAAATTCTGAAAACTATAGAAGGTGTTTGTTTCAAGGGACTTATTGGTTTAGGGACTTAAAGTCCCTATAAGTCCCATCTAAACCAAACAAGAGGGACTTATAGGGACTTAAAGTGGGCATTTGGGACTTATGAAATAAGACTCTCAAGGAGAGTCTTATAGGGACTTATAGTTGTAATATGGTCTTATAGGGAATTATAAGTCCCGGGAACCAAACAGGTAGGGACTTTTTAGGGACTTGGGACTTATAAGTTGGGACTAAAAAAAGTCCTAGGACTTATGAACCAAACAGGGCCATAGCACAAGGGAAATTTGAAGGACACTGGGCCTGTCCGTAAGGTTAGTCATACAACCAAATGATCTGTTGGGACCTACTTTGTAGTCTCCTCCAGGAGATTTCCTGACAATGACCGAGGCATACACATAGGCAACATCCATCAAAAGTGCCCCTTAGATCTCTATCTCTCTCTCGAAACAGGTTTTCGCCGCGCTTTATATATAAAGCAACACACCAAGGTACATAGTCGAACGATACATTGTGATGAGGAGGCCCTCTACAAAAGCAGATCAAAAATACACATGAAGCCTGGACCTAGCCTAACACCTATCCGCGCCCGACCGGGAAAGCCTAGGCTCCACAAACGTGCCCCCAGGAGGGTGACGACGTGAAGAAAGTGCCGCAGTTGTTGAGTCCAAACATGCAGATGAGAGTTTTCAACCGAAGCCCTAGACCAAGAACGAGATACACGGCGCCATCTTCAAGAAGAGAACAACACCCATGGGCGCCCCCGGTGTCGGTGCTAAGCGTGAAGCTTTTTCCCGGAACACACTTGCACCGCCCAGAGGCATCCCTACCACCACCGCAATGAGTGTCAAAGATGCCACACCAGATCCGGGTCCTAGGTGTAGCTACCACCGCCACCACGGAACCAGCTGGAAATCAACCTGCACTCCACCATCACCCCACATGCCAGTGTTGTCGTCTCAAGCTCACATGTTGGTCTCCTATGCCGAGTAGTCAAATCGCCACAGTCTTATTGAATAGCCACCTCCACTCCACCACTCCTCTCTCTCGGCTCTCTCCATCTCGTCGCCTCCTCGTCTCTCTTTGTCATCTTCCAAAAATATGTCATCTCTTTGAAATCACTAACCAGGCATCGGCGTTGTTGGCATAGACTAACAGATGGCTGAGGATGGTGGATGACTGGGCCGGCACCGATCCGGCCATGGTCACTATCGCCCGCGGGATCATCGCCTAGTTCACGAGCGTGCCATTTCTCATGAACCATGCGACGGTCTTTCTCAAGAAGTTCAGTTAGGATAGAAGATCTACGTGGTCCCGGCGGAATGAAGGGTGTGCCGGTGGTTGCCATGATCATGTGGTATATGAAGTATGATCGAGTCGCACTCCAATCCGGCGATGCTGGCCAGCACGCTCGCTGGTGCATGTACTACGCTTGTAGCAAGTACAACAAGCAGTCGTTCCTACAGGATCCAAAGGCAAAGCGTGTCAAGCAGGTTGAAGTTGTTATGCCTGAGCGTGTTGACCACAACTACGGCTCCATCGCCCACAAGAAGCCGCCACTACCCAATGCCAATGGTAAACATTGCCGCCGTATCATCAAGCCGATCAATGCTAGAGTAGCCACCCACCAGAAGCCATGCCGTGCAGCAAAAGGAGATTCAGTCTACCCCACCAAAAGTATGACAGCCACGCCACCCACACGTCCACAATGGCCACAACCAAGCACATTGGGCAGAGATGTCCCGCCAACCAACCCCCTACCTGTGCAAAAACTATCAAAAACCAGCCCCAGATTGATTTTTGTTCAGTTTTGAAAGTTAAGGGTTGTAACTTGACAATTTCTTAGTTCAAAATTGTTTTTTAGACTTTGGTTTCCTCTTGAGGTTGTAATATAAACTTCTCTCTAACATCATAGATAGAATATATTCAGAGACCAAGATGGTACTCTGGATTTGGTGCATCTTGGTTTCGGGCTGTTTCATAGTGTTTCTTTCCAAATTGGAGGATTTGTTAATAGAGATTATTGCTAATAAATCCAAACAAAATAGTGTCAAAATGTCATTAGATAAATGGAAAATATAATTACTACAGTAATATAGTCAAATGCAGGTTTCCCCATTTCCTCTACCACAGCATTGTCAAGTATAACACAGCAAATATAATAATCCATGCAATGAAGAAAAAATATTATCAGAACCTTTTCACCAATGGTCAATGGATAGGACCGCATGGTTTTAGTGGGATAAAACTAGCAGAACTATAAAGACAAAAAAAAATCGCTGAGACATCGGTTCATGTGGTGACGTGACAAAGAAAACTAATAAAGTAATATTATTTTTACAACAAAGAAGTGGATGAATGTTTCCAGATATAGTTTTCCGACAACCAAGTGGAACCACATGAAGTTGATATTGTAACCTTTGACGAAGACGAATGAATCACAAAGTGCTACTAAATGTTGGAACCCAATCTTCCAAATTCATCTCATGTGCGATATTCTCGGTCATGTACGGGACCCGAATATCTGGGAACCACCTCACGGTCTCCATGGACTGCAGGTCGAGCCAGAAAAAAAATCATAGTATGGCATGTTGATGAGCACAGTGCCGTTTCTCTCTATGAAGCATAGTAGTTTCGGCTCGGGATGGCTAGGCAGTTGCCACGACATTGGCCTACTTCCACCTGCCTTGTCGAGGAACTGCAAGATTTCCTCCGTCTCGATCTCCACTTGTGGTCATTGCTGCCACTTAGCCGTTTGCATTGACTGTGCCCAAGCTGATATCTTGCCCGCATTCACGACAAGCACGATTGGGCTTCTGCCGGCAGACAACATTGCTAGGAGTCCATGTGAACTGCGGTGTGGGAAGCTATTAGGGAGCATCGTCACCGTCACCCGTGCCGCTCTAACGTGGAGCTTGAGGACATAGCCCCCTATGTAAGTAAGGCACAACCAGTATACATCATCATGGACCACCAGGGCCCTGCCGAGGCCTTCCGGCAATCTTCCACGCAGGGTAGGAACCTGGATCTTGATGTAGTGGCCCCATGCGCCGTGCTTCGACGAAAAGGTCTGGAGCTGTAGGAAGTGTTGGAACCAGTCTAGGTATGCAGTGACCACTTGAAAATGCCGACCAACGGTGGTCACAGCCTCATCATCGTCACAGACAAGTAAGACATAATTTATAAGTACAGCCGGCACAGGGAAGTGCGGCTGTGATGGCAGGGCCTGGCTGCTACCGGTACTCGGGTTGCACATGCGAAGTTCTCGGGCCACGCGTGAGAGGACAAGGCCGTCACACGAAGCGAGGACACCGAATATCCCAGTGGTGTTCAACAACAGCAGCTCCTCCTTGCCCTTGTGCCAGCGGTCGTACCCGCGGATCAGGTGGCCGCGCAAGAAGGGGAGCACAATGCGGCCGCCATGGCCTAGGCGAAAGCAAAAGCGTCGGCGGAGACCAGTGTCGTCCTTGACACGGCGGCGCATGCCCATGCACGTCGCGGCAAATCGCACGAGGGTAGCTGGGTTGGTGCATGCAGCGATATCCACCAACACGTCGAACGGCAGGGTCGATTGTTGTTGCCGCCGTCCTCTTGTTTGGCCGCCGTCGCCTACCATGGTTGATGAGTGGCTATAGGAGGAGACAAGCCCGGGGCAAGATTCACTGTCCCTGATCGACGTGGTATAATTAGCCTAGATATAGGAAGCGATTTTATTTTATTTTTTTAATATCTTTTTGCATGGATATAGGAAGCAATTGATGGCAACAGGTTCGTGTCGTGTCTGGTGTCTACACGTACCTAGTAGTCCTATTTATTTTTTTTTTGCAGGCGTACCTAGTAGTCCTATATGGCGCATAATAACCTAGACTAGTACTATAACAATGGACACGTACAACCACGCGACTCCACGCGGCACACGTTACCACTGCCATCACCATGCATGCGGCCGGTTCGGGACAAAGCCGCACGCTGAGCCGTGCTGCACGTTGGCTCGTTACAATTCCGGATATCATTCCGTGGTTGCCCGGCCGCCGAGTACCCATGTCGAAGCTAACGAGCACATTGTGCTTAGGGGATTGTTTGTTAGGATTAAAAGAATTATTATTATAATCCTGATGCGCATTTCATGTAGGTCTTGTAGTCCTGACCGAGTAGGTCTTCTAGTTACAAGTATTAGAGTTGCACCTATATATAACCATGTATCAACCCCTTGTAATCAGATCGTCCAGATCAAAGTAATACTACAAGCCTCAGGCCAGGTAGATTTCAGCGTGTTCATGTATTAGTAGTAGTTTGTGCGGATAATCTCGACGGCATCAATAGCGTCTCCTTTCTGCCTGCCCGCCACCGAAGAAATGAAAATGGAGGCGGTGACGTCATCTGCTAGGACACTGGATGCCGTGTTCAGCGTTCTGAAAAACAACGACCTCCTCACCGACATCCTGCTTCGTGTCAGCTTCCCCACCACTCTCGTCCGTGCAGCTGTCATGTGCAGGCGCTGGCTTGGCCTTGTCTCCGACCGTGAGTTTCTGTGCCAGTTTCGTGAGCTTCATCCACCCTGCATCCTTGGCTTCTACCTTTATGACCAAGGGTTGGTGCCCACCGGTCCACGCTTTGTCGCGATGCCACCACCTCAGCCTACAGAACTCGTCGACATGATCCATCGCTCGAATTTTAGCTTGGAGACCTGCCCGAGCGACAGCGTGCGGACACACGTCATGGATTGCCAAAACGGCAAAGTCCTAACCTTGCGCCACAATGAAGATGGACCCGGATTCGCATATCAGGTGCACACCCCGTTGTACCCTGAGAGAGCCGCGGAAACTGTCCAACCATCCACAATCTCCGAACCCTCGCGCGGTAGTTTCAGCAGAATCCTCTCCAAAGAAGAAATCAACGGCTTATCCTACTTTATGGTGTATGTGGAGACTGGTTGGGATGGAATGAACCCGATGATGACCAAGGTGCAAGTATATATGTTGAGAGATGGTGTTTGGTCCGTGCTTTCTTCAACCAGTGCACATCTCGCTCCTCTGCGATGGGACATAGAACCCGTGCTTGTTGGTCAGGGTGGACGACACGGTCCGGTCCGGCGGTCCGGCTCGTGGCCCGCTCGGCTCGGGCCGGCTCGGTCCTGGCCCGCTGAAAAAGTCGGCCGGTCCGAGCTCAGCAAACCAGCCCGACAAAGCTTCGGCCCGGTCCGGGCTTTAACCGAGCCGACCGAGCGGACCGACGAACACGAGCTGTGGCATGGCGAGAGCATGGCGGGGGCATGTCAGGACGAGGCAGGGGCGTGGCGGGGGCTTGCCAAGGGCGTTGCAGGGGCGTGGCGGGGGCGTGTCGAGGTCGTGGCGGGCGCGTGGCGAGCGTGTGGCCAGAGCTGCGTGGCGGGCGCGTGGTGGGCACGCCGGCCGTGCGCTGGTCTGCGCCGCCGTCGTTCATCCGCTGCGCCACCGCCTCCTGGCGCTGGAAAGCATGTTCAGTGGATGCGCCATGCTCGGATCTATCATCTGAAAGGTAGAACTTGAAGCGGAGGCCCTACACCGCCGTTGTACACCGCCGCCGTGCCAGATTCGCTGCCGCTGTTGCTGCCCGAGCCCTGCCTGGCCGCCGTGCCGCCCACCGTGAGTCACAGAAGTCGCTGGACATCTCCATGACGAGCCCCGCTGCCTCCAGCGCCTCCGCGTCGCCATGCTCCGGCGCGTGCTCTATGGTGAACTCCGGCCGGTCCAAACGAGCCGCTCGGTCCGGCTCGGGCTTCGTCCCTGCTGGTCCGGTCCCTGGAAACAGGACAGTGACCCTGCTCGGTCCAGTCCGGTCCGGACCGCCGACGGCTGGTACAAAGGACGGCTCGGTCAGGGACCGGACCGGCCCGGACCGTGTCCACCCTGACCTATTGGCAGTAAAATCTATATGGCCGCTGCGATGAGAGGCGTTATTGTCCTAGATATGACAACTTCAAGTTTATCGGTGATTCAGCTCCCACAAGGATTGGAGTATGGTTCTTCTGACACCATGTTCTCAAGGGCTGATGATGTTTCCAAAATTTATCTCATCCATGTCAAGGAGCTCCAACTTGGCATATGGCTCCACAATGGAGACACATGGTTTCTGGTGGATACCATCTGTTTCCATGGCATGTTTGCTAGTTTGAGTATGTCAGATTGCGCCACTACTGTTCAGCTGAGCCACGTGGGGGACAAGGCCGAGTTTGTGTTCTTGCAGATGCGTCAACGCGTATTCTATCTAGATATCAAGTGCATGACAATGCGTCTAGTGTATGTGATGAAAACTTATGATGGATCTATTTGTCATATCAATCCACTTATGATGATATGGCCTCCCACATTCCCTATGGTCATGGATGATCATGCAAGGTATGCCTTTTCGCCTCTAGATGATCCGTGTAGTGTACTAGTTGAGGCTATAAAGTTTTCCTATCTACAATTTCCATCACACTTGATGAGAAGATTTGTATAGAATTCATTAGGCCTTATTAAAATACTCGCTAACTGTATAGAATGCTTGCTTTATATGGTTTGAGACTATTTCTGTAGTGATTCTGTAGTTTGTTTTATAATTGCAGTTTAGGCAACATTAGGTAATTCTTCGCGACTAGCCGTCATGTGCTGACTTTGGTTAAAGCTTGTGTTGGCAAGCACCCGACTGGATGCTTTCTAAAACCTGTTTTTCAATTATATAAGAGCAACTTGTGCAGTTGTGGTGGTGCTGAAAAATGTCTTTCTTTTTGGTATGGATCTCTCATTCTGTCGTATCACTCTTTTCCAAACCATCAGTAGAAAACTACAAATGGACCTACAAAAATATAAAACATCGGGTATTAGATAAATCGCTGAAAGATGAGTATCATTTTATCATTCTTTCCGCTGTATTTTCTTGCCCTGAATTATTGGCACAAACCCATCAGGCCGGGAAATTTAGCTTCCTACCTTTTGAATATACTGCTTGTTTAAACTTTTATTGCCTACATTTGAATTGTAAACCATAAACTATGTATGAGATTGTTAATATTTTTTTCCAATGTTGCATGTTACATTTTGTGTGTGCTGGATCCTTGATTTTACGTATCTGCGTTAGAGCTTATGTATGATATCAAAAAGTTTCCTTTGATATGATGGCAGATCAACTCAGCCTTCATGGATTGGTGGTAAATTCCTCTCTAAATGCTGGAGAATAGTAAGAGGATGGGCATCAACTTTCCGGTGGCCTTAGCAGTCTGGTATTTACAGAAGGTGCAAAACAATCCGAGCCTTCGACAACACCCCCTTACCCTCGAGGTGCCGACTGATAGCATCCAAGGCGAATACCATCTTTGAAATCGGAAGAGTTGTATTGCTGGAACAAACGCACTACTATAACTTTTGTGTGCACCTAATAGTCTTTGTCTAGAGCTCAGGACTGACAATATTTTATTATTTTAATGTGAGTGTCCAGTGGATCGCAAGCCAGTTATTTTGCTGGTAGTTTCGACTAGGATATGATGTAATATGAATTAATCACTAATTTTGAAGCCAAGATCTTTTTTTCTTGATTAGGAAGATGTCTCACTAATGTTGAGTAGTTGTCTAATCTGCTCGTGCTGCAGGCTTGTTATGGCATTTCCAGACGTCTCTTGTTCATAATTGCTAATTCAGTTTTAGTCCATTGTGTGTAGCTGTCATGCAACAGTAAATTTAAAGGAAAAATTCTACCTACCTCACATAGGCTGCCATGGTCGGATATAATACATTGCTGGCGATGTCCTTGTTCTATAACCTGATATGCAAATGCACCGATCAAGATTGTCTTGATAGTAAGTACTCCCATCTTGATTTTTAACAAAATGTTGTTATCTAAATAGAGCAAAAAAATTGTGTTAGCTAAAATAACATGTAGATTTTTTAACAATAAAATAACAAGTAGTTGAAGCTACCATATATGTGCATGCTATGATATATCAAGTTTATGGATGTCTTGTGATTCAGACATGGCCGATGTTTCTTCTTGTCATTTTACGTAATAGCAAGCCTAAATTCAAGGTCGATGGGTTTGTGATTATACTTCAGGAAATGAAAATATGGTAGAAGAATTTTTGTGTAAAAGGAGGTCTTTAAAAGTTGTAGAGCAGTTCAGGGGCTACATGGAGACCCGGCTAGGGTCCCTCTCATCGTGTCGACTCCTGGCCTGCTGGGCCGGGTCGAGGACCCCATGTTGGTGTTGTCTTGTGCCCCTTCAGGTAGCACATGACGATTACTAGGAAGATATCGAAGACTTGACGTATACTATAAGATGCTAGATCCATATGGAGGACTTTGCCTCCCCATACGTAGCCGACTAGGATCTTGTAACCCTAGGACCCCCAGTACCTATATAAATAGAGGGGCCGGGCTCGTGGAAAACTGATTACAATCTCGTGCGGTAGATTACATATACTCTGTACTCACTCCAACACAAGCCGGATGTAGGGTTTTATCTCCTCAGGGAGCCAAACCTGTGTAAATCACTGTGTCCTTGTTACCTTTGTTCCAAGATATCTAGCTTAGGATCCCCTACCCTGAGATCTGCCAGATTTAGCTCCGTCAGTCAGTGGCGGACACGATGTTCAGGCTGACGTCCAAGAACGACACCACCGCCACCAAGGGTAAGGAAGAATGAGGTGGTGGAGGAGGAATTCAAGGAAGAGGAGGAATCCTCCAAAACGGTAGGGGTGCCTAGGATTGCTTCAGGCAATGAGGAGGGGGGGGGGGGGGGGGGCATGGAGATGCTCAGGGTTCTTACACGTTGAGATTCAGAGGTGGCAAGAGTCCGGTGACTTTTCGTCCTTTCTTCAATGGAGATGCCCCAGGGAGGCGACTACCCAAGATGCTTCGGGGGAGGAGGTGGTAGTCTTCGGCTCCTTCTTTGAGAGGCGGTTCACTTTTTCGGTTCATCCTTTCTTCCATGGACAGTGCCTGTACTACAAATTGGTGCTCCACCACTTGAACCTTCAAGTGGTTGGGTTTATCGCCTTTTGCCAGGGTTCTTGGGGATCGAGCCCCATTTATCTCTATGCAAATCCTTGTTGTTCGTTAAGCCCTATATTCAAAGGGGGTGTTGTCTTAGGTCAGTTGTGCTGTTTCACATGGAGCGTCACCTCGTATGAATTGTAGTAGTACTGGGCTTGACCGCATGCTCTTAGTCCACAAGATAATGGTACCACCTTTGTGTACTCTCCAAAGAACTGAACTAAACAAACCCTATCAATCTGAGATCATACGTGACTTGGTATCAGAGGTATAAAATCTGATGATACAAAAAAAATGCACGACATAGAAGCACAAATCACCTATTTTTAGCTTGGCCTAGCCACTTGTCATAGATAAGTAAAATATTAAATATGGAATGTCCGAATGACATATCATGTATAAGCCCTGCAAAATCTGCAATCCACATATGTTCAAGAGAAAAAGATACATGAAAAACAAGTAAGTATCAACAATTTCGTGCGTATGTTTTAGGAAAAAAAGCAGTCGCATACATTAGTTGAGAAAAACCTCATACATTGCTTGAGGTTCACAGTTTAAAGATAGGAAAAACTTATATATTGTTACTGTTGCTGACAAGAGATGGGCGCCACAACTAGTTCTAGCACATACATCGGTCTTATCCAATTTCATTCGTACACTACTGCATATGTAAACTCCTAGCAAAGTGATTTCTACATGAAGGGTAGTTTTGCAGCAGCGCCAACATTCACGTTTCAGAACCTGGTCCCAATTCAACACCAGGGTATCCATAGCAGAGATCCAAAGCTTAAAAGACGCATGAAAAAAAATGCGAGCACCATGTTATGAAGCACCATGTTACTGAGATATAAAGCAAAATGAACCGCGTGGTGCAAATACATTGACATATCTAAGCATTAACAGAAGGAACTCTCAGGTAGCAATATATAGGCATGCAACTCGAGTAATAGTATCTATAAATATTAGATCGTGGTACTACAAATAAGTCAGGAAACTACACAATTTAAACCCTACAAGTCAACTTGACAGGACACACGTACAAAGTGGAAGAATAGAGGATCAATTTCAGTGTCGACCACAACAGCGGCCACAGTAGGGCATTTCTGCACGTCAGCAAACCAAAGAGAACTCCAGATACCTGCAAAACAACCAATGTAATCAGCTCAAACTAAATTATACTCTTCACTTACTGAAAAGCAATCAAGTAATATCTCAACATTTTGCATCGTTGTGACAGTACACATCAACTCATTTTTCAGGAGAACATACAACAATATCCAAACATGAATATAAAAGGGTAGCCCGGTGCATGTAGCTCCTGCTTGTGTAGGCTCCGGGGAAGGGTCCTGCCACTCTGGATCTTACGTATGCAGCCTTTCCTTGCATTTCTGCAAGAGGCTGTTTCCAATACTCGAAACCATGAAACAATACCCAAACATGAATCATCTAGAAAAAACAAACATCACCCAAGAGTAGAAAAACAGTTAATTTGTACTTTGTACTGCACACACTGAACCTCTATTGTTTGCAAGTTCTCAAGCTTTCCTGCTGCACAAGCAGTCAAGTACATATGATGGTAGTAGAGACTAAAATATCATTGACTCGGTGCCTCCGTCATATAGAAACATTGAACTTCCTAGATTATCAGATCATTCAAGATTTTTTGGACATTAAAGGCACGTGTAAGAAAGAAGAAAATTCTGGTATCTAACTCATAGGCATGCTTATCTGAAATTCAAGAACTAGCCGGTTGAAGTCAACCAAACTCATGCCAAAAGAACATAAATAACAGATAATGCATCATTTATTGATTAAATAATCGAGCAAGAAGATAATTTACAACACCTGTTCAGCCAACATAGCATATTAGCAGATCTCATACATGGACATTTTCAGCTCCACCGTCTCCACCAGCAATGCCCCTGCCTAGAAGCAAAACAAGTACAATAAATCAATGGAAGGCTACCAGCCTACCACCAAGCAAAAAATGTTGACCGGAAGTGGCAACCAAACTACTATTTCACATATTAGATCAAGCACATACTGATAGAGCATTTTACGCAAATAGTGACAATTAGGCAGCAATAGCCATATTTCTATTTTTGTTATACTATAAGAAATCCAGTAAGTAGAAAAACTAAGCTGGGGTAGCTTCACCATCCTGATAAAGAAACAAAGAACTCAATGTATACTTAAATATCTAGTCAACTCTTTAGCACACCAACGATATTATAGTAAACATGTAAAATAGGTAATTGGAGTGAATCTCAGTATAAGTAATTTGATTTGTTATGTATGCCATGCAAGAGACAAGATGTTACCTGCAGTATAGAAATTTGTATAGGGATAATAGAATCTCCAACTCAGGTACTCTCTTCTGCCAATATATTTGAACTGCATCGACTCAAGTTGCAGCATGAAGTCATGAGAAACCGGAGATAAGAAGATCACATTTGTAACTTCATCATACAATGTACTCCATTTGCTCCAGCCAGGATGTAACGCACAGACCGGAGCAAGCGATGGCCGACGAGATTTCGCCGGCGACCTGACTCTGAGCTCGTCCACAGCGGCTGCCTCTCCAGATCCGAGGTTGGCCCTTTCTGCTTCTCCAAAATTCTTCTTCTCTCATCTCTCCTCTCGTGGGAGGGAAGGAATCAATCCCTAGCTATCTAGATTTTTTCTCCCTAATTAAACTAATCTGGATCTGAAGGCATCGGTCTTCAGCTGAGGAGGGAGGGAGATAAGTGATCACTACTAGGAAAAACCTTATACACCGAATCTTAACAGCAGCGTTGTTTAAAAATAGACGGTACTGCTAATTATCAGTAGCGAGCTTCAGGAAACCGCGCTACTAATAGGCCAGTAGCAGTAGCGCTCTAGATGAAACAAGCGCTACTACTATAATTGCGACGGCGTTGCCTCCAGGCTAGATATAGTACTAGCGCCCTTCCTCTGGACGCGCTACTGCTAAAGTACTTAGTAGCAGCGTTTTTCTTCAAAACTCGTTGCTGCTAAGTATCACCCTCTTGCAACTAATTAAGTTTAGTCCCATACTGCTAAGCGAACAAGGTGTTTACCACATTAAATATGTTACTTCTCAAACTATCTCGAGCACTTGGTCTTCATTGAACTATATATGTAGGATTTGTGCCTGCAATATGAATCCTCGCTTGTACCTATACAGGTACGGTGAGGATTCATGTTGACTATTTAGATTCTACACAAAAAGATCAATGATGACCAATGTATATTTTTTATGTTTTTACATGATTAGACTTAGCAGTAGCGTTTTTTTAGGACAAAGCGCTACTGATATTGGGCTTAGCAGTAGCGCGCTCCCTGCACCCACGCTACTGCTAAAGCAAAACAAAATACGCGGCCCGGCTGGCCCCACGCTCGCTCATCTCTCAATCGTCCCCCTCCGCCCGATGCCGATAGCTGCGGTTAGGGTTTCTCCTCCACCACCGCCGCCGCAGGTAATGCTCCTCCCCCTATTGCCGCCCCTCCGCTGCTCCTCCACCCTCTCGCCGCCCACTCTATCGCTGGCCGTGAGCTCTGGTCGGGCGCCTTTGGCCGACCGCGCTCGATCCCCACGCCGTCCAATGTTGGCGCCCCCTCTCGTAGGAAAGTCACCGTCCTTCCCCTCGTCAGCACCCCCGACCGAGGTCACCATGCCATCCCCCCTACTCGACAGCACCCCCCGAGGGCTGCCGACTAGATGCAGCGAGGACTTACGAATTTCATATGGACAACTAGATGCTTTTGTTTTTCTGTAATAAGGTATTTTTTGCAAAATGTAGGTGCCAATTTAGTTGAAATGCTTTGGTAGGTGGAACCGTGATCTGCTAGATATTGGTTTTGATACAAGTATTTAGTTTGCAAGTGCTAAGTTAATTCCAATTAAATTTGCCACTAGTTTTTTTAATCAAATATCTTAGGCAATAGGGGCCAAATTAGATGAAATGTGTCTTTGTAGGTGGTACCTTAATTTGGTAGATAACTTATTACAGATCTTAGGATTATACCTTTGGTAGGGGCCAAATAGTTTTTTCGGCAATAGGGGCCACTAGATCTTAGGATTATAATTGTCCATCAAATTGCTTCTCGCAGAAGAATCTCTTCATCAAATTGAGAGCTTAGTGTTTACTTTTTGGGATCGGGTTCCACTATGAAAATATAACTGAAGAAGAACCAAAAATATCATATGCTACTGTTTTTCTTTCCTGTGAAGTGGATCGTTAATCCTTTGCTCAATTGCTTTAGGAAAATGGCGCCACCACCACCACCACCATGTCGACTGTGCAAGTCAAGGTGCGCCAGCAGATTTGCAACTGGCAAGTTGTTCGGCATCTACTTCCAGCCGAGTTTTTGTCATGCGCCGGTAAGAAATTAGATGAAATGTAACAACTCTTTTATTTTTAGTTTTGGCATTACTGCGTTGTGTCATTTTTGTTTTTTTACACAGACCGTCCCATGCAATGTGAGGTTGAAATTCAACAAGCTGACAGGAGACACTGTGACATTTGAGGCTCCTGGGGGCCGTACACTATGGAGGTCGAGAAAGGATGCAATATATCGCAGATTGGAGGAGATGGATGGGCTCGTTTCCTCGCCCGCATGCGTCTTACTGGTGGTGAGTTGATCATCTTCTCCTTCAGAGCAGAAAAACCCAAGCTAGCTGTCATTTATATCAACCTGGTGGAAGATGATGAAGATAATGAAGATGATGAAGATGACAAAGATGATGAAGATAATGAGGACCCACTCGATGAAGATGATGAGAACCCACTTCATGAAGCCATCGTAGATCAAAGAATGAGGCTGAGCGAGGAGGAGGTGTGCAACCTATGGGACATAATTCCGCCACGTGATGACTTTGTCGGGGTGCCATTCGTGACCCGCCTGACAAGTACCGTGGTCGATCGGCATGAAATGGTATGTTATACTAACTGTAGTAATTTGATGATATATATATATATATATATATATATATATATATATATATATATATATATATATATATATATATATGGATTGTCTATTCGTCACCCTGGGTGAGGAATAGTTATTCTTCACCCCCCTCTATTTTACCATCAATGCACCGTAATTTTACGTTTCGTAAGTTTTGTCTTATTTTCGACATAAAAAGAGACCGTAAGAAAATATATAATCGTCAGAAAAATATTTTATGTTATGTAAAATTACAAACGAAAAAATATAGTGTAAAATACACATAAACTGTAAATTTTCTTTTCTTATGACCTATATTTTTATTTTATTATGTCAAATATTTCGTAGTGAATGAATATGAATGTAACTATTTGAATTCCAAACGTAATTTAATTATGAAATGATCGTAAGATTACCTCGGGTGAAGAATAAGTTATTCTGCACCCTGGATGATGAATATCATCACTATATATATATATATATATATATATATATATATATATATCTATATATATATATATGCTTTATTGTTATACTTACAAATGCAAATTATCCGATGATATGCTTAGTGAATATGATGATATGCTAGTGTAGAGTCCAATGATATGCCGTGTGGAATCTAGTCGATGATATGCTTTAGTGTAGAGTCTGATCACATGCTTATTAGTGTCAAATCCAAGGAACTATTAATTAGATAATCCATATATACTTATTAGTAGAATTATTGCTTAATTAGTACAAATGTGTAGTACTGTGTCTTTTGATACTGTAGAATTCTATACTTAATAGTAATATATTTGCAAGAGTATCTGCGAGGCTATTTATTAATTGATATGTTTTCTTATTCAGAAATTGCCAAAGAACCTATCTGTGAGTTGTGGTATCGAGCCTGATCAAGAAGGCTTAGCTGGACTACGCCCTACTGCAAGGGGCTCCATCACCACCTGTACTTCTCGCATGGACACAGACGGTCGCACACACTTAAACTCGGTTGGGTGGAAGAGATTCCTCGTTGGCAAGAATCTTCGTGTTGGACAGGCCATCGTAATTACTATCAGGAACACCCAATGCCCAGGCTTGAGGATGATGATCATCGTCGATATCATCTAGAACTACATATGTGTGTGTGGCTATATCATCTAGAACTACATATGATGATCGTCGTCGATATCATGTAGAACTACATATAATGATCGTCGTCGATATCACCTTGTACTGCTTGAGGATGCATGTTGACTATATATGAAATTGTTATCTAGTACTCCCTCCGTTCCAAATTACTCGTCGTGGTTTTAGTTCAAATTTGAACTAAAACCATGACAAGTAATTGGGGACGGAGGTAATACTACCTAATACCTATAATGCTTTATGAAATTGATATCTAGTAGTACCTAGTATCTGGAAATTGCAGTTTATTAAAAATGAAACTGGGTAGGAAAACCGCGGGGCTAGGAAAACACTACAGCTAACTAATAGTAGCGTGTTCTGGAAAAGCGCTGCTTATATAGTCAATGGTAGTAGCGCCGGTACACACCGCGCTACTACCAACAGTTAGCTGTAGCGCCTTATTAGTAGCGCGGCTGCCCACGCTGCTGATAGCCTCAAAACACACGCCACTAGAAGGGTTTTCCCTAGTAGTGGATGGATGTTGCTAGGAGATTCCCCTGCATAGGTAACCTCTGTAATCCCTCCATCTCTGTCGCATCTCGTGCAACCCGTTTGTATCCGTTCTACTTAATTTAATAATGGATGGGCAACTGCTGCCGTGTGTCCATATGCAATTTGTTTGCAATATCATTATTATTGGTTGAAAAATTAGTCCAGTCTACTGATGCCCATCGGCCTTTTGTTTGTCGCCACCGCCGATTTTGCAGGGTCAAACCACGTGTTGATGGGGAGATAGAGCAGCCGGCGGATGCCGTATCCAAGTTCCTCGGTGACGACAACCACCTAAGGGAGATTATCGTCTGTGTCGGCTTCCCCACCACCCTTGTCTATGCGGCCCTCGTCTCGCGCTAGCTGGGGCATTCCTCCGACCCAGCCTTCCTTAGCCGTTTCCGCAAGCTCCACCCACCCCGCCTCCTCGGCTACTACATATCCGAGTGTCCGATCTCCTTAAAGAAGCTAGGTGCTCCACACTTTATCCCGAGGCTACCTCAGCCCCCAGAGATTGCCCCCGTCATCCATCACCTTGCTGACTACAGGTTTGGTGCCGATGACGGCAGTCTAGAGATCATGCATTGCAAGAACTACACCATCTTCATCGTGTGCTTCAAAAGAGGAACAAAATTGACTCATGGAGTGCACCGTCCGCTGTGCCCTGAGAGAGACATGCCCATCTTCCTACCATTCCCGTGCGTCCAGGACGGCAATCGCCAGTTGTTTAGCGCAATGATGTCCAAAGAATGCGGTGACAGTAGCTTATCCTACTTGTATGTGTTGGGTACGAAGAAGTCGGAGACGTTCATGGTGCGTGTATACATGTTGCAAGATGGTGTCTGGTACATGCATCTTACCTTGGCCATAGTTTGGCCCCATCGTATGAATTTGAAGACAGAAGTTGTGCTTGTCGACAACAAAATCTATAAGTTGGCCACCTACATTGGCTACATTATTGTCTTGGATTTGACGACCTTAAGTTTGTCCACAATTTAGCTTCCACAAGGTGTGACATGTAAATATTTCTAGACCATGTTGTCACTGGCCAGTGATGCTTTCAGTGTATATGTCATCCATGTCAAAAAGTTTCAACTTCGCATTTGGCTCTACAAGGGAATAACTGGTGCCCGGTCCATTCCATTTGTTTGAAGATGTTGGACCACACACTTGAGGACAATCATTGTGTCGCTATGCTGATAGACCAGGTGGGAGACAATGTTGAATTTGTGTTCTTGAGAATGAGTGGACGCACACTCTATCTAGACGTCAAGAGCAAGAGACTGCGTAAAGTGCATGAGACAGCAGAAAAGGATCTAGGTTTCAGTGTTGTCAGCCCTTTTATGATTATTTGGCTGCCCATATTTCCTCATTTTCCTGTGCTCAAGGATGATCATGCAAGGTTTGCTTTCTGAATATTAGATCATCTGTATATTGCTCTTGTCGAGGTTACATAGTTTTACAATATGCAGCATTCATTGTGTTTGGTAGTTGTAGAATAGTTTTACATAATTTATAGATTCCTTAGGCCATGTTAACAGTTCTCAAGCGACATTGCCTAATGCTTGGCTTAAGATTTTTTTCTGTGATATCACTTGTATGCTGCGGTAATAGTACAAGTATAAAATAGGTATAAGTGCTAAAAGTTCCTAGCCACTTTCATGTTGACCACTGCACTATCTTGTCCTGAAAAATCATCATAATCTGATCAAGCCTGTAATTTTGGGTCACTATTTCTTAAATCATGGTGTAATTTTCTACTACATACATTTGAACTCTGAGTCTCAAGGTATTAAAGAGATTGTTTTTCTCAACATATGTATGAAGTTGTTTTTTGGAAACTTGTGCATGAGATCTTTTTCTCTCTGAACTTACCCATGAGATTGTCAATACTCGTTTTCCCCAAAATGATGCTTAGTGATACTACATTGTTCTATTTTTACACCAGTGGGTTGTGCACTTTACACGGCCATGCATGCTTGATTTTATGCATGATTTGTGATTTAGACAAACCAATTGTGAACATTTTCCTTTTAAACAACAACTGGCTAGTCCAAGCTATCAGTGGACAGTCTGTTTGTGAGGAACTTCTCCTTGTATGATCAGTTCTTTTTACTGAAAGACAAACTATGAAATGGAAACATGTCGGTCTTCAATATGAGGGCATTTCAGTTGTACTTCTTGTAGCTTTCGATAAGAAGAGCATATGTTGCTGGACCAAGTTGATACTTCTGATAGTGTTTATAGCTTGGACATTTGTTCTATTCGATCGATGTTTTCAGAAATGTCAAGCCGAAATGCAAATTGGGTCTAGAAGTACTCCTAGTCTTGCTATCACATTGCCCATTATATTAGAGTTGGAAGATGCTTAGTCTTGTTAACGTATTGCTGACTCTATTTTCATTTCTTGATATATTGTCAAAAACCCAACAAGTATTTTTTACTAACTATTTCTTGAATATAATCATGGGGTCATATTCTGCTGCCAAACTTTGAACTTTGTACTTACAGCTATGTATGATACCAATAATACTTATTTTTTTCCTGAATGTTTAATAGTGGGTAATATAGTTCTTTCTGTGACACAAGTTGAACATAGATTATACACGGGTATGCTTGATTGTGTGGCATTTCTCCTTCTATGATCAGAGTTTCTTTTACATGAATAAAACTATAAAATGGAACTACATCTGTCCGGGATACAAATGCAATTTGTACGGCTGTAGCAATTTGGAAAGAAAAATGGAAACTATATTTCTGAATGAAACTCGTTGTTTACTTTTCTGGGCTGAAAAGAAATTATATTAACTATTGTCATCGCCACTTTTCTTAGTAGTCAACTTGATTTTTTTAATGCTTGAAAAAAGCTTAATAAATATTCCAGGATGCTCCATGATGAACCTCCTCTGTTTCCTCAGAAACAGGAATGCTATGTGAAGAACAAGGTTATGTGGGCGCTTCTGGATGGTCAGTGACAAAGGCCCAACAAGGAAGGTCAGATAGCTGCATTTCCTTGGCAGTTCTAACTAGCTTTACTGTAACTTGTAGACTGTTATGAATTAATTAGGATGAAATTTAACTGGAGTATTGCCCCTATCTTATGCATCATGCATTTTTTGCAGTTGAGATCTGCTTTTCATGACGTTTGAATATTTATTAGTATTTTTTGGTTCACTTGCGGTGCAGTGTTGTGTTTGCTCTACTTGTTTAGTATGGTGATTTGATCTTGTTGATCACCATTGCCGAAATTGGTTTCATTTAGCGATGCGTATGTAGCTCAAACACAGCTTTAAAGCTAAAATGCTTACATATTCTATGCTGCATGAGGAGGACCATACATGGTAGACAGTACTTAGTGCGCTACTTCTGCTGGTTCAGAAATGAAGTTTTTGGTACAAGGGGATGATAATGAAGTGACGATGAATGATGAACTAGTTGTTATTAGTTAGGCTAAATTGAGGGAACTACAAGTGTGATCAATTGTCCCAGTAACAATTGATGCTTGATGTTTCTGTTGTGAGGACGTAGTAAAAATATAGCTTGTTTTTCAAAACTGATAGTAGAAGCACAAATTTTTTTGCAATTAAGATGCAATCCTAGCCTAGGCTTTACTTGTGCAGAATGTAAGTAGGCAAGGCACCGATATTGCACTAGCACCATCGCCGTCTCTGAAGCTGTGTTGTGACCCCAGGTGTTGGTGCTGACGCTGAATCTGACATATGTGGTCATTCCCCTATAAGCAAGTTATAATGGAAGCTTCAGACGAGGAATGCACTAACAGAGAAGACCTGGACAAAGAGTAGTTTCTTCTCTTGCTGAAATCCCTATCTGGTATGCAGAGTCTTTTTATGTGTAGTTCCCTACTACATCAGTATTCCAGGTTTTAGACAATGATGAGGAATATATATGTACTACGTTGTGCGGAGTACATTGGATTACTGAAGGTGTAAAGAGCAGGGCATCTATAACAGAGATGCACACATGACCTCCAAATTAAGTGCCTGCAGTTTCTTCACTCCACACTCCACTCAACTCTTTGCAAGCAAGAAGTTATACTGCTATTTGACTTGCTACACGCAATAAAAAGAATAATTGCTGCTAGTCACATCACCGTCACCACAAGCAAAGAACACATCAGAAATTCCTACTAGTAACAGAAGTTTTATTATGAAAGTTTCATTCCATGCGAAGAAAAAATTCATGGTATCTATACTCTACCTCACCAACCTAGCATGGAAAGCGGAAGAAAATTTGAGAATTAAACAATGTGATATATGTTGTACACCAAAAACTAGAACGTTGATCGACCTCCACCGCCTCATAATACCATTTTATTGTCGGCTCCTGCCACCTTCCCCATAGAGCCGACATTTGGCACCTGCACTACAGGGCAACAAGTATCTTTGCTACTGCCAGAGCTAGATCAACTTCTCACCACACCGCCAATGATGTTGACAGTGTCATGAGCAAAGTGCTAATGAACAAACCAGCTAAAGCTCAAAAAATGTGAACTACTGACAATGCTCTCACAAAGTTAGTAATTGCATCGTGGCATGCAAAAGGACACACAAAGCAGAATAATCGGTCCAATGAGGATGAAAAAGGATGGTTGTACGAAGTATAGGATGTCAGCAAATGACTCCTGAGACATTAGTAGCTGTTTCGGCAATTACTGTAGAAGTGGTAAGGGTATGTGTAGAAGATTGTACGGCGAAGCTAACTCTACCATTTCCCATGCCTCCCATGCCTAATGGCTCATAATGGTTCTTGCTTTCACAGAAACAAGAAGTCATTCTTAAGGCCCATGATCCATTCGTTACTCACAGCTAGGAGGATTAGTTGGTGTCAACAAGGTGCTTTAGTTAAACATGAGCTATCATGTGATACAAGAAAAAGGCAATGTAGAAGACGGCTAGGTAAATCCAAAGCTTAGAAATGTGTGAGGGAAATGTACTATATATGAGGTGTGGGTGATGAGGTCTCAATGGGTTCAAGTGCTTTAACACTGCATTTTCACATGGGTATGCATATACAGTTAGTTCTGCACATGCACATGGTACAACTCCATCCAGCCTAGTCCCACATGATCATCGGCCAAATTAATCGATCCTACTGCATGCAACACCTTCTTTTGTATGACGTGCACTCCATTACTTTTGTTAAAGCCTTAAAGGTTCATCAACCAACACACTTGGTACTGCTGTGGTGTGTCGTGGCTATATGATTGACTTTTTAGGACATTATTTTTTGAAAAACTCAAAGGTTTTGGAGAATTCAATCTTTTTCAAAGAATAAAATGTCTCGGTTACTCAAATTGTTGGGGAATTTGGCAAATAATGGTTAAACATAGTTTGAGATGCTTTTTTCATATGATTCATTCCATGACTTCGACCTTCCATGAAGAATGTTCATTTTTCCATTTGGGTTGTAAAGAAAAAATAAGTCTATTTGGGATTTCAAAGCATTTGACCCATATCTCTATAATGTACTATATATTGATGAATTTCTAGTGACGTGGTTACGTTTGGCTGCCGTTGTAGAACTACGTGTGTTGTCAATTCTTCTTTATCAGCTGGCGCCTACGTACCTCTAACTGATCCTTGTTCTGTTTTCGTTTTTACATGGAATACAAATGCCAAATGTTTTAAGGAGTTGTTGTATGGTTTTCATGATAAGCAAGGATGCCATCAAAAATGAGCTGAGCCGCAGTGAGCTGCACTTCCATGACAGCTGGTAGAGTAAACCGTCTTAGATGGGAGCCCATAAGGGCCTTTTCTTGTGTCTTATGAGTTTTGAGTGGCAGCAACTGAACCATGATATATAATGATTCATACTGGATTTGTTTCAGTTATGCAACTGGAGGTGTTGCTAAAGCTGAAAACAAGGGATGTCGATTCTTACATGCCCGTTCCCGCAAGAATGTACAAAAGATAAGTTCTGACTCAGATTCCAGGCATGCATGAAAGTTTCCTAGAAAAATGACCAAAAAAGGTGTACTACTAGTTTGTGCTTAAAAGTTGAAATAAATGCAAAAAAATAAAACTAGCAACATCAAGGCATATGGCAGTTCTTCTTCTTGTGGTGTGACCTCTCTATTTTTAAATGACTGAGAGACAAGCTAACAAGTGCCAGTCCGCATGTGGCAAGAAATAAGCTAGACTACGTACGATTTCTGTTGCCGAGCTGCAGACGTAACTAGTCTCATTATGTTTGTCCTGAAACCTCTCTCTGTTTTCCTTGAAACAACAGTAGTGACCAGAGGGCATCAGTATGGGAAGGATATCAAGAGCAAGTATGTGGGAAGGCCCTTAGATGGTATAGACACCATCAGTTACCAGAGGCATCAAGAATAGTAGTGGCTACATTTCCTTAGTTGCTCATAGCAGTTCTAAGTTCTAATTCACTTCGTCATAACTTTCAGGGTGGGGATTAGTTTATTAGGAGTTAGGATGCTACCTGCGTCGAGAAGGTACTCACATGTATGATATTGTACCGTTACTGTCTATGACTCATATGTCCGTTTTGTGTGGTTGGAGTTGAGAGGAAGTCTACCATTTATATATATTCAATAATTTGATCAGATCTAGCGATGTTCCAGTCTTGTGTTTCGGCTCTTAATCTGCCTTTGACTTCCGGCATTTGGAGAAAAATGTTCTTGGTAGTACCGTTGTAGTCTTGTGTTTACCATTACAAACTAAGTTTAGTTAGTGATGTGTAAATCTAAGTTAATAGGAAAAATATATTTCTCTGAGAACATAGTTTGTCTACTGTTCACTCTACACAGACGACTAGCATAGACTGTTCAAGACATGCATTTGTCTTGGTTTAGACTTCAGATTACTTCGGGCCCTGTACAAGTGATGCATGTGCACTGTAGTGTCAATCGTAACGTCCTTGTGGTGCCACGATAGCAACAACATTTGTAGCAGGATGCAGGCATGTAATCTCACATAGAAGATTGTACTTGCACAACCGATTCCAGCATTTATTACCCAAGACATAGCATGCGTGTTTAGTGAGCATCATGCTCGAGTATTGCACGCTAAGACATGTGTGTGTGTGCGTATGCGAAATAGACTACCCGACTGTTTCTTTCCCCATGGCTCCCATGCCTATCTACATGCTCCGTACGGTTTCCCTTTGAGACAAACGCGGAGAGAACAACTACACCAAGTTGGGGATAAGGTTTTTGTGGTAGATATTAGTTGGAAAATTCAGATATGTTGGACACAGAAAAGAGATTGACTAGGTGAGGGGTTTCGATGTTTCAATGTGGAAAGGGTCCTAGATGTATGCCGCCCTGGGTGTGTACTTATACATGGTCTAAGGTGTAGTTCAAGACTAGTACTAGTAGTAAGGTACTCCCTCGGTCCCATAATGTAAGACATTTTTTTACACTAAACGTCTTACATTATGGGACGGAGGGAGTAGTACATAAGTTGGATGTGGTAGCAGAACCTATCGGTGGCAAAAAAATATTAAGTTAGATGAATCACAAAAGCTCAATCAGTTCATTGATAGCTGCTATCACTACTACTAATATTTTTTATCTTGATAGCACAACCCTGAAAACGTGCTCAGTTCAGTGGCATGTGGCATAATAAAGGAATCTCATGTATGAAAAATGCACGTTATGCGGTAATAGATGTTCTAGTGTAAAGTAATAAAAGCTCCAAAAGCATGTCCTCGACTGAATCTGCCCCATGGACCATCAGGGCGAGTTGCATATTGGTCGGGTGATGTCTACCAATGCTATCAAAAATTCGCAACAACACATTTTTAGCATCACCCACTCGAAGTTTGAAGCTTTTTTTTTCTTTTTGGTGCTTGCACGCAAATCATAACAAGTTCCATAAACTCCATGGTCATGATGTTTTCTATGAGATGCAAGACAGAACATATGTGGTTCACTTAGATTCATGTCGCACGTCGCATCAGTTAGTAATTCATAGATTTAAATATATATATATATATATATATATAAAATTATAATTAACGTAATTAGGACAAAAACTCAGTAAGCTCTTGTTTAGTACCATCACATTAGCAAGTTTAAGAAACCGACTACTATAATGAACATCAGAACCAGTTCAAAAGGATGATTTGCTCGGATAACCATATCTTGTATAGGAACAAGGCAATCTCAGTCGGTTCCAGGGAAATAATATCTCGAATAAGAAATGACTTTGGAATTAGAAATTTTCCAATGGAAGCCCAATAGAGATATACATTTTTTTTTAAACGAACAAGCATCCCCACTTCCCTGAGCCCAATGTACCCATTACATCAGTACCCTTCACAACCAACAGCCTGTGCTTTCCTGGGCATCCTACTGCACCCATCCAAGATCCCAATCCTCGTATAGTTTCGCTTGAAAAATTGGGACGGCTACAAACATGCGTGGATAGTGGACTATAGTGCAAATAGACGGTGCGTCAGCTCGACTGCTTCCCCATCAACGTTGAAGTAGTCAATGGACTGGATCCACCAATACTACAGAAAAGATAAGCAATATAGTTTTTTCCAGGGGTAAAAATTGAAGACTTACAAAATATAGCAAAAATCTACATGTATTGTGAAATCCGTGACTTTTCATCTCATGCTCTGACAAGACTACAGGGACCTGTTTGGCCAAATACTTTCCGGTGGACATGAGATGCAACAGATATGATTCTAGATAGTCGATGTATCCTTGCTGGATGGTCTTTTTGGCTGAAGAAATTACCATGTGCAATACATTGATTGACCATGTCATGATGCACGAGTGCATGCGTGATCAACCGAGTGTTTTCCGGCGATCAAGCAGGCAGCAGCGGCTGCTGCACACAAGTGACGCAGGCACAAGCAGCGGGTGCACCGAAGGGAGCTGCAGCAACGATGGCGCTGCTGATCGGAATGTTGTAGCGGTGGCTCTGTGGCCTGCTGGTTGATTCGATGCCCGATCACATATTTCAAGCTCCTACTTGAATGTCCCAGAAGCCAGCTCTTATCGATTGTTGGACATGCGTTGTTGATAACCGGCGATGGCAACTACGAGGCTGCATGAGGATGGTCACCGCGAGCGATTTTACAAATTAGGAAACAAAAAAACTGTCAAAAGTGCCCTGCTAATTAGCAGCTGAGATGATTCAATACTACTTGGTTCCGGAGGTTTTCCTATGTGCCGTAAAAAATCTGCACCGTTTTCCTTGCTTGAACCGAGTTCACCGCAAATAGTTCTCAGGACATCAACATATGTGCTAAGCGGTACATAGAAGATCCTAAACCATACCTGACTTTCTTTCCCCATGGCTCCCAGCGTATAACCTCAAGATGGATACCCCTTGCAAAGAAACAAGGAGAGAAGACCGGTTGTGATATTGACATGCAGTCAAACTATCTGATCACATCGGACACTCTAAAAACAATGGTAACCATGTTAAGTGGTACATCACATATGCAACAAATCAAGCAACTCCCCACAACTCACACTCTTCAGTTATGGTTGTTTAGCACAGGATGAAAGAATGGGAAGAGTACACATTGGCAGGCATATATCATTAGTCCCCGCACATGCAACTACGCTAAATGCAGTGCACTCCCACCTATCATCCACATCCACCATTAATTAAACAAACCTACTACCGTGCAACTATATCTTGTTGCACCTCTTGTGGTGTATTCGGGAGCTGTCAAAATAAATCATATGAGGCTAAATTCTTACTAATGTAAAGATTGGAGTACATATATAATAGGATGGATACAAATGTATTGTGTGCCAGGTTGTCATCGACCCTTCCTCTGACAAAACTGGACAACCTCATCTGGTGGGGCCCAGCACAGAAGGTAGCAGAAGCAAACGGTACATATGAAAGAGAGCCACAGGATGGGCGTCTAGCATCGAACGAAGACTTCGGCCAAGGATTGGCATGAATTGGGTGTTATTTTCTTCCCATTCCATGTAGCATTTGTGTTCCCTCCTTTATTTGGCTATAACTAGTCAGCAATGGGCGCATGCCTGTCGCGCCAAACCATCACTGCAAGCGGACCTCATCTGTTAGTCCAGCTGTCAAAAAATGGTTCAAACGTGAATTAGTTCGCTTTTTTATGGCTCGAACGAAAGTCGTTACTGATCTGCAAAAAAGAACGAAAATCGGTACCAATTCATTAACCTAGCCCCAAATGTGGTACTACCTTGCAATTAACTTGTCGACTTGGCGGTAGGGTGTTGTGGCTTGTAGGTCTTGTAGGTAGGGTGGCGTCCCACGTGACAGTGTGTAAACATTGATTGTATGGTCTCATAACGATTAACATAAATTGAGGTTTCAGGAAAATTGAGAAGAGGACATCATAGGTCGTTGTATGCAGCAGGTTTGATTGATATTTGTCAAGGATGAAAGGTGGGACTGAGCTGTACCACGTGCATGTGTGAGAACTGAGCATAAATGCATACCCATGTGAAATGCATCGTTACCATGCTTGTAGCAATCCATTCCTAATAAAGTAACAAATCCCCTACTCCTGCCTAGTAGAAATAATTGCTAGCTCCTGTTGAGTTGAAATGCACACATTAGAGAACAACAATGTAGACATTCAAAACAATTCAAATAAAGTAAACTACAAAGTACTTGATCTTGAACATTAACATTTGGATTTGATTTTGGAAATTTTATGAAGGGAAATTTTGTTCCAGTAGTATCAATATAGGATGATAGGGTCCCCTGGTTATATTCATTTGGGTTGAACAAGCTCAACTAGGATGTTGGCATCAGATCATCGAACTATCTACAAAATGCATGGTAAAAAGAAGCGCAATGCTTATTATTGTTCTCCTTAGGAACTACAAGCATATAGATAGATGAACCATGTTCTGGAACAAATCAACAAGCTAGTTCAAATTGCTTTTATATTATTTGAAGTGACAATACATGATAGAATGATAAAAGACGGGGATATACAACAAAGCAGGGGCATATTTACATGTTTGTGTTTCTTCTTGTGTATATTATGGATCTATCTATACCTATACTAATTCTAGACTCCCAAGAAATTTCCACGTAAATTAGATTTAACGAACTGTTAATCTGGTGGGACCGAGTTATTACGGTAGAGATCCACCCATGTATTTTTTTTCTCTCAATGGTCTCTTAATTGGCGATCCTATCTCTACATAAGGTGATTAGAACCGTTGGATCAGGTACATGAAAGAGTCCTCTGCTGTTGTCCCACGTGCATGCCTATTCAAGAGTCCATCCCATCTACACGTTAGTTAACAAGTTCAAGAAAAAAAATCTGCTATAGATGCCAAAAGGATTGCTCCCTCGACCTCCTATTGGCACGTCTGTCGCTTACCTCGCTTCTTCCCTTGCTTCATTTCTATTAAACCACCGGTAGTGCGCATCATCTAACAATCCTTGTGCAGGTCATCCGTACGTATTGTTGTCCTCAACCTGATTCTCCATTAATAACGAAAGCTAGGGAACGATTCAGTATAGCATCTCCCCGATTACCTTCAAGAATCCATTCTCGGAATCTGCAGCTTCAAAGATCCAATTCATCATCTTTCTCTAGCCCTGATTAATAAAACAATCTTATTGTGGTTGTTGCCACAAAGCATGAAATCAATCCAGAACAGTTTGAACCAGATGGGTGGCTTCTTCCCTTCCGGCGTTTCTATGAAACCACTGGCAATGCGCATCATCGAACAATCCTTGTGCATGTCATCCATACGTATTGTTGTCCTCAACCTGATTCTCCATTAATAACGAGAGCTAGGGAACCATTCAGTATAGCATCTCCCCGATTACCTTCAAGAATTCATTCTTGGAATCTGCAGCTTCAACGATCCAATCCATCATCTTTCTCTAGCCCTGATTAATAAAACAATCTTATTGTGGTTGTTGCCGTGAAGCATGAAATCAATGCAGAATAGTTTGAACCAGATGGGAGACAACGAGTAGGAAATACATCCATGACATGGATGTTCGAGATCATTGGCTCGGCCTTTACTACGGCAGATTATGGCAGGTAACTTGATATATACCACTAAATTTCCTAATATTTCCTCTAGACCATTAGATTTTTAATGAAAGTGTCGTAAATTTTCTTATCTTGATCATCTGCTACAAAAGAAATCAGTTTTGTATCTATGAGCATTGACCACTGCTGCTAATTCCGCTATGCCATGTAGGGGGCAGAGAAGAACCAGGTGAGGTACTTTGCATCACCCACGACAGTTACAATGAATACTTGTTGTACGTCAGCAATATTGAAACAGCGGCCAGCCAGTTCGCTGCCATATTAATAGCTCAATTTACATTTGATTATCCACGCCGTTCTAAGTTTTCCGAAGTAGTTAATAAGTTGATGTTTCATATGTACAGGATTTGAAAAATTTATATGTCGTTTCATTCGTTTAAACTCATGTTTTGAAAGAATAGAGGATGCATTTTTCTCTTACCAAGTTTTATGCCTTTTTATGTTTTGAAAGAATAGAGGATGTACCTTTTTCCATACAAAGCCTCATGTCTTTATTTACATAAGTAATACTCCGTTTCTTGCTATATCATGAATAAGTCTTTAACAGCTATCAGTCTTACGCAAATTCTGCACTTGAATATAAGAATTTGTTGTGATTAATCATGGTCAGTGCGTACCACATGGCGTGGACAGTTTCTGCTGCACTTCAAGGAACCGTCAGGATGCATGTCCATCTTTCTTTGATTTTTCAGATTTAGTGCTCTTGCTAGATAGCTCTCTATATATACTAATTAGCAAGCGAAATTTTCAGGACCTACACCCTTTCCCAATAACCACAAATTTCCACATTAATTATAATGTTGTGCTAAATAACTTAGTCATTTCATACATGTGTTAAATTGTGCTCACAAGCAGAAAATATATTAGTACCCTATATTTTAGTATGGACTAGGATGTCATGACGAAGTGGGAGAGGTGACACTAACCAAAGTTTGGATTGCTCCTCTCCCACACAGATTATATATGCACTACATGCTAACAAATATGTATTCTTCCTCATATTTATATGCTCAGCTGTTGAAACAATCAAAAAAATTGTTTATATGTATGTACTAATTCTGCCCAACACTAAGACCTCTATAATAGGATCATATAATCAAGCACTTCATCTTGAAAGCCTCAAAGAATATCTATCTATTTACCTATAACTACATTAATTACAGACATGCATCCCTCGAGCTCCCAAGTTAGTCTACATCATTAAAAATATCTTTACCTTTTGATCGATGTACATGATCTATACCCTATGATCTATGTTACTATTCCACTGTAAAAAGACCTAACTTGCACGTAATTACACATTCATGTGAGAAATAATGAAAGGTCTGTACCATCTATGTGTTCGTACATTTAGTTTAACCAGACACATTGATCTACTTCTGTGCCAATCTATAACAGGTCGTACTGCATATGAACTACTGTCCTCATAGTCCTTTTCTTTTGACATGTCCTCGGCCAGAGTCCTATGATATGCTATGATATTTTTTGCACCATCTTCGTGTAATGTTGATTGAGGCTAGGCCACTAGGGTTATCATGCCTCGCCACAGGTTTCAGGTTTTCAGCAATGGCTGGCATCGAGGGAAGGTGCTATCCTGCTCCGTAATAGTTGTTCCATGTTACTGTCACGTAGGAGCAGGATTCCCAAAGGGGTTTCGATCTGCAACAGGTCAGCACCAGGTACGAAGACATCGTGCATAACGGTGTTGTTGAGCCATGGTAGATGTTTCTTGCATTCAGTTTCTACCAGCTCAAGGAATTCTTCGACAAGATCATTAATCAGGGTAAAGATAACCATGCCATGATATTTGGATCGGATCTTGAAGTTTGTATTCACTTTTTTTGATGATTTATATTTGGTTTGCGCAAGGGTGTGCGCTGATCTATGATCTATCTGGAGCCACTGTTTCAATTGCATCCCGTGCCCGAGACGTTCCATGCCGGTGTCAATTTTCATGTCTACCTCTCATGAAGGCTTTCATTTTCCTTAGTGTACCTACCTGACATTATGCAATCAAAATCTGGACCCACATCTACCTGTTAACCCTGCTAGCTTGATACTATATCACTGCAATCTGTAATTATTCACCATCGCCTTTGTCATGGCTCCTGATAGCCAAGTCATTACCACCCATCTGTCAATCTTACAGCCTGATAATTAACCTAGTGCCTACTTTTCTACAGCTTTGTGCATGCTTTGCCCATGTGCCATGCATTTCCCAGTGTGTCAACATGCAAGTGTCTTCAGCTTTTAGTGCGTGGTTTTGCTTCTGCTCTCACACAACTCATCTTTGGGGCATGTCCAGTGAATTATAAGCAATTTTATATCATTACAATATAATTAAAGGACTGGATTGTAGTCGAAATTTTGTGGTGCATATGTATTTACGATATTAGGCTAGATTAGATGCAACAACATAGTCATATGGTAGCTCTTCTTCCTTTTCTATTTCACGTTAGGTCAGCTGACTAATAGCATGAAAAATAAGACATTTATCTATATACATGGCGCGGCTTGAAACTTTTATTCGTTAGTAAAAATGATATTCTTTTGTTGGGGAGATGCACATGATATACTATGCGACAATTCAAAAGTTAACTGAAATTATTGTACAAATTGTGTTCTCTGAGTAGGCCACAATGTTGGGGAACGTTGCAGAAAATTAAAATTTTTTCCTACGGTTTCACCAAGATCCATCTATGAGTTCAACTAGCAACGAGTCATGGGAGAGTGATTGCATCTACATACCACTTGTAGATCGCGTGCGGAAGCGTTCAATGGAACGGGGATGATGGAGTCGTACTCGCCGTGATTCAGATCACCGATTACCTAGTGCTGAACAGACAGCACCTCCGCGTTCAACACACGTACGGGGCGGATGACGTCTCCTCCTTCTTGATCTAGCAAGGGGGAAGGAGAGGTTGATGATGATCCAGCAGCACGACGGCGTGGTGGTGGATGCAGCAGAACTCCGGCAGGGCTTCGCTAAGCAACTACGGGAGGAGGAGGAGGTGTTGCAGGGAGGAGGGAGGCGCCAGGGCTTATGGGTGCGGCCACCCCCTCCCTCCCTTTATATAGGTGCAAGAGAGGGGGAGGCAGCCTTGCCCCTTCCTCCAAGGAAGGGTGCGGTTAAGAGGGGAGGAGTCCATCCTCCCCAAGGCACCTCGGAGGTGCCTTCCCCCTTTAGGACTTTCCCCTTTTTCGCGCATGGGCCTCTTGGGGCTGGTGCCCTTGGCCCATATGGGCCAAGGCGCACCCCCTACAGCCCATGTGGCCCCCAGGGCAGGTGGACCCCGGACCCCTTCGGCACTCCCGGTACAATACCGATAACGCGTGAAACTTTTCCGGCGACCAAAATAAGACTTCCTATATATAAATCTTTACCTCCGGACCATTCCGGAACTCCTCGTGATGTCCGGGATCTCATCCGGGACTCCGAACAACATTCGGTTTGCTGCATACTCATATTCATACAACCCTAGCGTCACCGAACCTTAAGTGTATAGACCCTACGGGTTCGGGAGACATGCGAACATGACCGAGATGGCTCTCGGGCAATAACCAACAGCGGGATCTGGATACCCATGTTGGCTCCCACATGCTCCTCGACGATATCATCGGATGAACCACGATGTCGAGGATTCAATCAACCCTGTATACAATTCCCTTTGTCAATCGGTATTTTACTTGCCCGAGATTCGATCGTCCGTATCCCAATACCTCGTTCAATCTCGTTGCCGGCAAGTCACTTTACTCGTACCGTAATGCATGATCCCGTGACCAAACACTTGGTCACTTTGAGCTCATTATGATGATGCACTACCGAGTGGGCCCAGTGATACCTCTCCGTCATATGGAGTGACAAATCCCAGTCTCGATCCGTGTCAACCCAACAGACACTTTTGGAGATACCTGTAATGCACCTTTATAGTCACCCAGTTATGTTGTGACGTTTGGTACACCCAAAGCACTCCTACGGTATCCGGGAGTTACACGATCTCATGGTCTAAGGAAGAGATACTTGACATTGGAAAAGCTCTAGCAAAACAAACTACACGATCTTGTGCTATGCTTAGGATTGGGTCTTGTCCATCACATCATTCTCCTAATGATGTGATCCCGTTATCAATGACATCCAATGTCCATAGTCTGGAAACCATGACTATCTGTTGATCAACGAGCTAGTCAACTAGAGCCTCACTAGGGACATATTGTGGTCTATGTATTCACACGTGTATTACGATTTCCGGATAATACAATTATAGCATGAATAAAAGACAATTATCATGAACAAGGAAATATAATAATAATACTTTTATTATTGCCTCTAGGGCATATTTCCAACAGTCTCCCACTTGCACTAGAGTCAATAATCTAGTTACATTGTGATGAATCGAACACCCATAAAGTTCTGGTGTTGATCATGTTTTGCTCATGAAGAGGTTTAGTCAACGGATCTGCGACATTCAGATCCGTATGCACTTTGCAAATTTCTATGTCCCCATCTTGAATATTTTCACGAATGGAGTTGAAGCGACGCTTGATGTGCCTGGTCTTCTTGTGAAACCTGGGCTCCTTGGCAAGTGCAATAGCTCCAGTGTTGTCACAGAAGAGTTTGATCGGCTCCGACGCATTGGGTATAACTCCTAGGTCGGTGATGAACTCCTTCACCCAAATTGCTTCATGTGCTGCCTCGAGGCTGCCATGTACTCCGCTTCACATGTAGATCCCGCCACGACGCTCTGCTTGCAGCTGCACCAGCTTACTGCTCCACCATTTAACATATACACGTATCCGGTTTGTGACTTTGAGTCATCCAGATCTGTGTCGAAGCTAGCATCGACGTAACCCTTTACGACGAGCTCTTCGTCACCTCCATAAACGAGAAACATGTCCTTTGTCCTTTTCAGGTACTTCAGGATATTCTTGACCGCTGTCCAATGTTCCTTGCTGGGATTACTTTGGTACCTTCCTACCAAACTTACGGCAAGGTTTACATCAGGTCTGGTACACAGCATGGCATACATAATAGATCCTATGGCTGAGGCATAGGGGATGACACTCATCTCTTCTTTATCTTTTGCCGTGGTCGGGCATTGAGCCGAGCTCAATTTCACACCTTACAAAACAGGCAAGAACCCTTTCTTGGACTGATCCATTTTGAACTTCTTCAAAATCTTATCAAGGTATGTGCTTTGTGAAAAACCTATGAGGCGTCTCGATCTATCCCTATAGATTTTGATGCCTAATATGTAAGCAGCTTCTCCAAGGTCCTTCATTGAAAAACTCTTATTCAAGTAGGCCTTAATGCTGTCCAAAAGTTCTATATCATTTCCCATCAAAAGTATGTCATATACATATAATATGAGAAATGCTACAGAGCTCCCACTCACTTTCTTGTAAACGCAGGCTTCTCCATAAGTCTGCATAAACCCAAACGCTTTGATCATCTCATCAAAGCGAATGTTCCAACTCCGAGATGCTTGCACCAGCCCATAAATGGATTGCTGGAGCTTGCATACCTTGTTAGCATTCTTAGGATCGACAAAACCTTCCGGCTGCATCATATACAACTCTTCCTTAAGATAACCATTAAGGAATGCCGTTTTGACGTCCATCTTCCATATCTCATAATCATAGTATGTGGCAATTGCTAACATGATTCGGACGGACTTAAGCTTCGCTACGGGAGAGAAAGTCTCATCGTAGTCAATCGCTTGAACTTGTCGATAACCCTTAGCGACAAGTCGAGCTTTATAGATGGTAACATTACCATCCGCGTCCGTCTTCTTCTTAAAGATCCATTTGTTTTCAATCGCTCGCCGATCATCGGGCAAGTCTGTCAAAGTCCATACTTTGTTTTCATACATGGATCCTATCTCGGATTGCATGGCTTCAAGCCATTTGTTGGAATCTGGGCCCGCCATCGCTTCTTCATAGTTCGAAGATTCACCGTTGTCTAACAACATGATTTCCAGGACAGGGTTGCCGTACCACTCTGGTGCTGAACGTGTCCTAGTGGACCTACGAAGTTCAGTAGCAACTTGATACGAAGTACCTTGATCATCATCATTAATTTCCTTTCCAGTCGGTGTAGGCACAACAGGAACATTTTCCTGGGCTGCACTACTTTCCGGTTCAAGAGGTAGTACTTCATCGAGTTCTACTTTCCTCCCACTTACTCCTTTCGAGAGAAACTCTTTTCCGTAAAGGATCCGTTCTTGGCAACAAAGATCTTGCCTTCGGATCTAAGGTAGAAGGTATACCCAATGGTTTCCTTAGGGTATCCTATGAAGACGATTTTTCCGACTTGGGTTCGAGCTTTTCAGGTTGAAGTTTCTTGGCATAAGCATCGCATCCCCAAACTTTTAGAAAGCGACAGCTTAGGTTTCTTCCCAAACCATAATTCATACGGTGTCGTCTCAACGGATTTAGACGGTGCCCTATTTAAAGTGAATGTAGTCGTCTCTAGAGCGTATCCCCAAAATGATAGCGGTAAATCAGTAAGAGACATCATAGATCGCACCATATCCAATAGAGTGTGATTACGACGTTCGGACACACCGTTACGCTGAGGTGTTCCAGGCGGCGTGAGTTGTGAAACGATTCCACATTTCCTTAAGTGTGTACCAAATTCGTGACTTAAATATTCTCCTCCACGATCTGATCACAAGAATTTTATCTTTCGGTCACGTTGATTCTCTACTTCATTCTGAAATTCCTTGAACTTTTCAAAGGTCTCAGACTTGTGTTTCATCAAGTAGACATACCCATATCTACTCAAGTCATCAGTGAGAGTGAGAACATAACGATATCCTCCGCGAGCCTCAACACTCATTGGACCGCACACATCGGTATGTATGATTTCCAATAAGTTGGTTGCTCGCTCCATTATTCCGGAGAACGGAGTCTTGGTCATCTTGCCCATGAGGCATGGTTCACATGTGTCAAATGATTCATAATCGAGAGACTCTAAAAGTCCATCAGCATGGAGCTTCTTCATGCGCTTCACACCAATGTGACCAAGGCGGCAGTGCCACAAGTATGTGGGGCTATCGTTATCAACTTTACATCTTTTGGTATTCACACTATGAACATGTGTAACATTACGTTCGAGATTCATTAAGAATAAACCATTGACCATCGGAGCATGACCATAAAACATTTCTCTCATATAAATAGAACAATCATTATTCTCGGATTTAAATGAGTAGCCATCTCATATTAAACGAGATCCTGTAACAATGTTCATGCTCAAACTTGGTACTAAATAACAATTATTGAGGTTTAAAACTAATCCCGTAGGTAAATGTAGAGGTAGCGTGCCGACGGCGATCACATCGACCTTGGAACCATTCCCGACGCGCATCGTCACCTCGTCATTCGCCAGTCTCCGTTTATTCCGCAGCTCCTGCTGTGAGTTACATATATGAGCAACGGCACCGGTATCAAATACCCAGGAGTTACTACGAGTACTGGTAAGGTACACATCAATTACATGTATATCAAATATACCTTTAGTGTTGCCGGCGTTCTTGTCTGCTAAGTATTTGGGGCAGTTCCGCTTCCAGTGACCCTTCCCTTTGCAATGAAAGCACTCAGTCTCGGGCTTGGGTCCATTCTTTGACTTCTTCCCGGCAACTGGCTTGCGGCGCAGCAACATCCTTGCCGTCCTTCTTGAAGTTCTTCTTTCCCTTGCCCTTCTTGAACTTAGCGGTTTTATTGACCATCAACACTTGATGCTCCTTCTTGATTTCTACCTCTGCTGACTTCAGCATTGAAAATACTTCAGGAATAGTTTTCACCATCCCCTGCATATTGTAGTTCATCACAAAGCTCTTGTAGCTTGGTGGGAGCGACTGAAGGATTCTGTCGGTGACCGCCTCGTCCGGGAGGTTAATGTCCAGCTGGGACAGGCGTTTGTGCAACCCAGACATTTTGAGTATGTGCTCACTGACAGAACTATTTTCCTCCATCTTACAACTGTAGAACTTGTCTGAGACATCATATATCTCTAACCGGGCATGAGCTTGGAAAACTAGTTTCAGCTCCTCGAACATCTCATATGCTCCGTGTCGCTCAAAATGCTTTTGGAGCCCGGTTCTAAGCTGTAAAGCATGCCACACTGAACGAGGGAGTAATCATCAGCACGAGACTGCCAAGCGTTCATAACGTCTTGGTTCTCTAGGATGGGTGCTTCACCTAGCGGTGCTTCTAGGACATATTGTTTCCTGGCAGCTATGAGGATAATCCTCAGGTTCCGGACCCAGTCCGAATAGTTGCTGCCATCATCTTTCAGCTTGGTTTTCTCTAGGATCGCGTTGAAGTTCATGGTGACATGAGCGTTGGCCATTTGATCTACAAGACATTTTGCAAAGATTTTAGAGTATTGTTCATGATAATAAAGTTCATCTAATCAAATTATTTAATGAACTCCCACTCAGATTTGACATCCCTCTAGTCATCTAAGTGATACATGATCCGAGTCGACTAGGTTGTGTCTGATCATCACGTGAGACGGACTAGTCATCGTCGGTGAACATCTCCATGTTGATCGTATCTTCCATACGACTCATGTTCGACCTTTCGGTCTCTTGTGTTCCGTGGCCATGTCTGTACATGCTAGGCTCGTCAAGTTAACTTAAGTGTATTGCATGTGTAAAACTGTCTTACACCCGTTGTATGTGAACGTAAGGATCTATCACACCCGATCATCATGTGGTGCTTCGAAACGAAGAACTTTAGCAACGGTGCACAGTTAGGGAGAACACTTTCTTGAAATTGTTATGAGGGATCATCTTATTTACTACCGTCGTTCTAAGTAAACAAGATGCATAAACTTAATAAACATCACATGCAATTATGTATAGTAGTGACATGATATGGCCAATATCATATAGCTCCTTTGATCTCCATCTTCAGGGCTCCATGATCATCCTGTCACCGGCATGACACCATGATCTCCATCATCATGATCTCCATCATCGTGTCTTCATGAAGTTGTCACGCCAACGACTACTTCTACTTCTATGGCTAACGCGTTTAGCAATAAAGTAAAGTAATTTACATGGCGTTCTTCAATGACACGCAGGTCATACAAAAATAAAGACAACTCCTATGGCTCCTGCCGGTTGTCATACTCATCGACATGCAAGTCGTGATTCCTATTACAACAACATGATCTCATACATCACATATATCATTCATCATTCATCACAACTTTGGCCATATCATATCACAAAACACTTGCTGCAAAAACAAGTTAGACGTCCTCTAATTGTTGTTGCAAGTTTTACGTGACCGCAATAGGGTTCTAGCAAGAACGTTTTCTTACCTACGTGAAAGCCACAACGTGATTTGTCAACTTCTATTTACCCTTCATAAGGACCCTTTTCATCGAATCCGCTCCAACTAAAGTGGGAGAGACAGACACCCGCTAGCCACCTTATGCAACTAGTGCATGTCAGTCGGTGGAACCAGTCTCACGTAAGCGTACGTGTAAGGTCGGTCCGGGCCGCTTCATCCCACAATGCTGCTGAAGCAAGATAAGACTAGTAGCGGCAAGAAAGTTGACAACATCTACGCCCACAACAAATTGTGTTCTACTCGTGCAATAGAGAACTACGCATAGACCTAGCTCATGATGCCACTGTTGGGGAACGTTGCAGAAAATTAAAAAATTTCCTACGGTTTCACCAAGATCCATCTATGAGTTCAACTAGCAACGAGTCATGGGAGAGTGATTGCATCTACATACCACTTGTAGATCGTGTGCGGAAGCGTTCAATGGAACGGGGATGATGGAGTCGTACTTCACGTGATTCAGATCACCGATGACCTAGTGTGAACAGACAGCACCTCCGCGTTCAACACACGTGCGGAGCGGATGACGTCTCCTCCTTTTGATCCAGCAAGGGGAAGGAGAGGTTGATGATGATCCAGCAGCACGACGGCGTGGTGGTGGATGCAGCAGAACTCCGGCAGGCTTCGCTAAGCAACTACGGGAGGAGGAGGAGGTGTTGCAGGAGGAGGAGGCGCCAGGCTTATGGGTGCGGCCACCCCTCCTCCCTCCCTTTATATAGGTGCAAGAGAGGGGGAGGCGCAGCCTTGCCCCTTCCTCCAAGGAAGGGTGCGGCCAAGAGGGGAGGAGTCCATCCTCCCCAAGGCACCCTCGGAGGTGCCTTCCCCTTTAGGACTCTCCCTTTTCTTATATCTTGGCGCATGGGCCTCTTGGGGCTGGTGCCCTTGGCCCATATGGGCCAAGGCGCACCCCCTACAGCCCATGTGGCCCCCCGGGGCAGGTGGACCCCCGGACCCCTTTCGGCACTCCCGGTACAATACCGATAACGGACGAAACTTTTCCGGCGACCAAAATAAGACTTCCTATATATAAATCTTTACCTCCGGACCATTCCGGAACTCCTCGTGACGTCCGGGATCTCAGCCGGGACTCCGAACAACATTCGGTTTGCTGCATACTCATATTCATACAACCCTAGCGTCACCGAACCTTAAGTGTGTAGACCCTACGGGTTCGGGAGACATGCAGACATGACCGAGACGGCTCTCGGGCAATAACCAACAGCGGGATCTGGATACCCATGTAGGCTCCCACATGCTCCTCGATGATATCATCGGATGAACCACGATGTCGAGGATTCAATCAACCCCGTATACTATTCCCTTTGTCAATCGGTATTTTACTTGCCCGAGATTCGATCGTCCGTATCCCAATACCTCGTTCAATCTCGTTGCCGGCAAGTCACTTTACTCGTACCGTAATGCATGATACCGTGACCAAACACTTGGTCACTTTGAGCTCATTATGATGATGCACTACCGAGTGGGCCCAGTGATACCTCTCCGTCATACGGAGTGACAAATCCCAGTCTCGATCCGTGTCAACCCAACAGACACTTTTGGAGATACCTATAATGCACCTTTATAGTCACCCAGTTACGTTGTGATGTTTGGTACACCCAAAGCACTCCTACGGTATCCGGGAGTTACACGATCTCACGGTCTAAGGAAGAGATACTTGACATTGGAAAAGCTCTAGCAAAACGGACTACACGATCTTGTGCTATGCTTAGGATTGGGTCTTGTCCATCACATCATTCTCCTAATGATGTGATCCCGTTATCAATGACATCCAATGTCCATAGTCTGAAACCATGACTATCTGTTGATCAACGAGCTAGTCAACTAGAGGCTCACTAGGGACATATTGTGGTCTATGTATTCACACGTGTATTACGATTTCCGGATAATACAATTATAGCATGAATAAAAGACAATTATCATGAACAAGGAAATATAATAATAATACTTTTATTATTGCCTCTAGGGCATATTTCCAACACACAAGAGTCTTTTTTTACAACGTTGGCAAACTTTCTAAACTTCTACAAGAATGCCAACATTGTGTCAATATTTCTTTGCAAATGTTACTAAATTCTGGGGATCACTTTTTTCATATCCGTATATGATGTCATGGTTCATGATAACATGTTCCCAAAAAACATTCAAATTCACATGAATGAATTTCCTGAATTGGTGAACAAATTATGTCTTCTAAATAACCATATTACTAAGTTTCCTTGGAAACTGATCAATATGGCCTGGTAAATTATTAACCAGGTAGTTTTAGTGATATTAAAACATTTCTATATTATTTGTTTTATGCATGCATTTGTAAAAAATGACATTTTGTTCCTGCTATTTGATTTATAAGTGTAGCTTGAAGTGCTTTGTATCATACTACCTAAGTAGCTTGGCATGTTCTACCTACCAGGTGCTACCCAATTAGACATCATCATATCGTGCAAGTAGATAACAAAAGGTGGCCCCTTATTCACCGGAATGGTGTGGGACTGATGGGCAGCTATAACTCGGTAGATTTCATATGGATAATGATTCAATAACTTTGCGTGCATATGCATATTCAATTATGTTTAACAATGATCCATCTCTTAGTGAAGTGCTAATTTTGAGAGAAGCTAGCCGGAATATGCCCAAGGAACACTTGCGCTGGAGTACTGCCACATAGTCTTCTTCTGGATAATTGACTAGTTCGGTTTTAGCATTACATGTAGGGAAACACTTATATCCAGACGTCTGATGCGGCGCATTCGTCAGGCCAGTCATGGGCCGTCTATTCGTATTTTATCTCACGGCTGAGAATGTGTACAATCCTTCGCGAGGAGTCCGTTGCAATCTGTCCGATTTTCCGGCCCCACGTCCCCATAATCTCTCCCTAACCCCAATTTAATCGGCCAAATCAACTGAGCCAGCAGGTCCTCCATCTCTCCGCCCCGCCGCTGCTGATCCCGAGCTCGCCATTTCCCCTACCGCCCCAGTTCTCTCTCCCAGCATGATTTCACAATGCGACCCACTACGGCATCCGCTCCACCCTCACCGGTGTATCGTCCTGTCAGCCGGCCGCCTGGCGACTGGCCCGACCTGCTCACCGACAGACCGCTAACATCCCCCGCCGTGTTTATCTTCACCAGGATCGACCCTGCTACACCTGCAATTGTGTCCTGTCGTCCACCTTGCCCGAGCGCATCTCAGTTTATGAGCAAGGCCAGCACGAGTGGAGCATGGAGTAGTACATCAGGATTCCCCCATCCCATCCTTGTCTGAATTAGGATTTTGATAAAATCCTATTGATTCCTAGGTATTCCTGATTTGCTTGTTGGTTCCTAACACAAATGTGCTATGAGGTATGTGTATATCAATATCTTGCTTTATTCCCTGTGTTGTGCACTAACATATTGGTTACAAAGCATGGGTGATTCTCAAATTTAAAATTTTGTGCTTACACTATTTACAATTTTCAAGGTATGTTCTGTATGAATATGATGCTTCCGAGTATGCATGCTTAAGATGCGTCATATCTTGCTTCACTGCATAGAATTTGCGGACTTCTAGCCATGCTTCCATTTTGTTCTCCTCTTTGTGTTATTGATCCTGAGATTGCATGAAATCGATGCTTCCAAATATCCATGCTTCTAACTCCTAAGCATCATAGATGTGCTTCGCAAACATCCTATGTTCATACTTGCCCTTTTGCCAAGATTTTATATCTTAATTTATTCGTCATGCATATCCTTATATTATGTATCTGACCATATTAGGAACCAAATTATAATGATTCAACTGTGCCTTATAAATGTCTGATAAAATGAGTTTATTGTTTCCTATCAACCATGCTTCCTCTAATTTCTTCCAAAATAAATGTTATGCATCTATCATAATATTTTTTTGCTTCAACCTGTAAGTGGGTGCCACTTTGTATCGTGCAAATATTTTACTTAACCATTATGAGATACTAGTGTATATGTGTATGAGTTAACAACTACTAATGTGGTTCAAGCATTCAGGTGATACTACTGCTAGTAAATTTATTGTGCAAACATTTCGTTTCTTTTGGTGAATTTTTTTGCATCAGTCACTTCAGCGCGTGCCTTTCCTTTCTCACTGAATGCTATTGTACAGAAATTTTGCCGCACCGGATTCCATTTGTGCTTCTTTGTTTTCAACACAACCCCAATGGTGTTGTACTGCGCTGAATGTATACATGTTGAGATCAACCAGGCACTACTCTATTGTGTTGGATGTACTGTGTGCGGGCGTAGAATGTCCTTACTATCGTGCTTGCCCAAGGGCATGCTATGGTGGATTTATCCTGGGAGTTTCACCCACCCTGCCATTGCCATTTGCCAATGAGATCTTTTGCATGCAACATATTGGCGGAATGAAACTCCAAATAGTTGATCAGGAAGCAAGTAGCAGAACAAATGAAAACATGTCTGATATGACCAACTGAATGTTCATTTTTGTGTGTGGAAATATTAGCTAATGAATTGTATGTTCTTAAACTTTTTGTGAAGCACAACGTTCTACATCCAATCATGCTAGGAATCCATAAAAATTCCATTCTTCCGACGTGTTCTATATATGTTACGAATTACGATATAATGAAGTTGTTGCTTCCTAGTAGCCAAGCTTCCTAATATTATTTCTTGCTTACGTTTCTATGGTAAAGAACTTTTGCTTCAGGCATTATAAGTGTGTGCTTATTTTATTGTACAATTTTTTTGATAGTATCGTTAGCAGCACTAGTGTATGCTTCAACCACTAATGATATGTGCTTCAACCACTGCCGGTGTTCCTTCTATTGGTGAAAACTTGATTGTACATACATTTCACATCTTCTAGTGTATCAACAACTATGTGCTTCCTTCTTTCTCACATAATGCTTCTATTGTATAGGTACCTGCACTCGATTGCAGATGGGCTTGTTGCAATGACGTCAAGTTCACTATAACTGAGACAGTCCGATGCCTGCTTTAAGTTGTCGGTTGTGCTAGAATGACGGACAGCTTGTGGCACGCGCAGATCTGGTCCATGACTATCCTATAAAAGTGGTGTTGTAATAGTCCTTTATTTAGTTGCAAAAAATAGTTGTAATATTTTTTTGTACCTTATTAATTTGTATCAACGCTAGATCATCCTTGTTGTGCTTCCCCATGATTTCTTTTCTAAGAAAAATATTTCTGTTATACAAGAAAAATGTTTACTAAACACCAAAAAACTATTTCCAAATCTTCTAAAAACATTAGATAGATCAAATCCTTCTGTTGAACAATATTTTTCTGCCACACCACAAAGTATATTTTACCATAAGTTAAAGGAAATGCTTCCATGCCACAAAAGCTATGTTGTTGTTGCATAAAAATGCATCTCGGAAAAACATAGCCATTGTATTGCATTTATTTGAATTGTATGATTCCTTTGGTTCAAAGGAATATTTCCATGACAAAGGCATGTTAGCATGGCAAAAAGATGCAGGTTAGCTCCCCTAACAAATATAGGAAACAATTCACGGCAACAGTTATTGGAATAAAACAAATCATAACAGTAACTAGTGGAAATCGGGCCCATCCCCGCAAGAAAAGGAACCAGCACAAGGTCCATGCATGCGTAGCAGTAGGATGCACCAGGCAATTAATCCTTCACTTCAGAAATCATGCGCGGGTTTTATTAGTTGATCTAACGACTAGGATGCAATCAATCGGAGGGCTACGAACTAGTCTGATAGGAAAGAAACATCAGTAGTCTGATGCCTAGTGTTGCCCTTACATGTATTTTTGAACTTAGAGTACATAATTAAGACCTTTAGTTTCCTCTCAAGTGCATTCAATGTTAAATGTGTAAAATCACTTGAGAATTATTGAAAATACAAAATAATTAAGTGGCATACCACTCATTGATTTTACGTAATTCGTATAACAATCATCAATTCAAGTATTTGTTATTTTTGTAATATATAAATTTCCTAAGAGTTATGTAATAGTTCGGCCATAGTTGTAAATAACTAGCCCGTGCGAACGCATGGGTAGACGACTAGTATAATCTAATGAGAGATAATTTATTATGAGTTGCTGCCCTGTTCATTTGTGCTTCATCGAAAGCTTCCTTTGCTTGGTCAAAGTTTAAAGTGCATGAGAAATTAACTTGCTGCACGGGAGGAAGGTTGGCTAGAAGTAGGTGAGGTAAAAAAGGAGGCTCCATTTCTGTTACATCTGTTCAGGCTACTAATTCTGTACCTCTTACTCATTTCAGTTTCACATGATGTATGTGAAATAAATATCTTATATATCTTTATTTCTAAGGTTCAATTACCATCTAAAAGCCGAGTAGAGAATTAGAAGCGTTCTAGTTAGCATTTAAAAGCTATATCTGATTACCAATTAGAACGTAGTTGTTTTTTTCATTATCTTTCAGATTGCACTATCAATTTGTTTTAAATTTCAGATAAATAATGATCTTGAGTATTCATATATACTGCTGTTTTTTATTCATCATGATAAACCTGTCGTTGCTATGGTTTTGATTCTTGAAATGTTTTCCATGTCTTCAAAGCTATTTGTACCCTTTGTACTTGTTTACTGTAAGTGTGCAGCTCATGGTATAATATCCCTTTAGTTCCCTGAATATTTTAGATGATTAGAAGATTAATTGCATTCTTTTTAATTGAGTTTGTACACATTTAAAAGCTTCTATTAATACCAGTTGCAAGTGCAGTCTCTAACTCTTACCCTTTCCATTAATAACAAGGCATCAGTGATAGAAGAGCTATTGTTGAAAAAGGTCTTGGCAATAAACACGGACGGAAGAGCTATTGTTGAAGGACTTGACACTAAAGAACAACGTAAAAGGGCCTCTTCGGAACTAGCTCGGCCTCACACCAACTACCATCCCTTCTTTCATTTAAAAAAAACACATATGTATGCACGGGCTCACACGCCGTGCCTTCCGCTTGCTAGTCATATTAACCGTAGTATCAATGGCTATACAGATGGTAGTTGTCCCTTCCAAGGATGCATGCCAGGCAAGTTGTAACTCATATTAGGGTGCTTAAGACAAATGACAGAAAATGTGTACTAGTAGATTCAATAATGCCGGAAAAATTAAAAAAATGCACAAACGTACTAGGTAGAGAAAGGTATGGCAACCTCCATCTCTAGTGTGAAGTTGTTGTAACTAGTTCTCTCATCTGTCCATCTCATCATCATCAAAAGGAAACACTAAACTAGCAATAGAACAAAAGGACTAATTCCCGTTTGGAAACACACAATATCCATAGAAATTTTGTCACCACCTAGCTAAAAATATGGCAGAAGAACACGTATGAACTATCCGTGAATCAATTATGTTGTGTGCTTGAAAAAACGATGTGAGATAATCAAGTAAAAGACCTTCAAAGAGAATTTATAGTGTAGAATAAGCTACAAACTCAAAACTGAATCCCATACATAAGGTAAAGTTTGCATTTCGTGAGAGAAATAACCACAAAATGTTAAAGCATCGAGAACATATAGGTGATCGGCAGAACAAATAAATAAAGGGCTGCAACATATTTAACTGATTGTGTCAAACCTGTATCGAACTACGTACGTGGTGGCTACATTGTTTAATAATATGGTTGTATGCAGCTTTTTTATGTAGAGGCCGGGGGTAATCCTCATTTCCGACAAAATGTTTAACTGATTGTGCCAAAAGGCATAGTCAAGTGAATTAACATCAACACTCCTACCATTTATATCATTTAGGGAAATTTTCTCTTTGAATTTGGGGTTGTATTACTCTTCATTAACACAGCATGTTATATTGTCATAAGTGCTATTAAATGGTCGGAACACATCAAGTTATCTCCTAATACACATGCTTGGAGCATCCTCCTTTTTCCTGGCTTGGGACAAACTATGAACATATTTTACAGGAGTTTGGAATGAATACAAAGATTTTGTCGAAGATTAGGATTTGAAAAAACACACTTGGTTCCTATAAAGATGATTGTGGATATATAGATGAAGATGAATCCGATAGTTCAAATCTAAGTTACTGTTTGTTATTATTTGTGAAATGATGAATGGTTCAAAATGTTGTTTTTCTTTCATTCTTTTAACAGGCATTCATCAATGTTAATTTTGGTGAAACAAATTATGATGGTTTTGAGGATGCATACTCAAATTTTATTAAAGCTATTGATGTGAACAACACATTGGATAGCTACCAAATGGTATTGACTATGACTTTTACAACTGAACACACACATATATGTTCTACAACAAATATGCAAAAGAACGTGGTATAATTATTAGAAAGGAGAAGGTTAAGCATGGGAAGAATTCACAAAGAATGCAGTTAAGGCGTTTTGTATATTCTAGAGCAGGGATAGGATAAGAAAAGTTCCTCGGTATAGAGGGCCGCACTCAGAGACTACGACCTGAAAGTCATTGCAGATTCGAGGCACAACTAACCATTAACCCTCGCAAGGGGTGTGGAGTTGGGTATGTTGACAGCTTTGTGAATGAACATTGTCACATTTTAACTAGGCCAGATGAGGATCCTCGTGTGGCCTGATAGAATACTATAGGTTTTCCAGAAAGTTGGAATCTTTGCCTTGGGCTCAGCTGCCATGGGAAAGCAGTGAGTATTTTTCATATGTAGGTCAGGTTGGTATCGCGATGTTGGCTTAAGGACATTATAATTTACGTTCTATGAATAAAATGGCACGAATTAAATGGTGGTGCAATCATAACTATGGGTCTCATAATTAGTAGGAAAGAGAAAAAACTTCACCTTTATGAATACCAAATGTGTAATGAAGGATACTTAAAGAGTATGTTCTAGTGTGATACTCAGTCATGTACTGACTTCAAAGATTTTGGTGTTTGATGCTCATAGGAACAAATTGGTGTAGAACATGGTCTTTCAAACTCATCCCTCATTTAAACGAGAAACTTGGTAGTCCATATGGAACTGAGAACTGAGTATCACACCAGAACATACTCTTTAAACGTTCTTCATCACCTAGCAGACAATTCAGATTTGTCAAATTTTCTTCAAAGAAGCTACACAAAAATATCATGATTCATTAGACAAGAGCATATTGCAATGCATGCGAACACTACACACACACTTATTTTGAATGCGAATTGAAGGAAATATCTACTCACTCCGGAGTAGAACATGAGCACAATAATATGCATTCATTGCGTGAGATGCTTTGTCAACTTTTCATACACATGGGCACATTTATGAGCGTTTTCTCTAGATAGGTGTGTGTGTGCGCGCGCACCCCCACACACACACAGAGTGTGAGCCACAATTCTTAGAAAGTAGGTAAGAATCATGTTTTGCACATTGTTTCGCCAGAACTCTATTATAAGTACTAGGTGCTAGTTGAACCCAGAGGAGGAAATGTGTACGAGAACTCAAGGGCTGAGCACATCTTGGACTATTCATTTATCGGGAGGAATTGATGTCTCTCCCATAGATTCCTACCTTCCTTGCGCCAAAGCTATCGAGAACTCACCACGCTAGCATTATCTAGAACTGTAATGAAAAACTTGGTGGTCATTTTTTCCTTATTTAACCGTAGGGTAGGACTTTCAAGATTGTAGGTATGGAAGGCAAGGGTAAATGAAGATTCACCTACTGTATCCAATCTTGTCCCAGAGACATGGGCTTTGGAAAAAAATTAACCCATGTCAGAGGCATTTGCTTAGCCGCCAGATCACTCTTTGCCATAGGCATGAGCTTAATCATCAGATCATTGTCTCAGAACATCCTTTGCCTCCAGATCAATCTTCACCTCTTGATCATCCCAAGCCCAAGTCGTGGATTTTGCACCGGTCAAACCTATGCAGGTGGGAAGCCCTTCGCCACCAAATCTCCAAGTCCATGGTCTCCAAGCCACTCCATGATGCTACGCAAAGGCATACGTGGTAATACCTCAACGAGCTTGTCCTGAGTACATGTAGATGGAAAGACGTGCAAGGAAGAAAAAACACATGTAAACTTGACATGGATTATCTACTCCCGAGCTCAAATACACCCGCGTGAACAACTAATTGTAAAAAAGTCAATAAAATTTAGAAAACTGATTTTTTTGGATGAACATCGACAAATTTTCAAACATCCTGCAAAAATTCACCCTGAAATGACATCAGTGGAGGCTTGTACATAAAAAATAAAAGTCGAGGCTCAGAAAGACGTATTTTGGAGCACCAATATTTGTATTTTCGTCGCAAATATTTGCAGGATGTCGTTACAAAACTTGTTGATGTTCACCCGCAAAAAATAGATTCTTTGGCTTGTACTATTCTTTTGATATTCAGGTTCATTTGTGCTCGAGATTAAAATAGAACTTTCGATGTAAACTCCACATGTAAGGTCCTATTTTGAAGATACATCCAGAATCCTTAGTGGAGTGTCAGCATTGATGGGGATTACGTTTCCCTTGGGAGTTTTGGAGCTGCGGTTGGAGGTGGCGCAGACTTCCTGATGTCTTGCTACCTGCCCCTGTGCCCATGTTTTTTTGACGCAGTACAATCTACAATGCTCAAGTACAAGTATATACACTCACTTCTATCTTAAGGGTATAATTTGAAATAAATTTTTTTGTCTATTAACACGTACGAATGACCCATTTGAAATACTAGTTTGTTATATGAATGGTTGGGTGCGTAATGATACTAGTAAAGTGTAAACTGGGAGGAGGGGCTTACAAATTTGAACTTTCAAATTAAACGAAACTATACCACCTCACATTCGCAACAAAGAAAAACACCTCACCTTTGTTCTGCTGCGCCAACGTCGCTCTGCTCCGCACACCACACCTTTCTTTCTTTCTTTCTTTCTTTCTTTCTTTCTTTCTCCCCCCATCCGGCCATCCCCCTTGCTCCTATCCCCCTCCAAAACCCTGCCCTGCCCCGCCCTCAACAGAGAGAGAGAGAGAGAGATCCTCTCAACGCCGGCCGGCGGCCACCTCCACAACCCAAGACGTACGCGCGCGGCGGGCCTCAGCCACCTCCACAACCCAAGACGTACGCGCGCGGCGGGCCTCAGCCACAACCACAACCTCGACCTCAACCAGCGGTAAGCTACGACAAGGTCTTACATGTCAATCCCTACAGCACCAACTCAAGGTGTACCCGGCAGGCTTCAGCGACGAGGACGGCGCGGGGGACTTCGTCGCCGTGTTTGTCCACGGGGACTACGCCTCCGCCGCCAGCAGCACCAAGATCTCCGTGGAGATCTTAGACGCGCGCGGGGAGAACCCCTCGTCGTCGTCGTGGGCGTCGAGCAGCGTCTGCTCAGACCCTGCAGTGCGGCCCTCGAAGACGGCGCTCTCCCCGCGTGCATCTAAGATCTCCACGGAGATCTTGGTGCTGCTGGCGGCGGAGGCGTAGTCCCCGTGGACAAACACGGCGACGAAGTCCCCCGCGCTGTCCTTGTCGCTGAAGCCTGCCGGGTACACCTTGAGTTGGTGCTGTAGGGATTGACATGTAATCAGTTTTCTAAATTTTATTGACTTTTTTACAATTAGTTGTTCACGCGGGTGTATTTGACCGGGTACACTTCTATCTTAATGGTGCGCGCGGCTTGACGCCTGGAAAGGATACAAAGAAGAGTGCACGCCGGCGGCTGGGGACACGCCGATCGCCGCGTGCACTATGACAGGTATATATAAGTAGCGCGGTTGATCATTGATCCGGCTGCTCGATGCCGCTATGGTTTCCGATTTTTCTTCGTTGTTTTCATTTTTGGAATGTTAAACCCTGTTCACATGCTGATTCAGTTTTGATTTTCCTTTTCGTTGTAGAGTAAGTATGGAAACATCGATAATCATGAAAATACTACTACAAAAAGAAGGCCAACGCTCGAGGGATCATCCAGCTCGATAGGCACCCGATGCATCCTATTCCTATCCATCACGCTGCGTCTCCAACAGTGGCTCTAAAAAACGCGCGCGCGGGGTAGACGTGGGTTTTAGCGCGCGCGGAGCGGTTTTCGCGCGCTCCAGCTGGTGCGGGAGATTCAGGCGCGCGGAAAAAGATCGCGCGCGCGAAAAAGCGGCCGGGCACGTGCTAGGGACGCCGCGCTTTATAAATCCAGCGCCCTCCCACCGCTCCGTGCCTCGCCACGCGCCCTCTGCCGCTCTCTCCGCCGCTCTTTCTCGTCTCTTTTCTCGCTTCGCTGCCACCGCGTCACCGGGGAAGTTTGGGCTACCGCGGTGTCCGCGCCAGTGGCCGAGCTACCACGGTAAAAAAAAATTGAAATGCAGTCCCTTAGGACCCGATTCATTAAAGAAGGTAGAATAGAGTTGCCCGGTTAATTAACAGGAACCCGGGCGAAAATAATTACAACACGCCCACAAGAAAGGGCATCCGACCGACCTGGCACCAACAAGACCACACACACCGTCGAGAAGAGGACACTGTCAAGCCTGCATGCATTGTCATCGTCATCACCTCTCCTCGAGCAAGCGACTCCGACTTCGCCGCAGACAACCCGTCAAGACCCCTTTGAACAAATGACACACGACGACCTTCTCAGACATAGCCAAACAATCGACTGCAGACGTCGAGGACCGGCGTCTCCGATTTTGCTGATGCGCTTCACTGGAGAAAGTTGCACGCCTCGCACCGACCTAGCCCAGCGCCACCGCGGTAATTAGTTATAGGGGGGAGAATTTAGAAAGCACTTATTCTTCGGAATGTTAAGCCAAATGCGGTCAAGCGATTCATGGTGGATGCACCGCCACCATTTGATGATAAGACATTTGTTGTTCATAACCGCGGTGTTAATAATACCCATCCCCCAAGGTATTTAGGCCATAGCATGGTTTTCAATTTGACCATCCTATACATTTTCTGTAGTCAATGATGTTCTAGTAAAAGGAGCTACGACCATTGTCACGTATTCCAATTACATGTTGTTATTCCCCTCTCCAGGGATATCACATCAAGTCAGCATGCTGTTGACTTTGGGCGCCAGCTGTTACAACGAGTAAGCCTTTCATAATCAATCATTCTTCTTCTAGTTAAATCAATAATGCATGAAAAAAATTCCTACATTATGAGAAATCTATGCGAAAGTGCTGTTCAAGAATTCACCCGATTAATCAGTTAATGGGTCAGTTAATCGCTACTCATAGCATGGCCGAATCGAGTAGCACCTATTCGTTGCGTTAACTTGTCAGACCGATTAATTGGCCAGTTAAACTGATCGATCAGTTGTCAAGCCGATTAATCCCTGTTGGTCCGTTAACGAGTGGGTAAACAAAGCCCGACTTTTTGGCCTGTAACCCTTTCTAGCTCCATCCCTCTCCTTAATAGCTAGGATCAAATGTTACCTCCTCTCTATGCTTTTCATATGTGTACGGCAGCATGTTTTGGTATAGTACATAGCTAGGAGCATGAGAGTATGGTATAATAATACATAAAAAATCTAGATACATGTGGTCAAGTTCATATTCAATCCACCGATTAGTGGTTGACCGAATAATCCAGTTAGTAGGTCGATTCATCGATTAATCCCTACTCCTAAACCGGAAAATAATTGTATTTCCCTCAAAAAAAAGGAAAAGGAAAATAATTGCATGAGGCCTTCGGTTGACTGGGAATTGGCAGGGATTGAGGAGGGTTAAATCCTCTATATGTCAAATTCCCCTCAAATACTCTCCCATCCCGTTGAGAAGGGGTGTAACCGAACAAGGCCTGATGATCTCTACTCCTAATGTCTCAGTTGGTAGTCCGTGTTCCGGGTTTATTTTTAGTCCCACCTAAACAGGTTTTATTTGGTACTTCTTTGGTACTTGCTCTATACTCCCGCTCAGTCGCGGAAAACCACGATTAACCCCGCGATCGAGTGCCGCAGAAGCCCAACCTCCCGTCGCAGTTAACTAACACAGTCGAAAAAAAACCACCATAAAAAAACCGGCGAAAATTAACCAGCGAAAAAAACGCCAGACTGTCGTCCTCGGCGAGGTCTCGTGTTCCTCGAGGGACAGTCTCCCTGAATCTGCCCTCGTTCGCCCGCCGCCGCTTCTTCGATACTTCACCGCCACCGCTCCATCCCTGCGCCGCGCCGGCGCATGCTCGAACTTCAAACCCGCCTGACTCCACTGATCCGGCTCTGCTCCCATTCAGGACCTCCGCTGAGCGCTTCCCGGATCCGAAGCCGATCCCTTTCAGGACCCGTCGCCGGAGACGTCCAAGATGTGGCGTCGGTTTTCACTTTCACGTTCCCCTGCCGAAGGCGTCCAGGATCCGCCGCCAGACACACAAACTCCAGGTATCACATATTCTAAGCCGGCTATCCCTTTCAAACAGCCTTCTTATGAACACACAAAAATTGGCATCCATGTCATTGCATACACACACACCAGGAGATCTACAGCCATCACAGGCATCACATAATCTCAGTTTTAAGAATGTACAGCCACCACATATATGTCAGGCATCAGAGGCATCAGAGGCACCACATGATACAAATAGAGATATATAGATCTTGTAATCTACCAGGCATCCAAATAGCAGGAAAATCTGTAGATATGTAACTCTGAAAAAACTGCAAAATAAAATAACAGCAATTAAGGTTCAGGGCTGGACACAAATAGTCCTGCATTTTTCATCCACACACGTACAGAGAGAATAGCTATATACCAGACATCCAAATAGCAGCAAAATCTGTAGATCTGTAACTCTGACAAAACTGCAAATTAAAATAGTACCATGTAAGGTTCAGTGCAGGACACAAATATGAGAGAGCATCCTGATCTTCTAAATTTGAAATATACAGAGAGAATAGCTATAGTGTAATGATTACCAGATTATCGCTCACAACAATATGAGAGAGCATCCTGATCTTCTAATCTACCAGCCATCCAAATAGGTAACTTTTGAGAAAATTTGAAATAAAATTAGTATATAGTGCCAACCAGTAATATATGGCAGTATAACATATTTCAATGGAGCAAATCCTTACCATAATTCTATAGTTTTCAATCAACAACGATTGTGGCTGACAAGAACGGAGTAATATATGTTCTGGTTGAGAAAGCACCCTGATCTTGTAAATTAGCAGCAAGTAAGGTTCATTGCAGGGCACAAATCGTATTGCATTTTCCATCCACAAACGTATAAAACATAATATCTTTATCAAGGTAGAAAATGATGAAAGCACCCTACATATGAAATTGATGAAAGCACCCCACAAGTGCTTAAAGTGATATACTGTGATAAAAAATAAATGGAGCAATTGCGGCTGTCTAGAATTCATGGAAGCATTTAATTACCAGAATTATAATGATATCAATTAAAAACGTTTGCGGTGGTCTAGAACATGATAAATGATCCTGCAGAATTATATTAATTACCAGCCACTGCTTTTCTAACTGTTTAGGTGCAGAAGCAATTGTGCTTAAAATTTGTGATAAAACCGTGTCTAAAAGTAATAAACTGAATGATAAAGTGTGTATGCCTTCAAGTAAATTACCATCTTCTGCATGCCTTCAAGTAAATCACCCTCTTGCTCATGCGCCATCTTTCTGCCTTTCATCTTGCATCTACTATCTCCATCCAAGTCAGGTTTCCTTTAAGTTTCTTCCAGGCCTCAAAAGTTGGAGATAACGGTCATTACATTTGCGAATGGGTAATGCAAAAAGCAAGGATGGTGAACATCAACTAGAAGAGGTCGTAGCTACAGGTAATAATCACTGCACCAATTTTACTTGCATTTATGACATTAACAATCTTTTAGCAAAATGTGTTGCAGGTCAGACGAGCGGTACAAATCATGAAGAATACAGTGCAACCTTGATACCCTTTGATGAACAAGATGAAGCTAATTACGCGACGGAACCCGGTATATAACTTTGTGAAGAATTCTGTGTTGTATTGCCTGACTTGCATATCTGACAAATCTGATAGAATAAGGACCATGCTTATTGTGTTGCAGCCCCTACGAGCGAGACAAATCTGATAGAATCTAATTCAAGCATCGTAAACGTATCTGGAAATGTTGACCCAAGATACACGACGGAAACAGGTACAATCATTGATCAGATATTGGTTTGTTGTTTGCCTGGATACCAGGCAGACATTGGTTTTGTATTCATGTTGACTAGAAATCTACAGATGGATCAGAATGGGTAAGGGCTGGGTACCATGCTGATGGTCAAACGGCTCCGGCTAATCCGACGGAGCTACGAGTTGACACTGAAGGTATCCACTTCCCAACTGGCTTGTGCAGTGGTGGAGTGGTGGTTCAGTGTGTTTTATTTGTTTTTTTATTTGTACTTATAACATGATGCAGACAACACAGTTTCCGAACAGCTTGAAACTGGAGCTGTAATTCATGAATCTAAAAAATACGCTGAGGAAGCAAGGGAGCAGTACAATGCACGGAAGCGTGCAGCTTATCGGAAGAAGAAAAATGAGGAAGTTGTCAGTTTACAAGAGGAGAATCAGCATGTACTTGCAAAATCTGGTGAGTTCATTAATGTGAGGTTGCTGGATGCTCTCAGTTTGATATGCAGGCATATAGAATGCACATGATGCTCATACTATGTCGCAAATTAGATCATGGGGAACTTATCAACGCTTCAGAGGCGGGCGGCTTATCGAGCCAACAAGACAAATGGTTTGGATAACCAACAAGTCAATGGGCAGTCAGCCCGTCGCCGATCTCTATGTGATATCACAAATGTCATGGAAGATACGAAGATAAATAAAGCCACGCCAGATTATCATGGTTGGTATATTGATCCACGTCCCGTATGTGCTGTGTTTGCACGAAGGTAGACACTTGTTACACAATTTGTAGAATTACTGACCAAGCTTGTTGAATCATATTATTCAGCCAGCTCGAAGAATGCATCAGGAGAGAAGAAAAATGCAACATATCCTCATGAAGCTATGGTCACATCGGGTGTCCTTTGTTTGAGAGATAAAAAAGGTAATATGATATCACCATCTTTGCTGTCATTAGATTTCAAGTTGTGTTTTCTAATTTGGCTTTAGATATAATGACATGAATGGCATGATTATGTGACTTTGATGACACCAAAGAAAGTACGATAATGACAGAAGATTTTTGCAACACAGAACAAAGAAACGCCCTTGAAAGGGCTAACGGTCGGCGGAAGAAACAACCTAATGACCGAGATGAGAATGCACATGCCCTTTATTCAGCAGGTAATCTTAAAGGGTTCTAACCATGATACTCATTCAGCAATGGCTGGCTTGTTACAGTTTTATTCTCTAATTTAACGGTTTGCCCTGAATGACACCAGATGACAATATAATCTTGAATGACACCCAAGAAACAGATCATAAAACGGAAGAAGAACGAAAGAGAGACCATAGAAACGCACTTAGGAGGGCGTCATATCAGCGGAAAAAACAACCTAATATCCTAGATGAAAACCAATGTATCCCTATTTTATCAGGTAAGTTTAAAATGTTTTAAACATTATACTCGGTCCCGTCGTAACCAACAAGCATTAATATGGTTGATGAATTCTGCTTCGCCAGACAACCCAACCAGGTCTACAACATTTCCGAGTTCAAGCACAGTTTCATCTCATCTATGACAACGAGCTTCCAGGTAAGCATATTGTGCCAACTCATACACCAAATGCTTGCATGTATCTGTTTTATTCTCTAATATTTGGGAATGTTCTGAATGACACCAGATGTGAATGTAATCTTGAATGACAACCCAGAAACAGAGCAAAAAAGGAAGAAGAACGCAAGAGAGACCATAGAAACGCCCTGAGGAGGGCTTCCTATCGGCGGAAGAAGCAACGTAATGCGCAAGTTGAACATGCACTGACCCAAAATTTAGCAGGTAAACTTATAATGATTTAACCATTCTGGTTAGTACTATCTAATTAATTAATGTTTAATAGGTTTGGACAACTTTGGTTCACCAGAGAAAGCCACTAGCTATACATCATTCTCGAATGATGCGTCAACATTTCCTGAGAAAACTACGGTCTCATCTGGGATCGTTAATGACAACGAGCTACAAGGTAATCAAATTTGCTGTAAGTTAGACCTAGAGAGCACGATGTGATCATAAAAGGAGAAACCTTGCTGTAAACATTGGCAATGAACATGATTATAGTTTTAAGTATAGAGTATACAAGCATAGAACTCGCATGATGTTGTTGGGATTCATGTGAACGGGGCAGCAGGGAGGGGCCGCGAGGTCTCACCTTGCCGCCGAAGTGGTGGGAGTTGCGGAAGACGGCGGAGTGGTAGGCGATGTAGACCACAGTCTGCACCACCGTGACCCGACCTCTTGGTGGTTCTTCTTCCCTGCGATGTAGACGACAGGCTGCACAACCGTGGCCACGTCTTGGCCGTCGGGGAGCCGTCTTCGCCCTGGCCCTGTCTGTGAGTGCATCTCATGGCGCCTCGATAAATACGCGAGCAGGAGATCAGTTCAGGGATGCAACAAAAGGATCATTGGAGGAGGAAAGGGGTCGGATCTGCGTACTGGAGCTTCTGTCGTTGCAGATCGAGTCGCCCCGCTTCGGATCCACCATAGAACTCGCCGGAGGCCAGCACCGCCGCGGATCCCAACCGAACGCGACCGGATCCAGCACCCGCGCCTGGCGACGAAGACTGGTGCGGTGGCTCATCAGCGGATCCCAACCGAACGCGACCGGATCCAGCACCCGCACCAGCACCGGATCCAGCACCCGCACCCATCAGTCGCGCACGGCTCGCCGGAGACTGGTGCGGTGGTCGCTGCAAGATGGCGTGGTGGTTGCGGGCTCGGCGACGCGCGCCGCGATGCGGCGGGGGGAGGTGACAGGGCGAGAGGTGGCGAGTGAGAATCATCGTGTGAGGTGAGTGGAGAGGAGAGGAAAGGGACTGATGCGCGGGCGGAGCAGCGGCCGCCAACTTGCCTGGCCATGCGATGCGGCGGTGGAGGGGAAAGTGGGAAGATGAAGTGAGTGGAGGGGAGTGGAGCGGCTGGGTTGGATATGGAAAGCGGCTGGGTAGGTGGAAAGGCGACCGGGGCGGGGGAGGCGGGCCGTCGCGCGGGGGAGGTGGGCCGCTGCGCCAGCCCGTGACGCATTTGGTCTGCGCATGGACGTGCTGTTTCTGGCCCGTGTAAATTATTACATTTTGTTTTTTGAAGAAGGATTGGTTGCATGTTTTTTACAGTTTTTCTTAGCCTACAAAAATAATCTAAATAATTATCAAATGACAACTAACTTATATATGAACATTGAAGTTATGGGTCCGGAGCTCGACACCCGATCCAATGGGCTTAAGTCTTAAGAAACTTCAGTGCATACTTAACATGGAGCAGCCCATGGACAATGATTGCTTCAACACCGCCGTGCGTATGCTGGCATGTGACGAGGGAGTATTGTTCACAAACCCTCCCGTACACTACATGGATCTACGATTTTGTGTAAGTTATCGTAACTCTTCATTCTATGTGTCATTACTAACAACATGTTGAACCAATATTTCTCTTTTTCTCAGTCCATGTTGCTAGAGTCAACACGAGGTCAGAAGTTTTGCGAGAAGGAAACTATCCAGACGTTGGCAACATTATTTGATAGTTGGCCTGGGATGGACAACGACATATCATCATGCAACAAGGTAAGTAAAGTTATTTGTCCATTGTTATCATGGTTTATTGTTGTTTCTAATATCTCTACTTGTAGATTTATCTTCCCTATTCATCAATCGGCCGATACATCTTGTACGTCATCGATAAAGAGGCACGTCGCCTATATATTATGGATTCTATTCAAACATCACAATCGTTAGAGGAAAAAAATATGAGGCATGCACTGAAATTAAAAAGTTTTGCAAGGGATTTCAAAGAAGCACTCGAAATAAAGCTGCCTGGTTGGAATTATGACATATCTAAATGGCAACGTTTATTTCCGTTCGGTGTTCCAACAAGTATAGATGGGTAATGAATCCATAAGAAAAACATTTACTTTTGTTATCTCTATATGCTTCATATTATTAATCTAAAGTTTTGCAGGAATGTGTCTGGCTATTTTGTTTTTCATTTTATGCTTTGGTGGAACTGTAAAGAATTGGTCAAGCCCATTTGCTTGGTGAGTATTGTCCGTTACATGTGTTAAGACCTTCGGCTTGAAATTTTAATACTAACTACATGTATTTGTTTGTGCAGGATGGGTATGAATTTTTTTTTCGAAAAGGAGGAATACCCCCGGCCTCTGCATCTGGACGATGCATATGGCCACTTTATTGATTATTAACACAAGACCTTACAAAGTCGTACAACAGTAAGACCAAAGCCACCATCTTCGCAACCTCTGTCGCTACTCCTAACTAACTGATGAAGGGGCGCTGATGGTCTGGGCCTAATACCAAACAGACCTCGCAGCCAAACCTAACATCTGAGACCTGAGGTCCCAACCAGGACTCCTTCCGGGTATGGGCAACCACCAGTCCGGCGTGCTCGTCAACCAGGCCCCCTGCCGGGTATGAGGCCGCCGCAGCCACGTACCATCAATCCATCTTCAGAGCTGAACTGTTGCATGAACCGTGCCAGGCCTCACTGCCATCGACGCCACCACGACGCCAGACAGCGCCACCATCCTGCACCCGTCCATCATCACACGCCCACCGGCGAGACCTCCGCTGCTCCATGCCGCTGAGACCCGCCGTTGTCGACGTGCCAGATGCCACGCCGCTCCTCCTCTTGCCCCCTCCAGCCAACACTTGCTCCAAACGATGCCCCCAGGAGGGAGAACGACATCGAAACGTCGCCATCGTCCGATCCGGTAGATCCAGATCAAGGGTTTCCCACAGAGCCTTTCGATCAGGTTGACGTGACCTGCAACGACGATGCCTCAAGAAGGGAACGACGTCCGAGACGCCGCCATCGCTCGCCATGACCGCAGTCAGACGCGATTTTCACCGGAGGCCACGGCGTCCCGATCTCGCGGTTGGCTGGAACGGAGCCCTCCGCCGAACCGGTGACGTTGCCGCCGATCCGATCCCACCGCCGTGCGACGCCCCGATGGAGAACCCGATCTAGATCGAAGACGACCTCGACCGAAACCCTGCCACCAGCACCGCCACACCGCGCCACCTCCTCCTAGCCCAGTCGCCGCCGGATCCAGCCGTCCCCGCCTCCGGGAGACCAGCCGGACGAGGCGCCCCTTGTCCCCGATCTGACGGCCCGCGCCGCCGCCACGAGGGCTAGAGGAAGGAGGGAATGCCCCGCCGCCGCCAGCGCTGGCTTCGCCAGCGGGCGCACTCCGGCGGGCGAGGGAGGCGACGCTGGGAGGCGATGGCGGCGGCGGCGATCGATCTCGAGGCGCGCTGATGAGCGCCATGAGCGGGAGGTGTTGAGGAAGCAGTTTTTATTATACTTGCTAAAACATCATGGGAATGAAGCTAAAGAAAGCTTTCCGGATATTGTGAAAGAATTTCTTAAGCACATCATCTAGACATTAATAGTTTTGTAATAGATATTTAGTTGGAACATCGCTCAGTTTGTTACATGGACATGTCGCTGCTTTTTCTTTATATTATCAATTTACATTGCAAAAATGGGCTTCACTTATTAAATAATTGTGTTTGTGTTATATTGTTTGTAAAAAATGGAATTTAACATGTTACATTGTAAACTATTTAAAGAGCGCGTGGCAACGCACGGGCACTCTACTAGTGTCACTAATTTGCCAGTTCGCCTAATCCCTTTGCGCTTAGCAATCTTCTTTTACTTCTCTCGTCTCGGAGGAGCAACTGCGGCGCCATCTGGTAAAAACGAAGGGAGAAAACGACACAGTCAAATTGCTAAAGATAGCAAGGAGATGGATGCCAATTGCAGCAGGGGAGTCCTACCCGGTCAAAGTAAGCAAGGTGTAAGTAACGTATTAACAACTTGCGATTAGAGAACGTAGAACATGGCCAATAGGATTTCTTTATCCCTAGGGTAGCTCAATCACAACATTAATTTACTGGAATCAACGACCATCATCATGTATAATTGCAGCTCAACTTGCTCTACTACGGCCCGCACTAATCTGGCCGGAGGACAACTACGCTCTACCATAAAAGCGTTGACATTGCAGCCCGAGGTCATCGTCGTCTTCCTCAAAGCTCAAGAGCGCCGTGGTGATCCAGATCTCGCTGATCTCTGCTCACCGGCCGGCGTGTTCTGCAGGACTCCTAGTCCATTTATTATACTTCGCAGCTGGTTGGTATGTACTACATGTAGCTTATTCTCTCTATCTTTGTTAGTTTCAGAGCTGGATGGCCTCTATCAACAGTTCAACACCATGCTGCAATATATAATGTTCTGATTTCATCTTGGTTAACTTTATCCCACCTCCTTCTTTATGTTCCTAATTTCTTGCCATGTGTTCTACTATAGTCCAGATCAGATCAGGCTAGCTAAGATTCTGTTACAACTGCTGAATGATGCACTTTGAAACCGCTAACTGTTTATCCCTTTACAAAGTCAAACTAATCAGACAGGAAAATTGGTAGTAGTATGTATAGTAGGTCTATGATCTTGTAGTGCACTTTCTCGTGATTAAATCATCAACTCGGTCGATCCATATTGTGCTAGATAATTAAAGCCAAACAAACTGTTCAAGAAGGGTTGACTTGTATTTGAAATCTATTAGGATTCAAAGATGTGAGTTCGCTAAATATTTATCTTTTATGATACTTGATTAATTCACTAGTGGATGCTCGGAGTTGAGATGCGTGCATATATATGTAATCTTCATTCTGTTTTCATGATTACTTATGCAATCGGGTATATAGTGGACCCAAAAAAATGGCATATATCTGCTCTTGTTTCTAAGGTACTGCACTGTGGTGTTGATTGCGAATGGATAGCGAAATTAGTATCAGACACAAAGATGACCTGGACCGCATGCTACTTGATGGAAGCGCAGAGCCAACCTACATGACGTTATCACTTCTAGAAGATATCACAAATTGTTTCTCTGATGATCATGAAATTGGCCGTGGTGGGTTCGCGGTAGTTTATAAGGTATGACTAGCCTCTAGTAACCTATCTCATTTCTGACCCAAATGCAATTTTATCTAAAAGATGAATGATATGTGCACATCACAATTACCCACCAAAGGCTTGCATAATACATGCTGTGACTGTAGGGAATTGTGGGAAAAGGGATGGTCGCTGTGAAGAAGTTGTTCGAAACATTTGATGAGCATGGGTATAATAAATTCCATAAAGAGGTTGAGTGCATGATGAAGGCCAAGCACAAAAACATAGTGCGTTTCCTGGGATATTGTTCTGATGCACAAGGGAGAATTGTAAACTATGAAGGGAAGTTTGTCATGGCAGATCTGCGAAATTTGTTGCTATGTTTTGAGTATGTACCGAATGGAAGCCTTGATAAGTATATTACCGGTAATGATCATAACGTCTATTCCGATATTTATTTTCAATCTTAAATGTCATTATAGTCCAAGAGTCCCACGCAACCAATGCAACTTCTAAAATGAGAAATTTCAAGACGCTCTCATACTGTTTTTAATTGTTCATTCATTTTGATACAACGGCATGTTAAAGATGCATGGTGGCCTATTACCCCATAGGATACAACACCCTGTTGAAGGTCGTAAAGTTGTATTTACTTCACGCTAGTATCTTGCATAGCTCAAAGTTGTATTCATACATAGACAGGAGCAGGACACGATTCACCAGAAAATTACAGGCTTTTTGATCTATGAACAAGTTTTTCCTCTCTAGGACACAATTCACCAATAATGGTGATCAAGAGTACCCACATGTTGGGTTCGCGGTGGGCGAAGGAGGGGGGGGGGGGGGGGGAGATGTAACCACGATGGGCTTGCGCTAAGGGAGATGTAACAACTGATTGGGATTTGGGCTATTCTTGCCACCCGGAGGATAAAATGAAACTTTTTATAATACTCATTTAAAATGATTGCATCATTAGACATTTGTAGATTTAATTACAATGCATTATCTGTATCTGAGGGATGAAAATATGAAACCCTTTCCTCCACAGATGCATCTAGTGGACTTGAATGGAGGGAGCGCTACAAGATTATCAAGGGAATATGTGAGGGGTTACTTCATCTTCATGGGTTACGCATTCTCCACTTAGATCTGAAGCGTTCCAACATATTGGTAGATGATTGCATGGTACCCAAAATTGCTGATTTTGGTATCTCGAGGTGCCTTGATAAAGAGCAAACCCGGGATTCTACTTTGCATCCATGTGGATCGTTGTAAGCTAGTCTATTTAAAGCTCTTTTTTGTTTGGCACAAATATATATTTGTGAGGATGCACATTCCTTGACTAGGATTTTAAAAATCTCCATGCAGGGGATATTTGGCACCAGAATCCTTTGGAGGAAAACTTGCATTCGCGTCAGACGTATACAGTCTTGGCGTTATCATCGTGGAGATACTAACAGGAAAGAAGGGGTATCCCGAAGAAGAGGATGTAAGAACAATTGAAGTGCTCACTCTATCTTAAAGGATAGATTTTCAGATAACTATATATCTTATATTCTAGTTCAACTTACAAAATTTGTGAAAATAATCACCCCCAAAAAATAAGGAAATTTGTAAAAATCATGTCTCGGACAAGCATGGTAATCTAAAACATCATCTATTTTTGTAGCGCCCCACCTTCAGTACCACATTGACATTGTTTGCTTAATAAAACAAATTAAACTTGCATATAAACCTCGCTGGCCTAAGATTTAGCAGTAAGATCACATGTTTTAGCACTCCGATCTAACTTATGGGGAAATATGGAAATGCGTTTATTCTTGAACTTGAGGCCTAAGATTACTTGCTCCAACACTTTCGGCACCTTAAAGTAGGCTGCAATTCAAAAGTAACTTGTGCTAGCTATTCTTGAACTTGAGGCCTCTTTACACGGATACCTTATTGTGTTTCATACACCAAACAACTTACCCATCAGGTCAATGTTAAGTGGACACATGTGGAAAATGCACTTATGCAACTGACAAGATAGCTCAATTTATAATAATGTCTATTTCTGTAGGTAATTGAGACTTGGATGAACCGCTTGAAGGGATCAGATCAATGGGAGAGACAGTTGGAGCAAGTAAGAGTATGCACTAAGATAGGGATAGAGTGCATGGACTCTGACCCAAAGAAGAGACCGGTTGTATATTATATAATCAATAGGCTTGATAAAACCACAAATACCATAGAAACTGGCATCAGTAGTTGTCAAGGGCACGTTGCAGACCTTTCATCTGAGTACCTAGGAAAGGATATCGCAAAACATTCTGTAACGGGAGAGCTTTCGGAATATCTTGGGACACTTAGAGAAAATCAATTGGAGCAAGGTCAAGATGAAGCTCCAGGTGATGAATGGTCATTATGGGATGTACAAGATACGAAACAAAATGTCAGCCAACAAGGTGCAGGCATTTCTAACTCTAGCACTAACTCTAGTGTGTTCCACAAGTTGAACAATTTGGACATCGTTAACCGGAAAGCACGCATGAATTACGTGAGTTATGGTGGGCCTATGTTGGAGAAGATAAACTTTTTGAAGATTTTCAGAAAGGAGGAGCTTGAGCCAACTTTAAAGGTAAAGAACCGACAAGATGGCTTTGGAGAAGTTTACATAGGCCATATTGATGAAGTACCAGTCATAGTAAGGAAACTGATTAGTGGTTCCGTGGTACAGAATGAAAAATTTGCAGAGGAAGTCATCATCCAATCTCAAGTCCTTCACAAGAACATTGTAAGGCTCATAGGTTGTTGCGTGGAAGTGGACACGCCAATGATAGTCTATGAGTATCCCGCCAAAGGCTGCCTCCATGACATTCTTCACAATAACAAGAAGGTAGATCTCAGCTCGGGTAGCTTCAACAATGTAGAGCTCAGCCTGGCCGCGCGTTTAAATATTGCTGCAGAATCAGCATATGGTCTAGCTTATATGCATTCAGGGCGCAGTATTAAAACCTTACATGGTAATGTGAAATCAGAAAATATACTCTTGGATGAACACTTTGTGCCAAAGATCTCAGACTTTGGCTTATCAAGGTTGAGTACGAGAGCATACAAACACATTGGAATATTCAATGGTGACATAGGTTATATCGACGTGGTGTACCTACACACAGGCGTCCTGACCGAACAAAATGATGTCTACAGTTTTGGAGTCCTGATGTTGGAGCTGCTTACTAGGAAGAAGGGTGACCGTGTTGACAGTAACAGCTTTGTTAAGAATTTTCTTGAAAATCACGAGACGGGAAGGAAATCAACCGAGCTGTTTGATAAGGAAATTGCAGTGGCAGGAGATTTGGAGCTACTTGAGAATCTGGCAAAAATTGCTGCGGATTGTCTTAACAATGATTTGGACCTAAGACCGACAATCATAGATGTTGCAAAGCGCCTTGCCATACTGAATCGGGACCGTAAGTGTGAGTTGGCAAGCTGATTCATTTACTAGTGGAGTTTGAACAACATATATGCTGTGCCGAATAAACTTCGGATAGGCCTACCTGTGTGGTGATCGACGCGTAATTTATGTACTTTTTTTTTTGCTGCTGTGAACAAGTCATTGAAACTCTCTCCAAGTGTAAACCCTCTCTGGCCTCATCAGGCCTCGACCTGACGATAAGAAAAGTTTATTCGTTCTGCTTAATTTGCTGGTGTGTAATTCGCTCAGCAAGCATCCATACATATGTTCGTTAGAAGCGACCGTGACAGCAGGCAAATGGATGAGATTATGGCTAGCAGTTGCTTCTTGGGTACACTTGTTGCGCCGTCTCATCATCAGGTGATGTGAACAGTCAGTCCGTCAGTCTCCTTTTCCTTCTGATTGTATTCCGCAAGCACCGGAAGCAGAGCAATCCTTGGCTATGCAAGTCAGCTGCAAGGGGGCACACGCAATACACTCTGAACCAAAATAAATCATCAGTGTGATTGATCGATGCTGCTGCTGATGGAGTCTGCGTTTCAGGGACACATTTTGCGCTTGCAGGAGTTGCACCTGCATTCAGTGGGTGGCTTTTGATGTGTTACTCCCTTCTTTATGAATAGACGGTGAGGTTTCAAAACAACGCTGCCTTCGAAATACAGCCAGAGAATACTGTAGAGGAAATCCTCACTGCCTTCAGAATTCCTCCGTGGGACGCGTTGTAGAACGAAGGTATAAATTCTCGAGCTGGAGCTTGCGGGGCTGCACGAGAAGGAGTCGGAATGAGTCAACGGTTTTTCAGTTTGCTATGTGTTTCTCTAAATGTGTTCTAATTATTGTTTTATTTGTTAAGTTTGATTCTTTTTATGAAATCAATAAATGTTCATGGATTAAGAAAAATGTTTGTGAATTCAAAAAAATGTTCATGAGTTTTAAAAATATATTCAAATCTGCAGTTAAAAATGTTGATTGTGTATCATCAAAAATCAAAGGATTTTTTATAAATGTTCAATATGTATTTAAAAAAATGTTCAACATGTATCTAAAAAATGTTCAATTTGTGTACGTAATCCATACTTTAAAAAGTAAATGTACATAGAACGTTAAAAACAAAGTGAAACAAAAAATAGAAAAATAAGCAAAATAAAAAGTGAAGCAATAAAAAAGGAGAAAATGTGAAAAGAAACAAAAAAACACAAACATTAATAGAACTCGTCCATAGATCTTCTCAAAACCATTCTATTAAGCTGACCCATTGAGCGAAATGCTCGAGAGAGGAACTTCTTTCGATATCTCTGCTAAGTAAGCTGCATATAGGTAGCACCCACGAGAGCTATATCTCGTGTACTGTGAGACGGATATAGCTCTTGCCTTCAGTGCTGCCACAAGTATGCTGGCGCATCTAACGAGTATTTTGGTTTGGTCGCTCGGTCATTGTATGTATTTTTCTTCTTCTTCATGTCCACTAGGAGACCTCCTATCTCCCGACACACGTCCGTTTTTGGGCCGGCCTTCCTGTTTTTTTGTTTTTTTTTTGTTTTTTGTTTGTTTTTCCAGATTTTCTTTTCTGTTCTTTTGCACCTTTAAACAATCATTAGGATTCCAAACAAGTTTCGAATATAAAAAAATTCATAAATTTGAAATATGTTGCTAGAATTTAAAACAAAAAATACCCATGTTTAATCTATTCTCTGTCAATAATAAAAGGCCAGGGACCTAAATGGGCTGAAAACAGAGCAAACTGGGCAAATACAGAACGAAAATGCTATTTTCCTGCCGACTGGCAGTTTGCAACAGGCACATACGATTGGCGGAATCATCGGATCATCATCGCGCGGTCCACATTAATTCCCTCGCGAAACTTGCGGCCCGTCGGTTTCGCTTCGATCGATCCACGCGCTGCACGTCTCGCCTGTAACAGCCAACTTGTCAACTCCCGATTCAACTGGAGGCGTGAGAAAATTAAGTATTGGTTAGAAGGATCGAATCCACGATCTCATGGAAGCGGAGGCAACGTACTTACCAGCAGGATCAAATAAGGTTGTTGACACAAATTGATTTTTCATTTCTTTTGAGCCTTCTTCACGTAAGCATAAAAAAGTCATCTTTTGGGTTTTCTTTGGATTACTCGGTGCACTATTTTATTTGTGTTCCCACGAATTATAAAGTTTATTTCTCATGTGTCATCAAGAAAAAAAATGTTTGTTTTGAAATATCCCGTGATAAATTCTTTGTAATGAGTGTGATAATTTATGCACCACAAACCTGATAGCTTACATACAAACATCGTTAACTTTTTTACCTAGAAAAACTCATTGAAAACATATTCTCAATAACTTTTGTGTAAATAGCATGGTAATACACGTGTCGCATACCCGATAACTTACATCTAAATATCATGATAACTTTTAAGCCAATGGAAATTTTCTTTAAACATACCCCTGATAAATTCTGTGTAAGTAGTGTGGTAACTTATCGTACTACATACCTGCTAAATTAGGTACAAACACCATGGTATTTTTGCACCATGAGAGGGGGGGGGGGGGTCTAACATCTATGTAAAAATAGCATGGTAAAATACATAACGTAGAGTTGATAACTAATGTATGGACACCGTGAAAACTTTTTGACTGAGGAAAATTGTAAACATAATCCCACTAAGTTATGTGTAATAGCATTGTAATACGCACCACATACCTGATAAGTTATGGACAAACACCATGGTAACTTTTGACCTAGTGGATAAAAGTTGTTGAAACATAAATATGATAAGTTCTTTGTAAGTAGCGTGGTAAGTTACATGTTGTAGACCTGCTAAATTAGGTACAAACACCATAATACCTTTGAACCGGAAGAAAAAGGTCGTTGAAAAGATACCCCCGGTAACATAAGTGTAAATAACATGGTAAATTACACAGCGCGGAGCTGATAACTCATGTACGAATACCATGGTAACCTTTTTGACCCTCAGAAAAAAGTTGTTGAAAATATATCCCGGTAAGTTTTGCGTAAATAGCATGGTTTTTTAAGGCATTACAGACCTGATAACTTATGCGCAAGCCCCCTGATAATTCTGGCTCGGAGATTTTTTTTTACTAAAATACCCCGATAACATGATAATTTACATGCCACACACCTGATAACTTACGTATGAACACCAGGGTAACTTTTGTTTCCGTTAAAATAAGTGTAGAAACATCCCCCCGATAAATTCTAGGTAACTAGTATAACATGAGGGGCATGAAGACACCATATATCCATCCGTGAAAATTGTGCAGTACATAAATCCAAGGAAAAAAACTGAAAAGGCATGTTTCCTGTACTGTACGTAGAAAACAAATGTCTTAATCTAATCACTAGTTCAATCTAGACCGAGTGGTTGTAAGCTACCACGGGCTATCAAGAGGTAGGGGGTTCAAATCCCACTTCTGCCAATTGTTTTTATTGCGCTAGAAGAAAAAAAAGAAGACGCGGATGTAGCGCCAGGAAAAAAAAATCGGAGCGAAGTGGATCGTACGTGGGTGGAATCGTCCAGATCTGTCGCTAACGACCAGTCGACTGGTCGTTAGCACAGTCCAATACAGAATACTAACCAGCTGCTACCGCAGTTGGTCCGAAGACCAATAGAGAAAGGGCACTTAATATTGGACAGTGGTTACTTAAAGAAAAGATCAGGGGCTTTTTTCTAAAACGTAAACGTATGACGGCGGACGGGCAGAAGCACTGCATACTTTATTAGTATATACTCCCTCCTTCCCAAAATATAAGGCACGGTTTGACTTTTCTGGTCTTCGTTGCACAACTTTGACTATATATTTTATGTATTATATGTCTATAAAATTATTATACATACATATGAAATAAAATTGCTTTGCAAGACAAATACAGCGATGTCATTTATACATGTTCAATCCATATACTTTGATATATATATTAGTGGTCAAAGTTGTGCATCAAAGACCGTAAAAAGTCAATCACGCCTTATAATTTGGGAAGGAGGGAGTATAAGTATAGACTAGGTATGTGCCCTCGTGTTGCTACGGGACCAAATATTATTTATAACACAATAAAATGACCATACGAGACAAATCTTGATGCAAAACAGGTAAAGAAAATAGGTATATGCCCGTGATTGATCTTCTTTATTCGGATATCAATCGAAGATGTGATGTTGATTGATATTTACTTGTCTACAGACCGGAAATTTATTGCTACTTATTGGGTTACCAAATATGTTTGACCGATATCAGGTTTTATCGTAAGAAACAATTTATTTATGGACCGGCGCCCAATACGGTGGAGCATAGAGGGATGGTCGGGGCAGCAGCCCGTTTGACGGTGGGGAAGGTAGAGGGGAGGGCAGGGCGGCGAGGCCTGAATGGAAGTAACTGATGCAGAATGCAAATTGTATTAAAACAACTCCAGCCATAATTTGTACTCCCTTTATTTTTATTTAGTCGGTGTATTAGTTTTGGTCAAAGTCAATCTTTAAAAAGTTTGACAAAGTTTATAAACAAAAATATTAACCTATACGATAACAAATCAACACCATTAGATTTGTTATTGAATGTACTTTCACATCATGTAGATTTGTTATGATAAATGTTTATATTGTTCTTTATAAAGTTAGTCAAAGTTTGCTAAATTTGACGTCAATCAACACTGTAATGCAGAGTAAATAAAAACAGAGGAAGTATATGTTTGATCACGTGATTAGAGGACGGAGTACATGGTCAATAGCATTACTTTTTAACTCTAGTGTAGCTCAATTACACCATTACTTTAGTGGACGCACTGAGCTCATGTCAACTTGCTCTACTACAGCCCACACTAATCGGTTGTGTTGACGTTGTAGCCCGGGATCATCGTCGTCTTCCTCAAAGCTCTGGATCGAACGCCGTGGTGTACCTCCCCGACAGACACCAATGACCGACCAATCACATTCACATGTCCGCAGCCTGGCTTGCCGGCCAGGTGATGGCGATGGGGCTGGTCACCGAGTGCTTGCGGTCGCTCCACTCGATGGACCCGAACGTGTGGTTCTTGGTGACACTCCCGAAGATCCGCTGCGCAAATGTGACCACGTACTCGCGTGTCCTCCGTCTCGCGCTGAACCGCAGCGTCCTGGGGGTCACCGTGACGCGCACGCCGTCCGGGGCGGTGACCTTGGCCCTGTACGTAGCCCTGGCAACGCCGCCGACGTTGCGCACGACACGGCGCTGCCGGACGGCTGCCGTTTTGTTCGTGGTGAATGCCACCGAGAAGGCCGGATAGTTGTGGTCGCCGACCGAGGAGCCCACGCGGGCCGAGCAGTTGGCGGACGACCCGAACACGGCGACCTGCTCGGCGGTGTAGCCGAGCGCGCACAAGAAGTCGACGTAGTCCTCCGTGCCGGCGTCGTACACGAGGCCCGGGTCCACGGCGCGGTTGGGGTCGATGTGCCCGGCCCCGCGCGCGAACGGCGTGGACTCGCCGCCGGTGGACATGTCGCCGATCACGCCACCGGCGCTGTCCACGTTGTACGCGGTCGTCATCAGGGCCGACTTGATCGCGGCGGGGCTCCACTCTGGCCTCGCTTGCCGGAGCAGCGCGGCCACGCCGCTCACGTGCGGGCAGGACATGGACGTGCCAGATACGATGTTGTACTGCGCCCGCCTCGCGTCGCTGGCGAGGCCGGTGGGCGAGCTGGCGCCTGTCCATGCGGCCAGGATGTCCACGCCGGGCGCGGTCACGTCCGGCTTCAGGATCTCTGGCGCCCGGACGTTGGGCCCGCGGCTCGAGAAGGACGCCATCCTAGGGGACGGCGGCGTCCGGCGGCCGACGATGGTGCCGCGGAACATGATCGTCGCGGTAGGGGATGCTTCCGTGCTTATGTACTTCTTGATCTTCTCGGAGGCGGCAAAAGGGATTACCGTGGCGGGGATGACATTGGCGCTGATCATTACCTGTTCACCGTATGACTCGATGCTACCGAAGATCGCTCCGGCGCCGCGGGCGAGCTTGACGGCTTGCTCTTTCACAGCCCGGGCGAACATGCCGGGGTCGCACACGACGATCTTCCCGGCCACCATGGTGGCGTTCAGCTTCCCTTCTTCGCATATTTTCGAGCCCACGTCCCCTCCATAGACCAGTGGGATCTTAGTCGCGCCCAGCGGCTCGCCCGCGTAAAGAGAAGTGCCGGTGAAGGTCTCGCCATTGCCGAGGACGGCGTCTGCCCGGAACTGGCGGTTGAGCGTAGACGCGCCCACTGTCAAGAACCACGGCGCTATGTTGGCGGCGGTGTACTCTCCGGGGCCTGAGTTTCCCGCAGAGGCGGAGACGACGATGCCTTTGCTGACGGCCCGGAACGCGCCCAGGGCGATGGTATCGGCATAGAAGTCAGGGGCCTTGCCGCCGGCGCTGAGCGATGCAGAGATGATGTCGACGCCGTCGGCGATGGCCTCATCAAACGCGGCGAGGGTGTCAGAGCTCGGGCACCCTTCCTCCCAGCACGCCTTGTAGACGGCAATGCGCGCGCCCGGGGCCATGCCGACGGCTTTTCCTCTGCCATAGCCGTAGAAGCCCACGTCGGCAGCAGCAGAGCCGGCGGCGGTGGAGGCGGTGTGCGTGCCATGGCCGCTGGTGTCAAGGGGCGACTCCGAGTCCTCACCGAGCGCACGGCCGCGCGCAGCCTCCTGGCCCTTGTGGAAGAACTTGGCGCCGACGAGCTTGTTGTTGCAGAGCCCGGAGCCGTTGAAGGACAGCCCCGAGACGCAGCCGCCGCGGAACCTGCCGGGCGGCAGCGGCGGCAGCGTCGGGTCGGCGGCGAAGGACGCGCGGCCCTCCGGGTAGACGCCGGTGTCGATGACCCCGATGACGACGTAGGAGGCGCCGTTGGACGCCGGGAGCAGCCCGGAGGACGGGGAGAGGCCGAGGAAGGACGGCGTGAGGGTGGTGTGCAGCTCCAGCATGGCGTCGGGCACGACGGCGAGCACGGAGGCCGAGGACGCGAGGTGCGCGGCCTGGCGCCCCGTGAGGCGCGCCGCGAAGCCTGTGGCGGCGTGCGAGTAGGAGTAGAGCACCGTCGGCGCCGGGCTGGAGAGCTCGGCGGGGAAGTGCTCGCGCAGGAAGGAGCCGTACGCCCGGGTGGTCAGCAGGCCGCGGCGCGGCAGCCGTGGCGCGTGCGCCGCGGCGACGTGCACGATGTAGGAGGATTGTGCCTCCACCTCCGCCGTCTCGATCTCCACCACCTCCGTGGCCGCCGCCGCCGCGGCGACCAAGGCGAGCAGGACGCACAGGGCGGGGAGTGGTATGAGGAGCTCCATTGTCGCTGTGACTGCAAGACGGCAGGGACGGGGCACACACGAATAATAAATAGGCACGCGGAGGGAGTAGTTGCCGATCCAAATCTGGTCACTGGCGAGATGGATGTCCGCTCGTGGGCTAGCTCGTGCTGATCAATGTGCTGGGAAGAGAGCTCAAATATATTTTAGCTCTGCGTCATTGCAAGTTGCACCCCTACGTGGTGATTGCTTTATTGTTTAGGCTATATGTACTGACTGTTGACTGTCGAGCCCATCCAATAATAAGAGGTTAATGTTCCTACAAGCTCTCTCAGAGCTCAGGCACTCTCGGCCGTCGGATCAGTTCGCTTAATGGAATTCCGGCCGTCGGATCGAGCCGCTGGATGACCTCGGCCTTCGGATCTAGGATGAGCACTATAGGAATGAATAGTTACTCCCGTTTCGTGCCACCGCGCGTAAATAGCCTACCCCGTCAGGTGCATTTTCGTCATTTCACTCACAGGGGTATAAAATGCGACGACCCGCGTGGAGATGACCTAGCACGCCCACCCCCGCACTCTCGCTTCTCCCTCGTCCTCCCTGTCCCAGCCCCGCCGCCCGCCTCTCCCCTCCCTCTCCCGCCCACATCGCCCCCGCCCCGCCCACATCGCCGCCGCCCCGCTCACATCGTTGGTGAGACCTGGCCGCCCCTCCCCACTCCACACTCGCGCCCTCCTCCTCCTCCTCCTCCTCTACGCCGCCTTCACCCAAACCCTAACGCCGCCGCCATCTCCTTCGCCCTGGCCGCCGGAACCCCGCCGCCCACTTCCCCGGCATCGTCGCCGTCGTCCACCACCACCCCCACCGCGCCCCTACCTTCTCCCAATCCCCTCACCTTCTCTCCCGTGGCCAGTTGATTCGCCCCTCGCGGGATCGATTCCTACCACGCCGCCGGTGCGGCCTCCTCGCGAGATCCAGAGCTAGGGTTTCGCGGCGGTGAGCTCTCCCTTACCTTGATTCAGATCCTCTCCTCTGGTCTTCTCTTCTTCCTTCTCTCCTGACCCCCTCACTTGTTTGTTTGATCCAGGGCAGCAGCCACCCTCCATGGAGGAGGACGGCCACCACAGCGACGTCGGCGCCCCTCACATGGTCGAGCTCGACGGAAGAGCGCTCGCCATGGCCGCGTTCGTCTGCTCCGGTGTGGCGCAGCCGAGCTTGGCCAACGACGAGGTCGTGTACCTCCGCCTCGACGACTCCTAGCGCGGGTAAGCAAGGCAGCACCCCCATCCCATGGTCGTTTCAGTTTTCAGACGCTCCTTCTACGTTTGTGTGTGCTGATGATGCCTGCTCTTCTCCATGGAGTTGACAAGATGGAGATCGCTGCCATCTCTTATATTCTTCAGTTGTCAAATGCTCACTCAGCTATTCAGATTGCTGCATCTTTTCTTCCAGTTTTTCTTCATATTGATCTATGCTATGGATTATGACAAATAGAGCTGACGATTTTTGCTTTATAACTATGGGGTCAGGATGGTATTTTTGACAATATGCATCTACTAATATTGTTTGTGTTTGCAATTTAGAATCTTAACGCTTGATATTGACTTTCCAGGGGATGTATTTCTAATGTCTAGGTGAACCGGTTTACAATGCAGAGATTGCGACAAGAAAATAACGAAGAACAACGTGTGTATGTGTGCCAATTACCATGGATAATGCTTGATTCTTCTGTTTCCAAATGGCCCTTCACACTACAGGAGAGTGACAATCAGTAGAAGTTAAGGTGAGACTTTGGAGAAGGTAAACATGTATTCTACATATGGTTACTTCTATCTACTTTTAGATATATGCAGTTTCTTGGGTGACTAAGATGGTGTAGAGTCTCCGCCAGGATTATTTGTATTTTCTGCCACCAAATAAGCTGTTACAAAAGGAGTAACAAATGCAATATCTGTTCTGACCAAGCTAAGTTCAAAATTAACTATAAAAACAGACATTTACCAATAAGGAAATCTTATAGTTACGTGTTGTTATCATATAAAATAGCAACAAGACTTCACTACTGAGAGATATTTATGCCTGCATCATGATAGGTCTCCTTCCAAGTTAGTTGACCTGTTTTTTTTGTCCTTTCGAGTTTATTATTCTGTTTTTTGTGCATGCCGAACTGGCATATTTAGTGGCGAGTTTGGTGCTTCTATCACTGTGTTCTTCGAGAATCTCATCATATCTCCTTATCCCAGGAATTATATGTTCACTTCCATGGAAAATAACATTTAAGAGAAACTTCAACACAGACTGTCTTTGGTGTGATATTTATGGATTGTCTCCCACAACAGATTATTGACATTACAATTCAGAAAAGCTTATTTTTCACTTATTTTTCAACAGTAACTAAAGGCATTCCACGGAATTTCTAACAGAAGTACTTGTACCTGTTTTAGAAAAATGTCAATATCTCTTTTATTGATCTCAATCAACTGCATTCCAAGGAATTTCTAACATAACTACTTGTACCTAATTTAGAAATATGCCAATATCTCTTTTCTTGATCTCAATCAACTGATACGCAAGTTTATTTTCTTTAGTCATTACCAGATGCATACTTTCTACTCCTTCCGTTCCCAAATATTTGTCTTTCTAGCCATCTTAAATGGACTACAACATACGAATGTATGTAGACATGTTTTAAAGTGTAGATTCACTCATTTTGCTCCGTATGTAATCATTTGTTGAAATCTCTAGAAAGACAATTATTTAGGAACGAAGGGAGTAGATAACATCTTGCTAATTAGCACACAAACAGATGATACAAGAAATTGAAAACACTGTTAGTTTAATAAAAAAATGCTAAGAAAGGCCTGGGACAAAGATCTGGATGGCTAGAATAATAGAAATTGCAAGATATTACTGTTGCTTACTGGTCACGAAGAAAAATCGGAGTGAGAAAGCGATATGTATGGGGATAATTAATCTTCATGATACGAGTGAGAAAGAGATTTACATTAGAGAGCAGGTTGATAGGAATCTGAAAAATTGTATTACCTTCTTCCAGTAATCATGCGCAGCAGCAGAAAATCACGATTACAAGACATGGGCGGGGGAGCAGTCAACCTTGGGGCTGATTCGTTTGCCAATTGGGGCGCCATGATTGTTTTCCTGCCAGTTCAGCAATTGCAATCCCAGATCCCAGAGTCCAGAGTCATTGTGGCATCGGTGAAAGGATATATTGCGTCGAGGGCTTGCATCTTTTTTCCGTACGAGAGACTTCAGAGGCAGCGAGCGCACTAGTCGGCCGGCAGTTTTGCTTCTGTGATTAGCGCCTCTAGTGGCAGGGAAGCGGAGAAGATTACGCCTGTGCGACAAGCCGAGAAGATTGCGATCTGTTTCCTCTTTTCCCTTTCTTTAGAAATCAATCGATCCTATACATGGGCTACCATCACGTATGTATACATGGAAACTAGCAATCGGGGGCCCGGGGGGGCCGCCCTTTCCGCCCCCCCTCAGGGCCGGCCCTGCCTGTCCATGGGCAAGTGCATCGCCTCCGGCCATCATTGGTTGATCGAGTACTACCCTAACGGCAACAACCCAGACTGCGCCGGCTTCATTTCGCTCTTTCTAACCCTTCTCGACGCCTCCTATGTCGTCGATGGAGATGTTGAAGAGGCCGTGGAGGCAAGGTTCAGTTTTAGCCTCATTGACCAGGTTGAGAAGCAGATGCCAATGTACGTCCGTGGAACCAGTGAGACTCGCAGCTTCTCCAGCAGCGCGCCAACCTGGGGCAATGGCAGATTTGTGAGAGCAGATGCCCTTGAACGGTCGGTGGATCTCAGGTCTGATTGTTTCACCATCCGGTGTGACGTCGTGGTTTGTAACACCAATGATGATGATGTCGGTGGCACCGAGGCTCTCCCGTCGGACATACACCAACATTTTAGCGCTCTCCTTCAGAATAAGGTGGGTACTGATGTGACGTTCGAGGTCGGCGGCGAGACCTTCGCCGCACACCGCTGTGTGCTTGCTGCCCGATCCACCGTGTTCATGGCACAACTCTTTGGCCCCATGAAAGAGGGCACTGCTTCATCCAGTGTCATACATATCAAAGACATGGAAGCAAAGGTGTTCAAGGCTTTGCTTAGCTTCGTCTACACAGACTCATTCCCTAAGATGTACGAGGAGATCATGGAGGAGAATGCAATGCCAGAAGCAGCCGAGGAACAAGGACAAGAAGTGGAAGAGGTGGAGGATGAAACGGGGCTGCAATGGCTGCTAGATTTGCTTGTAGCAGCAGACCGGTACGATCTCCAGTGGCTCAAGTTCATCTGTGAAAAGCAGCTGCCTCAGCGCATAGGTGTGAGCTCGGTAGCATCAGTTCTTGCTCTAGCCGAGCAGCACCACTGGCATGGATTGAAGGCGGCGTGCTTGAAGTTTATCCAAGCCCAATCTCCCTCGCGTTTGCAGACAGTAATGGCGACTGATGGTTGGGATCATGTATATACGACATATCCCTCTCTTGTGAATGGGTTCATTGCCAAGCTTATTGCTTCGACCAAGAAGTAACACTTACTCTGCATATATATGGTACCCATGTTCCTTAGACCTCAAGTGAGAGTATTCTGCCTATATGGTATTTCTTGCTTTTCTCTCGTCATGTAAAATTTGCTTATATATTGAATTTGAAGAACTCAACATATGGGGAAGCTTTCTCTTCAATGGAATTGATGGTTTATAAATTACAGTGTAAGCATCAACATTTATCTACATCGTAGTAGTGTGCAAGTTTCCGAGCTAGTCTTGTTATCCTCGTATATTTCTCTGAGCATGCGGTTATGTTTTGACTTTTACCTGTCATATAAAACCCTTTTCTAATGGTTGTAAAGAAGAACAAATTAAATGTAGATGTTTTTGGAAAGGCATTTTACGAACTCGGCCCCTATCTGCAAGAACATAGAAGCTATGACACAGGTCACCAAGATTTCCGGTTACCGTGACAGAGATAGTGTAAAATCTTGGTCCAGTACCTACGAACTTTCCCCTGGGTGCTTGCTGTTCTCCGTGGATGGTGTCCCTCATGGGAGAGCTTGAGTATTTTTCGAAGTCCAGTGTCGTAGCTTTGCCCTATTCCCCAAAATATGACTTCCATTCTGGTGTATTTTGACTTCTGGTGTACTTTGAAGCTCTAGCGATGATCCCAAACACTCCTTTTTTAGGGGAATTTTCCCAAACACTCGGGAATTGCCCAAACAGGGTGGCCGTGGGGGATGGGCTTTGCAGCTTGTGCACTGTGAGGGTCTAAGAGCAACTCTAGCAGACCTCGCAAAAGGCCCCGACCTGCAAAATAACCGCCAATATGCGGGTCGGTGTGGAAAATCCCGCCCGAACAGACTCCGCATCCGCGTCTGGCCAGGAAATATTTTACGCGGCGCGGCAAAAGATCTCCCCCGGCCTCTAGTTTCACGGGGCGGGAGCACGACCCGAGCTCGGCCCCTATCTGCAGCGAGTTTTGGCGGGAGGGACATTTCCGCGCGGCCGTTCCCGCTCCTCCCACCCTTCACCACCATTGCTCCCGCCACCTCCCGCCACCTCCCGCTCCGGTTCATCTTCGCCGGCGATCTGTCGCAGCCATGGATGACACCTTGCCCTCCCCTGTCTCCGTCGAGGTCGCGCACGCTCAATCCCCTCGAGCGGATCTCGTCGCCGACCATGTTGGCCCCACCGTCGCCCAAGGCACCACCGCGGTGCCCGCAAGCGTCAGGGCAGCGTGCTCGTGCAGGGCGGGAACCCGGCTGTCCCCGCCGGCAGGGCCCGCGCTCCGGGCGCCAAGGCGGTTGCGCGATCCCGGCCGACGGCTGCGAAGGTCGCCAAGGCCCCGGGCGCAAAGCGGAGGAAGATTCCGGCTACAAAGCGGTCGGCTACTTCATCCACTCCCTCCGGCCCGGAAATAGGTTCCACGGTGATCCCGCTCAACGGTGCTGCTCCCACTGCAGGCGATGTGTTCGACGAAATGGGCACAAGGTATGACTCGGTCATCCGTTCACTCTTCGGTCATGGAAATATTCTTTGCTTTCGCGATTATCTCGTGACTTGTTGTCATTTGCTATAGCGGTGGTTCAAACAATGCAGCTGCCGAGTTCGTGAACTTGTTGGACACCAACGCCGTTGACATCGATGAGGCCCCATTCGCCGCATTTGAGTACAATGAAACGGAGGGCGACGTGGATGATCATGGGGGTGAAGAAGAATTGGAGGAGATCGATGAGATGGCGTATGAGCTATCGCAAGCAAAGAGTGGAAAAAGCCAGAGATCGAAGAACTACATGATCTTGGAAGACCAAATCTTGATCAAGGCATGGAGTGCGGTATCTCTTGATGCATGCACGGGTACTTCTCAAACTGCCAAGAGGTATTGGCAAAGGATCGAAGATCAATACTTCCGCATGATGGCAAAGTATCCCAATAGGACTCCATGCACCTTTCGGTCGCTCTAAGGGCGTTGGGACGTGATCAAGCCCATTTGCAACCGTTGGGCAGCTTGCTTGGAGCAAGTATGCAATGCACCTCCAAGTGAAACCGTGGAGTCCGACTATGTGAGTTCATTTTACCTTTGTTCAAGTTGTGCACATCACATTGCATCGTTCAAAATGATTGCATCATATGAAACATTCGCATCGTTCTAATTGTGTAGGACAAAATTGCCCAACATAAATACAAAGGCATGGAGGCTTCGGAAGGCAAATTCTTCAAACTAGATCATTGTTGGGAGTTGCTCAAGAATTGCGACAAGTGGGCATTGATAGAGAAAGAGTCCCCACCAAAGAGAGGTTCACTTACAAACATGGATAAAGATGAGGATGATGATGGCCCAAGGAACTTGAACAAGCCCGATGGCGACAAGAAGACTGGGGAGAATATCAAGAGAGAGCACGAAGCGTCGAACTTGAGGGAGAAGGTTGATGCCATGGTGCAATCAAATGAGATGATACTTTTGAAGTCGTTGGAGATCAAAGAAATAGTTGGCCGAGAAGAAGGCACGGGAGAAGCAAGAGAAACAGCATTTGCTCAAGGAAGAGGGGCTGCGCAAAGTGGCCATTGAGGAGAGAAGAGTACGTGCAGCTGAGAACAAAGCCACGTCCATGTTGCTCGCCGAAGAGAATAAGATCATGTCAATAAACCGTAATGACATGGACGACCTCACCAAAGAATGGCATGCTATGGCAAGAAGAGAAATCTTGAAGAGAAGAATGGTTGCGTCGGCCAGTGCGTGTTATAGTGCGGGAGGTGGATTCGGTGCGGGGTTTGGAGCCAATGTCAGCGATGCATTCAGTGCACCAGCTGATGATTTCGGTGTCGGCGTTGGCACAAGCGCCGGAGGATTCGGTGGCTCCGATGATCTCCATGGACTCGATGGCGCAGAGTGAAGATCGACCAAGATGATGCCGGACGTGGTCGTCGCTTTTGCAAGTCCTTTTGTGTTTGTCCTATCAAAACTATGCTTTTATTTCGCGCGCGAACTATGTTTTAGCGTTTGAATTTGAACTCATTTGTCAAATGCGCTTATTGGGGTTTTCAGTTTGCGGGTTGGCGTGGCGCTGCCCGAGCAGACCCCGCGTAGCCGACCCGTAAAAACGCATATTCGGTGAATATGCCTTTTTGCGAGGTCTGAGTCTAACCTCGCCCGCACCAGCCTGCATATGCCCTTTTCCGCAAACTGCAAAACACTTATGTGGGTTCGCATTCTGCGGGGTCTGCTAGAGATGCACTAAAGCCCAATAACATGGCGAGCACTCGCTAACCCTAGCTAGCTCCAGGCAGGCCCAGGTCGCACGCACCCAACGAGCCGGCAGCATCGGCGCCGCAATGAGTGGAGCGGTGGCGGCGGCTTTATGCGGCCACCGGCCAGTACAAGCAGCAACTCTGTGTGTTGCCGGGTGAGGGAAGCGCGACTGCGACTTGACCAGGTTTGGCCTCTTAGCTCATCGATCCCAACCCTGAAACTTAGGAATGTGAATGGCGACTAAGTAGGTCGTCGATTTCCCGTGAGCTCGCAGGTCCGTCATGTCGTCGTTCGTCAGTGTATCGGTCCTTGACGGCGACAATCGGTGCACTTGCGAAACGTCCGGCATCCACGGCAGCGCAGGCGCAGACAGCGGGTACCACCTGCTCCTGATTAAGGTCTACTCGGGTAGCAAAAAGGAGTTGGCCACCGGCGAGAGCGTGGGCACTGAAACATTCATGGTAGGAGGCCTTAATTGGTCCATCGAGTACTACCCCAACGGCGAGAACCAGAGTTGCGCCGACTTCATTTCGCTCAGCCTTTCCCGCATCTACAACAAAGAGGTCGAGGAGGGTGTCGAGGCCAAGTTCGGCTTTAGTCTTGTCGACAAGGTCGAGAAGCAGAAGCCAATGTACATTCATCGAATTAGTCAAACTAATGACTTCTTCCGGCGTGATCCTTGTTGGGGTTGTGACGAGTTTGTGAGAAGAGATGCCTTTGAATGATCAGCCAGTCTAAAGCATGATTGTTTCACCATCCGGTGCGATATCGTGGTTTGCAAGGCCAACACCTCAGATGCCACCGACACCAGTGCCAAGGTGCCCCTGCCTGACATACACCAGCATTTTAGTCACCTCCTTCAAAATAAGGTGGGTGTTGATGTGACGTCCAAGGTCGGCGGTGAGACGTTCGGTGCACACCGGTGTGTGCTCACTGCCAGGTCTCAAGTGTTCATGGCGCAGCTCTTTGGCCCCATGAATGAAGGCACCACCACGTCCAATAGAATCAAAGTTATGGAAGCAAAAGTGTTTAGGGCGTTGCTTTGCTTCATCTACACAGACTCGTTCCCTATGATGGAGAAGGACAATGTTAGTATGGTAGAGGATGAAATGCTAGGAGTACTGGAACAAGGACAAGTAGAGGAAGCAACAAAGGGTAAAATAGCAGAGAATAAAATGTCAGAAGTTGTGGCACAAACACAAGAAGAGGTAGAACAAATACAAGAAGAGGTAGAACATGAGATGCGGCTGCGATGGCTGCAAGACTTGTTTGTAGCGGCAGACAGGTATGATCTCCAACGGCTCAAGTTCATATGTGAGAAGCGGTTGTCTGAGCACATGTGCGTGAGCTCGGTGGCGTCCACTCTCCTTTTATCCAAGCAGCACCACTGCGACGGATTGAAGGAGGCGTGCTTGATGTTTATCCAAGCCCTATCTTCCTTGCGTTTTGCAGGCACTAATGGCAACTACTGGCTGGGGCCATGTAGCCACGACCTACCCCTTTTGTTTTGTATGCGCTCATTGGCAAGCTCGATTCAAACCAGCGGAAATAACATTTCTGTATACGGTACACATGTTCCTTAATCAGACTTTATATGACGCTCTTTTGCATATATGGTATCCTGTGGAGAGGTTGAAGTCCGTGTGTGTTGGTGCTTTTCATTGTCTCATGTAGTTTGCTTGTATGCTGCATCAGAAAAATGCAACATATGGGCAAATTGTCTCTTCGTGGAATGGATGGTCTGTACATTCAGGTTTGGGAGTAATCATTAATCTGCATTTCAGCAATGTGCAAGTTTTCCCAAGTATTCATTTTATTCTCGTACATTCTTTTGTGCATTGTGTCAGATATTGTAGCTTTGTGTCATTCCCTGTCAATGAATGCCCATTTCTAATGGTTATAAAGAAGAACAAATGTAGATGCTTATGGAAAGGCATTTTAGAACCTGGATTTAGGGGAAATAATTTGGAAGACAGGACAGAGGTCACTACTGACAGCCATAGTGTGAAATCTTGGTCCCATACCTAGGGACCTTTCTGCTGGGTGGTAGCTGTTCTCCTCAGATGGGACAGAAAGATGGTTTCCATTCTGGATTATTCGGAAGCACAGATGATGATTGATTGTTGTCAGTTAGCTATTAGACAACGACTTGATGGCATAGCCTGCTTGCTTTGCAATGGGCCCGAAAGTGTTGTTTTGAATGTGTGATTTATAGGCATCACTGGTCTGAGTTAGCCATGTCTCTGAATTATGTATGATCTACACCACGTCGATGCTTGTTCTATGAGCCATTCATTAGCCCTGACATGCACGGTTGCATTAACATGTTTACATGAGCATGACACAAATCACTCATTGTTTCAACTAGCATTTATATTGGTGCAATCATCTGTGTTGGCAGCAAGCATGAACATGGGCAGCAAATGTCAGCTTGTTCTGCCTCTGTTCAAACCTTTATTTATTTATTATCAAGGTGCACTGCTTTGATCTGTGCCGACTGTTCCCCTGTTTTCCTTGGGTGGAGTCGTTTGGTTGACATGATCTTTTCATCTCTGTCGGCTGTCTTCTTGCCGGTCGCTGCGCGGCTGCCTGCCTGGGAGGTAGGCAGACAAGTAAGAAAGAAGTGATCCCTATGGATCCTCTTCTTCTTCTGGTGAGCTGGTTCAGAGATCCTAGTATTCCTCCTAGTAAACCACAAGCAAGCAACCAATGAAACGCCGCAGCCAAGAAATCATACGTGTTGTCCGGCGATAACAGGATCGATCGGTGAATTGAACAGAAATCAACGCAGAAGGAGCAACAATATGACAGAAAGGTTGAACCCAAGTTCAGTGCGAGATCCAGATACCTAATTAGCAAGTCCACATTCAGGCTGGAAATACTACTAGATCATATGTACATGCCAAACACGCCACGGCTCGATCTTACTCCTATTATTCACCGACTGACACGATTTATAGAAAGCTATGGATCGATCGGACGGACGGGAAGGCGACGGGCGGGCAGGGCCCTAGGACTTGCTCTTGCCGGAGGCGGAGGCGGAGGCGCGGGCCCCCGCGCCCTTGCTGGCGACGAGGTCGAGGTCCTCGTCGGTGTAGCCGTCGGCGCCCTCCCAGGTGAACTTGCCGCCTCGGCCGCCCTTCTTGGCGTCGCCGCTCATCCCGGTGCCCGACTTGCGGTCGCTGCGCTCCTGCGACGGCTTGCGGTCCCGGCCGCCCTTCTTCCCGCCGTCCATGGCCGGCCCTGCAACAACAAGAACAAGATCCAGCTACCTAGCAACGAGAAAGGGATGGATGGGTGGATGGAAACTACTGTGCGATGCGCCTCTGTTTCGCTTTGATTTTCTTGATTGATGGTGGGCTTATTTATGGGGGATCGGATGAGATCTCACGGGGAGGGGAGGGGAGGGGAGGGGAGGGGAACCGGGGGCTGGCTGGGTGCTGCTGTTTGGCGACGTGTGTTCGATTGGATGAATCTGCTGGCTGGCGGGGCCGGCACGGCCGCGGGGAGGTTAGGATAAGAACGACGTGAGTCAGCCGGAGGATACTTTACCTCTCGCGATCACGTGGGAAGAGGACACGCGCACACGACGGATCCCAACTGAAAATCTTGAGCTGCAGCCTTGGCACATGCATGCGGCATGCCTTGCAGGCCGGGTCACTTGCCATATCGCTGTCTCAAAATCTCTTCCCTATCTTTACTGCCTCTTCCGTTTAAACTAAACTAAAACCACGGCAAAAATTTCGGCTGAAATTCAACTCATTTTCAGCCATATTTTCAACCGGGAAATGTTTACGTACGGCATCGGCCGGTCACTCGCACGATCCCACTGGATCAAACGACGTCTGACAGCCCACATGGCCACGTCGGTACCGCGGCCTCCTGGCCCACCACCGCTTCCCATCCCTCTCGACCCCTCTCGATATTTTTTATCCGTCTGCTCGTCCACTCATCCCCAGTCCTTTCTTATCCCCTACCTCCAGCACCCCTCCCCATCCCCTACCTCCAGCACGGGCGCCCAAATCAAGTCGCTGGAGAAATCACATCTGTTCCCCCGCCTTCCTTTTTTGCATCTAGATCGGGTTGAGACGGGGCTCTGCTCTTCCACTCATCCACCACTTCTGATGCCAGGAGAAGTTAGGGGCTGATGCAATCTGGAGAGGCCATGGTCGTCCATCTCCTCACCTCCTCCCCCAGCCCTCGGCGAGGGTGGACGTTTTGCAACCGGGGAGGTTGGAGGTGGTGGCCACCGGTGCTGCAATTTGCGCTGCAACCGGCATAGGGAAAGCTACCACCGGCGCCAGAATTTGTTGCGACCAAGATACACATTTTTTGAGTGATTTTTTTGCTGGAACCAGTCCAAAATTTTGCTACTATTGTTTTGCTTTTTGCTACCACAGTTGGCAGTCCGTCTTTTGATTTTCTTTTTTGCTTAATTAGATTCATCTTTTTGCTGGAACTACTCAAAAAATTGTTACCATGGTCTTTGATTTCTGCTACCGCCGTCTTAGTTTTTGCTCCCACCTTGTTTTTGAATTTTTGCTGGATCCATCTTATTTTGCTGGAACCTCTTCAAGTTTTGCTACAACGGTGTTTGAATTTTGCTGCAACCGTCTTCGTTTTTTGCTACTCCTCTATTTGTAATATTTTTGCTGGATCAATCTTTTTTGCTGGAACCACTCAGAGAGAGAGAGAGAGAGAGAGAGAGAGAGAGAGAGAGAGAGAGAGGAGGCTGTGAATGGCGTGGAGGGAGCTGCAAACAATAGAAAAATGCTACAACCAGCGTCCTAGGAAGCTTCAATCAAAGGCGACGGAATTTAGGGACCGGCCACCACGCACCCGACAAAAGCTGGAACCGTCGATGGAAAAAGCTTCAACCATAGAAAAGCTTCAATGGGCGTGAGAAAAAAGCTGCAGCCGGCGGCATGACGGTGCAGCAAGGACAGCGACCGGCGGCGAGCTGCTGATGCTTCAAGGCAAGCCTCGGTGCGTCCAAGGCGGGTATCCAGGACGAACAGTTGGATGCAATTTTTGTTGAAAAAAAAAAGATGAAAAAGGCTAATCTGACGGTGGACAAAAAGATAAACTAACGGACCAGATGCGACCGGCCGAACCGTTGCGCCGGCGCCTATCAGTCGCCTTTTCAACCTAATAGCACTTGACAACTGTCGCGTCCCTGTTTGTCCCCTGTCCTCTCCTCTGTTTCTATGTACCTGCCCCGCCCTTTCAATAGAAACGCACCAAAAAGCAACAAAACAACGTATTAACAGGTTCACGGCCGCACTTTTCCTAACCCGAACAGAAAAATAACAAGCAGCAGCATGTCAACTCCTGGAACAAACAAGCATTCACAGAACCACGCAAACTAGAAACAACGTTTCCCAGAATCCATTCAGGAAAAACTAGTAGACTGAAAAACTGCTAGTTGCGAACTGTAAATTGATCATGAAGCAACAGTACATAGAGGAAAAATTCACATTGCACTCAGTCTGAATATTACACGTAACAGAACTAAAACATGTATTATCTGTGCACTGTAAAAAAAATACAACTAGTACTTAAACATGAACTAAGACTGCTAAATTCGAAGATTATAAATCAGCAACATGGATGATAGTAAAACCAACAAGAGGTTAAAGTAAATTTAGTAGTCCCTTGATCTAACTTAAATTTAGTAGCTACTGTAAATTCACTAGTTGTTGCAAAAACCAGGAACATGTTGTAATTTCAGAAGCCCTTGTTGCGGTTCCTTCTACTCAAGAGTCTTATCGTGTCAAGTCATGAAGTCCTTGTTCGACTCTGGTGGTATTTCCTTGGACTAATCCCTTGTAAAACTATTGTATCAAGCATATACAATTCCTGCTTTCTCCTACTATGCACCTGTATCAACTAAGAACACCCATTTATTTTTCAACGACAAAGATATATTCACCTCAATATTAGAGCAAAGTCTGCACAACAGATGAGTAGTAATGTGCCTCCAACTCCTCAAGGCTTACTGCTGCCTCCAGCCCAATCCTCTCCAGCATTTTATCTGTCCTATCTGCCTGCTGGCTCAGCACCTCAATCCTCCTATCAACATTCTCACTCAAAGAAACAAGCCCAGAAAAGATGGTTCTCCTCTTAAGTTCCGACACTAATTTCAACAAAGAGTCCAGTGATTGTACCTGGAAAACATAAAACAACATTTGATAACCAAACAAGATAAAGCCCAAAATAAATAAAAAACCCTCTTACATTTTGTTAGGAGGGAGTACTAGATTCGACAGTATTCTAAAGTTAGCTCAAGACACATTAGGTTGCAGTGCTGCAACAGAGACATCAGATCAACTGCTATATAGATATAGTCTGCGTAGAGGAAGAAAAGGTGTTTCAACTTATTCAAGTCACAACACTAATTATGGCAATCAACCTAAGGCAGTCCCCGCTTCTTCTCATATCCACTGAGGCACAGATCAACCATGCGTTGGGGAATTGGGTTTTTAAAGCCCATGACCATGAAATCCATCTACCGATGCTAGGGTGCTTAGGGTTCAAACTTATTCCTGAAATCTTATTATGCACGTCCGTGCTTAGTTCCTCAGTACATCGTACTTGTAGGAAACTGATCCTTGCTTTGATCATATCCCTATTGAATCTAGCATAGCATCCACATTCAAGTGTAGCTATATCATATTCCTACGTTTCATACTTGCAAGATTCAACCTTTCAGACTTTTGTACTAGAGAATTGCAGGATGTAGTACAGGGATATCTTCGGCTTCTACTATCACCTAATCAGGTGTCACAATTTCGAGCTTCAATAATAGGATTAGATCTCAGAATCTTCAATGTATCTGCGATTGATGTGAAATTTTACAAGTTTTCATGGCTTGTCGCTGCTTTAGATATGGATTCACCGAAATTAAACACATGCATATTATTACGGGAATGGAGCAGTTGATTTTAATTTACAACTTCGCTTCAATTTTGGGCATAAAAATTTCAAACAGTGGGAAGAAACAAATCTCCGAACAGGTGGTGGGCGAGTGGTCGTTACCACGCGGGAGGCGCGCGTATCCATCTGGAATGCCTCCTGAGAGTTGCGCACGGGCGGGTCGTTCGCCTGAGACGACGAGGAGAACCCGCAGCAGCGTTAGGATTGGTTAGCCGGGAGGCGAGGGCGCCGACGAGTGCTAGGAGAGAGCGGGGTCGTACGGGGGCGATGTTGATGAGGGCGGAGAGGTCGGCGTCGGCCTTCTGGAGGAGCGCCCTCTGCTTCTGCGCCGCGGCGGCTGTGGCCGCGGCCGCCGGCCGCTGCGAGGGCGGCGGTTGGCTGCTGGCGCCTGGCGGCGCGTTCATGCTGGCGGGGGCAGTGGAGGCAGGTCTCTGCCCGGAATGGGGCGCCGAACGCGCTCTTCCTGGGCCTTGGCCTTGGAAGTGGGTCTAACTTTTCCTGGGCACCGTGGCCGTGGTGGTCTGGGCCGTAAGCCCCTTAGCGACCACCGCACGCATCCCACGCATCCCTTCTAGCCCCTAAAAAAAAACGCATCCCTTCCGCCTTCCCGCGCACCCGGCCGTGTTCCTGGTCGATGAGGTCGGCGCCAGTGGTGGACCAGAGCAGAGCACACTTCAGTTAGCGCTAGGGGCAGCGGCAGCGGAAAAGGTGGTCACGGCGTGGAGCTCATCGGCGTGGTTGCCCTTCACGGCTGCGGCGGAGGGAGTTTGATGCACGGGCAGGGATGCACGCAGGCGGCGGCGACGCGTCTTCCGGGACATGGTTGGGACGCGGGGCTATCCACGGCCCTGGCAGCCGGCCGGAGGAGCAACGGCGGCGCCTGACCAAAGCAAGCAGGATGCAAGGTGCATTAAAACCTCTAACCTTAACTTTGTACTATATGCACTAGTAGAAAAGAGCGAAGGTCGCGCCGGATCGATCTATTAGTCGATTCGATTCGAGCAACTGTGACCCATGGGGCATTGGACCCGGTTCGTGAGCCGAGCCAAGCCATGTGGGCCATTGGTCCTGGTTCGTCTGGACCTTTTGGTCCCGGTTGGAGGGACGAACCGGGACCAATGGGCCTCGCTCCTGGCCCATCATCATTGGTCCCGGTTGGTGGCTTGAACCAGGACCAAAGGATTAGTCCCGATTCATGCCACCAACCGAGACCAATGAGGTGCCTATATATACCCCCTCGCGTAAGAGCAGAGCACACTGCTCTGTTTTTTCTGGCCGCCGAGGGGGAGAGGGCTTGGTGGTGCTCTAGCTCACCTCCTATGCACACAAGGTGTTCGATGGAATACCCGAGCCACACTACTTAAGCTTTCTCCTCTCCAAGCTCGACCTCCAAACTCCATTTTTCTCAATATTTGTCTAGGTTTAGCGGTCCGTCACGCCCCGTCCCCGTCTTCACCGTCGCCGATCACCCGCGCCGATCTCATCGCCGGCACCACCGTGGTGAGCCTCTTGTTCTTATTTTCTTTCTGAAAGAAAAACTATTCTTACTTGTATGTTTAGATAGATACTTGTATTATTTTCTTACTTTTATTATTGCATCTTATATAGTGCGATGGTTTTGGTATCCGCCCCGTCGGCCCTCGTCCTATCTATGATTCAGATGTGGTATATATTATCTTTTCATAACTATTGGTTCATTTATTGTTTATGAAAATTATGCCACCAACGTGACATAGATTTTATTTATCTAGGAGGTTGTTGAACCGAAATTCCAACCCGACCCTATTGTCGAGAGGTTAAATTTAGTTGAAGAAGAAAACAATTTTTTGAAGGAAAAAATAAGAAAAATTGAGGAGGAGAAGATGATATTGGAGTTGCATGTTGCGGATGTCGTCGATGATCACAAGATCAAGATGGATGCAATGCGCTTGAAGATTAGAAAGATTAGAAAATATGACATTTATACCGAGGCTTGGTATCATTATGCAGTTGGGCGCTTCCCGCCCTTTGGGCTGCTGAAAAGAGGACTTTGGTCCCGGTTGGTGGCACCAACCGGGACTAAAGGGGGGGCATTGGTCCCGGTTTGTGCCACGAACCGGGACCAAAGCCTTTCCTATATAACCAAACACTTGGGAAATTTCCCCCACCCGTCATTCTTCTCTCCAACGCCGCCCGGTCTTCTTGCTCTCGGCCTTGACCCTGCCCGGCGTCGCCGTCGCCTCCCTAGCCGCCCGAGGTCGCCGTCGCCGCCGAGGTCGCCGCCGCCGCTTCGCCGTCGCCGTGCCCTCGCCTTAACGCCGTCATGCCCGCCGCCCGCCAAGCGTCGCGCCTTCGCCCTTCGTCGTTGCCTGCCCGCCCCTTCCTCGGCCGTCGCCCCTGCCCGTCGCCCGTCCTCGCCGAACGCGCCCCTGCCCGTCCTCGCCCGAACCCGCCCCTGCCCCTCCGCTGGTTCGCGCCCCCTCATTTTTTTCTTATATTACATGCTTGTTTTTTCAGATTATACATATATGTGAGTATATGTATTGTGTATATTGCTTCTTTTCAGATTTTTTTCATATATATGATGATTTGTATTTTTCTTTTTTATAAATATGTATATATGTTTGTATGTTCTCTGTGTATATATGTTCATATATGCAAAAGTTAGATTATATATTTAGAAAAGGATTATCTATATATGTTAGCTTCATTTTAGGAAAGTTTTATATATTTAGGAGAGGAAAAAGGAAAATAAAAAGAGGAAAAAGGAGAAGAAGAGGAGAGGAAGAAAAGGAAGAGGAGAAGAATAGGAGAGGAAGAAAAGGAAGAGGAGAAGAAGAAAGGAATAGAGGAGAAGAAGAAAAAATAGAAAAAAGAAATTTTTTCTATTTTTTCTTCTTCTCTATTCCTTTCTTCTTCTCCTCTTTTTTTTCTTTGATCTTCTCCTCTATTCCTTTCTTCTTCTCCTCTTTTTATTTCTTCTTCATTTTCTTATGTTTTATCGGGTCTGTCGTCATCCATATACCCCTCCCGATAACTTCAACACGAGGGGGGGGGGGTCGATATACCCCCTCCCCGATAATATTATTTTCCCATGTACGTATGTCGTGTCGATATAAACACCCGATAACTTCAACACGTGGGGGGTCGATATACACCCTCGATAATTTCAACACGAGGGGGTCGATATACCCTCCGATAACTTCAACACGTGGGGGGGGTCGATATACCCCCTCCCCGTTACTATTATTTTCCCATGTACGTATGTCATCGTTGTCGATATAAACCCCTCCCGATAACTTCAACACGTGGGGGGGGGGGTCGATATACCCCCTCCCGATAACTTCAACACGTGGGGGGGGTCGATATACCCCCTCCCCGATAATATTATTTTCCCATGTACGTATGTCGTCATTGTCGATATAAACCCCTCCCGATAACTTCAACACATGGGGGGGGGGTCGATATACCTCCTCCCCGATAACATTATTTTCCCGTGTATGTATCTCGTCGTTCTCGATATTACCCCCTTGAAGCGTTGTCGAGGCCACCCCAAACCCTAGAGAAGCAGCGTCGAGGCCACTAATTAATATGATTCCTTCATCGTGATTAGCTAGCTAGTTCTACGTTTGCCACTAATATATCCATCTGTCATGTTTGAATAATAATTGCCATGTTGTAAATATTTGTAGAAACTATGGACACCCCCCGAGACGAAGCAACAAAAGCGGTGTTGGGGGACATAATCGCACAAGGAAGTGATGCCATCTTCTCGTTTCTGAACGACACTGATGGTCTGGAAGGACAGGGTGAAGAAGCAGGCTATGATTATGATGGCTCCTTTGACCCAATGCCGGTGCAAGAAGGAGACCGTGAGAATGGCGCAAGAAGGAGATCGTGATGACGGCTCCGGTGACCGAACCGAGTCTGCAAGGTATATATATTAGTTAAGCCTGTGCTGACTAGCTAATTGATGCATTCATTGTTTTGGTATATGTACACATATTAATTAACTCTCGTCTTTCTTATTTTTTTCTAGCCATCCGGATCGAGCACAACTTCGGTAAGGAGACGAGGCCCGAAGAAAAACTTGAGCTCGGATGAAAGGTTTGAGATCACAGCAATCGCGCGCGAGGCGAACCGATTGAACCCATCCGGACAAAGAATGCATTTGCTGCTCAGTGGCGGGTTCTTGTTAGGGACAAGATCCCGATCAGCATCCACCAATGGTATAAGCCTAAGAACGAAGACCCTGAGGTGTCTTATGTCAATGATATGCAGAAAGATGATCTTTAGACTGAGCTGAAGTCAAATTTCACCCTACCGGCAAAGGTGGATCTGGAGAAGCCAGTTATAGAGAAATTAATCAAGTCTTTTGCTCTTAAGAAGATGGCAGGCCTATTCAGGAGGTGGAGGAAAGAGCTGAAAAAGTTTGTCGACAAAGAAAAGACACCAGAATTCATCGGCAAATATGAGAAGATCAGAGATCACTGGCCCGCATTTGTGGCCCACAAGACATCGGAAAAGATTAAGAAGATGTCGGCGCCAAACAAGCAAAATGCTGCGAAGAAGAAGTTTCACCATCGCACGGGGTCAGGTGGCTACCTCAAAGCCCGGCCTAAGTGGGCCAAGGCTGAGAATGATCTGCTTGATAAAGGGATCGAACCAGAGACAATGAATCGCCAAACCGTTGCGGACTTGGTTCTTCGGGCTGGCGGAACCTTGGACCTCCTGTGTGGAAGTGCCGTTGGACGGACGAGCAACTGAAAATACCAGTCAAGAGGCTTCGCACTATATCAATGCAGCGCAGCAAGGGACGTTCTTTCCGAGACGGGGAGAACGACGAGCTCACAATGGCCCTTGGGAATCCACAGGCACCACAGGCGGACACGAGGCACGCCAAGCTCTATTCCGTGGAAGGTTGGTTTTCCGGACGTAGGGGGTTACAAAACCCAGGAGAGGAGGAAGAAAGTGGAGCATAGGCAACTGCAGGCGCTGCACGAAAGGGTACAAGGGCTAGAGGAACGAGAAGCAGATCACAGCAAATGACCTGTCGAAGCTTCCCCCGAAGCTACCCCGCCATCTCAGCGGAGAAGCAGCGTGGCTTCCACCGAGCTGCTTCAGCCAGAGCATGTCTTGACGGCTCCTGCTAGCTACCCCGTGGATTTTATCACGGAGTCTCAAAATTGCCACCTTATGACGCAATGGCAGAACTTAAAAGTCAAGGCGGCTGTCGGCCAAGTTCGACCTTCTGAACCCGGCGCAACTTTTCACTGTCGTCCGATTCCAGAAGGATATGCTAGGGTGACGGTGGAGGAAATAACGGAGGGATTTTAGGACCTCCAGCTTGACCACTCTACCGGTGAAGGGGAGACTCGGCTGGGTTCTTCTCTGAAGACTCCATGCCTACGGCGGAAGGAGTTTTCAAGCTTCCGAACTAGACGCCTCCTCCTCCTCCTCCGCCGAGTCAGGGCACTCCGCCTCCTCCACCGCCTCCTCCTCCGGCGAGTGACGATCAGGGCACTCAGCCTCCTTCTCCGGTGCGTGGAGGCACTCCGCCTCCTTCTCCGCCTGCGCCGGCGCGCCCGAGAAGCCATCAGCCTCCTCCTTCTCCGCCTCGCCAGCAAGGGCGGAAGAGACCCGCCGCCGTCCCGGCTGCTCCGGCGCGTCGTAGTCCTTCTCCTCCGCCTCGTAAGCAAGAACGAAAGAAGACAGACGCCGCAGCCGCTCCGTCTGCTCCGGCATCTAGCAGTACAGCCAGAGGCGGGAGGCAATACAGGTACGGTCCTTCTCTCAAGCCTCTAGAGAAGTTACCGTACGAGAGGACCGAGGAGGAAAACGCGAAGATCGTGCGGACCGAAGTGGAGGACTTCTTTGAAGGGTTGAAAGCAAAGAGACATCCACCTCCGGAGGAGAAGGTAGATCCGGTGAAAGCAAAGCGCACTATCGATGCCCTGAGGAAACGACCAAAGTCTCCGCCAAGAACCAACTATGAGCGCATTACTGAAGGACATATCTCGAAGCGGAGCGGTCGGGAAGTACTGTTAGACATCAAAGGTCAAAAGAACGAGCAGCTACGAATCAATCGTGCCCCCCGCTCAATGTGTCTAGCGGCGACATCGTCGCTAATGCTCCGGGGACGGTGCCCGGTTATAGCAATCTTGCAGATTACCTGCCTGACGATGTAAATTTTGATTTCATGGAGGTGGTCGAACACGAATCTGATGCGGGAAGCCTCTCGTCAAAGATGAAAAATCTCTAACAACGATGATGCGAAGATTCCATAATTGGTACATGAAAACCTGCAGGGAGTCTGGGGGGACGGATACTTTGTATCTGAGAATTAAAGAGGAGCACGACCTCGTTGGAACTGATCTGTTGCCTGTTCCATTTGAGAAGTTCTTCGAGTTCTTCAATCAAAAGGCCCTCGATAAATTAACGGTCTTTTGCTACTGTCTGTAAGTACTATTTCTGTCATTAAGTCTCTATATATAGCTCAGCTCTTTCATTGCATGTATTTATAATTAATTATCCTCACGATATTATGCAGATTGAAGATCGTCGAGTGCAGAAAACAAGAAATGTATGATATTGGGTTCATTAACACAAATATCGTAGATGAAATTCAGGTTAAAAAGCACGCCGAAGAGGCCGAGGCCAACTTGCTACAATCGTTGATCAAAAATCAAAACAAAGATACCATACTCTTTCCTTACAACTTCGAGTGAGTGTTACTGTCGTGTGCATATTCGGTTTCCCTTATTACTCGAGCGAGGTTATAGTAATGTAATTGATGAGTTATGCATGCGTGTGCAGATTCCACTATGTTCTTCTAGAGATTAAGCTTGAGCGGGGACTAGTAACCGTCTTAGACTCGAGACGAAAACATCTCGAAACCTATGCGGACATGACTAAAATGCTCAACAAGTAAGTTCAATCAATCATTATCGCACCATATCGGCAACTTTTTGTTCATTTCCTGATATCTCAAGTAATAATAATTATTTTCTTTGTCTTGCAGGGTTTGGAAACAGTTCACCGCAGAAGCTCAGGGACTGCCGAAGGAGCTGCGATATACATACCCAAAAGTAAGTACTACTGGCTAGCTAGTTGCGCGCATCTCCCGTTGATTCTATAGCTATACTTTCATCAATGCCATTTATAATGCTTCATTATCAGTTTGATTGACCTCTATTTCTCGTAAAGTGCTTGTGGCAGGAACAAGGGAATAATTACTGCGGATACTACGTGTGCAAGTTCATCTACAACTCGACTTTGAAAAATAAGCGGGGCTACTCTAAAAGACAATATGAAGTGCGTAAGCAATAATATTCACAATTTCATTTTATTACACCATCATTTCTGTTGAGTTTCATTCATATATATGTATTAACCCCCTTCTTCAAATTAGACGTGGCAGATGCGGAATGAACTCCTACCACAAGATCGCATGAAAGCAACTTAAGAGGAATTGGCGGGATTCTTTCTTGACCACGTCATCAATAAAGCCGGAGAATACCATGTGGAAGTTGATTTCAATTGGTAGGGGATTGTAAGATATCTTACATATTATATATGTATGTAGCCAGTAGTGTTGGATAGATAATACGAAAACTTGTTGTTCGACCAATCTCTCGAAGAAGGAGAGGTCGATCGATCACTTCTCTCGATATGCATGACGAACTTCTGTACTTAATGGTTTCCTTCATTTTCTTACTAGCTAGCGTGTCGAGGGCCTCTCTATGTATAGTACATAGTGTCGACCAAGCACGGAGATAAGAGAGGACACTTCTCCCTATTAATTAACTAGGTAACACAATATATGAAACACCTAAATTAACCCCCCAAAACCCCCAACCCCTTTCAAAAAGAAACAAAACCACAGCCCTGAATGTCGACGTGGATGTTTATTGGTCCCGGTTGGTGCCACCAACCGGGACCAAAGGCCCCACTAGTGCAGAACCGGGCAATAGCACCGGTTCGTAAGGCCCTTTAGTGCCGATTCCACAACCGGCACCAAAGTGTGGTCACTAAAGGCCCCCCCTTTAGTACCGGTTCAGCACGAACCGGTGCTAAAGGCCAACCACGTGGCACGAGGCAGCTCCGGGGGCAGGGAGCCCTTTAGTACCGGTTGGTAACACCAACCGGTACTATAAGGTGTGGGTTTTTTGTGAGTTTTATGATTTCTTTTTCATTTTATGTTGTGTTTCCATTTTAATTCTTTTTCGTTTGCTGGTATTTTACGATACTACACATTGTACGTTATATATATATATATATATATATATATATATATATATATATATATATATATATATATATATAGAATTTCTAGTAGAACCAATCATGCATATATATATCATCAATGTCTCACAAACCACCATATTAATTAATTCACACATACACACATGTATAGCTATATACAATTTCTCCTACATATGCATGTTGCGTTGGAGCCAGTGGCATTAGCCTAATTGGTGCCTTGAGCACGATGACAATTGGAAGTGGTTTTCATGGGGGTGGTAGCGGGTAATAGTATTCTCCTTCGATTTATGACCTGGTCGAGCAAAAATCCCGCTTATTTCCTCTTGAAGTGCTTCTCTGGCGCTCCGCTTTCTAGGAGCTTGTCCCGCACCTCTGTGAACTGTTAAGAAGGAGATCAATATGCATGTGTATTAGTTGTGTGACTAGATATTGATAATGGTGTAAAAATTGTGAATAGTGTTCGACAAGCGTACCCATTCCTGTCTTTGAGATCTGCTCCTTTCGGACGCCATCATGCGAATGTTCTCGCAAACGCAGAATGCACACAGATCAGTCCCTAGCGCCTGCAGGGCCTTCTACGAGAATGGAATTTGATCAGATAATAATTAATCAAGCATGATAATTAAAGAGATGGCAGCTAGCTAGCTCGCTAGCTAGTACTACTTAATTACTTACCTTGGGTCGAAACCATTTAAGTTTTTTTTTCCATTCGCCTTCCGTGACGCTGATGAACCTTGCCCAAGCCCTGCCCATACGACAAAGAAAATGAATAAAGGGGTTATTTAATAGTTCATATCACGAAATGAAGAACTAAATAGGCCGAGATATATAGTTAATAATGATTGAAATTACCTGTTGACTATCTCAAACAAGATGTTATAGTCAGTATTTGCTTTGAGTAGTGAGTCCAGTATTTCAACTGTTCCGGCGTCAACTTTAATGATACACAAGATCTAGTGAAATCTGCATGCACACACGTTTGCATGTCTTAATTAAGCGGGCATATGTAAGCAAAAACATGTAGCTAGCTAGTAGGCAAAAACAGAGAATTTGTAGTACAAGACAGTGTGACTCACTGGAAGTTGTAAGGAAGTACACTAGTAGAAAACGGAGCTTTAAAACCGGTTTGTAAGGGCCTTTAGTGCCGGTTATGGAAGCGGCACTAAAGTGTGGGCACTAAAGCCCCCCCCCCCCTTTTAGTACCGGTTCGGCACGAACCGACGCTAAAGTGCCACCATGTGGCGTGAGCTCGCGCCCTAGTATGGGGGACCTTTAGTACCGGTTGGTGTTACCAACCGGTACTAAAGGTTTTTTTGTTTGAATTTTTTTTGAAAGTTTTGGAAATTTTTTTTGATTTTTTTTCGATTTTTAATTTTTCTGAATTATTTGATGATTTAGTCTCTAATCATCTCTCTTAACTGCTCAAGTGTGGATCACTCATTCCAAATCATCTAACTTCCCGACCGGTCACCCATCCCTCTCACTACTCCAGCCCGAGCACGCTTAGCTTTCAGGTTCTATTCTCCTTCGTTTCCGAGTCTGCACTTGTTGTTTTCCCCGACAATAGTAAGATGTCAAACCTATTAACCCTCAGGAGTTTAGCTTGAGCATGAAGTCACACATTGCACCGTTTGAGTTTGAAACTATTATTCTAAAAAAACAATAATTATTTAGTAACGCTAATATTTCTTGAATAAGTTTGACCATAGTTTGACCATAGTTTGACCAAAATTCAAAAAATTAAAATAATTATTTAGTAACACTAATATTCTTGAATAATTATGTAGTAACATTAATACTTCTTGAATAACTAGTTTGACCAAATTTAACCAATTTTTTTAAAAAAATACTGAAATTTGACCATATCTTTTTTACCTTTTCGAATTTGAGGATTCTAAAAAATTCCAAACAGGCCGTAGGCGGTCTCCATCGGATGCGGATTTTCGTGCTGAATTTTTTGATATATTATATGTTTTATTCTGGCATCGTATGCAAAAGTTATAGCCGTTTTACATTTTCCCTACACTTTTTGCAAAACATGTCCAAATTTAAGTTTTCAAATTTTCCTAACTAGTAGATATAGTAATATAACTACATCTCGAAGGATTTTATTTTTTGAAGTTTTTATCATTTTCTTTTGATTTTTTCAAAATTGGAATAGCGATACACGGGGGTAGAGTTAGAAAATTGGCCCCGCGAGTCCCGGTTCGGGGCACGAACCGGTACTAAAGGCTTGGCCCCTTTAGTGTGGGTTCGTGGCACGAACCGGTACTATAGGTTAGACCTTTAGAACCGGTTGGTAACACAAACCGGTACTAAAAAGGGCTCGTGGGACCCGGCCGACGCCACTACCCCTTTAGTACCGGTTCGTGGCACGAACCGGTACTAAAGGCTCAACACGAACCGGTACTATTGATCGCCACCACAAAACGGCACTATTGATAACATTAGTGCCGATTTTTTTACAAACCGGCACTAATGTGCTTCACATTTGACCCTTTTTCTACTAGTGGTAGTATATCTTCATTGTATTTGAGGCGCTTCAAGAACTCTAGCATGTTGTCCTCTACGGCCTTTTGATGATGTGGATTTATTTTCCATGTGTATTCATTAACGGTGTTTGGGTCAATGAACCCAATGCCAAAGCGTCCACCTTTTCATACATCTTCATCCTGCATAATACCACAGAAAAGAATATAGTGAGGATACTTACAGGTAATGATTGATCAAAAGGATCACTACAGCTAGCTTGAGACTTAAATTACGTAAAGAAATCACTTACGCATAATAGCAACCGACGATAGATTTGTCGAGTGCGTCTTGATTGTATAACTGAAACAGTTCGTAATACTCAATGACAGAGCTTTCTCATGGAAGTAATGCTCCTCCTTGACATTCACCATGAGAGACAATCGATTGGAAATCTTGGTAATGTTCATGTACCATTGATGCAATTCATACATTCTCGTTGGGAGGTTCTTGACCTTGTCTGCCTTGACCAAAGGTTGGCCCCGGACTTATTTCCGTTTTATTTCATCCTCTGTAAGCACAGGCATGGGCTCGATCTCGATGAGTTGTCCAACAGTGATGTTGAGAACTTCAGCCTGCATTATATGGTCCTTGATTATTACCACATTGCCCACCTCGGGAACGTAAACTGTTTGCCCACAATAATATTGGCGTAGCGTCTTTATCACGTGTTGTTGGCACAACAAGCAAGGGATCGATTATGCCGCCTGTTCTCCCAAATTGGGAATGGTTTTCCGCATTTTTGACAGCTGCTTGTTGTTTGCTCGATCCCGAGCTCGCCTCCTTACGTAGACGTGCTTGATTTAACTTCCTGATGTGGCGCTCATAGTCTGTGTCAACAGGTTTGGGAGCTGGTGGTTGAGCCATATGAATGAAGTGGTCAATCGTTTCCTCAGGCACTTTCTCCCTTGGCGGCGGTGGCGGTTTCGGTGCAAAATGGGCTTCCACCTGGGCCTTCGATATGGCTGCGTTTTCCTCCTCGGACCTGTCATAAGGCCTCTGCGGAAGAGGCGTGAGGCTTGGACCATATTTATATCGCTTGCCTCCACCTGTACTTCCTGTACTACCTCGACTGCGTGCCACGCACCATAGCTGCGGGTTGTCTCTTCTGCGATTCTTGAGGCGGCGGAGGCAGGCAGAGGCTGAGTTGGGCGAGGAGGTGGCTGGCTGTGCAGGACTTGGAGGAGGAGTGGCCTGAGGTTGTGCCGGACTTGGAGGAGGTGGGACGTCTGACGCTGTGGCGGACTTGGAGGAGGAGGTGGCCTGACACTTTGCGGACTTGGAGGAGTGGCCTGAGGTTGTGCGGACTTGGAGGAGGAGTGGACGTCGTGACTGTGGCGGACTTGGAGGAGGAGGAGTGGCTCGACACTTTGCGGACTTGGAGGAGGAGTGGCGACACTTTGCGGACTCGATGGACTTGCAGGAGGCGGAGTCTGCTGACTCGGTGGCGGACTTGACGAGGAGTCGGCTGACGCGGTGTCGGTGGCCTTCGAAAGATGATGCAATCCTTTTTCCATAGGATGATACGATGTTTGGCCTCTCCGAGAAAGTGCTCGTCGTCACCTCCAGGAATGTCAAGCTGTAGGTTCGAATATGAGTCCACCACCTCATCAACCAAGACACGAGCATAGCCCGCTGGAATCGGGTTGCAATGGAAGGTTGCCTTGGGGGGATTTGTAAAAGCAACGGCGTCTGCCACCTTCATGGATATGTTCTTCATTTTGACGTGTAGCTCATGATTAGTGTTATCCTTGATGTCATCCACGGGTATCTATCCAGTATTGCGTCGTCTGGGCGGAACCCACGCTGCTTCTCGGCATGGATGGGGCGGTGCTATCCAATGCGGATCATCCGCTAGCTGCTGCAGCTGCCGAGACCCCCTTTGCTGGCTAAGTGAGTCGATCTGCTCTGCTGCCGCTGGAATTTGACCGCCAATTCCACTTGACTTGCTTCTAGTCCTTGAAGGCGTTCATAGTCCCGCTTCCTCTGCTCCTCCTCCATCTTCCTCTTCTTCTCCTCCGCAATCTTCTTTCTCGCACGGGTTATGTAGTCGTTGTTCCAATCTGAAAACCCCTCATACCACGGAATAGCGCCCTTGCCTCGTGTTCTTCCCGGTGTTCAGGATTTCCCAGGCACGCAGCGTAAGCTCGTCGTTCTCTCTGTTGGGCTGGAACACCCCGATCGTGCCTCTTCTATTGCAACAAGTATCGCATCGTCGGCTCCCTTCAGACTTGCCCTCGTCGAAACATTGCCTGTCTTCGGGTCCAACTCCCCCCCATGCGCATAGAACCAAGTCCTGCACCTGGGGGGCCAGCTCTTAGTAACCGGAGTGACACCTGCATCCTCCATCTCTTTCACAGACTTATCCCACTTAGGCATTGCCATCGCATAGCCACCTGGCCCCAGCTTATGGAACTTATCCTTTCTTCGGCATTCTTCTTGTTTATTCTCGACCGTTCCTTAGCTAATTCCGAATCCTTGAATTTCACGAAATCGTCCCAATGAGCACGTTGGTTCTCTAGTGTTCCCTCGAATCGGGAGTCTTCCTTCCTCCCTTGACGTACTTGTCCCATTCACGATTCTTGTGGTTCTTGAATGCAACCGCCATCTTCCTAAGAGCAGCGTCCTTGACTTTCTCGCACATCTCGCTTCGTGAAATGATCTGGTAGGGTGAAATGTTCCATGAGAGTATCCCAAAGCAGTTCTTTTTGTCTTTTGTCGACAAAAGTAACATCTGGACGTGGAGCAGCGTCCTTTTTGTCTTTTTGTCTTTTGTCTTTTGCTGGCTCTCTCCATTCTTGAACGGAGATCGGGAGTTGGTCCTTCACAACAACTTCGCACTGACGAACGAACTTGTCCGCAATCTTCTTAGGCGCTAATGGTTCGCCATTAGGTCTGATTGCCTCGATAATGTACTTTACGCCCTCCTTCAACTTTTTGTTCGGGCCTCGTTTCGTCCTTTTGCCTGAAGATTTGCTCGATCCGGATGGCTGAAAGAACAAAGACCGATTCGTTAATATATCTTCAAGTCATTTAAAACATGTGATGATCACCGGATGCCTGCTTATATAAATATATATACCTCGCCGGTCTTTGTTGTTTCAAGATCAACATTTTCTTCGTCATCATCATAATCATAGTTCATGACTTCATCAATTCGGTCGTCAGCGATCGAATATCATATCACCCTCTCCGGTGTTGTTTAGAAATTCGAGCCGTCATAATCTTCTTCATTCTGATCATCATCTGGCCCGTGAGGATGGCGTATCATATCGAACATGGCCTGTTCTCCCTCTTTGTCGGTATTGTCCGCCATAGCTTTTATTTAACTAATCCAAAAGAAATATAAAACAATTTAGTATTCAAATTACATCGTCTCAAATAATAGATATAATTTCGAATACATCGTCTCGAATAATAGATATAATCTCGAAAACATCGTCTCGAATAATAGATATAATCTCAATACATCGTCTCGAATAATAGATATAATCTCGAATACATCACTGGCTAGGTAGCTAATAAAGATCGAATACTACAGAAGAATCTAGGACACTCGCGGTTCTGCGGGCGCTGGCTGTGGACACCCAAAGAGAAGGAACCTCACATGATCATAGCTGAAGTGAGATCCTCAAGAAACTGCCAGGTATTGGAGAACCTGCCGCCATCTAACGCAACCATGTAGCATGGACGTGCTCGTCCTCCTCCCTGACACGGCGACGTACCACCTCCGGCGGGGCCAGCTCCCTCCGCACCGAAACTGGCCCACGCGAACGCCACCAAACGAGATCAGGGTCGACGACGGGACCCGGGGCCGGGTTCCTCATCAAGCGGCGCGCCCCTCCAGGCAACACCTCCCAGTGCCAGCCCGGCGGAGCCCAGTCCCGGACATGGGTCAGCCGGACGTCGTCGCGGACGTGTCGACGGCGAGGATGCGGGCCGGGCATCGTCGAGAACAAATACTAGCTATATGCCCACAAAAAGTAACATTTTTTAATGATTGGATTTTGATAACTAAAATTTCTAACATTTCTATATAACACTAATTATGCTATCATTGCATATGTCAAAATTCTATATGCTATTTCATACTAATTAAGCATCTAACACTAAAAACAGAAAAAACAACTTCTATACATCCATTAAAAACAGAAAAACAACATTATAAAAAATTCCATACTAATTAAACACTAATTATATCCATCTAACATGCATTCATACATATATACTAGTGAAAAAATAATAATCTAAAAATCTAAACTAATTAAACATACAAAATACGTATATACTAATATATACATGCATTCATACATATATACGTGTGTGTGTGTGTTCATCATGCTTGTGTGTGTGTATGGGCTCGGGGAGGGGCGGCGCCCATGGTGGCCTCCGGGGGCGAGGGAGAGGGGTTAGAGGGGGAGAGCTCACAATGGGGCGACGGCGACGGCGAGGCGACGGCCGGGGGCAGCGACGGCCGGGCGTGACGCGACGGCGACATCGGGACGGTGAACGGGACGGGCCAGGCGGCGAAGGAGACGAGGGCGGTGACGGGACGGGGCGGCGATGGGGACGGGCCAGGCGGCGAAGGAGACGAGGGCGGCGACGGGACGGGGCGGCGACGGGACGGGGCGGCGACGGGACGGGGCGGCGACGGGACGGGGCGGCGAAGGCCGACGATCGGGCGGACGGTGCTTCAATGGGGAAACAGAGGAAGAAACAGTGGGAGAATGAAATTTTTCGAAGTGTTGTATATATAGAAGGCACCTTTAGTACCGGTTGGAGCCACCAAACGGTACTAAAGGTCTATTTTGGCCAGGCTAAGTGGCAGGAAGCGCACCCCCTTTAGTACCGGGTGGTGGCACAAACCGGTACTAAAGGCCCCTCCTTTAGTACCAGTTTGTGCCACGACCCGGTACTAAAGGGGGTGCGCTGCCGCATGTGCGGTGCGGCAAGTTTAGTCCCACCTCGCTAGCCGAGGGGCGACCGCACTGGTTTATAAACCCCCGTGCGGTCGCTCTCGAGCGCCTCTCCAAAGCAGGCCTCGTGTTCTTTGCTACCTCAGGCCCACTTGGCCTTTGCGGGCCTGCATCCCGCCCAACAACAGGTTGGGTTTCTAGTCGATGCAGGCCGCTCTGCCTAGTAGGCGGGCTTTTTTTATTTTTTTGCTTTATTTATTTTTGTGTTGTTTTTTTGTGTATTTAGAGTTTCTTTGTGAATATTTTTGCTTTAGGTACAAAAATTACAAAATTTCTGTTAGTGCCCGTAGTTTTCAAATTTGAATAGTTTAAATTTTAAATTATTTGAAATAAGTGTGAATCACTAGTTTGTGAAAAATTTAACTTTAAAAATCAGTAAAGGCATGAAAGAATTTTTTTGCACATAAAATTTCTTCGCTTCAAATGCCAAAACACATAACTACCCTAACTATTACAGAGATTCCCCTATGGGTGTGAAACACGAAGAAAGTGATGATAGTGAAGCCGATCACATCTCAGATCTTTGGGTGTGAAACTTTTTCTTCAAGTGTGTCCCTTTTGCGCCGTAACCATGGAAAATCTTCATCATTTAACGGGATGCTCGGGTCAATATTCACTATGAATGGAGCAATTTCATCAAACTTTTCATAATCTTCTCGACTTGTCTGTCTTGTCATCCACTCACACGATGTTTCTCTTCCCGTAAAGAACTATGTGCCGCTTTGGCTCGTAAATGCGATGCATTCGCTTCCTTATCTATTCTTTTTCTTTGCTTGGTAGACATGACCTTCACATAGAAAACCTGTTCCACATAATTGGCTAGGACGAAAGGTTCGTCTGCATACGCAAGATTGTTGAGATCCACTGTTGTCATTCCGCATCGCGGGTCTTCCGTTACCCCGCCTCGGGTCATATTGACCCATTTGCACCGAAACAAAGGGACCTTTAAACCACGTCGATAGTCAAGTTCCCATATGTCTTGTATATAACCATAATATGTTTCCTTTCCCGTCTTGGTTTCTGCATCAAAGCGGACACCACTGCTTTTGGTTGGTGCTCTTCTTATCTTGAGCGATCGTGTAAAATGTATTACCATTTATCTCGTACCCTTTGAAAGTCATTATATTCAAGATGGTAACTGGGACAGCAAGTACATGTCATCTTCAATAGAGGTGTCATGCATGGTACGT